>JAPUBQ010000010.1:10020000-11241773 GCA_035578125.1 Mellilla xanthometata
CTTATCTATTCTTTAAGAAAAAACCTTAATTGATTAATATCCAAAGATTGTAAAGCCAAATTATATATAAAAAACTGTACTGAATTCAAAGTAAGAACTTACATCAAAGTAGGTACACAGAAAGAAAACGAAAACTAACCTAAAAATTGATAAAATCATACGGCTCCTACTTGTGCAATGCCAAATCGAAACAGAGTAGAGAGAGAGAGAGTAAACAGAGCTAAACTGTTGTTGGCAAAAGTGCTCTTAAATATTGGAAACTCATTAGAAACGTTGACTCGGAAAGTGTATCGGAGTCGTGGATTACTTCTCCAAGGAGGTGATTGGAAACAACTTTACAGAATTTAAGTCGTTAAAGGGAAGTATGCTTAAATTTATATTTTAAGGTCACGAAAGAGTTAGCGCTAAGAGATCGTCATCGTAACTGATTATTGAATAATTTCTTGATCTATCAAAACAGTCATTTATTCAATAAAATTACGTCCAATATAAATGTCACACACTAAAAACTAAAACTAATACTAATCAAATAACCCGCCCCTGATCGCCCCCGGTGCAAAGGTGCCCATCACGCTCGCTGCATTACCGCGCTGAATAGCTATGGCCAACCTCTGCACCAAGAACGACCCGGAGCGGGAGTCACCGGTGATATTATTTAACCTAAGACCTATCTCGTGGACAAATTTCTTCGCCTCACTGCTCCAACTACCCAGAGTCTCCACTGCTAAAGGTGCGAAATCGTAAAGCAGCTCCAAGGAAGCGTACTTGACCCTTTTCCGACAGGCAGCGTCCTCCGCCGCGGCAGATGAAGAGTGAACGGTGCGACTGAGGTGGCTGGCGGCTACAGTGCTGACACAAGTGGCGTCCCAAATCAGGCACTTGCCGTTCTTCCAGGGCACCAAAGTCAAACCGTCCGGTCTCTTCCCATCCGATCTGCAAAGGCCGGGGGGTTCAAGTACGCAGGGAACGTTTGCCGATATAAGGGCCCTACGGACTATGTCGTTGAGAGCATGGTGACGCGAGAACCTCCCAGCGCAACGACGACAACTCATCGCGTGATGGCCATTGGCCTCTACCATGGAGCCACAGGTGCAAATATGAGGTTCACACACCTTGCAGCCCAGGCGGAGAGCCACCGCCACCCGCAGAGAGTTGTCATCGAGCAATGTGCCCAGGTGAGGCGAAGGTAATGCCTGCAACCACGCCCCAGATTCCGGTTGCGACACAGCCCGCAGTCTAGCCTTATCAGCTCCCGTGGCTCCCTCTAAAAGGTCGTCTTGGAGCCGCTTTACCCCGACATCATCCCACGCCCGCTGAAGATGTGCTGACTCGGGGATTGAAGCACCCATGTTGTGGGCCGACCAAGCTGACACAGCATCAGACACAAAAGGAATGCTCCCCCCGTCACCATTAGAATTGAGTAAAACAGTAACAAGGTTTGCAACCCCATGTGCCGACGCCAGATAAGCCGGCAGACCCACATCACGAACACGTCGCACCCCGAGGCCACCACAACGTATCGGTAGTGTCGCCTGACTCCACTGGGTCTCATCTAAGGAGACATTTAGAGTCGACTCCACTACCGCCTTTAAGGCCTCATCAAAGGAGGCAACCTCCTCCGGACAGAGCCAGGTTGGGGTGGTACGCACTAAGTAATTGATCCTCGGAAGAGCGAAGCACATGCGCAACAAGATAATCGCTACGTGTGCGGAAAGGACTTTCAGACGTTCTTGAGCGGAAAGAAGAAGTTGTTTTTTTTCATTTATGGCCTCAGGAACGCCAGAAAGAAAGATTGGGGAACCTAATAGGTTCAAGTTTGAAGTAGATATTTCCTTTAGGCCAGGAAGAAGAGAATGAAAACAGGAGAAGTGTGTCCGAGCCTCGGTACCACACGGGAAGAACTCACACTTCGAGGGGTTCACCTCCAGACCCAAGTCTCTGAGGCGGGGAACCAATGCCTCCAGATCCTGTAACACGTCTACCGGATTACCCCCTATAGTGCCATCATCAAGATACCAGACATTAAAAGCAGATTTGAGATCACGAATTGCTTTGTGAATAGCCAAGCTAAACACTAGCGGACCAAGCGGATCTCCTTGCTGGGCTCCCACTTTTGAAAGAATTAGATTATTGTCGAAGAAAAGATTAGAAGGAAGTCTATAGACTTGATGTAAGAATGGGTAAAGAGACGGGATTTTATCCATAACTTCGCTCAAAAGAACGTCTCTTTCCAAAGTATTGAACGCGTTGCGAATATCAAGCTTAAGCAAAATAGATCCTTCGTTCTCCGAGCTCATCACAAACTGACGCGTAGCGTGGATGGCAGCCTCGCAACCCAGGCGTGTGCCAAATCCCAATTGATGTGGCTGCAAGTAACTAGCCATATCCTCTTTGACACAGCGACAAGCCAATTTGGCAGTCAAGCGGCGAAAAACGCTGCCCACTGCTATCGGTCTTAAGCCGCCATCTTTTTTAATCAAGGCAAAGAGGGAGGCCCCGTACAGATACGGACACACAAGTGGGTTTAACTGACCACTTAGCAAAAAGTTTGTTAGCCTGGTTAAACTCCCAACGAGGCGCCTACCGTTCTCTCCAGCCGACACCGACGTCAACTCTTTAAGATGTGCCGGTCGGATCCCGTCCAAGCCCGCCGCTGAACCTGCGTAAAAAGAGCCAAGTGCCGATATCACGTCCTCAACAGTAACTGTCGCCGCAGTAAACATTACGCCCGGATCTGGAGGAAAACTGAGCGGACGCGAAGGACCCGGATGTTTCAGCTCTAAAGCAGCTAGCGTATCGGTATCCCGCTGAGCGAAAGAATCGTCCGACATCAAAATGCGAACCGCACCTCTCAAATCGCCTTCGAACACCTTCGACTCAATATTCTTTTGAATAGAGCGAGAACTGGTAGTTAACGTCGGCGCAGCTGCCTCTACTTCTTCACAAGCACCCGAGGACAAAATATTCCTTTTAACCTTTGACGTTACATTGCCGGGCGACTCCCTCGTGGGCACTCTCAGAGCTGAGTACGCAAAAGAAAGCAAAGCTCCCCACTCATCTACCCCATTGCTAGTAACACATGAATCTATGATGTCGCTAAGCTTACCGGCCGCCTGATTCCGGGCACCTTTAGGGATGTGCCGGAGGACAGGTATACTACCTTTAAAAGAAGCTATTTCTTGATCTTAGATTAAATGGTAATTTTTAATATGTAGTACCGTCATGCGGTGTCCACGTTAATCTGGGATAAAAGTAACCATAGTATTAATCCAGGGACTAACATATTTCTAGTGTTAGTTTTTTAACGTACTTCAATGTTAATCCAAAACGGCTCACCTTTTAAAGTGTGAAAGAGTAAAAAAGATACACACGCACTTCCAACACAAGCTTTCACTAGCTTTGGCATCTGAAATTTTTTAATGAAAAATATGATTATTTTGTAGTTTTTGGATAGAATAAAAATACGGTTCTAATTATTATTTACAGAAATGCATAGTTTCTGAAAAAACACAATAATCATTTCGTTCTAAGCATTTTTAGTTTCATCAAAACGTAACATTAAGGTTTATTGGATGAATAACTAAAATTAGATTCCTAATCCATCATATCGTGTATGCGAATCACGATCCAAATCTTGGATCTTAATCAATCTACTAACCCAAAGCAGTCATGTCATGTTACACGTTTTATGTCTTATGCCCGACCGAAGAATAAGTAGGTACACAGTAATATTCATGGGGGCTCAACTAGGTCAATGACCGAGCTCTGTTTTTCTAATTCAATTATTGTTGGGAAGAGAGTCTTTCTTAAATCGAATGTAGATTAAAGATGGCTTTTATATGATGCGGTTAATAAATAATGAGCTTATCGTTGAGAAGTTAAAAACGCAAATTGAGCGTGCCCTAATCCAAATATAAAATAACTGAGAGACAATAAATCAATATGTCATGATAAAATCAAAATGTTATCTTAAAATTGGATGTATTGTAGCAGTCATGAATTAATTTAATAAAACTTCATCAGTTAGCATTGATGATAAGTTTATTTTTCTTTAATACCTATTCAAATTATTCCTAAACGAATGTTTTATATTTTAACACATTTTATCATCGATTATAATCATTATTATTGGTCTTTATTACGTGGTGATATTTATGACATTATTTTACCATGATTCCATACCATATTATGTCGGAATAACATAGTCTATATTTATTTGTCGTGCAATGGCGAGACTTAATTAACTATGGGACAAACTACCAGCATTAATGTTACTTATATGAACAAAATTCATATCTGCACGTAAAACATTTTAGTTCTAAATTATGAGGAAACCAATGCATTACTTTAAATTTTTTTAGTGCTCACCTGGCTAGCAACCACCTTAATTGAGTCAAAAAGCATATCGCCAAACAGCAAGTTATTCTAGCAAAAGCTAGTTTTTCCAGACTAGATATGCTCCACCTTAGGCAAGAGTGTCGCTTACTCGTGTGGTTATCCTACTGGTCACATGGCTGTATTGTGTAAAAAAAGCTGAAATTAAATTAAGTCCGCAAAAATGTAAAAAATATCGCATCGAACCGTCTGAAAGCTTGATAACTCAATCATTGTAGAATAGAGCTTCCCAAATCGAACGTTAAGAATAAAGTAAACTGTGGCTTCCAAAGGGCAGAGGGCTCGCCTCGGCAAATATTTGGCTCAGTCATCTCGTTATAAGGCGTCAACCTCCCTCAAGGGCTTTGACAAACACTGCGGCGGCAGGAAAGTACTTCGGGGTGCTTGTGCCTTCGTTACGAAGATATTTTACCAGCTGGGCCCGCGGTACACGTGTTTAGACAGGCCCGAAAGAAGGCATAATATATGCCTTCCACATTACATCTTTATTTAAACTTTGTCGCTTATGTTTTAATTTCTGCCAATCAGGCTTAGACAGTGCCGAAACTATTTTTTAACCTTAAAAACTTATCCCCCTCCCATTTCCGGAACTCGGATCGACCGTAATTACTTAACTAAAACCTTAGGTCCTTAAATAATTTATAGTAGCTATTTTATAGTAATTTAATTTAATCTAAAATTCTAAATACGTCTTTATATGTCATTGTGAATTAATCTTTTTTTTTTTTTAAACAATTTTAAACGAAAAAATGTTTTTTATTTTTCTTATATTTGAATTTATTTCTCATTTCATTCTGATCATATTCCCCTCCTTTCTAATGGGTTTCATCTTACTGTATTTTTTTTTTGTTTTAAAAACTATCGACCCTGGTCTAGTTTAGGTATAATATTAGTAGGTTTAGGTATATGTACTCGTATAACTATTAAACTTCTATTTATATACAAATCACAATTAACATGTGGACAAACACATTTTTCGCCTTCAGAATCTCGGTTCTAAGCAAGACTAAAAAGCACTGAGGTATTTCTACTACGTAAGTAATTTAATTCAATGGTAAATAGATATTTTCTTGGTAAGTGTGCCACATTGTAGACTGCAGCCTAGCTAAGCAAGTTATAGTCAAACGCAAACCTATCAACTGTAAAAAATAAGATGCATTAACATAAGCATAAGCAGCATTGTACGTTCTTGCTGCTGAGACTCGGGTCTTTCTCTCACGAGTCTGGAATCTGGCCAAGTGCGGGTTAGCACATACGTTTACGTCTTCTTGTGATCCTCAAGCATTTTCTCACAATCATCTCATTCCTTCACCGTAAAGCGAGTGCAAACCTAACAACTTGAAAACTTGTTGGTGTAGGACTGGGGTCGAACCAGAGGCCGTCGGATTGAAAAGCTGACGTTTTTCCACCGAGATACACAAAAAAGTAGGTATTATTTTATTTTTTTAATTAACACGAATAGAAGAGTAATAATCCAAGAAATGTATATTATGTATAACGGTCATGACAAAGTTGTATTATTACACTTCGTACAATACAATCGCACGGATGAATTAAACTACAGAATTTTACTCGAATCTCCAGCGAAATTAAAGCTTTGTTCTCTACGTCTTAAATATAAATGTTGCACATAATCACGTATTACCTACTATAATAATAATAATAATACCTATGTATGTACATGTAAGTGCTAACGTGACTTGTATTAAAGGAATGAAATTAAATCCTTGTGTTTTATTTTATCGTACTTTTACAGCTTTAGAGGAGCATTTGGAAACTTTAGTGGTTTTTCGAATGAGTGTTTGGTGTTGATGTTTTTGTCGAAGTCGATTTTTGTGAAGCCTTTACACATAGAGTCACTAGCGATGAGCAAATTTGTCACTTTTTGAAGTAGTTTCTTTAAAAGTATTATGTTTTAAACTATTATAGCTAATTGTTCCTGACTGGTTTAATATAATATGTAAATTTAATATAGTAATAAAAAATAATAATTGTCTAAGTGCGAGTTGGGCTCCGTACTATTGTTGCATGTGAGCCTTAATTATTTTTTTATTATTTTATATTTTTTTGTATGTAAATGATTAAATATTCTGTGAATGTTTAGAGGATCTACTAAATATCGTTATATTAAGATCGAGTAAAGAACTACTTACGTGGGTAGTATGGGTGCCCCTTATTTTTTTAAAATTTAATTTGTTGGCTAATGTACATTTACATATTTGGTGAAAATGTTAAGTTTCTAGCAGCTACAGTCATAGATAATAATTATAGAGCAAAAAATACGAAAAAAACACTTTTGGTGTATCCCTCCTTCTATACATTCACATAATATCTAATTATCTTCTAACTTTAATAAAAAACATATGTGTAAAATAAAAATAATATTAAAGGCGGGCTCTGATACAACAATGATACGGAATCCTTCACGCGCGAGTCTGACACGCGCTTGGCCAGTTTTTCTGGTATACCTGGTCTCAACTATCTCTGCTTGTGACTCTCTAGGCGCACTTACCTAGTGGTGTTAAGGTGAGAGGTCTCTAAATATTCATAATGTTAATAAGAAATGAGTATAATTATTAGAGGAAGTTTGAAAGTGGCGCCTATTTCAGAGAAAGTGAAGAGTGGACGGTTAGCGTGGTACGGACATGTAATGCGTAGAGAGGAGATGCATGTGACTAGGAGAAGTATGGATATGATTGTAAGAAGTAGCGGAAGTAGAGGTAGACCAAAGAAGACATGGATGAATTGTGTGAAGGAGGATATGAATGAGAAGGGAGTGAATGTGGAGATGACGGCTGATAGAGTGGCGTGGAAGAGAAAAACAGGCTGTGCCGACCCCACCTAGTGGGAAATGGTAAAGGAGAAGAAGAAGAAGAAGTTAATTTAAACGACAGTGTTTTTTCTGGTCACGTCCGGAGAGTGCGCGATTGTTTAATTTGGAACCGAAAAAGTAAAATATATAAATAAAAAACCAGATTATATCGTAACGGGAAATTGGATATGGAAAGTGGCTTAATTTTTGGTTAAAATTTTGGAAATTCTTTCACGCTGTTATTTTATTTTAGATTCAATTTGCTTCTGATTGCGTTGGATGTCACGCGCTCGAAATGGTTAATTTTGGTTCACGTTTTTCAATTAGCAAAAAAAAATCCAATTATAATTTATATCAGACTTTCATACAAACAGTGTTAATAAATACTAAAAATCAAGTTGAACTGAGCTTAAAATAGTTAATTAATTAATTTATTTTTGTTAATTAAATACAAAAATATTAAAGATTACGTCAATACTGTCCGAGAAAGTACAAATGTACATGTACATATATCCTACTAAAATAATAAATGCGAAAGTTTGTGTGTGTGTGTGTTGTTACTTTTTCACGCTCAAAAAGTTTAACCGATTTTGATGAAATTTGTTATGGAAAAAGGTTAGACCTTGGATTAACACATAATTGCTACTTTGTATTCCGAAAACATTACTTCTTCCCGTGGGATACGCAAATAACCTCAAAATCTACGTTACTCCTTTACGCTCAAATGCCTGGATTGATTTTGATGAAATTTGCTATTAAGATAGGTTAGACCTTGGATTAACACATAGGCTACTTTTTATCCCGGATTAACTTATTTTGTCCTGGTTTAACGCAAATAACACCGCGGGGTGAAGCTAGAACTGAAATTAAAAAACTTAGGTTGGTTTTTTGTTCGAGTCAAATCGTTTAAAAATAATAAATAAGTCGTGAATGCATTTGGCATAAAATGTACGAGAATTGAAATATTAGTAAATTAAAATGTCAAAATATCCAAAAATAAAAAGAAATCATTGATCAAATCCCAATAAGCTGAGAGGCAGTCGACCCTTCCATTGTTTGTTCGATTCTTCGACAAACGTCTTGTATCGTCTTTGCATAGCAGTTTATTTTCGAGCTCGCCTGCCAATAAAGCATGTTCTGAAACTCGAGATATTTCACTGAAGAAAAAATTAATACACCCACACAAGTTGAAAACATCACGTTTGCCCCGACGCGACGCGACTGTTGGTTTTGAGGATATAAAATTTCTATTTGGTTTGAATGTATTGTTAGTGCACATTTTGCTGAATATCTCTTTTTATGGCTTCAAATTTTTACTATCCTTTATGTAGATACCTTTATACGATGCACAAAATAGGTTTTTATTGTAATGTAGAATTTTAACTCATATTTTTATCTTACAAAAATATAGTATCTTTAGAAATAGTGTAAAAATAAACTAATAAAAAGATTGATTACTGCAACTAGGGAGTTAAGGGTGATCTAAACTGGTAATTGAAAAGTTCATACATGATATAATGCCAGAATATATTTTTGAGAATACATATTCTCAATATATGCTAGCTGGAAGTATGTATGAAGATTTAGCTTCTTGAGATTTCAAAAAACTATTCCTATTTATTGAAAAAAAAACTGACAAAATAATATAGAAAAGGACTACAAAATTTGACATTGAAAAGACACTCCAATCCGATCCATAAATCATCAAAGTTATTGGTTTCAGATCAGTTTGACGAAAGAAGATTCAAACAAAAAGTAGTGTAAAAGTAATTTGTTTGCCATACTGGTGGTATTTGGTAGTTCTGGATCACAGCAGAATTAGTCTACATAGGTATTGTTCCATCATTATAATCTTGGTTGCAATTAATTCTTTAAGTCTATAAAATCAAACTACCACATGAGCATACCATAGGTTCTTACCTATCTTCTTATACTATATAAAATTTCCATGTCACAATGTTAGTTACCCTACTTTTATCAAATTTTATATGCGCATTCACGAGACCTGAGAATCGCCTACTATCAATTTTTCACACCCCTAATTGAGGCAAAACAACGTTTGTCAGGTCAGCTAGTAAATATACAATAATGCTACAAAAATGTTTACTTGTTAGGCAGTTTCCAGCATGGAAACGAGGCAACATTCTAAAGTCCTACAATATGAAGAGAAGCGCCGCATCACGGTTCTGATTGATCGCTGCTACAGAACTCGAAAACATTAGCGTACATAGAGTGATATCATAAATAATGATTCATAAACAACTTTTGCCTCTATATTTAGAATATATATATATTTTTTTTCTGTTAACACAGAGAGTAAAGAGTTAACAGAAAACTGTTTGTGTACATATATTATTCGAAATTTGCGAATTGTATGGACTACGCTACTGATGATATCTACATATCGAAAAGGTAAAAGTCATTTTGCCGATGAAGCCCAAAAATAATAAAATTAAATATAATTCCAAACAATTCGCAAATTGCGAATACTATATACAAAAAGCTTAATTACTCGTATTAAGCATCATATTTACTCTAATCATCATCGTTATTAGGTATAATATAAAGCAATACTATGGAATGTGGGTTTAGCACTTGAGTGCCCTAGCTCCCATAGCATATAGGATACTCTGTTTTTGTGGGAGTTATAGTTTGTTATGACTCAAAATTAAAGAAATATTATGATGTCTGCAAACGAAAAATGGCAACTGTGCGACAAAGATTCGAACTTGTTGAGAACAAAATACTGTGCTAACATTGTACCAAATTGACAAACCAAGGAATACCTCAAATGACAAAAGTAAATCGGTACTTTTACTTTTATTCGATCGTCAAACCTAAATTTATATGATTTTCAACACTATAATACACTTTAACAATGGCTTAAAAGACATTATACCTAAATCAGTACTCGTTAGAAAGGATTTAAATTTTTATGTTACGATAAAAAACATTTTATAGTCTAGCCAAGCTATAATCTAGTCTATGTAGCTTAGATTTAGGCAGTTTTTGCTCAAACTTTGCAGTTCCAATCCTCGATTTGCATTTTATAGCGATACTTTGGCAATCCTTCGAGTGAAACTTGCCAGCTAGCGTTTTGCTAACTTGTTTGCCAAGTAAGGCACCCAGGTCAGCGGATGACCTTTGAACTTATTACAATAAATATGTATAGCATAAGCAGCTCACTATACGTTCCCACTCGAAGACTGAGACTTGAAATGTTCTCTCACGAGGAGAGAGATATAGGCCATCATAATCCACCACGCTTGCCATGTGAAGACACACGTCTTCGGATATTGTGGTCCTCAAACATGCCGGTTTCCTCACGATGTTTTCCTTCACCGTAAAGCGGGTGCAAATTCACATATAACGAAAACAAGCATTGGTGTAGGGCTGGGATCGAACCAGGGCCACTCGATGACTGAGACTTGAAACCTTCTCTCATGAGGAGGCCATCATAATCCACCACGCTAGGCCAAGTGAAGACGTCTTCGAATATTTTAGTCCTCAAACATTTCAGTTTTCTCGTGATGTTTTCCTTCGCCGTAAAGCGAGTGCAAATCCACACATTAACTAAAAACAAGCGTCGGTGTAGGGCTGGAATCGAACCAGGGGCCGTCTGATTGAAAAGCAGACCTTTTTCTCACCAAACCTCACTCGTTTTGCATGTATATGTACTTGTCCTTAATGTTGTGAAGCCGGTAATGATGTAACTGGTTACAAATGCAAAAGCTTTTAAAGGCAGCTCTAAAAAAAGTTGTAATCTCTGATAAAATTTACAAAATACACAACTATAATATCAAAAGATTGTCGCTGATTCTAAAGATTGTCAACTGATTCTTTCAAACCAAGATCTCAGTTTGAATAGTTGTATCGCCTTAATCGTTCTCATTTCTCAACTAAGCTAAGTTCCCAATGTCGCCTTGTAATTAAACAGAGTGCAGTTTAATATTTATTAGCAAAGTCTGTGCTTGAGATGAACTCGGGTAGAACCAGCAGAAAGCTGCCAACGAGTTGTTAGAAACTTCGGATATTAGTTCTCAAGTCAGTGGAGCAAGTCAGGTGTAAATTTTCTTACTACCAATTCTTACGGCCGTATCAGCCTGGATAATTAGCCTTTATTTTATAACTACGAGTTATCCGTAGCGCCCCACGCTGTTATCCGTTTTACCCGGGACAAAAAGAAGTTAATCTGACTCGAAAAGTAGCCTATGTGTATTAACACATAGGCTAATTTTCAAGCCGCCCGAAGGCCTGTGGCATTATATTACTATAATTATATGTGACAATTGACATTTGTTTAATATCATATACATTGGAATGATATTATATTATTGGAATTAGAATTGAAAATTGACATTGATACATATCATATACTTTTGTAATGATATCATATTATTTGACTTGTAACTTTGGTGTTATAAATAAATGATTTGTATTGATGATACAATATTAGCAAACTTCACTGTAACTCGGTCCCTCAGATTCTATCAAGATTAAGTAGGAATTTAAAACTAGAATACCATAATTAATTTGAGAATTTGAAACGAGAATTATAAATGACGAAGCATTAGTTACAGTTGATCCAATCTTACAAATCTAGCAATTTCCTCAGAGGAAGATAGATTGTTGAGACCCGAATGCGGCATGTCCTTTGATAAAATCTGGATTCCGCGCTCTTTGGACCTCCTTTAGTACTTATTTAGTACAAACTATTTGAGACATACAAAATAAAATTCGAAGAAATGATGTTACATTTCGTCGACAGTGAAAAATAGCCTATAAAGATTCATATTACATAATTTATTTTGGGAGTGTCTGCAAGTACACAAAAACGTTATAAAAAACTTGACAGTGATCTAAGCTGTGAATAGATATTGTTTTTGTTTGTTTGTTAAAAAAACAAGTGTAGGTATATCAGAGACTTATAATAATTTAAGATCATAAGATACAAAGATTTAAGTATTTTTCTTCTTTCCCTGTGAGGAATTAGTCAATGTAAAGTAGTCAAATACAAATATTTACTAATCACACTAATACTAACATGTCAAAAAAACAATAAATTAATCGATAAGTTGATGATCTCTGACATGACTTAGATGAGCAGTGTCGAGTCGATCTCAAATCGTGAATTCTAAAAAATACGCATCCCTAAAACATAAATGTAATTGCATTGATCATACCAAATAAATGTAGGTACTCTCAATCTTCGTATGAGCTAAGTGGCCAAACTCTGGAATCGAAAGTTTTCAAGCCGCCCGACTAAGACTAACACCCAGGACATAAAATTTAGCGTGTCATCTGACCCACGATGGCCTGATGAAAATGTCACTTTAAAAACGACTGTCTTGTGCAACACCGTCCGCATCGACCGTTGCTTAGCTTCGATGATCGCGTAATATATGTAATTAAAGTAAATCATTAAATGCAATTTGTATGAAATTAGTTAAACAGCTGAGTACTAGAGGCAACCTTAATGTCGGCCATTGAAACTGGCGAATAGTAGCCGTGTTATTCCCGACCCCAAATACCTACCCATTTGTAAGGGAGGTCGGTTTTTCCGACACAAAATGGTAGGTACGTGGACTGAGCACCCAATTGTAGGTTTTAACCACAGACTTTCATATATGTAGATAACATAATATATCGTATTATCATCATAGATAACATATATCATATCTTCGTATTAATACCACATGTTCTGTTTCTGTCTTTTTCTTCTTCGTCTTCGGCTAAGCTCTGGTGTCGAGTGTTTGAATAGGCTTAACTGCCTGTATTCAGACTAACAGCCAAGAGGAGATGCATGTCACTAGGAGACGTATGGAAATGGTAGCGCAAGGAAGAAGAGCAAGAGGCCGCCCAAAAAAGACATGGATGGAGTGTGTGAATGAAGACATGAGAGAGAAAGGATTGAGTGTGGAGATGACGTCTGATAGAGGAGAGTGGAAGAAGAAGATTTGCTGTGCCGACCCCACCTAAATGGGATAAGGTGAAGAAGAAGAAGATATAGACTAACAGCCGAGACCTACAATTTAACGTTTCATGCGACCCACGTTACCGCCTAGAAGAAAAGAACTTTTTTAAATGACGATCTTGTGCGTAATAAGTCTTCCAAAGTGTGTCCGCATCGACCTTTGCTTCACCTCTATAATCGCGTCAGTCAACCGAGCTACAGGCACTACTGTCTGTCGCTGTAAAAGATAAATGTAATGAATATACTTGTTGCATTACCGAGGCGTTAACCGCGATATATACTATCTCAACATCAAATCTCATCTCAATAGGTACTTCCGTAACAGTGTGAAAGAGTAACAAGCATACATATAAAACTGTAAATGACTCTAATTTGATTAATGTTAATTATTGTTCATGTTTTTATTTTATTCATGTTTTTCTTCGTATTGTAACTTTTGACTTATTTTATAATTAAAGAGTAATAACATTTAATTAATGTAATTGGATTGTGTACCGTATTAATTAAATTCAATAAATAAATACACACATACAAAAAGAACGTTGTAATATGAGTTGAATAATTTTGTTTGAGTTCATTAAAATGACATAACTAAACGCTACATGTATTATCATGATCATTATGCTACATCTATCTTATCATGGCATTTTCATTTGGGCGCTACGGGTAGAATGATACGTCAAATTGTAGGTCGCGGCTGTTATAGTACAAGCAGTCGTTAAGCCAAGCCAAGCTAGAAGCCTACGAGTGGTTTAAAAACTCTCCACAGAAAACTCGAGACCAACGCTTGGCCACTTAGCTCATACGAAGAAGAAGAATGTTGCCGTTAAATTGTCTAACATATTTTTTTTAATTCCTCAAAATATATCAAAATTGGTATAAGTATTTTTTTTTATTTACTCGGAATAGATCAGCGCTTGACCACAATTCACCTGATGGTAAGTGATATTGAAGTCTATGGTGGATCGAGCTTACCTATCACGCGCGTATTGTGAGACATACTCGTACGTCATCTATTCCTTTAATGTCTGCGAAAATGTACGGTGACTGAGACCTATTTGTAGGTTTTAACTCATTTTGTATGGTTTCGGTCAAAAGTTCGTATGTATTGTAATTTTCATTTCCTTTTTTATTTTCCCTGACATTTAATAAGAAAGTAAGAGATATTTCGGTATATTATAATATCATTTATACAAACTCAAGTTAGAATCAAAGTTTTGACAGCAAATTAATAAGACTTTTGACATGAAATCTTAAAATGAAATGAAATTTTGACAAAATTCCTTTTACACAGTTTGTTGTTTTTTTTTGCATAAAAATCTATGTTAATATATTTTTTGGGACATTAAATAAGAATATTTTTCGGGGTAGGTACTTGTTAATTCAATATCACACAAGTTAAGTCTTTAATCATTCTAAATAATTAAAGAGTTTTAAATTCAAAAGAAATTGACTATATTTCTATTTTTAGAGTTTATTCATTGGCATTTCGTTCTACATACATTATAATATTATAAAAAGTTCAAACACTAAAAGCATCGAACGTATTTTACTTTATTATGGCGCAAAGTTGATTGGACGCTAATTTAAAATACAGAAATCTGTGGTCACAAATGAAACAAGTGACAAGACTATGATGGGATGGGGTGAAAAAAAGTGTTTCAATGTCAAGTGCGAGTTGGGTTCATTGTTGAATGAGAGCCCCAACAAATGTTTATTTTATTTATATTCTATCATTTAATTTGATAACTAATATACATTTATATATTTTGTGAACATTTGAAGTGTCTAGAAGCTACCGTTATTTATATATAGAAAAAAATACTAAAAAACAGGTTTATTGTATGGGGGCCCCCTAAATATTTATATTTTTAGTATTTCTTTTTATAGCGGCACAGGAAATACATATCTTGTGTAAGTTTCAGCTTTTTAGCTATTATGGTTTCTGAGATACAGCCTGGAGACGGCAGACATCGGAGTCTTAGTAATAGGGTCCCGTTTCTACGTTTTACGTACGGAGTCCTAAAAACGACGTTTACTAGTTTTAAGATAAACTAAGAAAAACAGGACGAAAGCATTCTTTAAATCACAGAAAGCTCTGCAGAACACATACTCTGTGTCACTAACTATTAATATCACCTCAATAAAGGAGATTCTTTCGAGTAAACTGTTCGTCAAAAAACAGCTTTATCGCCCGGAACCCTGATGTTATCCTATAATTGCCTATAAAACGGATCCATTCGTCAGTTCTTAAAGAGCTTTCGGAATCAGCGGAAATAAGATCTTCTTCACTCGCCGTAGAAAATATATTAGGTCGTAATGAAAATGTTGAAAATTTCTGTATTACTTTTCAATTTGATACATACAGTCAATTTTAAAAAGTTGTTAGTATAGTATGAGTACTTATGAAATAGAAGACAAAAATAAATATTTAGTGTACTTCCACTGTTTACTTCACAGCGGAAGTACACTAAATATTTAATTTTGTCTTCTATTTACAATGGATTTCCGCAAAGTAACGCCTGAGTCAATAAGTTACTTATGAAATCTAAAAAATAATGTATCCTTGCACTACAAACAACAGATATTAATAATAAAATAAAAGTAATCTATATTATTTCATTTCTTATAGCAGTAGTTAATTGTTATTTTTTGATAACAGAAGTTACACGTCATAAAACTTTCAATAAATCATTAAATAATATTAGAAAAATAAAAATTATTCAATATAATATTTAATAAATATAACAATATTCATATTACTTATATATATAAACAATTGTCACATTATGAAATAAACAAAAAAACACATGAAAATTATCGTTTAGGTAATCCTAAGTGATAAGAAATAAATATCTGTTCATGTTTTCTGTAACGGTTTTAGGTGCTAGGAATTGCTTAAATATTGTTACTTAAATAAATTTGGCATTAAATAAACTTTGCATATATTTATTTACTTTGGCGAAATAGTTTCCATGCCGGACTGCCAACCAGAGCATGTGAGGAACTAAATTTGTTGGCTGTCAGTCTGGGTGTAAATATGTATCGATATAAAGTATATATGTATGTATACTATAGCATAACGTTTGTGTTAGCAACCATAATTCAAACTAAAATGGTTTAGTATATTACCTATCCTAACCTAACCAGTCGTGTAAAATGTTATCAAATATATTTATATAATACTAGCTGACCCGGCAAACGCTGTTTTACCTCACTTAGGGTTGAAAAATAGATAGTAGCCGATTCTCAGACCTTCTGAATACGCCTATAAAATATGATAAAAATCGGTCAAGCCGTTTTGGAGGAGTACGGTAACTAACATTGTGACATGGAAATTTTCTATATTAGAAGATTAGATGATATTTATGAGGTCAAAAATTGACCTGTATATGTATGAAGAGCTGTATATTTTTTATAATATACTTGTCTAAGGTTTGTCCGTTTGAATCAATTAGGGTTCTAGCTCGAATCTATTGTGTTCAAGTCCCACCCTTGGTTGCTTCACAGTAAGTGTGTTTCAATTTTCTAAATCAGGTTAATTTTGACGTCGCTTGTCACCACAATCTGTATTGAGCCTTGGCCCATGCTATTTCGAATGGTTTATCTTTCAGGACGGAAACGGCTAGTGTTAGGAACATGATTGAAGGAACAATATTTTGAAGCTAGTTTCGGCTTGCATTTTGTATTGCGGAAATCAGCCCGTTCACCAAATAACTTTAAGTTATATAATATTTGTCATGAATGTATGTGTATGTAAATTAAATTTTAGTAATAAATAATTGTAAATTGACTTGCCCAGTACGGTGCGAGTAAGGTTAATAAACGTTTTGATTTTGATTTTGAACTATGTGTGTAGCTACTCTCTTGTCGGTGGAATATAAAAAAATATATCAAATTTTGTGTACAAATAAAAAATGATTATATTTATATGTATTCTTATGTTCGAAATATAATAATCATAATTATGAATGTCATTATATGTGAATGTATGTTTTGCCTGAATAAACAATTTATTTATTTATTATTTATTATTAGCCAGTACTTTTTCATACACCAGATTTTTAACGACTTCATACACTTTAACCCTCTCCCTCTCTTTAATGTTGATCATATCGTACTATCCACTTATTTAATAAGCCCGATGATATATTTGACATCTAACTGAAATATGTCTGCAACTAGGAATTTAATTTCGGCCTTTGCAGACACGGCCAAATGACCTACATTTTCTCACGTGTTTCTATGAAACTGAAATTGGATTTTAACTTACTTGTATACTTATTTAACAACCTTCAAAGTATACTTGTACGAATAGGTATTGAGTATAGCTTCGGATAAATTAAGCGAATCCATTAAAGCGATGATCGCTCAGATAGGCGTGCAGCCGCCTCACGCCACAAAGGTCGTGGATTCGACACCCGGCAAGGAGCTTGAGCTACCGGTAAATAAAACATTCTTGAGGAAAACAGCCTCCTTGAGAGTCAGTTATTCCAGAATAGGCATACTCCACCTTAGATTAGAGTATCGATAGCTTGTGTGGTCACGCGCCCTGCCGATCAAATGCCTAGATGTATCGGTAAGAAGAAAAAAAATGAGTTACTTAAATTTTATAATTCACTATCATCATCAGGTTATTTTAAGCAACTGTTAAATGAAGGCCTCTTCTCTTTTATACCAACATGTATAATCTTGTGCTCCACAAACCTAGAGCGTGGCCCTCAAATCAATTTAATACCTAAGTCGCTAAGCACCTAACAGTGTGTTTCGGTAGCCTTCTTAAGGGCCAGCTATGGAGACTATACAGCTGATAAAGAAAATAAAGTGATCACGATAAAGATATTCGATTGTGAAAATAACTAATAATAAGAAAGAAAGAAAAAAAGATAAATGTTTTATTATGCGCAAAAAATAATTACAAACATAATATACAGAATCAAATGATCTTTGTGCTCAAAAGGCGTAAGTTCAGCATAATGCTGAGAGTACCTCGTAGGTACTTCAGCGCTGGTTTTCAACCTGCGCCTTACTATCTAGGCACATAATAGGATCGAAGTTCGTAAACTAGAAATATTTAGTGGCTGCAGACGCCTAAACGTCGTGTCTATAAATGAATAAATATCAAGAGATTCTATAAAAAAATAGATTCACTTAGAACATTCTTATACGTATTTCTACTTCGTGAATGTAGGGGCTCACGAAGTCTGAAATTTAATAATCTCAATAGAGACAGACATTATATTGGGTGGATCTCAAGAGACTGTGAGAAACGACCTTCACCCGGATTCCTTTAACCTACTTTCCAGTTCGGTTTTTCTTGACCCTTCGTAGTAAATAAATAGTTAGTTATTTGGGCAATTTCCCGAAGTAGTAGTGTTTTATTGAATAGAGCGTATTTGATGGCCGACAGTGAATGAATAAAATAGGCATCAGATATGAGTGTCAGAGTTGACCCAGAAGTAAAATAAAAATAGTAAAATAGCGAAGACGAATATTATTAATTACAAACAAAATACATACTATAATTGAAATATTTTACCAGTTCTCACTAATTTATACAACAAATAAAAGACGCATTACATAGATATCATTAAAGATTAAAACTATAGTACAGCAAACTATTTGCTTGAAACATTCATATGTACATACATACGTACGTATTTGTTATCATATTATCACTTCATTTCAAATCATTCCTATCCCAAAAACATGTTTTTATTTACCGAAAAAACAATTAAAATACTAGAAAATAATAAGAAAACTAATAAGAAAAATCAAAACACTACAATTTAAACCATTTCATCACTACAATTTAAACCATTCCGTATTGCTTGTATGATAAATCAAATTATGATTTTGTTTTTCAAAACAGAGCTATACTGCCGTCTATTAACTAAAATTCCGTTATCTTAGTCAAATTGCTTAGTACTTAACGCCATTATAGTCAAACATACGTACGTATATGTCATCATATGAGCACTTCATTTCAAATCATTCCTATCCCAAAAAGTTGTTTTTATATACAGAAAAAACAATTAAAATACTATAAACAAACTTAAAGATAACACGAAGAGAACAAGAAAAATCAAAACACGACAATTTAAACACTTACGTATATTGCTTGTATGATAAATCAAATTATGATTTTGTTTTTCTTTTCAGTACAGAGCCACACTACCTAAAATGCCGTTATCTTAGTCAAATTGCTTAGTACTTAACGCCATTATAGTCAAAGCAAGGCAGTACAGTTTTAGTTAATAACAACTAGTATATAAATCTTTTTAGAGTGATCAAGACAAACGCTCAAAAATGTTTTTTACTTCTTACAGCTAAGCGTACTGATTTCAGGTGGATTATGCCTAGTCTGGAACAACTGGCTATCAAGGAGGCTTCCAGAACGCACTTTTTCTTAAAAGTGTGCTTGGCGTAAGACTTTTTTGTACGTGAGATTGGTTGTTAGACAGGCGACCACTTAAAAATGCCTTTCCACTATGCTATGGTTTCCTCACAATGTTTTCCTTCACAGAAAACTCGAGCTCGAATCCACAACTTTCGGGTTGTGAGGCAGCCACACAAACGACTGAGCAGTCATCACTTTAAAAAAATATTACATAATACCCGTGATTACTAGTTTAAAAGGCATTGTCCATTTCCGGAAAAATTACTAAGCAGTGAGATTGACCATATAATATATTTCAGGGTAATTAATATATCTGAGTTTGTATGTGTAAAAAAGCCTATTCATATATAAACTAAAAATAAGTAGAAAAGTACTCGAAATTTATCGAAACCTTACGAAAAAAAATAATAAAGAACGGGGCAATAATGAATCGGATAATCGATCAAATAAAATTTCTGAACAAACATATTTCCAAATTTACTTGAAGATGGAATAAAAATAGACATTTTGGATCCATCTTCTAATACACAAAAGTTGTTTCTAAATCCAAGATACTTTGTCATTTTTCGGATATGTTTAAGTGATAATATTAGTTGAGTGATGGATTGTGTTATATAAAAAAAGATATACCTTATGCACATCTGTACCTACTCAGAAGAACTAATCAGTAATCAGTTAGTTCTTTAAAAAAGGTAAAGCTTTCTACTTAAACTGTCGAAATCTAGCTAGCACAAACAAAAAATACAAGCGAAAATCAATATCATCATGTTTCGGATAGAAAGATGGAAAATAAGTTTCGACTATACTATCGATATGTCAACGACACTCTAAAACAAAACAAATTATAATTATGTATTGCCATATGGACAGAAATAAAGCTTATGTAATACCAATACCAATAATATTTATAATTAAATCCTTTATTATTCTCACAAAGTTATAAGCTATTAAGCTTGTTATTAATGTACTTTACTTACAGAATATCAACTACCTAATGCAAAATTTTCTTTTATTATGAATATTTATCATAGAGTCATTAACATAATTAAGAGAATACAGACCATCATTACGAGGTCAAAGTATGCAAAGTACCGTAATTTACAACTGTAACTTAATATATTTTAAATAACAAATTTTAATCATCAAAGCTCTTATTTAAATATTTGAATAAATAGTCATAAAATGTTAACGTTTATTACATCGAAATTTTACATATTTTTTTTTGTAAAACACCAGTTTACACGTTTTTTCAAACTAACTATCCCACTAATATTATAAAGGCGAAAAATTGTGTGTGTTACTTGTTACTTCCTCGCGTTCAAGCGGCTGAACCGATTTTGGTGAAATTTGGTATGAAGATAGCTTTGACCTTGGATTAACACATAGAGTACTTTTTGTCCAGGATTAACGTAGGATACAATGAGGGTGCAGCTAAAGAGTCACACATAACCTTAAAGTTGCTGATGCAGAAGTCTTAAATTCCTATTGTACTTGTAGGGCTTTGTTTTAAGGTTTAGGTTTACTTGTAACTAATACCTACCTACATCTTCTTAATATATATAAATCTCGTGTCACAATGTTTGTCCTCAATGGACGCCTAAACCACTTAACCGATTATAATAAAATTCGCACACCATTATTACCACCGTTATTATTTGACAGTCACAATTATCTGTTAACTCAAAATGATTCTAACAGATGTCGATACCTTTCGACTGGGTTGAGTAAGTAATCAATAGATGGCGCTGCTATGGTAAATCTACGAACGTGTCATATAAGCTACACTATCTATTTTTCATACCCCTAAGTGAGGCAAAACAACGTTTGCCGGGTCAGCTAGTTTTCTTATAAATAGGAGAATTGTATAGCGTGATACCATTAATACTTACATAAGCTCCACTATTATAGCGCCTGTCCTTACCCATCTTATCGTTTAGACCTTTATCACTCACAACCATTGGACCTCTAAATACGAGTATATTTACTGTATCTAAATTAAACGTAATGCTATACTATAATACATACATAAGCAAGTAGACGTACAATTACAAGCATCATTAGAAGTTAGGATATATTTTTCTTTTCTTTTTTTCTTTCTTTTTGACACATTTCACACACGGCTGGTTAACCCCATACTGAACCAATTCTAGTTTGTGTTATGGTAGCTAACAAAACTGATATACCTACATACCTAGTCTCACAGCCAACAAATTTAGATAAGCACAAAGATGTTGGCTGTGCCGGGAATCGAACCCATAACCTTTTCTGATCGGCAGTACGGCATGGTAGCCATTACGCCAATGAGGTATTTATATATAGCATATACACACACACATGCACATACACACTCACACACAAATACATAGTCTCTAATGTAACGTAATGATGTTAATTTATTGTATCGTACTTAGCTTTTATAGAACGAGAGTATATATTCTAACTGTTATTTCATAAACTGTAGTTGAGTTAACATAGGTACCCAGAAGCCTAAGACACTGGCTTAGTCGAGTTTGGGACCCTTTGCCATATTTAGTAACAATTTTTTTTATGGAAATAAATTATTTATAAAAAATTCAAAAGCTTCAAACTCCGAGTTTGCTGGTTTTCTTCTTCTTCGTTTGATCTTATTGGCTCAGCTCTGTTTCTATGTAGTTTTCAAGCCGTCGGTAGGCCTTCTTGGCTTAACGATTGCTTGTACTAAAACTTACAGCGGGCACCTACAATATTGCATGTCACCCGACCCACGGTTTTTTTTTATAACTATAGGTTTGCTTTTGACCACAGCTTGCCTGGTGTTAAACAATACTATGGCCTACGATTTTACACGCTTACCTAGAAAATACCTATTAACTCTAGATTTGAAGACACCCCAGGTGGTACTTCTCAGGAAACAGAGACTCAGGAAGAGAATTCCAAAGTTTTGCATTCCTCACAAGTAAGGTAGAAGCGAATCGGCTTGTGCGAAACTTCGGGATTTCGGAACGGTAGCGTTCAGACGAAAAAGCCACTTTTTAAATGACAGTCTTGATCATGGTCACCAATCCAAAGCCTGTCCGCATCGAAGTAGATCTTAGTAAGCCAAGTTATAGGCGCTACAGTCTCACTAGTAAAAGTGAAATCAATAATCGACCTCCCATTTTCCTAAGCGTAGTGCAGACAAATTACGAGTTTTTTTTATCAATATTCAGTAACAGAATAGATATTTCGTTCCATTAATCGTGAATGGCTCATTGTTTCTAATATATCGAGTTGAGTTTGAGATGGGCGAGGCATTAACAGTATTGGCAGCTTGCTCACTCGGATGACAAGGCCCGACGGTAATGGACCAGTTTATCCGACGGATAATGTTGTATTGAGAAATGGGATTAACGAGCTTTTTATTTAACGGAGTAAATAAAGGCTTTGTAAATTTATTAGAGCGTTTTTTTTCCTCTAGTCCAGGCTTTTGTTATAGTTCATTGAACTTTATTGTGACCATGATGTGTCTACCCCATTATATATAAGTACGACCTATCACTAATCGAAAATGTACATATGCATACTTAGTTACTTGGTAATTGGGACGGTTCCTGCAGCCAGTATTCTGCGTGCCGACAAATCAAATTGGTCCAGTAGTATCGGAGCGCGTCAAACAAACAAACAATCAAATTTTTCCGTGTTACAATATTGGTATAGAGTTATAAAATACACATAATAAATAGAACACATTTCACACACAGCTGGCTAGCCATACTAAACAACGTATACTTAGTATTGTAGTTGTTAACACAACTGATATACTACATACATACAGAAATACTTTATACACATACATACTTTTGCCTGAATTGGACTAACAGATAGGCTACAAAATAAGAACCGAAACAATTCGGTACAAGATACATAAAAATCAACAGTATCGTATCTTAATCTCTATATGTCACCAAGCCCGAAATCAGGCTACGATATTTCTAACAAAGTCTTTTCTCTTTTTTGCTAACTTCAGCACGGAAATTACCAAACTATTAGACTGTCGGAGGCAACAAACGAAACCACAAAACTTCCCAAGCTAGGATATTACATAAATACCCAATTTTCCAAAGGGACAATCAGACTGTCAACATAAATATATCTACGGATCTGATTACGATATTGAAACTGAAAGAACTTATTAAACTTGTCGTTGCGGTGGATTTTCTCGTTTAATAGATTTACTTTCGTTCAAATTAGTAAAACTTTCATTACTCTCTCATTCTCTGAAAGGAAACCATGAGGGTTACCTGAAATTAGATATGTAATAATACCTATTAATATAAATGCGAAAGTTTTTTTTTAATGAATTTTGATGTGAAGGTAGCTTATACCTTAGACCGAGTCCCAGCGGTGGGAACCTATAGTGGGCTGCTTAAGCTATGCCTTAGGCTAGATCATAGTTTTATTAAGGGATTATAACAAAAAAAAATCGAGTAATACATTGTTGTAACTAAACCTACTAATCAAGTAGTATATCTAACCAACTACAAAAAGAAAAAAAAAACAACGTTACAACGACCATGGATGGCGTGTAAAACGCGTAACCATCTGCGGTAAACATAAAACTTTTATCTGTCGGCTGAAGTTGATGTGTTACAAGTACGTACCTTTTACATTATTTGTGACACAGAAGCCACACAAGGGATTTCCACCTTAGTTTGAGTCGAAAGAGAGTTTCTTTCTAATTCATGATTACTTGGCTATCTTCTACTTCTTCGTATGAGCGAAGTGGCCAAGCTCTGGTGTCGAGAGTTTTCCAAGCCGTCTGAAGGCCTCTGACTTAGCTTAACGACTGCTTGTACTACAGCCGGGACCTTCGACTTAACGTGCCATCCGACCCACGGTAGCGTCCAGATGAAAATGCTACTTAGAAACGACAGTCTTGTGCATGGTTACCCATCCAAATACTGACCGCATCGATCGTTGCTTAACTTCGATTATTACTTCAGATCATCTTAGCTAGCCGAGCTACATGGCTATTATTAATATAGACTTCGATATAGCACATGTGAAAACAAAAGAAAATAAATATAGTAGTTAATTATTTGTTTTTTTTTATTATCTTCTCACATTTGTTTTAACTAAATTATCGCGAGAATGAGAAAACCAACTGTTGAATTAAAAAAAATTTAATGTTTATTTTTTTTATGGAAACGAATTATAATGATGCATGCATGAATCGATGATTCGTAAACATACACTATTTTCTCATGCATTATTTTTTATTTTGCCATTTTCATACACTGCTTCTGGGATTTAATCATTGTAATGAATTATATTTACAACACAATTATAATATTTGCACCAACAAACACTCACACTTACTTTTTGTTCACACTCACACTTGCAAAAAGTTTGATATACGTCCACCATTGGACATTTTATATCGTATAAGTACTAACTAATCACCACGTAAATATACAAATATACTACAATGTTGACCACGTAAAACATGGCATAGCAAATACGCATATTTCATTTAATTTTAAAATCTATAGTCTGGCAAACGAAACATGAGACTCGAATTATTTGCAAACTTTTTATATGGCAATGCTATAATAATGTCAACGTCAATATCCAAAACAAGATGGCGTGTTGTTATGATTTAGTTAAACACTAATTACTCAGCGTAAAATGAAAAAAATCATCAAAAGTGAAGTACGGGAGTTGTTGTTCCGCATGATCTCAAAGTATTATAAAAAACAATAAGAAAAAGAATTGAAATTCGGCGTAATTTCAACGAAAACAAGATTGTTTACATGTGGTGTTTGATTTCTTAGGTTAGTATGACGCTACTAAGTTGATACTTTGTTTTAATTCGTATTTACTATATATTTTTTTGCATAATGTAATTATCTGTTTCGATTCACATTCTTTTATCATTAGTCAAAACCTTCACACCTTCCTAATAATGCATTTTGGTTATTTATCATACCATAAAATGTTACATTGTAATTTTAACACATTTTTTTTCTCTACCAGGTTTTTCTTAATTTGGATTCTGCCATTGAGCTGATATGAAGTTTGGGTAAACGCAAAGTGTCAAGTGAAAATATTGCCTTGTCTGTCTTGCGGTGTTGAATCAGAAAAAATGATTAAAGAGACATTTGGAACCATAACTCCAGAAAGGTGGAAGAATAATATGACTGATAATATACATTGAAAATGAATATGAAAATAAGATCGGGACAGGATCACCGAAAATAATTTGGAAAGTTTCATTATAGTAGGAAACTAATAAATAAAATAAATATAAATAAATAAAACTGTGATTCTAGTGACACCGGTGAATCTTTTCAAATTTAAGTCTTAGACTCACATTTTAATTATGACAGTGAATAAAACATTATAGAATACTGCTTTTTTTATTCAGATAGATTGTATAATTTCTAAAGTATTACTTCCTAAAGTACTTAAAGCATTTTATGTTAACAGAAACATTAGACATTCGCTAAAACGATCATTTGTTTCATTGAAATAATACACAAATATTACGAATCGAGTAACAAAATAACAAAAATAGCGTGTGAATTCTGAAATCGCTCGCAACCGCTGTCAATTATTTCAATAAATCCTCTCGAAGCCCCAATATAAACATATCATTTTCCAATTGAATTGTTCCCCGATACATAAATCCCTCTTCACAGGGTCTAGGGAGGTCGCAGGGTGACTACGGTTCATCTTGGAACATCCTCCGAAGTGTCCAAAGGATCTGTATAATACGACAATTAATAACCCCTCTATGTCCCTTTTCATGAATTATTGATTGAACAACCGCAACATTTTTTCTGCGAAAAGAAAAATCGAAAAAGACTTCATTGAAATGGAATAAGATTCAAGTTGAAAGTTTCGTGGTTTGGTATAAGTTTGTGCTGTGTTGTCTAATCACTCATTTTAATTACAGCGTCTCGTCTTAAGAGATGAGACTGAAATCTAATGCCTTTTGCATCAGACAGGGTTTCGTTTTTAGGATTTCGTACCAAAAGGATACTAATGGGTCTCTCCGCTGTCTGAATATGTGTCTGCCCGTTTGCTAGGCTGTTAACTCATGAACATAGCTAGATATTTGACATTTTCACAGATGATCTCAGTAACCGCTATAATGACGAAAAAAACGAAATAGAATAACTACCAAAGTCACTCCCATGCAACAAACGAATCATGCATAGATGTGTCCGGTTATTTTATTAAGAACGAATGTTTTACTTTATTTATATTCAAAAGAAAATAATTTTGGATCAAACGGTTAAGGTTTAAATGTTGTGATTTAATTGCCTGATATTATTTTCTTTTGAATATAAATAAATTGAAATATCTGTTCATAATAAAATAACCGGACATATCTATTTTACATATTTATTTTGGGCACGTCTGTTGCAAGGGAGCCACTTTGGTAGTTATTCTATTCCTATATGTGATACTTTTTAATATGCTATGCATGTATAACATTTTAAAAAGATTCTTATTTATTCTTTGGACTTTTTTCAACTTTATTAAGGTATTTTATATCACGTACTGTCGTAAATTATATACCCAAAGCTTTTATTAAAAAAAGGTTTAAGATCTAATCCTCGCAGAACTATACAATATGTACCTACATAAATCGTACATATTACAAGCTATACAATTTATCGACGAAACAGAATTTAAATTGATCACTATACTGAATTCTACGTGTCTAAAGTCTTATTACATTTATAGGGATTTTCGGAATGCCTGCAGTAAAATCTTCTATCTCTAACACTAAATTTGGTAATAAAATTCTCTATATTGCTCTAAATGACCATTGAAAATATTTGTAGACTTTGAGAAATGTTGTGTATTGAATTTAGGGATAGGATTTCTTCCAAAAGCTTGTTCAGTTGAATTTTCGTCAATAAGAAACAAGTTTAGTCTAATCTAGAATTTGTCAGGATACCAGCCAGGATACCTTTTTTTAAAATAAATAGGCTTACGTTAGACCGCAGCTTGCTTGATGTTAAGCTTGCCTGTGATCTAAGATGTATCACGCTTGCCTAGAAGGAACCTATTTACTCTAAATTTGAAGACCCCCAAATTGTACTTCTCGGGAAAAAGAGACTCAGGATGAGAGTTCCAAAGCTTCGCAGTTCTCACAATGAAGGTCGAAGCAAAGCGCTTTATGCGAAT
Source organism: Mellilla xanthometata (assembly GCA_035578125.1). Classification (NCBI taxonomy): domain Eukaryota; kingdom Metazoa; phylum Arthropoda; class Insecta; order Lepidoptera; family Geometridae; genus Mellilla; species Mellilla xanthometata. The sequence continues at coordinate 10,047,742 of JAPUBQ010000010.1, forward strand.
CCTCGGAACTTCAACAAAGATAAGGGATAAGATTCTAGATAAGATTCTATACCTATACTCGTATTAAGAGAGAGGAAAATATTGACAAACTTAACCCCTCTGCGCCTCACTTTGACACTGGCACTTAACGAGTTGAATAGCATTTATTACGAGTTTGATAAACTTTGTCTGAACTTCATGAAATACAAATCTTATTTGGAGAATGGAGAAATTCACACGCTATACAGAGTTATTACAGTTTGCGTGTAAATGAAAAAATATCAAAATACGTCTGACGAACTATTTACTACGACGTATTAGGAACTCTTATTAAAATCGTGTAACTGTTATCGTCTTATGAATAAACTCTTAAAAATGTCGTTCCAAAGCTAAGCTGTGTTTTGCCTCGGCTAGGTTAAAATGGGGCGGAACCACACAGATCAAGCTTTAGCTATATTTATATAGAACATTTATACAAGTTGAAATAGGCAATATAGAAACATAATATAACATTAAATTTACAATTAAATTAAAAACTACGTTAATATTAAAATTATGAACCTAAATTACTAATAATAAACTAAGTCTAAGTCGGTATCTACTGGTAGTGTATCTTAATGTTGGCTGCATTATCTCGCTGAATGGCCAAATTTAAACATTGGCCGAGGTAAGCGCCAGGCTCTGGGGTCATTAGTATTTAATATTTACAAGATATGATATATGTATACATTAAATGGGCACATGGTCTGAAACAAAGTTAATATTAAAATATAAGCCACTAAATTAAAAAAACTTTTTATATAGGTATAGGTATATAAAACTTGTCATTTGTTGCTGAAATTATTCAGTGTCTCAACTTCGTCGTCTGCCGGAACTGTCAGAAGATTTACAATTCTGACAACCTTGCCACTTAATGAGTTTAAAGTCGTATATTCTAACTTAGTTCATTATCTTAGCCCACGGCGCAAAAATGACGGGGAGTTGTAGGTCTGATGTGTCTTTGTATTCGTGTGTGTGTGTGTCTGAGGCATTGTAGTTCCTAAAACAGATGAACATTAGGAACATTTTTTTTAATGTAACTTACTTACAGGGTAAGTACATGTTATTTTTTTATTTTACTTGTTTAATATATTGAAATACCTCAAGAACGTAAAATCAGAGGCCAGAATGAGCAATACAACAATTTAACTACCGTCATTAACTCAGCAATTCAATTTTCATGCCATTTTAGGCCATTAAACGAAAGGCCTCAAAATACTTCTCAAATACGAAATGGTATGACCGATTCATCTTTAAAATGATCTAACTTAGATTTGGTATGCGTTCCCATAAACTGGCAAGTCACTTTACAAACTATAATCTTTGTACCACCCACATGAGCTTTTAAGCACTCTGAAGTTTTGCCAAATTGTTCTCAGAAAATTTACGTAATCATCGTTATTAACTATTGTATGTTATTTTGTGCTGGATAATGCTGGAAGTTGTAAAGGGTTATAGCTCTATTGTTATAAAACAATTTAGGGTTCACGCCTAGTACGCTGTAATGGTGAACTTTAGGCCTTGGTATCAGAACAACAAATATTTCACACCTAAACCCCGGCCACTTCCAATAAATACAATTCATATTTATGCGAAATACGCAGTTAAGGGCGGTATAGGAGCAAAATTGCGTATTTAAGAAATATTTCTATAAAAATGCAGTCGCATCACTTACGCTACTGCGTATTTTTTTAAGAATAAATAAATAAATAATAATTGTTTATATTTTTTTGTTCTATTAAAGGTAATAAATAACCTTTATAATTATAGGTTTACCTTTAATTCAGTTTAATATACTCGTAATTTTGGATTTCTAATACAAGATTACCTAAAATTCGCTCAATATTTTTATAAATTAAAAATATTCGTTTTACAAAGCAAAAATGCCGTTCTTTTGCAAGTTAAAAAAGATTTTAAAAAAAATCTGTGGATAAAGTTTTATCTGAACTTATAATTACAATATAGCTAAAAGTTAATTTCACATTAATTTACTTTCAACCGCGCTTGAGACGCATCGCTCAAATATTATGTATGGGGCGCCTGAACTCAATACTACATCGCCTTAAACTTCCAATTCATATTCCAGCCGCGGCCATTTTGTAATACCATAAACCAAACGTAAAGGATATCAATAAATTGCCATAATTTTACCTAAACCGTTGCGGAATTTATAAGGCCTTCTCAATTAAGCTAATGAGGCGTCCTAATGCTAAATGCCAATAATAAATATTAATATTTTCACGTAGATAGCATCAATTATACCCTAATGTCATTAGGAACATAAAATGGCTTGCTAATTAGGCATTTTGATGGAGACATTTAAAAGTCAATAAAGTAGACCAAAAAACCTCTTTCTTAAATAGGTTGCCAATAGAAACAATTAAAAAGGGCAATTAATATTTTTATTACAATACAACTATCAAACGTAGCGCTTGTAATTCGGCTAACTAAAGTCATCTGACGCGATCATCGAGGTTATTTCGTTCAGTCTTTGGATAGACGAGCATGCACAAGACTACCAGAATGTCTTTTAAAAAGTATGATTTAAGCATCTAGGCGCTACCATGGATGATACGTTAAATTGTAGGTCCCGGCTGGTAATCTTAGTACAAACAGTCGTTAAACCAAGTCAGAGGCCTTCGGACGGTTTCAAAAGAACAACACCAGAGCTTGGTCACTTAGCTCATGCGAAAAAAGATAGAAGGAGATAATTAAACTACTTAACGAAAATAGAAATATTATTAAAATTAAACACTGTAATCACTAATTTATAAGCCCAAATAAATCACATTAATACGGATTCAGCAGTAGTTAATATAGAATTTTGTAACTAGAAGCGAATAAGTAAGAATGACAGAAGTCGGCCACTTGACAGCTTCGCTTACAATCAGGCGAGTTGGCGGTCAAGCGAAGATTTTTTTTTTTATCTAATTTAAAATTGGCCAAGTGTGAGTTGGACTCGCGCATGAAGGGTTCCATACTATTGTTGTATGGGAAGAGGGCCCCCTCTTAAATATTTATTTATATTAAATTTCATAATAGTTCATAGTCATTTTTTGATAGTAAATATACATTAATATATTTTGTGAAAATTTTAAGCAGCTACCGTTATTGATATATAGCAAAAAATACGATTAAAACACGTTTATTGTATGAGGACCCCCCTTAATATTTTTTATTTTTAGTATTTGTTGTTACGAGTATAGTGGTACGGGAAATACATATCTTGTGAAAGTTTTAGCTTTCTAGCTATTACGGTTTCTGAGAGACAGCCTGGAGACAGACAGACAGACAGCGGAGGCTTAGTAATAGGGTCCCGTTATTACCTTTTCGGTACCCTAAAAAATTACAAAGGTGAAAAAAACGGGTCATAAATTATTTTGATTTGGCTGAAAGGTACGTTCCTTCCTATCTTTACCATGTTACAAAATTGCCAAAATTGCGTTGTTGTCCAGTCCAGTACCTGACATTTTGCGAATTTATGTCGGAGTGAAACGGTATGAAAAATATTTATGGGCAAAAAGGTCCGATGATATTTGGGCTTGAATAAATCGAACCGGTATTCAGCGGAGCAAGTCTTGAGCGGGTGAAATCAAAGTCTGGGTATTTATTGGACAATTATGGATTTACAGCTAGCTAGTTAGATGGGGAATATTTTTGACAGCAAATTTTGACCAGCAGATTGCGTAATAAATAAATATTATTTACACATTTCACACACGGCTGGTTAACCATTTATGTTATGACACAAAGAAGAGAGATAGAAATGGTTCAGACACAACTGATATACTACATATACATACATACATATTTTATATAGATACATATTTAACACTGACCCATAGCCAACAAATTTAGTTAAGCACAAAGATGTTGGCCGGGCCAGGAATCGAACCAGGAAGCTTCTTATTGGCAGTCCGGCATGGCCAACGAGGTCGTCACTCACACATAATCACGAGTCAGCGACTTTCAGGCCTAAGGTGGGGTATGACTAGTCTGCAATAACTGGCTCTCGAGAAGGCTGCCAGAACATTGATAGATGCTTGGCAAAAGATTTTTTGAAAATGATCTACCACCATGCAAAATAATATTTCATATTTTTTTGGTACAGTTTATTAAAAACCCATTGAAGATCAAATTTACACATCGAGTGGTTTTATAAAATATATCTAACAAATTTGTTCTTAGATTAATAATTTTCAGGCTGTCTTGAAAGTTTTGGCAATGTCAGAATCTCTCTTATAATTTTACCTAACACAAGCCCAAAGTTGAGGCCAATATTTTGGGAAACTTCGGAATAGCAACCCAGATCTGTCAATAACTCGCAGAAATTTCTTAGACAAGTAATTAAAGTTTTTTAGATAAAACATAAAATAAATATAAAAATAAAGGTTTGAAAAGGCTTTTATACAAATAGATACTTAATTTTACTTATCAGATAATAATAGTTGGAAAGTCCTGATATTTTCCTTATTTTAATTAATTTATTACTTTGGGGTCAACGTACTGAGGAAAGATTTATTCAATCTTCTATGTAGAACTATAGGTATCGTACATAAAATAATAAGCACTTACATGAAGAATTTTCAGACACACTTATGTGGTTACGAAACCGTAAGCTCCTGTGATTATTAACATAGCAAATCATTATTTTGCCATTGCCATGAAAATTATTAAAGTGATTTTAAAAACCTACATCAACTAAACCTTTAAAATTATTCGTATTAATGAACTTAGGTGAACTTTGCAGTTTTCTATAGTAAGTATAACAAATTACATCGCCACACAATGTAAACGAGTGGAATCGTGATAGTAATAGTCTAAAAAAAAGTACTTAGTAAGATATAAAATAGTTTCGAACCTAATTGCATACCTTTGTAAGCAAGTTAACGATCAAAGATTAAAATTGCGACAAATAGAAATTGCACTCCAGGTGAAAGCTTTCTCGACCGAGCTGCGCAATTGCAATCACCATAACTGTATAGTTAAGAAGCCTTCGTTTCCTGAAATTTAATCAACACAGGACTCTAGTGAATCAATAAATATCATATTAATTAATGCTTAATCTATGCCAGTCCACTATTTAATGTTCAATGCTAGGATTTGGGCCTTTTCAAGCCAGGACGCTTGTTAAGTGCATATTGACGGATGATGGATTTGTGGTCCTCTAAGGATGACTGTGTGTTTTCATATGGTATTTCCCTTTAGCGTATTCTCTTAAGTCAAATGATCTTTATTAACCACAAACAAACAAAAGTTAGTTTAAGTGGTACTTAATAATAATTACGGAGACAAGTTTTACTGATGAAGGGCTTTTTAACTCAAAATCATACAAAAACTGCAGAATGGTACGTAATGTTTTATGGCTTTGTTTTACAATAAATTACATAATAACTTTGTCAGTTTTAGTAATTATAATCAGAGACATGAGATATTTGGGAGATAGAATATAATCAGTACAAATTTTATTTCATGCTCATGTCTTGTGCTCACTTCATACTACATGAATACACTTCGCATCCTTACCATTATCTCCTTGACTATTAGAAGCCGTCTTCCGCAGTCTGAAAGTAGTTTAATATACTCGTTCATAGGCGAAACTTCATCAAAACTCCGCGTGCAGGTTTCATAATATTCTCTAGTTTCTTCCGAGAACTAAGATTGAACCTATTCCTATAAATTGAGGAGGTTTAATTAAAGTTGAAGTTTAGAAAAATAAAGCTGAGAAAATTCCGCGTAATAAAATACGCAGTACTTTCTGTTATTGACGAAGCGTTGCGTCTTCTGAGGTGTTATTGGCAAGTTTGATGAAGCCTAAAGTTGTGAGGGTTCCTTCTATGGATGAATAAGACTAATTAAAAATAATAATTACCAAGCTTAGGCTGCTTCAACAGCTCTGACGCAACTTCGCTGACGGACGGATGAACAGAAGGGTGGTGAGACAAAGAGAAACTATAAGAGTTCCTGCTAGAACAATGATACCCTAAAAATATTGTCGTCTGTAAATGAGAACTAACCTTTTAAGAGTAAGTTTGCATAACTATTTAGTAGTAAGTATCGTATTTAAAGAAATATCTCATCTTGTTATATAGCCTTGCTTGTGTCTTTCTATTTTAGGATTATTGAAGTTTCCCATCAATGAAGATTTTTGATTTTGTTTTGTCTCGAAATCTGCATTTGTTTCTCGTTACGATAGTGACGGGGTTTCCTTAAAAAAAATACAAAGTCCCGAATGTGTTAAAAATTACAATTATACATAATAATTAATCTGGATAACTCTTTAGTTTACCTTACCAACAGTTATAGCAATTGTAATTTTTGAAGATATTTTTACGAGTTAGGCTAGAAAATGATCCTTTAGAAACAGTAATAGAGATAAGAAAACTTTGAATACTTTTGCCTAGCTTAAACAAACCTTTTCCATTTTGCGAAGAACCCTTATAGTTGGTAAATATTACTTTTAGATATAGATTTCTTACACAACTTACACCAAGTATACTAGATAAATTTTGAAGAATCTAAAACTAATTAGTTCTAGTAGTTAGTCCCTGGTGAGTCCACAGAGGTACAAAACTAACAACAAAAAGGATTTAATCATGAAAATTTTATTCAGAAAGTCAAAAGTTACTTACTTTTGTTTACTCACCTCATCTTAATTAAAATTTAGTTTTTAGCGATGATAGTCCAGTTAGTTGTGAGGTCGACTTACAAAATACAAAAGAGCATTTTCTAGGACTCGCCTGATTAGTTATCACCCTTCAGTTGAAAATTTCATAAAAATCATCTAAAATTGAGCTCCAACAGCCTCCTATAGAATTCGTAATTACAGACTAGACATGCTTTTCACTTTGTGCCAGTTTTGCTGACTTTTATTGTAACGCAACGTGGTCTATAGCCAAGCTAGAAAACAATTTATTTACAGAATCTATATTATATCTGTCATCTAGTAAGTGCATATCCTATTTTCTCATACATCCTATAGGTATATTAACATAACATCCAAACGTGAGCATGACACCTCTATCATGTTGTCAGTATAATATAATAATAACTACAGTTCTACAGGGCTTCAAGAGGCGAAAAATGGGCATGACATATTTTAATACGCAAAAAATCCTTTTCAACACTTCCATATAGACGAGTTATGAATAATTTTGTACGAAACAGTTGTTTTTGTCGAACTTCTAGAAGGTCTATGAGGCTGAGCACTGGCGTTGAGAGTTTTTTAAGCTACTGCATTTGCTTCTAACACTACTTACTCGTCGCTACTCACATTATCAACAAATCTAATATTTTTAGGAATGACAAATAATTTAAAATAAGATTTATCTTTTGTTGCGAAGAAGTTGTCGACATTCGTTATTTACATAAAAAGGTTGCATGTATAAATTATTTTTGAGTTAAAACTAAATTACATAGAAATAAGACTAACAACACTTCTGTAGAGGCGAAAGCGCCTAAAATGCTAGCAGCATCCTAGGCACTTTCCTAAATAATGTTATATCTTCTATAATGTTTTGATTGCTTCTATAATTTTTTGTTTTTGTGAAGTAACCTTGTATAAGCAGATCAGTTAATTCAGCACAGCGTTATGAGCGGTCCCCTCTGGAAGCACATCCTCATTGCGAGAAGGGGTCTGAGCAAATAGCGTGCCACATTCTGTTCAAGGTGAGTGCTCGTGGGAGACACGATAGCGCCTGTACTCTTATTCGTATATGCCAATGATGTACTCATGAAATTAAATGAAACTAAATATTTATTTTTGCATATAGCTGTACTTGATTATTTATTTACTAATTAAAATTAATGAAACACAAAATTTCAAAAATATTTTAGTGCGATTCTTAATCCTTTGCGCTCCAACAGCTGAACCTATTGCATTAATTATGATGAAAATGAAAATGAAAAATATTTATTTACTAACTTATTACTAGATTACATATTCTCTTGTGACGACTTAACTAGGCAAGGCCTGAATCTAAGTAGTCCAGATGACTAGATAATGCGGATATAGCTTTGATACTACCGAACTGATGCTAAACAACAAAATCCTAACTATGGCATAGTTTTGGTCTGTTTTTCATATGTTCTCATTTGGATTCAGATGTGACATTTTTATGTGATTTTTCAGCTATATATAAGAGATTTCTAAGCAGATTGAAAACGAGTGACACTAAGCTTACTTAAGATAACTTTAGTATAACAATAACAAGTAGGTTCTTATAAGAGACGGGCTTTCAAAGGATGCCCTATTTTCCTTCTATGTATAAAAAGCAATAAATCACTGACTGCAGCTATAGAAAATCAGAACACAAGTCATTGTGTTTACGAGGAATTCTTTCCAGCAAGATCTCTTTGTAAATCGCAAGTAAAGAGCTTCGGTAGTAAAAGAATTGTTCGTTCAAAACATATTATGATAAGCTAAGTTTGCTGAATGAATGACAGAAAAATGAATGGCAGAAAAATATATAAGTAGTAAACTATGCACGATATTTCCTCTTTAATAATCTAACTAGATCGCATAAATATACTTCCTTCCTACTTATTATGCAAATGCGAATGATTGTTAGAATGGAAGGAAGTTTATCTGGATTGTCTATGGATGTTTGTTATTTCTGAACAGCGAAACCAGTTGAAATAATATTTGGTATATACATTAGACAAGATGGATATAATAGACTACATTTTATTTCAGATTAACGCGGGTAACAGCACTGCACAGCTAGTACCTACAAAAAAATAAAACACATCCAACGCGTTTTAAGGTCGTTTTTGAAATGGCCTGGAACTTTGAGAATATTTTTAATAAATTTAACTGTTTAAGATTTATAACGATTAAACGAAAGCGTTATACGATTGGATGAAAATTTTAATTTAAAGATTATGCCCATATCTACACATCGAATAAATTCTAGAATATTATTGTTTAACAATAATTACTCAAAATTAAGTATTTACAACGACCTGAAAACCTGGACTTTTCCAACATCTTAAAGAAAGTGTGACGGTTTTTTCGTGTAAATATTTTTCTGCAGTTTATTTAGCAGACTTGACACACAGTTCCTTTGATGAATGAAATGGAGCTGTAACCTAAAGCTATGAGAGCACGTTGACAGGGTCATCCACTTCTCAATGGGAACTGGTTTTATTCAATAGAATACGAATTCTTTTTACTTGAAAATGATATATAATTATATACCTAGGTGTAAAGATGTTATCCAAAATTTTTATTGTATAGTCTCAGTTTTATAAGGGCCCATAAATATAAGCGTACACAAATATATGATTAAATTAAAAATTAAATATATCAAACAAATAAAAATTAAATATATCAATATTTTAAAATATTGTTTTAAATATATTTGCCAATGATATATGGAACAAACAAGCATAGCTTTACTTCTAGTAAGTTAAATAATAAGCCAGTAATTGAATTACTAACTTGCTTTCACGTTGTCTAAGCACTATATTCAAACTATGAATAGTCTTCTATAAATAATTGCCGCAAGAAAATTCTTCAACTCAGAAAGTTAAAGTACGTGGGTTAAAAATATTGCCAAGAAAAGACTCGCCCACTACTAAAATAGATTCGCTACACCCCACGGTATTGGACTCGTATTATTAAATATAAAATAAATATACCGGCATAAAAAAGTATATTATAACTGTGTTTGCTTCGTGACTTAAAGCTCTTCACAATATTTGATCTAAAAAGGTAATTAATAACCGTTTTATCGTAAATACTCGTCCATTTTCCGAGCGTCGGCGAGCTTCATGTAAGGAACGTTTTTTTTTAAATATGCAAAGTTCCCCTCTACTACGCCGACCCTGAGGAATCCACTGTGTGAAGATCCCGAGGGGGACCCAGCACCCGCTGGTGTGACGATCTTGACCAGTTTTCGAATGCCTGGCGAGAGGAAGCTATCGACCGGGATTCGTGGAGGGAGTTGGGGGAGACCTTTGTCAAGCAGTGGGAAAGTATAGGTTAGAAAAAAATGCGAAATTCGGACAATAGTGGTTTGTCTAGGCGTTAGAAATTTACCTTTAAAGGTTTTTGTGTTAGTCACCAATAACACGTCGTATGTCCTACTAATATTTCTTCAAGTAACAAACATACACACAGTATGTTTGTTACTTCATCGCGCTCAAACGACTGAACCGGTTTTGAAGAAATTTAGTGTGAAGATCCATGGAAGAACCATGGATTAATACATAGGCTTTAATCCCGGGTTAACTTATTTTTGTCCCGGAATAATGCGGGTAACACAGCAGGGCGCAGCTAGTAATACTAAAAAACTCTTAGCTTTTATTATAAGTAAATTAAGCTGATTTGATCAATACAGTCTTGAGTTAAGACGACCTCGTTGGCGTTCTGGGTGTTAAATATATATATAAAATATGTATGTATGTATATATCTTAAGATCTGAATAAATGGTATATCATTTGTTTCAGCAACCATAATACGAACTAGAAATGGTTCAGTATGGGGTTAACCAGCCGTGTGTGAAATGTGTCCTAGTATTAATTTATTTATTTTAAGTAACTGAACGCCTGTTTAATCTGAACAAATAAAACAAAACGAGCTGTCGGTACAGATGAGCATAGAAATTGCAATTTTAATAAGCAATATTACTGTTTGATATTCAAGATATAAAACAGCGTAATAAAAATGAACTCATAAAATTGTTATGGCAAGTTATGATAGTAGGTAGTATAAAGGAAGTGTCCTGATTTTGACAATTTAATATGGAAAGCTTTAAGTGGCTTAAATGGTCGGTTAGCGAACATGAGTCGCAAAGGTCTCTATTTGTTAAAATGTACGTTTGTATTTTCGATTTGTCGTCTTCTTTTACTTCTAGCAAGAATATTATTTAAAATTCTCCGTAATAAAAGAGGGACTAGAAACGATTGTAGTTTCCAAATGATTGAACAGCCGGGCAGCTCCTTGGCAGCTCAGTCGGGCGTTCGGCCGCCTTTTGTCTCGAAGGCCGTGGATTCGATCCCCGCTAATGGGATTGAGGTTTTGGTGAAGTAAAACATCATGAGAAAACCATAGCGTGGTGATAGGGCATTTTCAAGTGCTGCCTGGCTAGAAACCACCCTCAAGTTGAAAAATCTGTCGCCAAGCAATGTGTTGTTTAGACAGGCTCCTTGAGAGTCAGTTATTTCAAACTAGGTATGCTCAACCTTAGTTCAGAGTATCACTGACATGTGTGGCCCTGTTGGTCAAATGCCTAGCCGTAATGAGCAGAATAAAATGTTTATTGGTCAAAATAAAACATTAATTGTTTTATTTTGACTAATAAAATAAAATATTAAATACGAGTAAATATTAGGACACATTTCACACACGGCTGGATAACCCCATACTGAACCATTTCTAGTTTGTGTTATGGTTGCTAACGCAACTGATATACTACATATACATGCATTCATATTTTATATAGATACATATTTAAAACCCAGACCCACAGCCTACCAATTTAGTTAGGCACAAAGATGTTGGCCGTGCCGGGAATCGAACCTTCTGATTGGCAGTCCGGCATGGTAACCTTTACGCCAACGAGGTCGTCAAATTGATAAGATTTGTTTAATTGTACTGTCAATTTTTGTTTTTCAAAAAGTGTTAACAAGAGTAAACCAGCACCCAGACTTTCTAAAATGTACTTTTCAAACAAAGTAAAGCCTGGTTGCCTGAAAGAGATCGCTCTTAGCGATATGATCGCCAGTTAAGGCACTAGCTTCTAAGTACTCTCAAGTGTTTTTTGTATTATTTTTTTGTGAGAGTTTTAATGAAGTGTTTATCTATCTATCTATCTGAAATAAAACTTTTGTTTTCTCGTGTTAAAGCTTCATAGAACTCTAGCGTCGTTCACGCTTGTTATGAAAGCAAAATACCTATCAATTTGTGACGGTTTGCACATAAGAATCAAATTTTATTTAGCAATAAAATTTTACGAATCAATAAAAATTTGCTGTGCAATTAAGCTGTCCAAACGCTTTGCTATGGTCCAATAACGTTTATTTTACAGCTGTTGCATATATTTGTTTTCTGGTGAAATGTTTCTTAAATCTACTTTTATATTCGTAATAATTTTATCTCCATACAATTTTTGTATTTGTTTTGCTAGTGAAATGTTTGTTTTTACGATTAACTCATATAAAACATTACTAACTAAAACTTAACCTAAAAAAGACCTGGGGTAGAGGGAAAGGTGCCCAAAATGGCAGCATGCACTGTTTCTTAAATCTTTTTTATCTTCGTAATCATTTTATCAAGAAGGGTGATATTCCAAAATCTATTGGCAACGGTTTAAAAATATACTTATTTGTTAATAAAAATATTTCTAAGGCCAATAAATAAACTTACTAACACTTACCTTCCATGACGCTTCCCAAAAATGTTAACCCCAATCAAAATACCCTTCCACCGGTCAGGGGTCGTACCGATTTAGAATCTAAAGCCTATTTTGTTCAAAAGAACACACATTCGAATCAAATACCTTGATATCTTTGTTTTCACACGAAACTGCCCCATTCCAGAGTTACTGGAACGTGATAACGTGTTCCGAAAATTCGTCCCGTTTCCTTTCAAGAGATATAAAATGATGTTTTAATGACCAGGGTCGATGGGGTGAAAACGGTTTGCCTACATTCTGTAAGGGGCGAGCTATTTTGAGTGACATAACCCTATTCCGTGAATAATTAGGCGTGGAGATATTACTGGGTTTCTTTCGTAGGAGTCGGATTTACATCGTGAACGTTTCAAGAGGCTGTGTGGATCTAGAGATACTTAGCGCGGGGCCACAGAATAATAACTTGTACTTCGTAGCGGGGCGTAGTGCATACTTCTTAATGTACAATAATAGAAAAGGTAACCTTTACTATAAAATACCAAGTACTTAGTTTTGTAGTAGTGTACGTTTTACTTCTGTGTTCACAATAAAACTATTTGTGTTTGTGTACGAATAATTCTCCTGAGTGAAATGAAACTTCCGCATGGTGGTTTGTCATTTGCGATTTTTGATTCGCGAGGTGAATAACGCACTGCCGCTTGGCGAAACAAATTAATATAAATTAAACATTTAGGAAACCGCCTTTGAAATTTATCATAGTGTAAAGTATTCTACTTGTAAGCTCTTTTATTTGATACCCATATTAGGGATGTTGCGAAAAATTAAGGGATCGACCATTCTGTAACGGAGGGTCATCATGGTCCCAAGAACACTCTCGCATAATACACCTGTCAAACGAAAAAACCAAAATTAAAATCGATTGATCGAAACTAAAATTGTGAAAAAGCTTTCAGAATAGTTTACAAAATGTAGATAAACTTGGCTAACATTTTCAAATTAAATCTTTAATTTTGAAACAACTTAATCTTACGATTAATACATATATTATGAGAGCATAGCACTTCAGCCTTAAAATCTTTTTCTCCTACCTTTTAGTAGAATAAAATCAATCACGCCCTAAGAGAAGCCACCGTAAAGAAATAAACTTTAACTTACGCTATTCACCACAAACACAAACTTTTAATAAATTGCTTCTTGTAGCAACTTTAAACTGATAGAAAAACAGGAAAGTGGCGTCTTACTATAAATCAGATGGTTCCCTTCAGGGTGGCTAATACGGTCTTTTACTATCATGGACATATGGCAACATTACACTACTTTCTGAATAATCGTCTGTTGTTTCCTTAGGTTATAATTATTTTTGACGTGACAACGTCTTAAATTAGGTTGCGGCTGGGAGTCACTTATGAAAAAGTGTAACGCCCGGTAACGTTACGATGAGTCACCGAACGAGAGAGAGGCCCGCCGAATGCCTTGCGTCTCTCTCCCACTCAACTATGATCGGTCTGCCGCGCGCGCAGCACGCGGCAGACGTTGTCACGTAAAATCTTCGCCCGTAAAACCGACTTTACAGGCAACCATTTTTTTTCTTTTTATCATAAACTGTAGTTTGTAATATTTTTAAATATACTTAGTTCACTTAAGAGCGAGAAATGTGATTATTAAAGACTCAAACGCAACGCCATTGGTCTAAGCGAATTTTACGTCACATATTGTGACGTAAAATTCGTCGTGAACCAAAAAGTTTGAACGATTGCTCACACATTTAACAATTGTTCACACTTTTTGGTTGCACACACGAAGAAGAAGGTTTCATTATTGTAAACCCCACTTGTTTGTTACGGTTTTCCTAAACATTGACGAGTAGGCGGCAATGACGTCTCACAAACCGCGTCATTGTCGCAGACGTTTAAGATGGTCATTTCTATTTATCTATTTTTAATTTTAATATTCTTTAAATCATTCATCATTATAAAATTATTTTAACTATGTAATAAAATATATGTACATGTTTATTCTCTATTGTATTAAAAAGTAAACTATTACATAATACAGAAAATAATATTCTACGGTTTAAATTTCGCTTAGGTACGAAAGTTAATTGTATGATATTTTACTATTTTAATTCTTAATACTGATATATTTTTATTTCTTTTTACTATAAACTATGGTTACCCCAGTTTCTGTCTACACCACAGATTTACGAGTGAAGTAAAGTTTAGGGCCAGATAAGAATATGAGTGCGATAGTTTTTGCCGCGGTGAATTTATCTGCTTCGTCAAACGAAGTTTTGAGTATTTTATTGGGGACAAGCTACAGATTTATTTGGTGATTTTTATTGGTATTTCTTTTTTTTTAAGTTTACAGATCACTACAATATTGTAGGTACTTAATGAGAATATTCATCATGCTGGTAATTAACGTAAAACCAATAAAGGGCTAATATCGTACCTCTGTATACTAACATTATATTTTATTTATTCTTATTATTATTTTTATTTCATTTATTTTTATTTTTATTTGACAACCAGCAGGAGGCGTTTCGTGCATTAACTCACTTCACTTGTTTATGACTTCAGGAAATTCTCGGTAAGTATCTATCTATGTATATTCTATATTCTCTCTTATCATCTACATTTTGCCGCGTATCGTCAAACTTTAAATTAAAGTTAAATTTCCTATAGACAATTAACTTTAACGCTTTCACGCTCGTGTACATTGGTAACATTTTAAGGGTAAAAATGAAAACAAATACGAGGCCCTTACAATACATGTGCGAAAATCACGGTTTATATAAATTACATGGTCGTCAGATACTAATTGCGCTTAAGGGTAGGTAATTAAGCCACTGAGCTGTTTTTAATGGCCCGTGGGCCGTGGGATCTCTCACACAGGTTGGTTACCAATAAATTATGCAAAATAAATTGTGAGGGAAAAAATTTAATGCTTGCCTAAATATTTATAAGGGAAAATATTTTTACTGCGACATTTTATTTCAGGTATAGAATTAAAATACTAGACAAACTCCTAGGAAAATTTGTGTCATTTTAGCTGGACAAGTGTTTCTAAAATAATTTTATGTCAAAAAATATATATAATATATTGTTATATTTAATCCTGAATTCTCTGCTATTTGTGTCGGTATTTCCTATACACAATAGTTTTTCCTTATTTAATTAAATGCTAAAAACATGACAGTTATAATAATTGTCACTTCCAAATCCAAACAATATTATCGCGCAAAGCTACAGATTAGCGTATTACAACTAAATTGCAAATTTAGATAGAAGCCTTATTCTGACGTCACGCAGGTTCTATGTAGTTATGAATGACGCAGCCAGCTGTGAAACCGGAATGACTCACTCCGTCCCGTTTACTTTACTACTTACCTGAGGTATGCGGTCAAGGTCAACTGTATTAGCACGAGATAAGACTCAATTTGGTTTGGCAAGCGAATCGTCATAATTTGTACACGTTTATTGACAATGCGTGAGCGCATTGTGCGCTACCGTCTAGTTATGTCAGTATTGTCAGTGCGACACATGGGCCGGCCGCGGACACACGTATTTGTTATATTTATTATCTCCCGAGTTTAAATTTCGTTATTTTTATTTCGTCCCGATAGTGAAAGTATCGAATGTGATGACAGAAACTCTGAGCTATGTTTTGAGAGTAGTTACTGTGACTATATTTTACTACGTTGTGTTGACTGTTGTCAAAGAAGCGAAGCGATATTGGATTGGAACGAGTGAGGCTGATCAATTTAATTGACATTGGATTTTAACCCAGTTGTTCAAATATAATTGGTAAGTGTTCAGTTATTATTCCGTAATGAGGGTAGGATGATATTTTTAATCTGGTGCATTTAATCTTGATGCTGAATTAACAAAATGGTGGATAATAATTGTTTATTGTGTCTTTTTTTGCGGCATCTCTAAGTGTCTAAAAGATTTGATCTCTTATTTATTATGCCATATATTGTTAGTAAAAAAAATTCAACTACATATAATAATAAATATGACCTTACAGCTAGGGCCTTGCCTTTAAACTTTAAGGTTCTTTGATATTTTTGTATGGTCATATTTAGTATTAGCTCCATGACAATAATTAATAAAAAATATCTTCGATAATAATTAACATTTGTGTAAGAACAAAAACCAATAGTAGTATTATAGTATTAACTAATAGTAGTATTAGCATACCTAACTATGAAGTCAAAAATACGTAGATCCAGAGCATACTCGCAACTTTCCTATGTATCATTATTACATTACTGAGCAATTCACATATAAATCATTAGGATATATTAATAGACTTATTAGGCGAAGCGGCTGTTGCTCAACTAATATAAGGTGATCTCACACAATCATCAAAGTCAGGATCGATAAATAGAAATTTATTATATCAATGTCAAGCAATGCGGTCTGTGCTTGAACGGGTAATACATTCAACGAAGAGAAACATTACATGACGGAGAATCTCTGAGTCGGATGACATGTTAAATACAAAATACAAATACAAAATTATTTATTTGTGACACAAGTAAGAGATACGAATATAAAAATAGAGTTCAAACTAGTTCACAGAACTGTGTCTCGAAAGAAAAAATGTAGTAGGCATTTAGTCTTAACAGTTGGTAAGCCATATTCTAGTACGAGAAAGAGTAGAACTGGTTCCTTTGGTTCAAACAAAAGTCAATTAAATCTGAAAAAATAAAATAAAATACGCCCAAACCTCTCGCCTGAGCGTGCCTATTACGGCATAAAACTGTTCAAATAACCTAAAATTAAGTTTTTGAACCAGCTTATTTTTAAATTGATAAGTCTGGTTGGTAAAATAAGTAAGTATAAATATTCTAAGAAACCACTCTTAAGAACCAATCGTCTAAAGCCGTCTAAAGAACCAACTTTAGACGGCTGGCTATTTTTGGCTGGCTATTTTTAAATCTGTAAAATCAAAAATTTGCCCTTATCATCGCCTTAAGGTAACATGTACTAAATCCAAAGATGCCCTTAGTAAGAATATTTCTTTCTAGGGTTGCTACCCCTTGTTGTTGTTTCACCCTATCAGATCGAAGCAGGTGAAGCGGCGACCTAAATACCTGAACAACTGTGCAAATAAATGGCAACACTTAAAGCACCTCTGTGAGTTATGCGAACATTTCTCTAGGCTGTTTAGTAGTCGTATGTAGATAAAGGAATTAACGCTAGCCTACGTGCGAAGAAAAAAAGGGATTCAAGCACGATTTTAAGGCGTTTACAAACATTGGCAAAAACTTACATGGTAGTAGAGCATTTCCTAATACTCGCCTGGTTAACCACAGCTTATCAAAAATAGATTTTTTCATCATCATAAAATAAAGAATGAAAAATCAATTTGAAAAATCTGTCACTTGCGTCAGCCTCCTTGAGAACCAGTTTTTTCAAACTAAGCATAGATATTACATAAATGACCATATTAGACCAGAGTGTCGCTAGCTCGTGTGGTTGCACGATCTGCTGGTCATAAGCCTAGCCGTACTGTGTAAAAAAAATACAGATATAACGTTATAAATCATAAACATTAAAGTTGTTGAAAAATAAATACAACCCCAATCCGCCTAAAGAACTCATTTAACAATTAAACATTGTAAGTGAGTGTGACCGTTTTCTACGCAAAAAAAATAACGATATTTGTTATTACAAATTTTGATACCAATAAGACTTTTGAATATAAAAATCCCCATATCGATGATAAGTCACTCAAAATATTCTTCGTCGTTTAAATATTTAATAACAAATAACACGTTTATTGTAAATGAGCCCCCTTAAATATTAATGAATTTTTTCCTTACCTCTCAAAATTAATATTTCAATAAAAATAATATAAACATCTAATAATATAAACTCCCAAACCACTAACTTATTGTTTTGTTTTTTTTTTTGTATAATGGTACGGAACCCTTCATGCGCTACTCGCACTTGGCCAATTTTTGTGTTTACGGTTTGAATAGAGGCGTTCCATTAAAACTTACTAAAGTATTTTCTAAGTAAAGTGAAACCTTAAACAGTTCCCACGTTAACCGTAGGTAGATTACACAAAATGCATGCTTAGCGTTTGACATCAGCACATTTTACCATTATGTATAAGTAAAACATGAGTTGTAGCACCTATTTATTATACAGGCTTACTGGTAAATAACGAAAATTTTTTTTTCGAGGGTGGCTTTAGTCTAGAAAAACAAATTTTATTTTACGAATTTCGATAATTTGAAAAAATCGCTTCTCCATACATAACCTTTTAACTAAATAAAATAAATATTAGGACATATTTCACACACGGCTGGCTAGCCCCACACTGAACCATTTCTAGTTCGTATTATGGTTGCTAACACAACTGATAATATACTAGATATACATACATACATATTATATATAAATACATACATATTTAACACCCAGACCCACAGCCAACAAATTTAGTTATGCACAAAGATGTTGACCGGGCCGGGAATCAAACCCGGAACCTTCTGATTAGCAGTCCGGTATGGTAACCTATACGCTAACGAGGTCGTCAAACTAAAACTTTTACCACTTTACGCATCAGCTATAATTTCCCTGTATTAATCACGGCGACGGAAATGCAATGTTGAAGTGTTGACTTCCAATGTCTTTACGAAGTTTTCTCAATGAATTCTTGTAATAGGTACCAAATCTGTATCACATTTTATTGTAATACTTGACATGAAAAGTACAGCGAATGAAACGCAAACAAGAGAGCACTTCTTGTCCGGAAATAAAGTGGAATATTACAAATGACGAGAAACTAGAACGAAGATATAATGCAATTCAGCAAGTTCTCTTGTTTCTATCTTAAACACTGCAATTTTATTTCATTGAAGCTTATGATGAAAGAATCTGAGCGTATACGATATATTCAAGAGTTATTTAATCCGACAGTCTGGCTTCAGGTGGAGCATGGCTTTTGTTTTTTTGTGGGAAATGCATTTACGCATCTCCCGCCACAAGCCTGGACGAGGCGGGCGGTGTATGTCGGGCTCGAGGGCCAGAGGTGCCGTCACTACCGACTAAAACCTCACGGTGTCCCATCTCACGACGGGGGCAGGGATGCAGGACCGCTTCGCGCATTGCTGCCATGCCTAGAGCTCTCAAGAAGGCTGCCGGAAAATAACACTACACGCTTGGCAACAGATTTTTCAAGTTGAGTGTTTGCTGGCAAGGCGATCACTACATAATGCCCTATCGCTATGCTACGGTTTCCCCACGATGTTTTCTTTCATGGAAAGCTCGAGTCCATGGACGGGGATCGATCCCACGTACCTTGGGGACGTAAAGCGGTTGCGCTCCTGATTGAGCTATCATCGTTACAAAAGTCCTCCTTTCCTAATCTGCCAAAGCATATTATGACCTGGTCTCGATTTCATTCATTTTATCAGGGAACGGTATACAGATAAATGTTATCCAATATACATTATTTTAACTATTAGGTTCTGGTTTCTAGTTTGGTTGTTTAGATAATAAAATATTTTTTTTTGTTTTACTACGTGTCTTATCTCGTCTTCTTACGTTTATTGGTATTAAATGAAGTTATTAAAAGTAATTAATAAATAAGCTCTGTAATCTTGATAAAAAGTTATGAGAGTACGTTTTGATTTCTAAAATAAGTTTTGAAATATGTTATAATATAACTAACGATTCTTAACACTAAATTAATTGTAATATCACTGAAAGATCGTTAGCGTATTAACGCATCATTATTTAGATTTTCGGAAATATGCTATTTTGCTCCCATACCAAGTTAACATATATAAACATTTAAATAAGCACGTTTTTAATAACAATGGAAGGAAATTGCAGAGTAAAAATCCACATGACAGTGTTTCTATAACATACTATAATACTTAATAATTACTCCTAACATTAATTTAAATGTACGTACATATCTTAAAAAGAAAAAAAAACGAGTAATATGTTTTAGGTTTATCCTTTTTTTTTTTTTTTACGTGAGGAAATGCATTTACGCATCCCCACCACACCCGGGGAGGTGGGTGGGGTATGTCGGGCTCGATGTCAAAAGGACATCCCTACCGACTAAAACCTCACGATGACCTCCTCACCGGAAAGGGCGGGATGAGGTTCCGCTTCTCGCATTAACCCACCACCCCGCCCACCTCGGCTAGCCTGCGAGGCTCCTTCTCTGGGGATGAGTCCCCTTGCAGTGCACATGGTGCACCGCAACCACCTCGGGGACCATAAGTGCAATGGACGCCGGACAACCCCGGTCCGACGTCCCAGGTCCCCCGTGACGGGTCAGGTCTGTGGCCCCGTCACCTGCCACTACGGCCGCAGAGAATAGGGTAAGTGGTATTTTGTGGTACCACTCCCTTCTCCCTGCGGCCCCACCGCGTCCGCCATCAACGGTGGCGACCCCGTCGAGGCCGCGGCAGGTAGGAAGAGCGGCGCATCGTAATACCGACACTTCTCTCCTGCCGCGGCCCCACACCTTCGGCTGCGGTGGGTGTCTCCAAAACCACACCGCAGCCCTCCTCAGTTGCGAAACCCCCCCGGAGCGAGGTTCCGCAACCTACTGGTGCCACTCCATCTAGAACTTGCATGGGGGAGGACAAGTCTAGGGAGCGGCCCGCCTCAGGGACCCTCTTCGCTTCACCGTGGGTGACCAGGCCACGGTTACTGAGCCCCCCCGCCTCGACAATGCGGGGCCCCACGGGGGGGGGGTTTAGGTTTATCCTAGTTAAGGTTTCGTTTAATTTATGTATTTTTATATTTTATGTAATAAATACTACTAGTACGTAACATATATTTTGTATAAATTATATCAAGTATGCCTCTATAAATATTATAACCGATAACTATTCATAAGTTACGATATTATTCAATCAAGTTATTGTTGAAGAGACATTCTTCATCAAGGTCGCGAACCCAGATACCGTGTGTGACTAATTACGACAAATGGCTTTTTGTTCTCTTATCTTAGCTATAATAGTAAATATTTTGTAACTGGTAATACTGTTTGTCTATAAAGAAACAGTGGCGTTTGGGTGACTTTAAAACTATCGGCGTCTTACGTATGTAAGTACGTAAGACGCCGATAGTTTTAAAGTGTTTTAGAGAGACCGAAAGTATTTTTTAATGTCATTGAAAATAAGCAGAACATTTTCTGTCTCACTCACTAAGGTTACTCTATATTATTTACTACTCACATACATATAAATGTTTACTGTAAGTAATAATATTTACAATGACTATACTTTTATTTTGCTTACCTGATATAATCATTTCATAAGGAATGAATAACACAAGGGCACTCAATGCATTTAAGTAAAATGTATTGCAGTCATTTCTGATTAAACTGTAGACCTTGCAAATACAATTTCTTCAATCATCGTTTTGTATGGAAACTTTAACACCTGCTAATACATGACCAATTATAGTCATACAAACAAAATCTTTTGTGAATGGATTTAAACCCCTTGCCGTAAATCATTATGTGGGATCTACTGCCAATAAAAAATAGCCGACGACTAACATAGTTTCTCAAAATATTGGTCTCAAAACTATAAAAGTACTAACATCCAAACAAACAAACAAACATACGGACAGACGAATGCAAACTTGGTCACTTAATGCAGACGCTTTATTTACTCAGTGAATTAAATTCACTTAACGTGGAACCTTACAAAGATTACAAAGTGGTGATTCACTAAGTTAATTTATTCTCAGAAATACGTGTTGCGATGACACAGAACGAGTTAAATGCAAAATTATTCATCCTGTCTGATTCTATTCTAGTCCTTTACATATTTTATAAGAGAAACTATCGTTTATTATCTTAGGGCTAAATAAAGGAGAGTATTACTTATCTTATAATTGAATAATCACAGGAGTTTGTACCACACACATTGAAGAGCTAAAATCAGAAGATGGAAGTAAAACTTAAATATTTAGTGAAATTTGTGCATTATAGGTCGGAGGAACACGGCAAATGTTTCTATTTAAATAGAATACTATTTAATTAATATATTTAGTTATTTTTTATAATAGGTTAAGTATTTATAAAAAGAAAAAAACAATAATGTACTTAATTAATATTAATATTTAAATTTATATTCAAATATGTATGTTTATCTCTGCACATGTCAATTTGGTTTCAGATCACAGCGAATGTAAACTAAATATTTCAGATTTTCTTCGTCTGCAATAATAGATTTCCGCAAAATAACGCCTATAAGTCAATAGGTTAGTTAAAATAAGTTTTTACTCATGATTTTACTATAGAAATATTCTTACGATATGCTCTCACTTGTTTATATGTACTCGTACATATATGGTCGTACCTGAACTTGTATCATTTTCAAGGCGAAAATGAACCGGTTTCTTTCGAGAAAACATACTCCACCTTAGTACGTAGCATTGCCTAACATTATTTGACTTGTGATCATATGCAAACCCGTTAAGTATAATAATAAATATTCAAACCGCTCATACAATGAAATAGCACATATTATTGTTGCGATAAGAAAGGCAATGATGGTGGTGATGATTTGTCCTGAATACGACTTTCGGATATTCAAAAAGAAATGACTCCATCAAACCCAATTTTCGATTCGAGTAACAGTGTCTTTCATAACTTCCGGATTATTAGATCATCCATTAACATTCGAGGGCTTACCCTGATTTGGCACTGTGGGCCTTTTACACCTTGCGACATTATATGAGTCAAAGTGTGAAGTTAAATGTATGAGTCAGCATACCATGGATACTAATTCGGTATACTCGCTCTTAGTTTAGATAATTAGAAGTAGTAGGAATAACAAACAAACGGGTTTTTTATTGGAACTAAAAGTTTATTGTTATATTTTATAAATGTTCCGTTTCGTAAAACAATTTCATTATTATCTATTTATTAACCCTGATTTGCTTATTAACGCACTTTCATCGCAATTAAGTAATTTACTGACTAATGTATTTTATGACATTAGTCGGTGCTTTATCTATTCTGGTAATTGTGTGCTGAAGGGTTTAAGTAAGATATAAATGAGAAAGCTGAAATATGCGACTTTGTTTTCTAAATCTTATGATCTTATAAAACTATGCAAGTTTTATTAAATTTACTCTTGACACCAAAATTTTAAATAAAAACAAACGGCAACGCCTATTATCCTTTTCTTTTTTTTTCATGCTACTAAAGTAATCTGTGGTGTTCAAAGTTTTCAAGTCGTTGTAAGTTTTGCGAATTTTTGCGAATATCTTAAAGTATGAAGGATATTTTCGTGTTTCCTAAACGGTCGAGATTTAATATTCGTTTTGCGTTCAGTCGTTAACCTACTGTCGGTGCGTACAGACGTTTATTACTGTTGTTTTAAGACTAGGCTGGATGTGATTGTAAAAGTATGTCTCATCCCCTTTGTGCTAGATTTATATTTTATGGTGTTTGGGGATTTTGGCCTTTGTTCCGATTGATTTATGTGAAAGGTTGTGAAAGTCCGTTTTTTTACATAACTATGAATTATAAAGTTGATAAATTAATTTTGATTACACGTTAATTAAATCTTCAACCATAAAAAAGTATAGGGCATCAAAAAGTCTTATTATAATTTAAAAATGTGTGCTTCTAAAAGTTAGAAACACCATTCTTTTTTGTAGGTTTTTTGTATATTAGAACCTTTAGAGCGTATAATTTCAGTATTATTAATTATTATCTTCTTTATTGCACACTACGTCCTTGTTCAGTTGTTTATAAATTCCTCTCCATCCAAAGGTTGCCTGGAAGAGATCGCTTTAAGCGATAATGCCACCAATTGTGGCACACTAATTTGCAAGCTCTTTCTTTTTCTTTTTTTTTAAATTTAATGTGTCCAATAAAGAATTTTTTTATCTATCTATCTATTAATTTTATATGAAGTTACTTCGTGAAATACCTACTACCGCATTCCAGGCGCTTCTTATATGCATGGCACGGCTGGACTCGGTACAATATAGCCTTAATATACAAGTGTGAAAATCTACATGCACGGAATTTGTCACAGTTTCTATCATTTCTATAACCATCTGCAGCGGAAAGCGCATCGCCCGCATGCACGCGACAGCCGAAATGACCCCTTAATAATGACAATTAGACTGCAATTAGACCTAATTGTCGGTGACCAGCCTGCTATTATGCACCGAATATGCCTGAACTACTTTATGACTGTGTTGAAACGATTGGGGCGACAGAACGGTATGTGTCCTATCTTTTGTTGGGTTCATCTACTTGCAGAAATTATTTTCTAACACTACAATAACGTTAGGTAGATGAGCCATACTTGTGTCTATTTGAAAATGTGTTATTCAATACTAACCAAACTTGATTTTAGTTTAATGTTCTCACAGTACCCGTAGTTTTCCTCAGTCCGCCCGGACCCTTAATCTTTATAATTCGGTACAATTACTTATTTTCACGGTTATACATTGCATAGGAAATAGTAATTTAAAAATATATTTTTTGAACGAAATTAGACAATATGTTTTAGTAAATTATCAAAAAGTTATTATCTACATATATTAAAAATCGCCAACATCAGATTGTTGTAAATGAAGTTAAGCAGTGAATCTTATATACCCTTATAGATATAGAATGTGTATCGACCAGCTCTTGACCTTATTCAGTCCTGATAATATTTTACAATAGTAGCATAGTTTGTTCTCAGGACATTTCCAACTTTTGACAATAACACTAGATATTAAAAAAGAAAACACATTTAAGACTATAAAATTCATATATAATCTTACCAATAAAAACGTATACATGATTCAATTGATAAGATATCTAGAAAGTTCCAAACTATGTAATATAGTAATATCAGCTGAAATTGAAAAACAAATTAGTTTATCTTAAAATATAAAGGTATATTTATTTATCTATGATAGGCTTGCGCTTGACCACAAATCACCTGATGTTAAGTGATAAATAATGTCACTTATATTATAAGTAAAGCTACAAATAAAAAGTTTGGTGCTCTAAAGGCACAAAATTACCCTGTATAATATATTAACTATATTCCCTAAAATGTATATCGTGTTATTCTTAAAGGTCCCAAAGGGAATCCCAAACCTTCAAACCAATTTCTGCCCTGTGTATTTCGGAAAACATGGCTTCGGCAAAACTTCAGGGTTTCATAGCATAAACCGAACACACACTAAATTAGTTACGTAAGGCCTTGGGAATATACATATTATTATTTAGGTTATTATAAAATGTCTTTTAGATAACAAATGAATTTTTTGTTTGTATAATTTATTGTTTTCCTCTGTGTAACTTTACTTACTTTTGATAACAATTTTCCACGCTTCAGTCAGAAGATGAAACGAGATTACCTTAGTATAAACAATTTCTCTGTATATTTCTGCACGAAAAAACGGTCACACTACTTAAAAATTCTAGCAGAATTCAACAGGTTTCAATAAATAATATGCCTTACTATAACAAAGTGCAATTTCATTAAATATGATTATATAGCGATAGTTTAGTGAAGACACTTGCCTGTAAATATTTTATAAATCAAGTACAGGAACAGGACACCTTATCACGATGTCCAAATACAGGCTCTGTGAGATATCTTAAGCCATAATAAACCTACTCACACTCTTATGTTTATATTGTAACAACTATACTTGGAATGAATGTAATGAAATGTGTTTTTATTATTATAATCAATCGTTAAGCCAAGACAGAGACCGGCTTAGACACTAAAGCTTATCCACTTAGCTCATACGATGAAGAAAAAGAAGTGAATCTTTCAAATGAGATGTGATCCAATCAGTAAATTATTGTTATTGCTATCTATTTTACCAGCTCAAAAATTATAATGGAATATGTTGATTAATTCGTAAATTTATTCGATTACTCATATTATACTGACCTGATATGAAAGATGTCGGCTAAGTCTACTGAACCTAGAACTACATAGTCGCCTCTTTTTCTATCAAAGCAATACAACTTTATAATTATCTTAGTAGTTAGTAGTACACTTCAATAATTCTAAAGGTAGGAACCTCCAACTGCTTATTAGGTATTCATGTAATCTCACTCGCTACTTGCCATATTTTTCAATGCAGTAGGAAGGAAACATATAAATCATGTAGAACCTAGACCTCGATCGGTCTAGGCTGTGCCTTATCTTAGGATTGTAATGTTCTATGCACGTGCAACATGATTAGTTATTCCCAGTTGAAAATTGTGACTCAATATGAAAACCTTATACTAATATGAAAACCTTATACTATATTACTAAAAGATATTCTAAAAGTGGTTTAGAAAGAACATTCTAGTCGGTCTAGTAGTAACGGAGTCTATTCGATGCAAACAAACAATAGTATAATGCCTTTTGATAATATTATGAAATATATTTCACTTATGCAGTAACGTTTTTATGAAGGCTGATTCATCGATTTGTTCATGAATATACGAGTACAAAAGAAAATAGTTCATGCACTTTTACACAAAACCTTTGCAATAAATTTAAATCGGCTGAAAGTAAACTATACGCTTCGATGAATCCCACTAATAACCTTTCAATGGGGGGAGGGCGGGGGTGAAGGCTTTAATTAAGTTCACGAATACATACCTACTTAGATCTACGTAAAACTTATAAAATAACTAGCTGACCCGGCAAACGTTGTTTTGCCTCACTTAGGGGTATGAAACATAGATAGTGTAGCTTATATGATACGTTCGTAGATTTACCATAGCAGCGCCATCTATTGATTACTTAGTCAACCCAGTCGAAAGGTATCGACATCTGTTAGAATCATTTGGAGTTAACAGATAATTGTGACTGTCAAATAATAACAGACAATAATTAGCAATAAATTAAAATTGCGACTATAATTTGAGATTTAAACTATCCTATCTCTCAAGTTGGTTCGTACTGCACATGGTGTGCGAATTTTATTATAATCGGTTAAGTGATTTAGGAGTCCATGGAGGACAATACATTGTGACACGAGATTTATATATATTAAGAAAGATATATAAGCAACTACGTCGGTAGTTTTTTTGGTCTAAAAAAGGAAGTAGTGAGTATTAAAAATAATAATTAAAAATAAATGGAAATAAATACTAACCTTCTTTTTGCAGTTGCGAACTTGACACCGTTTAATATTACTACAAGTACTAAAGAGGGTCAGCAAGCCATATTCCGATGGGAAAAGGTCACGGCATAAATTGCCAAAAAATTTGATGTAAACGACGTGGAATGTATTATGGAAAAAAGTGGAAAGGGAAACTGGGTCACTTCTAAAAGAACTCTTTTATTAGATAGAACTTTTACTACGTCTGCGCCTTAATTTGACAGAAAACTTGTGTTTTGTTTACCATCCTACGCATCACGATGATGGATTTGGTAAGTTTTATAAATGTCGTAAAATATTTAGTTGTATAGGCGAAATAAAAAGTATTGTTTATTTGCTAAATGTCTTTAATTTTATTAAATTATATAAATATAATGCAAAGGAGCGATTTGCAGTTACTACGAGACTAAAAATTTAAATTCGTAAGTGCTAATTATTACTAAATCATTTCGTTCATACATTCATATTTACGGAGGTTTCAATCTTTTCATCATGATTTACTACTATTTGGACTTGTCGTATAGTAATACAAATTAAATTTAGTACATTCCCACAAATTTAATCCACAAATCTGACCATTGAAAGCTGGTCAGTACGACCATTCCATCAATCCATCAATGGTCACGGCAAATTACACTTCAGATGAAGTGAAAATTGCGAATACAAAATTACATTGCATTTTAAACCTAGTATCAGTTTCTTTAGAGTCGATTATGAGATTATTTTTAAGCCCATTGACGCATCACATTCGGAAACGGTTCGTATCACAATACGAGTTAAAAAGCGTGGAAACGGATGTTAGGAGTAAGAATTAGGCTTGGCTAAATGACTTGTGAAAAACAAATGGGCAATACATGTGAGATTTAAGACTATCCCCGTCCGTGTATTTGGGTTAAGGGATGTGTTAAGGGTTTAATTCAAATGGCTTTTCTTGCTAAATTACTTGTAACGAAATTTATTCTCTTTTTGAACTTTCTTATTACCGGTTTCTTACAGTTGTTATCATTTACCTTTAGTGTTAAGAATTTTGTTGGGGCATTAATAATCATTCACTTTAAGTATGTTTTGGTCCGTTTTAAGCAAATATGTTAATAGTTTAGTTTAAGCATTTAAACGGATCTCAAAATACAGTATATGTATTTTGTCCTGTCTATTATGTATTGTTAAATTACCTATATATTCTGTAGCGCTCTTGGAAATATGATAGCACACAATTTTAATACTATTCTTTTTAGCCAATTAAGCTCACCAATCTAAACAAAAACTCAAGCGTTTTTTCACATTGTCCTTTTTACAGATTCATAAATTCTCAAATTTTACCATTTCAGTGACCTCAGATAACAAATGTATCTAGGGCACTGGAAACCATTTCAGCAGACAGCCAGGCGCGAAAATATTGCGATACGTTGGTGATTTATTCATAGAAGTATAAATAATGCACGTATTAGAACCGCAAGCAAATCAGACTTAGAAAATCTAGATTTGTTTACCTACTTTACATTATGTTTGACATGTAAATTAAAAAAAAAAATCTGCTCTATTCCGGTATTTTTAAAACTCTTAGTCGTATTCCTCATTACTGAGAGTCGAGACTCCGCCGCAGAATTTATTCACTAAGGGAATTCTCATAGGCAGGCAAGTTTATTGTGGTTGCCCGGAATCTTCCAAAGACACATATCCTTGAATTTAGTTCCTCAAACATGTCGATTTCCTCACAATGTTTACTTTAATCGTAAAGCAAGTAAAAAATCACACAAAACTTGAAAAACAAGTCATTGGCGTAGGACAGGGATCGAATCAGGGGCCGTCAGATTGAAAAACAGTAGCCACAGTCGTTTTTAAAACACTAAACAAAGATATCTTCAAACGTTCTGCTTCGATAGCATCAGTCAAGAATAAAATGACTTCGCATGACACGTGTCGAAATTTGTAACCGTATTCGTAAATTAAACTTTTGACATCAAAGGTTGTAAAAGGAAGGAAATCATAATGATATACGACGAGTTTATGACACGGCTTTTAAAATAAAACGCGGTGATTATGTTTGTCGTCGCCGAGGGCCTGTGGTTATTTAGGGAAAAGGATTTAATGTTGACGAGATTAAAAATGACAAGGAGCACCGGAAAGAGGTAAAATTGAAATTATGGTTCACAGATGATAAATTTATTATCTCCTGTAATGCTGTTACCATAATGAGTATAGATAAATAAATAATGAAAAGGCGATAATACTTAAGGTTATATTATTAATTTTAGTGTATCTTATAATTAATCTATCAGTATAATCTCTTTAGTGTGTTTTGTAGTGTTTTACCGAACTGACAGGTTTTTTTAGTATGATATTATAATATTAGTTATTCTTGATCACTAGAATGCAGAGAATTCCAATTACACATCTGTTTGTTCTTTTCATGAACTGCAGTTTACATCAATTCCAATAGATTAAAACTGAATACTAGATCTATATAACTGGAATTTCTCCTCAATCATCAATAGAGATTATACCTTTAGATAAATTATTATAGTAAAAGTAATAATATAAGTACCTATTGCCGTTATACATTCCATTGTTTTTATTCGTTCAAAACAAATGTTAAATTTTATCCAAAATTACTCGTAGAAGGCTCAATAAAAGTAATCCCTAGAAATAAGATATCGTCTGATATGGTTATGATTCAATAGGTCTTTGCTGACAACATAATCAAAGTGTTGAAAGCTAAACGGCCGTTAAGCTAAGTTACTGAAGTCTATTATCTTAGTGTGTTGTCAGCAAAACCACAAAAGTTACGGTAATTACAGTTCGATCATAAGTGGGTACATTTTCGGCCAATCCTCTCCAGAATTTATTCTTGAAAACCAAAAAAAAAACGATTCGAGTCGACAAAACGTTTCAACAGTTATATGTCTTCCATTCACTTATGAGCTATTACTTTCAGATATTACGGTGAAATTGTTACATCGCTGAAGCGTGTTACATCTTAGAACACAGTAAAGCTTAACATCAGGCAAGCTACGGTCATAGTGAGTCTTTAAATCATTAAAATAAATTCCTTACCAAACTAATTATTTGCTAATCAAGAGAGGTCAAGTAAAGATAAGATAATCTCAAGTTACTTCTTACTTACCTCCTCCTTAGTAGAATTTTGCATAACTAAAGATCGTGGCTTTCCCGCGGAATTTATTTGTTTGGAGAGTTTTCTTGGGTCAATTCATCATGGCCCTGGTCTTTTCACTTAAGATTTTTATCCTTAAATTGTGTGATCTTCAAACATTGGGGATTCTTTACAATGTTTCTCTTCACCGTGAATCGAGTGCAAAATCAGACTCACATTACTTGAAAACAAATTATTGTTGTAGGGAGGTATCAAATACCAGGGACCATCTGGTTGAAAAGAAGACCTTCCCACCGAGCCTAGCCCACTTTCAAATGTATTTATAAACTAACACAGTCATAATTTATCTAACAAAGTAAAGTATTCATTAATCATCGTATGTTGCATTTTCTTATTATCCATATTTACAAACAAATATTAATCACACTTTAGCATCATTCGGATTTGAATAAAACACAAATAAACTAATAAAATTAAGATTGTAATTACAACTAATATAATCTATATTATACTGCGTTTGAGGATAACTTTTTTATGTTTTTTTTTTTTTTTTTTATCATATGCTGTGCCTTTATAGTAGATAATATGTATCAGACTTATTTTGGGTTATCGGTGTGATTACTTTCAAGTGGTCTACATTACTTTCGTATTCATTAGAATTGGCGCGTTTGTTATCTAAGATAACAATCTGCATTTTTCGGAAGCCTGTTTTTTTATCGATACTATAAAATTTAAACTTACTCAGAAAAAATACGTATTTGCAATTCTATATCTCAATGAGTAGATTTTATAGCATCGTTTTACACACGAAACTTTTACTAAAACAAGTTTTATATTATTATTAACTAGCTGCGCCCCGTGGTTTACCCATGTTAATCCGAGCCAAAAAGAAGTTACTCCGGAAAAAAAGTAGCCTATGTGCTAATCCAAGGTCTAACCTAACTACATAGTAAATGTTATCAATATTGGTCCAGCCGTTGGAGAGTGATGGAGTAATATATATTTGAAGTTATTTGCGTATCCCACGGGAATCCAAATGTTTTTGGAATAAAAAGTAGCCTATGTGTTAATTCAAGGTCTAACCTATTTAAAAACTTAATTTTAACATAATTAGTAAATACGTAAAAGCGTGATGTAACAAACATACACACACACAAACTCACATTTTTTAATATTAGTAGGATTTAAGAAGGAGAATGAACATCACTTTTAAGGCAAGAGTAAACCGGTTTTTTCTGGTTAAGTGCGCTACACTATAGATCATAATGTTGCTTACCATCAGGTGAATTGTGATCAAGCGCAAATCCATTTATTGTAAAAAACATAATATGTAGGTACATACGCGAGATTCACATAACCATCTTTCGCCAGATTCTCCTTACATAGATGTGAGGAAAACGTTATAAAATCCAACTTACGTGACTTTAATGACTCACTATCCGATACCTACAGTCACCTGAGATTTGAGAGAAGTATTATTGATACAAGATCGCTGATTCAGCCACCATGATTCACAAATGCTAAGTGGCATGCATATTTTACTTCTGACTTACGGATATTGTATACTAATACTTAACTAGTAGTTCTAAAACAGTAAACCTCGAATATCTTCTTTTAGGGTTCCGCACATAAAAGGTAACAACGGGATTCTATTACTAAACCTCCGCTGTCTGTCTCTTTATCACCAGCCTGTATTTCTTATTAACCGTGACAGCTAGAAAGCTGAATTTTTCACAAAATATTAACTAATTTTATCAATCGTTTGCACGAAAATATTCAAAATAAATTACGCCACAAAAACTTTCCCCCTGTTTGTGGCCATATTCATATACTTAGATCCAAAAAAAATTGAAAATAATTACAAATAAAAAATGTATGTTCTTTTCTTTAAAGTCTACAACAAAAACTTAAACGGTTTATTTTTTCAGAGCGTATACACACATAAACATTAGCCCCATATACTTAAAAGAAATGTTTAAGTGCAGCCGTACTTTCAAAATAAGGTATTGCCATAACTTTTTAAAAAGTAGGTCCAAGGCCTTCAATTTTTCTCTAATAAGCTAATTTTCAAACTTTTAATGATTAAAAGAACCGACCCTTACAAATTCAAGAGCATAACAAAATGAACGAACGAGAAGTTTCCGAGAAATATTGACAAACATAAATAATTGAATGTTAATTTTTTTTTTTCAGAACCAAACCCCAATTTGAATAACACAAAAATTACAAAATGGAAATTTCTTTACAAAAGTTTGGAATTAGCATATTTCCTGGATCTTTTGGGGACGCAAACATTTGCATTAAACTTTTTCGTTTCGTGCGGATCTGACCTACATTATATTATACTGTTACTTTCTAAGATCTACATAATATCTACTTGATATGAAATAATAGTTAAAAAAAACTAAAAAAAATGGTTGCCTGTAAAGTCGGTTTTACGGGCGAAGATTTTACGTGACAACGTCTGCCGCGTGCTGCGCGCGCGGCAGACCGATCATAGTCGAGTGGGAGAGAGACGCAAGGCATTCGGCGGGCCTCTCTCTCGTTCGGTGACTCATCGTAACGTTACCGGGCGTTACACTTTTTCATAAGTGACTCCCAGCCGCAACCTAATTTAAGACGTTGTCACGTCAAAACACGCTTTTTACAGAAAACCGTAATTTTATCAAATTAGTGTATTGTCATCGGTCCTCAATAAATCTACAAAGTTTGAACGAAATCTGGCCGTTTAAAGTGGGTCAAAATCGCGCCCAAAGAAGTCGGTTACAAACAAACATACAGGTGAAGCTAACATAAAGCGTGTAAAAAATAGCACATAGTGTTAAAACAATTCATCGCATGGTGATAGGGAATTTTTAAGCGTTTGCCTGGCTAGTCTCCCTCAAGTTGAAAAGTCTTTCGCTAAGCACCTAACAGTACGTTCGGGCAGCCTTCCTACGAGCTAGTTATTCCAGACTAGGCATACATCACTTTAGGCCAGAGTGTCACTAATTCACGTTGTTATTCTAAAATAACCTAACTGTAGAGGTTAAAGAAATCTGTAAAGGGTACCATTATTTTTACGGGTTATAGAATTGTAGCAATAATAACCTTTTTTCATATAGAACTAATGTATGAATTGTAGTAAAAACCACAATTTGTTGTACGAGTATGATCTTATTTAGTAGCTTCATAGTTTTAATATAAAAAGCACACGTATAGTTTTCCAATTCACTTACTAACTTTAAAGTTAATTTATTCTGCTCATGGGTTGAATGTAATCTTATTACTCACGTTGTATTTATAACGAAATTCAAATTTATATTTCTCTTTAAATAAATATAAGCACCCTTAGTTGCCTTAAGAAAATACCATGTGTATACCGAATTTCGAATTGAGAGAGACTCTCAATGCAAAAACGTGGTAAACGGTCCGTACGTTCGGACGAACCGTTTACCACGGTTTTGCATTCGTTAGATAGGTCTCGGACTCCATGAGGTTTGTAGCAAACAAATTTCAACTTAGTGGCGAAAAGGAATTCGCCAGGTTTGCTAGTAAAATATAAAAAAACAAACGATTTTCTAATGACAAGGTTTGTGTTTGTTCAGTCATGTTTCTGAATCACTAAATTTTTTTGGCTCAACATTCGGCTTGGATTAGTCATTGTTGAAGTATTTTGCCTTTTACTTAACTTCTTAAAACGTAAACCTAATACATACATAAGTATACGTGTAACTTAACAAGGCTGGACTCACTCTCAATTTAAGTGCGTCATCATCACCATAAGTTTAAATAATGTTTGTGAATTATCAATCATGTAAATATGCTTTATGCAATTTTAAAATGTACCTTTTGTTGATTATACCCAATATGGATAACTTAGGAAATCTGCCTGCAATATTATCCTTAAGGCGTTGGCAATATCTTGTATTTACAGTTTTTTCGATATTAAGATCGCCTTAAGACAAACCCACACGTATTCTCCATACAAGGTACTGTTGATAATTTCCAAACAGGAAGCACATTCCTTATAGCACCTTATACTAAATCAACAATGATTTGGTTACAATTGAACACTTAAGGTTCCATTATCTCATAATTTTGCGTAGGTGGTGAGTAGGTGGCTTAAGATCATTGACCGAGGGGTGGTTATGAACTATTTTAATGAAAGAAAAAAGTTTTTGTTTTTTTAAAAAGGTCTAAATGCTAAGGAAATTTACTTAGAATTGTTGTATTGTATGTTTTATATGTATTGATATATTAAGAGTAATTTTAATGTGTATTTACATACATAATCCATTGTCCTTTATTCCTAGCGTATTGTTTTAGTTTATTGGTTCCAGAGACTGATCATTTTGCTTCACAGAAAGGGTCACACATGAAGATGCTACATATTTAGTACCTATTTTAATCCTATTTTTCTCAGATATATCGTTAGTTAGATAGATCATTAAGAAGTGTTCAGAAGAAATTCGAAAGAATCAAGTAGCTACTTAAAAATTCAAACTTTGCGAATTTGTCTTTGAAATTAGCCATAAATTGTAATAACACAAATGGTTTAAAATTGTTGAAGAAAACTCGCATATCCCAAATGGCGAGTTTGTCTTTTTAAACTCTCATTTGTGAAGAACTCTTGGGAGCCATTCTTGCAATTTGATAAATCACTTTTTTCATGGGACCTTTTTTAATAAGTACGAAATATAACAGAAAATACTTATTTATTTTGTAATTTTTATCATGTACTAGTAATTAATTAACAGGTATGAACGTTTTTAATGATAGAATTCAATAAAAGATAGATAGATAGATAGTAATAACGAGTACTAACCATATTACAACCGACCATATTAACAGACAATAGAGAATAGGAGAGAAAAGATGATGACTTTATTTATACGACATGACAATTTCATTAAAAACATCATAGAATGAAAAATTTAAGCCAGGAGTAGAAGAAGCAGACCTAGTCGAATTAATGTCGTATAGAGGTAGATTTGACCGAGTATAGAAGTATCTGGAAATAACTTTACTGTGAAAAGCTCAGCTCTTAAAGCTAAATACATAAATAAATACATTTATTTTTTCTTTTTCTTAAATGTTAATTGATTACGATTTACTAGAAGTGAATTGGTAAATGATTTATAAACCTATTTTACTCATTCTTTTGTCTTCTTCTTCTTCGTATATCCTAAGTGGCCGAGTTCTGGTGTAGAGAGTTTTCAAGCCACCCGAAAGCTTCTAACTTTGCTTACAATTTCACGTCGCATCTGACCCACGGTAGCGTCCAGATGAAAATGCCATCGAATCGACCTCGATGAATGTTACAAGCATTCTTTTGTGTCAGCTACAAACAATTCCTTACGTAGGCGCTTGTTAACCATGAGCTCAGACACTTATTGTCGTGTCAATTGTATAATTGTCAGTGCATAGAGCGGGGGAGTCAACTCTATGGTATTATTACTACCGTTTTATTCTTAGCGAGCTCCAAAAAAGGAGTTTCAGCATTCGATTGTTTCTAGTTTTTGTCTGTAACTGCCTTAGAAATGTGTCATTTATTTTAGTGAAAAAGATATAACTTCGCGAAAAGTCCAATAGCACTGTAGAATATGGCTCAGTATTTTGTTGACATTACAAATTAAAATCGTTTTTCCAATTAGTAATTGCTTACTTGCTTACTTCATTTTCTCTGTCTCTATTATATATTAACCAGGGGGTAAAAATTTGCCCCTTTATTATTTTAGTACACAAAGGCTTATTATATCATCCCAGATTATCACTGCTGAGTGCTATAGTGTATAAAGTAAATAGGTCCCCTTCTAGGTAAGCATACATCGAATACTACAACGCACCTTAATGTCAGGCAACCTGTGATCATAAACAAACTTTTTAAACTTTAACAAGTGTAAATTAAAAGTTTAGAAAACCTCACACTTCACTTTTGCGGTGGCTGCCATTCAGGATTGAAATTAATCACAGTATATTTATTCTACTACTAATGCCCTTTTATTAAATACCTATATTGAGATAGTTGTGAAAAAATATGTCACGATAGCACAGACAGACATAAACGCACACACACGCTTCGTTTATTTATAATTCTTTGGGAAGCATATACCACAAATTTACTATTTTTGTTGTTTTTTTATCATTGATAGGTTTGCGTTTGACTACGGCTTGCCTGATGGATAAATACAAATGTATCTTTTACTTTGTATTATTATTTCGTTATTAAATTACCTTCCTTGTCATTGTTATGTACCAATAATATTATAATTAATTATGTACATATGTTTATAACTGTAAAGTTAGCAAACCTAGGTACTGCTCGGAATAGGTTAGGGTTTACTTAGTTAATGTATAAACAAACAGTCTTAGTTATGTTTGTACTTAGTATCTGCCCTAACTAGGTAAGCATGTAGTTATTAATATTGTAAACATGGCTAATAGATTAAATAAAACTTTATGATTGAACCTGCTCCTTTTGTATACAAATATATTACCAAATATCTTCCTTTCTTTCGAAATACTCGCTAAAACATCGCTACAAATAAATGCAAAAGGGTTCAAATAAAAAAAAACTCATATTCAGTACAATATAAAAAAAATCATATGAAAATAATTAAAAATTTATTTGAAAATCGCATGTTTGGTCATGTGGGGCCACATGACGAAACATACTTCTATATTTAAGGAGCGAAATGTTTATCGAAAATCACCTGTACAGATTTCTTTTCACGTGTGAAGCACCCATTAGTGTGCCTAAGTCTTTCTGTAAATGTATTATTTCTACAAAAGTCTCAATACAAAAGCACTAACCCTTAAGCTTCAGATAAGTGAATAGCCCATAACTTAACCCCAAACCACGACCCGCTATATTTTTGGGTGCTATTTAGCTGTTGTTGTATCAAAGTTACTCGATAAAACTTAAACCAGTTACTTAGTAGCAAAGTTTGGACAGTATTTTTTTTATCTTAAGTCGGCTGAAGTGCAAACGGCTGAAACTTCGAGCATTTGGAAAATGTTAGACTTGGAAAATCTTTGCCTAAACTGTATACCACTTAATGGTATTACAGCTGTTTCCCATGGAGCGTATTTACATTTAAGGTTGTAAAATTATTGACGACCTCGTTGGCGTAATGGTTACCATGCCGGACTGCCACTCAGAAGGTTCCGGGTTCAATTCCCGGCACTGCCAACATCTTTGTGCTGAACAAAATTTGTTGGCTGTTGGTCTGGGAGTTAATTATGTATCTATATAAAGTATGTATGTATGTATGTGTATGTAGTTAACAACCATAATACGAACTAGAAATGGTTCAGTATGGGGTTAACCAGCCGCGTGTGAAATGTGTCCTAATATTAAAAAATATATATATATAGGAAAATAGCATATATTTTGAAAATTCTCATTAAATATTTCGTAATTGATAAGTTGATAACTTCGATTTTTCAGTTTTGTTGCCGTTCATTCAGAGTTACGAATCGTTAAGATTCCAAAATAACAATGGCGTTAAATTCTATTTCCATTTTTACATGAAAAATTAGTCATAATAAAATTAAAAAAAAATAAGTGTTTTGGAAAGTTAAAAAGAATAAAACGAATCTTATTTCTGAATAGAGAATTATAATATTATGTTAAATATAATATACAGTTTTGTAATTTATGAAGATAAAACAAATTAATAAGTAAATTCAATATTGTGTCTATGTCATTCCTTTAAAAAAAGCTAAACGGGAAAACTGAGGTATGAACCTACCAAAGAAACATGTAAAGTAGCAAACAAGGTAAAGAGGTTTCCGGAGAGTAGAGGTCGACGTGAAGACGTGATAAATTGTGTAGACGATATGGATAAAGGAAGCAAATATGGAGATGACGCGTGACGAAATGTGTGGAGAACCGAAAAACTTACTGTGCTGACCCTTTCCCACTAAGAAACCCTTCTTAAGAAAGGGTTATATCGAAGAAGATATGGCTCTTGAGTGGATTTCGTCTGTTACGTAAGTAAAATGTTTTGAAGCAATGACAGCTCAGGACACCTTACATCCCGTTCTGGTTTGATCCTCGCCAATGATGTGAAGCTTTCTGTAAAGCAAAACATTGTGAGACAACCATCGCAGCAGAACATTTTTAGTGCCTGGCTGGCTATGTAGAAAACTATTACCAAGCATCTCACTGTGTTGCGGTAGCCTCTTTGAGACCTAGTTGACTAGGCATCCGCTTTCGGTAATGATTGAGTGTCACCTCGTTTAGTACCGCGCCAGGTTTGGTAAAACGCCTAGCTGTTAAGTGTTAAAAAAAGTAGTAGCTATATGTGTACCGGCACTTAGCCAACCTAGCTCCAGGGCATAGAAAACTCCTATCCTAAGCAAAATCCCAAAGTAATCTGGCTTATTTGTTCCACGGGACAGCTTGTAACAATAGTTTGCATAATGTAAGCCGTGATCACTCCGTTTCTTCGAATTTGGCAAAATTGGAAATTTAAATTACAGACTTCTTGGAAAAACTTTTCATCAAACCTAAGAAATCTGTATCCATTGGATTTTTGCTGGCGTATACGTTGCAGGGCTTGCGTTTTGTATATTTGCTTACT
The DNA here is from genome assembly GCA_035578125.1 of Mellilla xanthometata. NCBI lineage: Eukaryota > Metazoa > Arthropoda > Insecta > Lepidoptera > Geometridae > Mellilla > Mellilla xanthometata. The sequence continues at coordinate 10,086,927 of JAPUBQ010000010.1, forward strand.
AAGAAAATCCTCTGTTGTCCTCTGATAGTGGACTAGAGCTTTTGAGTTTGATTTAGTTTTTGTTATCTAAAGCTAATTCACATCGCTTACTTGTTGTAGTTTTAGTTGGTGTTATGTAAATAGCATAGCATAAGCAGCCCACTATACGTTCCCACTGTTGGGATTCGGGGTCTTCTCTCACTAAAAGAGAGATATAGGGCACCACACTGGCCAAGAGCGGGTTGACGGATAACACACATCTTCGGATATTGTAGTCCTCAAACGTGTCGGGATCCTCGCGATGTTTTCCTTCACCGTAAAGCAATGTATAAATAGACTTTAGAAAAAGAAACCTATCAACTAATATCGCCGATTTCTTTTTTAATAAATCTGCTATATATCTATATACACACAGTATGTAAGCGTTCTCCATTCACGATTCTCATCTAAATAGGTGTTCAGTAATCTACTATCTCTCTGCAACGGTCAGTGTTAAGTGATCTAAATTGGGTCTTAAACAATTCAGACAATTGCCCAGACTGTTAGCGTTGTGATAATTAAACTGAGAAGCCGTAGGCTCTTTCTCTGGGAAGAGTTTTATATTTACGGTTTACTTAGATATTAGGGTCTTATCTTCTGGATATTTATATCTATTATCTTAGGGTGTTTTATATCTTTGAGGCTTATTAATGTAGTGATTGAGTAATTTTATTCAAGATGCAATGAAGGCTGGTTTATATTCGTTTGTGATGAAATAATGTTTGTTTGTGTGTTTATGCATGTCATTTTTGTCATTTATCTCCAAGAGTAAGTCCAATTTGATAGCGTTTACAGTGATGGCACATGTTTTGTGGAAACTCGCCAGGTGGTGCTGTAATAAACATCTGTTACTAGTGTTTAAATTTGAAGATATATCGCGGGTTTTGGTCACTTTTAATTTAGTACTAGTAACTTGCTGCTTTTAAAACCGTGATTGAATAGTTGTAATACGAGTAGCTAGGTATGACATTAATCTGAACCTCTCTCACAACATACAACTTCAATAGTATGAAATCTATTACAATAGTTTGATTATATTATAACAAATAATTAAACGACATTCTCGATGTTTTTAAATCAACTATGTCATAAAACATTTTACCCATTAGCTTTTAGGTTTTTATTTATGTATGATTATTGAGTAGATTCGTTTTAATTTTATTCTGTATTCCATTTAATTTTACGTGTGCACGTTATTTTGAAAATGTTTATAATTATGTGATTTCATGTAAATGCATAGTATGTAGACATTTAACCAAGAATAACATATAGAAAATATTCGCTGGTATGAAAATGAGAAGCATAATAAGTTATGCTTTGTAATTATGTACCGGAAGGATAACTGGAGTATTACAAAAATGGTAAAACAATGTAACCTTACTCAGACAGTTAACGTAGCAAAACCGGGATACAAATAAAATGTTCTTTGTTCTAGCAACATGTCGTTGTGTGTATGTTTATGGCAACCCCGGCATAGATTAAAAAGGTTATATATGTAAGGACATATTATGTTATGTTGTATTACTCATAGCTGCGCTCGTAATGTAAAGCGCGTTAATCCGGGACAAAAAAGCATATCTACTATGTTTAATCCATGGCTACGAATCCGTTCAGTCGTTTGAGCGTGAACAAGAAGCACACATTTAGTGCGATTTCTTCTAAAATAATGTTTTTTAGAGGTATTACTAGTATTACAATTACGTACACAAATAAGCGTTTTAAATATATAAAAAAAACTCTTCTATTACTATCTATGGTTTGATATAAAAATATATAAATTCAAATTATATATTTCTTGCAAAATAGGTACAATTGGTGTTATTACAGTAAGTTGACCCTCTATTTTGACCGTCAGGCATGCAAGATTACAATGTCAGTAAGAAAATTGATTAATTAATTAATTAAAACATACATTTTGTCAAATAGATACAGGCAGCAGCACTAATTATACACACATGTCCAATATTATAAGTAAAAAGTCAATAAGTACAGTCATAAAAGGAATACAATATTAATATGTCAATGAATAGAAAATACAATAAGTTAATGTCAAATAGTTTGGTCTTCCAAAAATAATAAGTTTTATCAAGAAGAAATAATTTAAGTTTAGATTTAAAAACATAGATAGATTTAGATTCTTTAATGTACACAGGTAATTTATTATAGATTTTAACTCCCATATTAAAAATGCTGTTGCTGTAACTATGTGTCCTGAATTTCCCTTCACATAATCTGGTTTCGTACCTAGGACTTTTAAATACTTTATATGTGTGAAGATTGCTCTTTGTTAAAAGAGACGCCTCATAAATGTATATCGACGGCAAAGTCAAGAGTTGATATTTTTTAAAAAAAGGTACACAAGAATCTGTTTGACGTAGACCAGCAATTGCACGTACGCATTTCTTTTGGGCTATGAATGCAGCTTCCTTTTCAGCAGCATTTGCCCAAAATAGGACACCGTATCTGAGCGTGGATCCAACATAAGCATGATAAGCTGTCAATAGCGTTTGTATGTTTGCAACTTTTCTGAGTAAGTATAATGTGTAAGCGTATTGGCTGAGCTTATTACAGACATGTTGGATATGTATTGCCCATGTTAAGTTAGAGTCAATATGTACCCCCAGGAATTTTGTAGAGTTCGTTTCTTTTATAATTTCGTCATTGAATTTAATATGAAGTGGCATAGGTTTGGCATTTTTATACCTAAAAGTCATATAGACTGTTTTTGCCAAATTAATTTTGAGATTATTAGTTCTCAACCATTCAATCATCTCCTGAAGAGCGCTATTCATCTCAATTTCTTGTGTGATCTTACTACTCGTAAAGAGTGCAGTACTATCGTCAGCGAACAGAATCATTGGATGCTTTATACAGTTAGGAAAATCATTGATATATATCAAAAATAATAGCGGCCCAAGTATGCTTCCCTGAGGTACACCATGTTTAACTATAAGTGGGTTTGAGGTATATTTGGTAGCTACATTGGTTATTGGACACAGTTTTGTTATTTCTGTATACTGCTGTCTATCTGTGAGATAAGATCTTATCAAATCTAGGGCTTTACCTCTTACTCCATAAAATTCTAGTTTAAGTAGAAGCTTTTCATGGCGAACGTGGTCAAATGCTTTCGTCATATCCACGTATAGAGCTGTATAAAAAAAAAAAGCTATAATTGGTACTTACTATTAACAAAGTGTTATTTGGCGTTGGTAGTGCTGGACTGGGTAGTGAATAAGTGTATAAAAATATTGTTCTATTACTATCTTTGTTTTTTGATATAAAAATATATAAAAGAAGCTATATTTGGTACATACAGTTTACAAAGTATTATTTGGTATTGGTAGTGCTGGACTGGGTAGTGAATAAGTGTATAAAAATATTGTTCTATTACTATCTTTGTTTTTTGATATAAAAATATATAAAAGAAGCTATATTTGGTACATACAGTTTACAAAGTATTATTTGGTATTGGTAGTGCTGGACTGGGTAGTGAATAAGTGTATAAAAATATTGTTCTATTACTATCTTTGTTTTTTGATAGAAAAATATATAAAAGAAGCTATATTTGGTACATACAGTTTACAAAGTATTATTTGGTATTGGTAGTGCTAGGCTGGGTAGTGAATAAGTGTATAAAGATATTGTTCTATTACTGAACAAAGTATTATTTGATGGTGGTAGAGCATTTTCTATTACTGGACTGGGTAGCCAAGCATCTAACGGTGTGTTACGGCAGCGTCCTTAGGTGCCATTTATTCCCGACTAGGCAAGCTCTAAGGCCAGAATGTCGTTAACTCTTGTGATTACGCGCCTTACTGGTCAGGCATTTGACCAGTAAGGCGCGTAGTTATTTGACCAGTAAGCTGTATGTAAATGTGTTAGAAAAACGTGTTTCAAATAAAAATACACGACGTGATTAATCACAGTTTGTTTGAAACCGGAAACAAAATGAAAATATTGGAGTCCAATAAATTTTGAAATATTATTTTGCCTTTACTGTTTGCGCATTAGTCATTGTGGCATGATGATTGTTTTTGTCGTATATACATGTACATACCTATACGTTTAATAAAGCGAGACGTTTCTGTTTCAAACAATGACAATGATTGTATTATGATTAAAGATTCAAACAAGAATCGAGGTAAGAGTATCTTGTGGAGGTTAAATGCTGCGCATAAATTGCAGACAGAATCAAAATAATAGATTCGTAATGTAAACAAGTAAATACGGGTAATTTATGAGTTTTATCAAGTTCACTAGTAAACCCATAACCCAAGAACGCGAGAGATTCCAAATCAGAAAGGTCAAGAAAAGCTAGCAATGTTAGAAAACTATTGCAGTACCGACAGAGACGTTATTTTTAGCCCCCGTCACAAAATGAAGGGGGAAAAAAATAGTTAAGATTTTTTTTAAACTATTTTTGGTGAAAATAGATCGAAGTGGCTGATGAGATATTTTTTTCAAATAAAGGGCTTGCTTAGTGAGAATACATACACTGACACAAACTTCAAATCCAAGATTTCCGTTATCACAAAATGTTGAATTTCTTTCTAATATTTTCTAAGTTCACTTAGAAAAGCAAAGAAATCAGCTATGCAATTTAAAATATGCTCAGCACTATTGGACTTAATTACCACTAAATACGGTTTTAACGGTGTTAACTCTATGTGTTAGTAGTTAGTGCTTAAACTTTCATCCGTGTACTGTAGTTAGTCATATGCGGTAGAACAAACACAGAGCTATAATAGGGCCGAGAAGTTGCTCCAATATATTGGTTGAATGAGCACAGAGAGTAGATCGACCGTGGCCTCGAATACTGTGTGGTAGTTGACTATAATATGCTGTGTCACAGTTGGTACGTATATCTGAACAAAGGTATTGTCACATTCATAATATTATTACAGACTTCATCATCATCAGCCTATTTAACGTGTGTCCACTGCTGGACATAGGCCTCTCCTAAGGATTTCCACAGAGCACGGTCTTCTGCTTTGCGCATCCAGTGCTTGCCCGCCACCGTTCGCAGATCGTCGCTCCATCTGGCCGGTTGGCCTCCCACACTACGTTTGCAAACCCGCGGTCTCCACTCTAGGATCCGTTTGCTCCAGCGATTATCGGATCTCCTGCAGATATGGCCAGCCCATTGCCACTTCAGCTTGCTAATTTTACGGGCTATATCGGTTACTTTAGTTCTTTGGCGGATAATATTATTACAGACTTGCATCATCGGGAATCAACTGGTTTCCAATTGTAAGGTAAACTGGAAACGTAGAAGTAAAAGTATTAAAACGGGCATGAACTAACAACATTTTATTGTGGCAGGAATTTGGTAGTATAATGTTACTTAAGTGATGGTTGATTTACGCTTAAGTTAAGTCCTTATGAACCTACATGGCATTTTTTACGAGGGGGAAATCTTCATTAAGTCGCAGCTGCAATGAGTTGTTGTCAGGATAAGTGGAATTTTACCCTGGGTTTCCCGGGTAGATACCGAAGTCTAACTTCCACACAGGCAGTTTTTTCATCTGTGTCCAGCAGCGAACTAAGATATACCAAGTTCGTTGTCTGTGCCCCTTCTCGGGTCCAATTTACATGGCCTACATATATGTAAATACTAGACACTTCTAGACAAAAATCTTTATAATATATCTCTCTAGATAGAGAGATCTACCTATTATAAAGTTTTATGATTTTGATTGTGCTATTTTCGGAGTTCTTTTTACTTCTTACTACTATGCATATGACCAGCAAAACGTGTCCACATGAGCTTGCGACACTGGCCTAACGTGACATATAAAATACAAATACAAATATCTTTATTAACATAGCGTTACAAATTCGTGTGTAGGTACATAATTTAAGCGAAGAGAGGAGAAGCATGTGAGTAGGAGAAGTACGAGTATGAATATGATTGTACAAGGTAGTGGAAGTAGAGGACGACCTAAGAAGATGTGGATGAATTGTGTGAAAGAGGATATGAAAGAGAAAGGAGTGAATGTAGATATGACGGCTGACAGAAGAGTGTGGAAGCAAAAAACGGGCTGTGCCGACCCCACATAGTGGGAAAAGGTGAAGGCAAAGAAGAAGAAGAAGTACATAATTTAAGTTATAAGGTGAGAATGGCTGGCTCTCTGAGGATGGTTGTTAGCCAGGCCAGCTGGAATACAATAAGATAAATCTCTATGCCAACGTTCTTACTCAAAATTTATCAAAGCCAGTTACAATTAATATTTCAGAGCGCATTAGGGGAGAGTAAGCTTTCGTATAAATTCGTTACCGTTGAAAGTAACAAAATGTTTCACGACAATCCATTTTAAAGTTTGCCATACTGTTTTATGTAGGTATTTAAACTTCCTGTAGATAAGTGCTCAAAGAATTACAGCTTCTCATAAAATTTACAAGTCTTGGTCATCTCACAGAGACAGTGAAATCATCCTATCAGCGATGATAAAACTCTAACAAAGATTTACTTTGTTTTATTATGTCCACTTACCGCAACCAACATGATTCACGACAAATTACGTCCAATTGCCATTCCCAGGTCACGTCAAATTGCTCGGTTAACCTCAACACATGACGTAAAATTGAGCTTTGGCTTTGCAGAAGTTTATTATGAGAAAGTGTCTTAAAACTAGCGTTTAAATACGACAGGAGAGATTTCGCCAGAACTAAAACACTTGTACTTAATTCGTCTACTGTTAAGTGTCGTGAATGTACTTTTTTATGTTTGAATCGTCCTACTCCTCAGATTTATTTTGGGGATCTTTTCATTTATTATAATATTTAGTAGGTATATATTGTTTTAGCGGCGCGGGAAATACATAACTTGTGAAAATTCCAGCTTTTTACTCATAGCTCATCACAGTTTTTGAGATACAGTCTGGTGCCAGATAGGCAGACAGACAAAGGAGGCTTAGTAATAGGGTCCTGTTTTTACCTTTCAGGTACGGAACCCTAAATACGAACTTTCAACTGCTTTATTCATTCAATTGGCTTATAATAACAATAATAATAATAGGAAATATATATAATTGACTAATTTATTCTGCATTTACACCCTACTGCGTAGGCAGAAATTTTTGTGCTATGTATGTCAAAACGAGATATTTAAGCCACGTTTAAATAATGATGACTTATTTTATTACCATAACTAATGATGCGACATTGGATCAAATGTGTGGCAGTTTATCCAGCGCGATCATTGAGCGTAATGACTGATCGTTTACTTCTAAATGTGCCTCTTGTCTCCGTAAGTCATGCTAATTCTCGCAGTTAGCGTTCTTAAATTGCCGAAATCAGCATAAAAGCGAAGTTCCTGAGGCTCTTGTGGAATAAAATACTTACGTTGAACGCCAGAGAGATATATAAGGGTGATTTTTTGCGATCTCATTCCTATGGTGGTTTAGGATCTGACGTTTATGGCCGGATTAGGGTTTATTAGAATATTTAGATACGATGTTTGGGTGCTTGTTTTTTGGTCATGTGAGAGACGGTTTTGAATCAGTTAAATTCTCGATACTTGTTATTTATTGATTTGTTTTATGATGTACATATTCGTAGATATACCTACTGTCAATCATGGAAAAACAGATTTAAGGAACAATTATTATAAAATATTTTTAATTATATGAAAAAAAAACTACTCCATAATTAAAAATTAAAAAACCTTACAAATAGTAAATTAAACCTAAGTAAGTGTCCACGGGTAAGGTGCCTAAAATGCTGGCGGCATTATCTCGCTGAATCGCCAAACTTATACGTTGGCCGAGGTAAGCGCCAGCTCTTGGGTCATTTGTTCTGTCCACCAGCCGTTTGGAAAGATCATTGAAGTACTTACGATAACAACTTATTTACATTATATTATGAAAATAAGATAGGTATCAAGGTTGTTTGCAATACTATTGAAAAAAGTATTATATTTGTACTGACACTTGTAGTTGTTTAATTAAGTAAATCATTTTTAATTGCAATATTTCAAATAATTTTAACTTTAAGTAAATCTTATCTGCTTTTCTAGTCTGTAAATTATATTATTATGATTTATTATTGTCTTTTCCTTGAAATAACATGAGGCGTTTGTTTTGTTACAGAAATAACAATGGCGGACGATATAATGAACTATACAGATGGGATTACCGCAAGCGAACCGAGCGAACTGTCCAAGTGAGTGGTTTAATCGTATTAGAATACGATATATTATTATATGTTATTATCTTCAAAATCGTTATTCTTGCCTAATTTATCGTTACAAACAATATCTAAACAATCTTATCTTACTAATAATGTAAATAAATATTGTAAAAATCATCATCATCATAATTATCAGCCCGTAGTCGCCCACTGCTGAGCATAGGCCTCTCTTGTACGTCAGTCATCTCAGTTTTGCGTTGCTCTCATAGATGTCGACGACCCAGCTTGTTAATTGTCGACCGACGCTTCTTTTGCCAGTCATAGGCCTCTAGTCCGTAAATGTTTTGGCCCACTTACGATCGCTCTGCCTTGCAACGTGTGATTGTCTTGCCGATGTCACGCACCTTGGTACGACGCCGGATCTGGACGTTCCTCCCTCGTTCATTGTAAACAAAATTGGATTTTTCTTAGATAAATATAGAATAACAGGGATGGTTGTAAATATAAAACTATCCATATTCACGAATGCTCGTGAAATTTCATAGCATTTATTTATGTAGAGTCACCAATATCCGTAACTACTAGAGTAGCATACGAATGAAATGTCAAAGTTGAATACCATTAATTCATTGTATAAAACTGTTTGATTTCTACGTCTTCCAGTAAACTCTATTATTCATTTCTGCTACCCAGTAAAAGTAACTGACGGGGGCGTTTGTATTGTCTAACTGGTCTTCATATTTAAGTGTTTTTGTTTTATAAACTCTATTTACTATTAAGTCTCCTACTAGATACTACAAAACGTAAGCAATTTGGATAAGTATTAGATAAATAACTAGAGCGAGTCAAAAAACTGTATCCCACCACCAGAGGGCAGCATGTCTCACATTAAGATGGAATTAAGCTAAATTTTAACTTGCTAAGTAAGTACAGATTAAGTAAAAGAATACGATTGCTTATGACGACATCGTTGGCGTAATGGTTATCTTGTCAAGCTGCCAACAGAAGGTGCGATTCCCGGTTCAAACGTCTTTGTCATGAACTAAATTTGTTGGCTGTTGCTTTGGGTGTTAAATATGTATCGAAATAAAAGATTTATGTATGTATATGTAGTAAGTATATCAGTTGTGTTAGCTACCGCAATACTAACTAGAAATGGTTTTGTATGGGGCTAACCAGCCGTCTGTGAAATGTGTCCGAATATTTATTATTATTATAAAATATCATATTACGTACAATTGTTCTACTATTACTCCTACTTTATTTACATAAAAAGAAGCTCAAATTACAAAGCTTGTTTTATTCTGTTAGCATTTCCGCACAAACGCTCCTAGGGACTAACACAGAACCGTAATTCTTACCATCATGGATTACGTCTTGTTCTATTCAAACACATTTTTTTTTAAAGGACAACGCTCAAGTAAATATAATTGACCAAGTACGCAATTAAATCGGACTCGTACATTAAAGGTTCCGTAATTTTTTTTTAAAGGTAAAAAATGGCAATAAAAATGAAATTTTTTTTTGTGTGGTAGCCCAAATACTTAGAATTATTATGCTGTTTTCAGTATATTTTGTTATAGGCTACAAAACAAATCATCTATAAAAATTACAAGTCAGTAACTATCACGGTTCATGGAATACAGCCTGGTGATAGACAGACAGCGAAGTTTCAGTAATAGGGTAGGGTATCACTGGTATTCTTTGGGTACGACACCCTAAAAATGGGCTGATTTTTACAGAAAATACTTACAAATATGCTTTTTTTCTAGGTTCTTAAATTCTAATCACTTATTTATTTACGTTGTTTTTTTTTTAGTTCAGTAATAATATTTTGACATTATTTTTTTGTGTAAATAGAAAACTGCCGTTTATTTATTCTCCTAAAATAATAGAAACGAAAATACAAATAAACTAAAACCATGATGGTCGAAGCTTATGGTAGGTATTCTGAGCATGATGAAAATGTATTGTTGAATCAGAAGCCGGGTCACAAAGAGCCGGGACCCTTTCATATATGAGGCTCAATGCTTCGTATTGTACAGCATTGAATGAAAGATTTCCGCTGACGGATTCTATGAAAAAAAAAAACTAATGACATTCGGTGGAGATTTACTTAAAACGCGTTGTTACGGACATAAATAGCGTAGGTAGTTCTAAGTAAAAGATATTTTATATTATGTGGTTCTATTAAATTATTTATGCTAATTTGATCGCCCTACATGGTTTTGAATCTTCTTTTTTTCCTATAAGCTAAGTGGCTAAGTTCTGGTGTCGAGAGATTTCAAACCACCCGAAGGTATCTGACTTGGCTTAACGACTGCTTGTAATAATACTAACAGCTGGGACCTACAACTTTTCCTACATTCAGTTTTGAATATGTTACTTAGATATTCATTCAATTAAGGTATTACATATATTCTAGGAATCACAGCTATTCAACCCTTAATGCACCTAATAATCAATTGAACAATGCTACTAGCATTCTGGACACTTTTCCCTCTCACTTCTAAACGGCTTTTCAGAATAGGATTTGTTTGTTTTTATAGATTAGTTTAGTTTGGTAATAATACGAGTGTATGAAAAATTTTACATATCTTTTTATCAAAGTCGTTTAGAATTTTTAATAATTAGAACTAAATAAAATAATTACACAAATAGAAACACACACACAATATTTACTAAAGTAAAAGTTATAAAATAACTAATAATATATGACGACCTCGTTGGCGTAAAGGTTATCATGCCGGTCTGCTAATCAGAAGGTTCCGGGTTCGATTCCCGGCCCGGTCAACATCTTTGTGCTTAACTAAATTTGTTGGCTGTGGGTCTGGGTGTTAAATATGTATTTATATATAATATGTATGAATATGTAGTATATCAGTTGTGTTAGCAACCATAATACGAGCTAGAAATGGTTCAGTATGGGGCTAACCAGCCGTGTGTGAAAGTGTTCTAATATGTATGTTTATGTATGTATGTATGACTACCCTACCAGTGTTTAAGTGTTCTTTAAACCAACGTAAATGTTAATTTCAATAACCTTTTTTTTTCAGATTCTCTCCTGGTCTTCTTACGTTCGCAGCTATAGTAACGGGTACGATTATGGTGGTTGGTCTCTTCGGTAACCTTCTCACGGTGGTTGCTCTCCTCAAATGCCCTAAAGTCAGAAATGTTGCAGCTGCTTTTATAATAAGGTACGAAACAAATCCTATTTCTAACCTATTTATGTGTGTGTTTTACATTGCAGTAATCCATTGCATATGGGCAGCCCAGCCCGTTATACGTTCTTATTCCATGGACTCGGGGTCTTCTGTCACAATAATAAAGATATAGGCCATAATCCTCCACGCTAGCCAATTACGAGTTGGCGGATGACACGTTTTCGGATATTTCGGCTCCTCACAATGTTTTCCATCACCATTCAGCTTGAACTAATCAACACATAACTGAAAAAATCCTACTCCATTTTAGATAGAAGAAAATTTTTACTATTTAGTGTGTTTTTGCTGTGATCAGGAACCAAATTGAGAAAAGCAAAAATAACATTTAGATATTAATAAGGTCAGTTACAAGGATCCGGATGTTGTCAGAAATTAAGTTTAAAGTAATTTTGAAAAAAAGTAAGTTGTATCGAAGCGATATTAAAATTAGTGACACAAAATAGGTTTTCCATTGAGCAAGTAAAACTATGAGGGGGAGCATAGATGAGTGAAATCGATCACGATAACGCATCGATTTAGAACAAAATTAGTCAATTTTAGCAACTTTTGGTTTTCCGTAGAAATATCTACCGAAACTTTCATGCATTAAGTATCGTTTCAATCTAGCTATACATGCGATTTTTCCCTTCCATTCAGTTCAAATTTAGTCAATTTTAGCAACTTTTAGTTTTCCGTAGAAATATCTATCGAAATTTTCATGTTTTATCTAACAATTTAAGCACCTAGTTAATTTGAGCGTTTAGGTGTCCTAGGTATATGTATATACGTATTCTAGGTCGTACAATAGATTTCCTCGGCATGAATAATGAGATTTCATTAAAATCATAATAAATTGTTAGCTAGAACAATAAATCTGGACGCTTCTGAAGCGAAAAGGGGAAATTTCAGGAATTCTCGGATTGAAATTTGAATTGTAGGCGCGCATTGTTGGTAAAATAATTGTAATTTTCATACTCATTGTCATGATGAGATTTATTTGAGAAGTGCGGAGACACCCTTCAAGCCGATTTATGACCGACCAACTTGCGATTTATGATATGAAACGACGTGAAATTATTCAAGCGTTTTTAGGTTATGTTCTTATTTGAATCTTGTTTCACACATGTAAATGACCAAATTCTAAGCCTTTATTGTCATCATTGTTATTAAGTGTTAATTAGGTATTCATTGAATTAGATGTTATTTTACGAAATCTCACTGTAGATATAATAATATGAAACCTTAAGTTACTTGCAGGTAGATGACATAAAAAAGGTTATACGTGTATTACAGAACGAGCTGAAATGCAGCGAAAAGACATACATAGATATACAGACGAAATCCCAAAGTATTGCACAAGCCGTTTCGCTTCGAACTTTCCTTGTAAGGACTGCAAATTCTTGGAATTCTCTTCCTGAACCTCTGTTTCTTGAGAAGTGCCTTTTGAGGTTCTTCAAATCTTGAGTTAATAGGTATTTTCTAGGTAAGCGTGTAACATAGGTAATCGACCACAGCGTAGCTTAACACCAGGAAGCTGTTGTCAAATGCGAAACCTATCATTTTTAGTTTTTATTTCTTTTATGTTGAATAGGCTCATGTTTGACCGCAGCTTGTCTCAAGCTTTACTGTGGTCTAAGATGTAACACGCTTGCCCAGAAGGACACTATTTACTTTAGATTTGAAGACTCTCAAATTGTACTTCCCAGGTAAAAGAGACTCAGGAAGAGAGTTTCAAAGCTTAACAGTTCTCACAATGAAGGTCCAAGAAATACGCCTTAGTGCGAATCGTCGGGATTTTGAAAGTGAATCCCTATCTCTTTGCAGTGCCCCTGTACGTTCTGTAATGGATTGGAGAAGCGAGAATTAAATTGTGCAGCTCCATTGCACAATTAAATTCCCATAATTAAATATTTCCGTTCGTCGTTAATTATCATTGTCCTGATTCTTATTCCAGTTTATGCATAGCGGACTTCCTATTCTGCGCGATGGTGCTCCCTTTCGCCATATCTGGGTTTTGGACGAGAACGTGGTCCCATGGGGGAGCATTGTGTCAACTAGTACCGTTCCTTCGGTACGGGAACGTTGGAGTGTCACTGCTGAGCATCGCGCTAATTACGTTAAACAGGTCAGTTCATATATTAGGATTAGGTAGTGGAAATAGACGTCGACCTAAGAAGATGTGTATGAATCGTGTGAAAGAGGATATGAAAGAGAAAGGAGTGAATGTAGATATGACGGCTGATAGAATAGTGTGGAGGCAAAAAACGGGCTGTGCCGACCCCACATAGTAGGAAAACATTCAAAGGTTTGCGTTTGACCTCATATTGCCAGATGTTAAGCAGTGGTGTGGCCTACGTTGTAGCACGTGCACCTAGGTGGAACATATTCACTCTCGATTTGAAAATTTCAGTGTGGTATTTCCCAGATACATTTATAGTTCAGTCTCTAGACCGTTATTGGAATTCTATACTGTACTCTATAAATTTCATAATCCAAAATGAGGATGCGGTGGAGGCTGCTGCGGCGGATACTGCGGTGGGTGTAGCTGTCCGTGCATAATCATCTACACGTGATGCACGAATATCTATTAGTCTCGCGCGTTCATAAGCCAGTCACGGCGAAAAAATTGGAAAAATAGAGATTTTCTTACCTTCTATCGCCACTAGGATTTACGAGTATATCAGTAAACTCCTTAAACTTATAAGATTTACTTACTATATTAAATACTTTTACATATATGTAAATCAAACATCCCAAACTGAGATAGTAAAATTCACACACACACAATTGAATACGGGTAAATAACATTTAATATTAAAAAAATAGAGCACGTTGCCCTACTTTTAATTTTCTTTCCATTCGGGATAAAAATGTAATTCGTGACGGATAAATCTTTATTCAGGTAGCCAATATACATATAAGTAGGTACCTACCTTACCTGTTCAATAAACGATGGGCTCACCCTTCTCAACCTGGAGATGGGCAATCATAACACAACCCTTCCATTACCCAATGTAAATTATCTATCTACTAAGTGACATACAATTATTTATTCAATCGTTTGATACTCAATTTCTGGTCATAAGGCTATCGTAAAATCTATTTAAAATTAGCATACCATTTTTTGTATAAATACAATGCCTTTCAAAAAAAAGGGGCATATTTTTTTAAAAAACGTCTGGAAAACCTAAACTAATAAATAAGTCAAAATCTGTCGTCAAGTACCTAGCGATGTGTACCGGCAGCCTCCTTGATAGCCTGTTATTACAGACTAGGCATGCTCCACCTTAGGCCAAAGTGTCGCTTACTCGTGTAGTTACGTGCTCTATATGTCTAACTGTATTGTGTATGCTTAATTATGCTAACAACAAAAAACTTTTGGAAACAATTCTCTTTCAAAAAAATAAAAATACGTTTAATTGGCATAGGTTACCTAAATTAACACTAAAACAGTATTATCTTTCTACGGCATTAGTCTCTTCTTTGGTACTATTAGCATTAAAGTGAATAGCTATTACGGAACTATTTCCGTTCCATAGCATCATTAACTCGATTCAATAAAAAACACATTTGAAAGTTCGATTACTCTTGCGCGTAGTCATTTAGTTGAGCAATCGGGCGGACACTTTCAAATGTGTTATTTTACTTTTACGTTTATTTTACGTTTACTGACGCGAATTGTAGATACAGATCCCTAAAGATTCAAGCAGCATTAGGTTAATTTAGAAGTTAGCGCTACCGCAATACGTGAATTACGTGACACGAGTGACTTTAGTCTTCATAAGCATTACAGCAGCCATTTCGTCAATATATTACGAGCATATGTTACGTGCTTTCTGTCTTGTAACCATAGATTTATATACGCATTGAATGCTTATCTTAATATTTGCCATAACAATAAGGCAAGTGGACTCACCAGATGATATAAACCAAAAAAATATATAAGTAAACTGGCTTTGATTCAATATTTTTTTATCTCGATTTCTGGTTTTTATTTACCTATTATAGCTAGAAAATTAACCAGAAGAGCGCGTAACCACAGTAGACTGGCTCCCAAGAGATTGCCTGGACACACTATAAGATGCATGGCCATAGATTTCTTAATTATTTTTTCCAGTGGTTGCTATCCTGACCAGTACTAGAAAATACCTTCCCACTATGTAAAATGTAGCTTTTATTTACGAATAGGTACTATAATTGGTCGAGGAAGACCAAACAGAAGATGGGAGGACCTGTTCACGCAGAGATACGGACAAGATTGGACGAGAATTGCGAGAAATATGCAACTATGGAATAAACTGGGAAGGCGTACCTACGCCAAGGAGGCGACAGCTACATAAACCAATAGTTTTACTGACAAGAAAAATCTCGCTATTAATATGATATAACAATTATAGCTATTGACAAATAAATCGACAATATGACATTTAATTTTTACTAATCAATTTAATGAGTAACTATAATAAAATTAATATGAAATTAATTTTGGTAATTGACAAGTGTTTAAAATATGTAAAAGGCTTTTTTACTTTATTTACTAATTGTAGGTTGTAAAATATTCCAATCTACTTCTTACTTTCTCAGTAGGTGTCAATCAATAAATTATTACATTTCCAGTAACAAGCAAATGCGACGTGCGTACTCCTCTATAACAGACGTGACTTACGCATTTCTGCGTCTGATATCATATCTAGCCAAGGATCGCCCAAATTGACAGTTTGAGTTAGGGTCTAGTTGTTCTTGTTTGAAGGAATAACTTTGGTAGGTACCTACTTCAAGGTCTGCTCCACGATATCGTGATTTGCAGGTAAGTAGTAAGGATGCGCATTTAACGACTTAAGTAAACGTATCTACCAATCAACGGAACGAATCTAGAAGGCTTTCTTTACCTATTCTAAATCCCATCCTGGTCATCTCCAGGAAGGATCGTGGCGACCTGTGGTGGCGACGCTACGACAAACAACTACATCGATAGAAAAAAATAATAAATGAAAACATCACAAATAATAAATGTCAGATGTCATACGGTAACATGCCAAATACCTTTGGCATTATATTTTTTTTTTTCACTTCTTGATCACCGGTTTAAACTACTTCTATACCGTAACAAAATGCGTCTTGGTTGTTGTTTGAATGTAAAAATTCGATTTAAGATTTAAGAACTTATTTATTATGAGCCTGTTTTGTCCCATTGAAGAGCAAAGGCCTCTCTACCCTCTTTCCATTTATCACGATCTATTGCTATTTCTTGCCAGTTTTTGCAGTGTTTATCCAGTTCGTCCCGCCATCTCCGTCTGGGCCTGCCGCGACGTCGAACGCTCTGTGGTACCCACTGGGTGGTGCGTTTAGCCCACAGATCCTCCGACATCCGGCTGATGTGCCCAGCCCAATTCCACTTCAGTTCGGCTGCCTTTTGGCCAACGTCTATGATGCGTGTTTTGGAGCGCAGTGCGGTGTTTCTTATGCGGTCTGTTAGTTTGACTCCTAATATGCTGCGCTCCATAGCACGCTGGCAGACCCCGAGAGCGGACTTCTGATCATTTGTTAAAGACCAAGCCTGTGCACCGTATGTGAGAATGGGGAGGATACATGTGTCCATGAGTTTTTTCTTAAGGTTCAGAGGAAGGTTTCCTTTCATAAGATCTTTCATAGACCAATAGCTCTTCCAGGCATTTTCTGTGCGTCGCGCAACTTCTTGTTCTTGTCGTGCCTGGAAGGAGACTATTTGGCCTAAATATATATATACTCATGGACGTATTCAATCCCCATTCCCTGTACTTCTAATGTTTGTTTAGTGCTGTTGGTCATAAGCTTGGTCTTCAACATATTCATCTTCAGTCCGACCCCAAGGCTCGCAGTGTTAAGATCGTTGATCATCAAGCCAAGTTCTTGTGCTGAAGAGGAGAATAGAACAATGTCATCGGCAAAACGAAGATTAGTCAACCTTCGATCGCCGACGACAATGCCCTTCTCCTCCCAGCTAGCCGCTAAAGATCTGAAGATCTCTTCTAGGGTTGCAGTGAAGAGTTTTGGAGATAGCGGGTCTCCCTGTTTGACTCCTTTTTCTATATTAAATGTTGGACCTTGTTTGTGTAGTTTTATAGAAGCTGTACTATTGCGGTATATGTTTTGTAAGAGTTGAATGTATGTTTTTGGAATGTTTTGATTTTGCAATGCTTGGAATATTGATTTGTGATCAAGGCTATCAAAAGCTTTCGAGTAATCTATGAACGCTAGGTATAATGGGAGATTGTATTCGTGATGTTTTTCGATTACTTGATTAAGTGGGTGAAGATGGTCGGTGGTGGAGAGACCCCTTCGAAATCCTGCTTGTTCCGTTGGCTGATGGCTGTCTAACTGTTCTCTTATTCGGTTTTCGATGACTTTAATAAAAGTTTTGTATAAGTGTGAAATAAGGCTTATAGGCCTGTAATTGCTTAAATCTGTTTTGTCACCTTTTTTAAATAGTAGGATAATATTTGAGTGACAGAATTTAGAAGGTAGTTGACCGGTTTTAAGAATGTCATTAAAAAAGTTTGTTATTTTGGGTAGAAGAATTTGCTCTCCTATTTTTAAGAATTCTGTGGTGATGCCGTCTTCGCCGGGACTTCTGTTAAATTTCATTTGCACAAGAGCTCGATGAACTTCGTATCCAGTGAAGGGCAGGATATCGTCTGAGCATGAATAATTATCGTCAATGGTAGGTAGACTATTACTTCTGCGTTGATTAGTATACAGATTTTTATAAAAACTTGTACAGATATCCAGCACTTTGTCTTTGTTGCTATGTTTTATGCCTTCATTGTCTTTCAAGCTTACTATGCCCGATTTACAATGTTCTCGGCCTCGAATCGCTATTCTTAGTGACTGGTTTCTCTGTAAAGCTTCCTTAACTATTTCTACCTTGTAATTTCTCAAATCATTCCTAATGCTTCTTTTGACCTGTTTGTCTTTTAATCTATATTCCGTGGTATTTGGTATAAGGTTTTGTCTTTCAATGATCAGACATTTTGTGGATGAGGTAAGTTTGTTAGTTCTTTTATTGGAAGATTTTATACTATTGCTGGCTTTATGTATACTTGATATGATATTAGTATATTGATCTTCTATGTCTTCGGTGTTCATTGGGAGACAGGCAAAGCTATTTGTCAGCTCAAGGACAAACTGATCTTTGTTTGCAACGAGTGTTGCTCTGCTATGCCGTTTGATTGAGCGTTGAATCATATGAATGCGCTGTATTTTAGAATCAAACTTAAGGATGGTTCTGACTGGTCGGTGATCGGATTTAAATTTTAGGTTTGCTAGAACTTCTGTGTTGGTGACCATGTGTTTGTAAGATGATAGACAGAAGTCAATTTCATTTTTTGTGCGCATATCTGGAGAGTGCCAGGTCCAGCGGCGTTGAAGTTTTTTCGGAAAATAGCTGTTGCAAATACTAAGATTTTGACCAAATGCAAATTGTAATAAGCGTGTGCCACGCTCGTTTCTGATACCGAGACCATATGGCCCCAAGATATTTATGTTATCCGTTGGTGTCCTTTGGCCAAGCTTTGCATTAAAGTCTCCAATTACCATAGTCCAAGTGCTCTTGTTCTCACAGCATGCACGGTCAAGAAGATCATAAAAGTCTTCAATTTCAGCATCGGAGCGTTTTGAGTGTGGTGCGTGTACTTGAATGACGGAAAGGTTTCTTCTATGATCTAGTCGAAACTTTAGTACCGCAATTCTTTCTGAGTATGATTTGAATTCTTCAATGTGATTTTTCCATCGCTTGTTTACCAAGAAGCCTACCCCGTACTGAGTGTTACTCTCACCTATATAATGAAAAATAGTATTCTCTCTTTCAACTACATCTTCTCCTTCTCTTCTGACTTCCGCCAAACCAATAATATCCCATTTTACGTTTTCTAATGCATTCTCTAATTCCACCATTCTTTCTTCAGTGTTTAGCGTTCGAACATTATAAGTAATTAAATGAAGCTTATCGAAAGCTTTTTGATTAGCCAAGATCGTTTGACAGTGAGATACCGCCGCCTGGAGATTGTATGTGCCCCGTGCTCCGGGGTCACTCTGCCTACTGTCATCGGCATCATTCCCACCGGAGACGCCAGGCACTAGGGGCCGGGTCCTATCTATGTGATTCATGATGAGGGTAGAGGTTTAGACAATTAACCCACCACGCTTGTCTAATGCGAGTTGGCGGGTGTGAGGAATGGGAAAATGAAGAAATGAGGAATTTTGGGAAAGGAAGATAAGGAGTAGGATACCACTCTCTCGGAAGGAACAGGGTAAGAGAGAGTGGAAGCTCGGGGAGGCCGGGGTCGCATACCCGTGTATTCTACCATGTTCGCCGGACAGGACAAACTTGTCAGAATACCCCTGACATTTAAGAACTATTTAAGAACTATTTAAGAAACATTTAAGAACGATTTAAGAACTATTAGTTGTTTTTTATTGTATTAGGGTTAGGTTACTTTGCAAAAATTCTTTGTAGATTGGAGATAATCTGTAATATTAAGTGCGTATTTCCGCTATGATTACCCTACCGTAACGCCGGTTCAACTAATAATTTTAATACAACACTAGCATCCCGTTCCGGCTTTGTACGGTCTCTAAAACAATGTATGTTGCAAAGAGAACAAACTACATAAAAGCCTCTGTGACTCGGGGATATAATAGCTTCCCAACAGTGAAAGAAATTTTCAAATCGTACCAGTAGTTTCGGAGCCATATTCGCGTCAAACAAACACACAAACAATCAAACTTTTCCTCTTTATAATATTTTATTCATTCATTCAATACTTTTAAGAGCTGGGCTCTTGTCCGTGGAGATTTTTCCAGGTAGTTCTATCTTCTAGTTCATCTAATAAATAATATTTTATCATTTATTATTATTATCAAAACATTTTCATGTCATACTTTTTGAAATCAAATGACGTGTTTGTAAGTACCATTTTCTTTTTCAGGTACATAATGATAGCTCATCACAGTTGGTACTCCCGCGTCTACCGGAAACACAACATTGCGCTGATGATCGTCTTCTCGTGGATGTTTTCCTACGGAATGCAGGTCCCTACCCTCGTCGGAGTATGGGGTAAGAATAACAGTGTATATAACTCGAGTCGACAAAGTAAGGGTTTAGAATTTCATGTTCTACAATGCGCGTTGTAAATACCGCTTTCGCGATTCAGAACGAGCGCTCTGATTGGTAGCGCCTTAGTCAGAGGCCTTAGTGCGGCTTGAAAACTCTCGACATTAGAGCTTTGCCACTTAGCTCATACGAAGAAGAAAAGGAAGAATTTTCACTAAAAGAGCGTAGCTAGTCTTAATAATGCTAGTTCCGTGAATGAACTTTTTACCTATGTATTTGCAACATATTTATGCATATTTTTCTCTCAAAATACTATTATAAAATAAATTGTATTGGTCTGATTTTCTTTAATTTTCTGTAATTACTCTAGCGTTGTCGGTAGGAACACAATATAATAGTTTAACATTATTTAATACGTGAAGAATGCAAATATTTACTGTTTCTTAGTATTGTCTATTCAATAGACTCTTGCAATAGGGGTTCGATAAAAACTGTAGTATGCTCCCCATTATTTTATATAGACATATCATTTACTTGCCCGCAAACAACGATAAAACTTTTAAACTATAGGGATCGAGTCGAAAACTTTTGGGTCTCGTGCTCATTGCCCAAGACTAAACTTGGGAACAACAGTGCTTCTGACGACCGATGAAAGTGGACACTAAAATTGATGAAGAAACGTTATATCTGGGCTAAGGTACCTGTAGGTACGCGGGCTTAGAATCGAAACTTTTTAATAATCTTGTTTTTATTGTGTAATTTAATTTAGTTAAAACCAATTGTTTTCTGAATTAAATCAGACTGCCCCAGGTTCGATCCCAGCACCACATCATTGACTTGTTTTTCAAGTTATGTGGATTTGCACTCACTTTACGGTGATGGAAAACAATGTGAGGAAACCAATTTGGTACATCCATAGACCATGGTTTTTCCTCACGTATCATAATTATGCTTGAACAAATGAGTCAACGGCTAGACAGATTTCGTATGGATCATTATATCGTTACCTGAGTTGGTAATTGTAGGTTGTGGTTATTGTTGTCTTAGAACAATAGAAGGTATATACCGGTTTCTTCTAGGCAAGCGCGCTTCATCTTAAACTGCAATATCACTTAACATCAGGTGAGTTGTGCTCAAGCGCAAGCCTATTTAGCGTAAAAAAATATGATTTCTATTTGTCAGACTAAACCCTGTAAAATTCAGACTGAATTGAAAAAACGCCGACTAGTTTTTATGTAAGGCGTAAACGTGTAGGTATCCAAGGTATGTGATAACTAAACAGAGCTTACCAATCAGTCAGACGGAAAAAACAATCAAATAAAAGGGTTTTATTATTTTAGCTTCGCCTCGAAACTACTATAGACAAAAAAAATAGTTTATTTTGATACTGCTTGTTTGTGAAGCTACCATAATCCCGATATACGAGTATTGTTACTCAGTTTGGGTTTGGTGGTAGCTGAAACAAGCAGCGATATTTAGTAAGCAAGTAAGTCTAGTTCCTATCTATTACTACGAAGTACTAGTTATTATTCTGTGCTATTGTAAAATCCTAGTTTAAGTAAAGTTATTTTTATGTTTATTTTATTGATTATAGACATTTCATTGTTCACAAAATACGTAAAATCATATTATATTTAAATCTAACTAATTTAAATACATTGGTTGAACCCAAGTCAAAACGTAAGCCTACGTGTTGCCAAAAATGCCACCTCTGAAAAGCTCCCTGTCCAAACGTGCCCCTTATAGCGGCCGCGTTCCCGCGCTGAATGGCTATCGACACTTGCTATGTCAAAAACCACCCAGCTCGGGAATCACGCCCCCTATCCCTCAATCGCGAACCAATTTCTGCAATTCAATTTGTTCTGTTTATTTTCATTTTAGGGACTAAAAGTATTTTGCTTTATCTTTTTTCAGGTCAATTCGACTACGACCCCGAGCTAGGGACATGTTCAATAGTTGTGGACAGCAACGGTCGCAGTGCTAAAACAGCTCTCTTTGTCATTGCCTTCATAGTACCCGCTTTACTCATCTTCATTTGCTACGCTAGAATATTCTGGGTTGTACATAGGTGAGTACTGAGTAATATTTTTTTTTACACTTTCACTAGATAGCTGCGCGTATTACGGAGCTCGGGGCTCGTGGTATACGCGTTAATTTAAAAAGTAGTAGGTATGTGTGGTAATCCAGGATTTCTCACGAAATTTCACAGAAATTGGTTCAGCTGTTTGGGCACACTCTTAAACATTCGCATATAAATAATGTAAATATGTAACTATGTATATTAAAATAATTCTTGTATAACCTATCTAACTATAGACTATCACTTACGTTTATTTTGTCGGTATTAGACCAACATGTTTCAGCACATTCAGTGTGCTATTTTCATATATTAAAATAGTCAATACGGTGTAATATTTTATGAACGGGATAAATGTGAAAACTTGCTTGTATAATTAGTTAATAAGTTACCTTATAAAACGATAGACTTTCTCTTCTAACTGAAATACTAACCTTCCAGTTTGATTTCGTAGGCCAAAAATAATTCCAAAGTGAAAAGATATTTGGGAAACGCGATAACTTATCTACCTGCCTAAGAGTCAAAGTCTAGCCAAGCACGAATTTCCAACAACTTAGTTAAATCACCCCTGAACACTCTCTGAATTAACAATGAGCCCGGGTTAAACCTGGCTGTAACATTTTTATTGGTATAATAAATTCCAAAATCATTCCCACTAAGTAGGTGATATAATTTATGAATCAACTTTGAACGAAGCTTTTAGTTTACAAGTGGCTGTAAAATACCAAAGAAAAACAATCTTACCTGAAGCTTAGATACACTTTTATAACATTTCACTAAAGGAGAAGACACATCTTATCTTCTTCACGTTCAAACGGAATCACGGATTAAAATTAAAACATTTCACTAGAAGAGACGGCACATCTTCCTTCTTCAAAAGAGAAGACACATCTTCTCTTTTTCATGCTCAAACGAATGGACAGATTAAAATGAAATTTGATGTAAAGATATATAACCTATTTCCCATCCCGGATTAACATGGCTAACATAGCGGGAAGGAGTTGCCAAGAAATATAAAAGTGATATACCTAATCTGTCCATAAGTTATGTACGAATTTCAAAATACCTACTTTAGACGTCTTTGCCTAAATCACAATTTCCCCCCTACTTTGAATTGATTAGAAAGACATTAAAGTGTACACTGCATAAAGTTTCTTCAAGTCATATTTTGATTACCCTGCCTAACTAAGATAATATTAAATTGAATTAATAAATTTCTCAATCATAGACATTACAGTGTAAGTCCCTACTTTATACCAATCACTTATGTAAAGAACTAACTAGCATTCGTTTCTTGATGTATTTTAACAACGCCTTCTGCTGAGTAGTATAATTTTCTTTGACAATGATTCCTCCTCTAATATAATTTAATAAATATAATAGAGTGATAATGTAATGTAATAAATATAATAAAATTATAATGTTATGTAATATAATAATAATTAATAATTGATTTTGTTAAGATAAGTAAATTAAAGCATGTCACAAATATTTGAAATTGTAGTCCTATTAACTGATGTACGACATTGTAATTTAGTCATTGGAAGGAACTAACCTCCCTGACACGGGCGCTCAGTCCAGTTGTAGGGTCAGGGATATTAAATTATGTACATACGTTCCATGAATAAAAACACTTTGAATTTTGAATATATTTTCAGTTCAGAGCAAAGAATGCGGGAGCACCAAAGATCCCAGCACACGAGTCCAGGGACTCTCAATAACAGCACAACTGATAAGAGGTCGACAGTCAAGGACAATAGAGAGACGAAAGCGCGAAGGAATGAGTGGAGGATAACCAAAATGGTTCTAGCGATATTCTTGTCTTTCCTTGTGTGTTATCTACCGATAACCATCGCGAAAGTTGCTGACAACCATGTTCATTATCCTGGTAAGTTTATGTACTAATACACTACTACTTGTTTATTAAGACACTTTATATTTACTTTTATATAAAACTAATTATTTTTTAAATACCTAGATTTGCAAATTTTGTAAAGTAACTTTCACAAAATTAACCTTTTAAGATTCTATTCCCAATTAATTTTTCTAAAACATAATTTTTTGTAACTATTATTATAGCATCATTTGTAAGTTAATAATATGTATGTACAACCAAGACTTGTAATAACTCTGTGGGAGAGGCCATTGGTGTTGAAACGCAGTCTATGACTAAATCAACACCAATGGTTTCATTTTAATTGTGAATTTCTTACTGATGTCAATAAAGGAATATTTTATTTTTCTTTATTTTATATTTAACAAGTACCTAGCACAAATTGCTATATTTATTAGAACCTAATTTATGTTGTTTTTAATTACTATTCAGGAAAAACCTCAAAGGAGCTATGAGTGTTTGTTTGCTAAATAATGCTGACGCTAAGTCAAAACCCAATCAACTTACATTTTACCCGCAACGTTTTCCTGAATTTAGCCTTGTGTGGTTCCCAGACACTTTCCTCTTCTTCTTTTCCTTGATCCAAAATCTCAACAATGTGGACTCAAAATAACTTCCCGGCATTGTAATACTGTGTTCGGTCTTTACAGACGTCTATTTGACCTGCTAAAATACCAGCGAGGTATTGGAAGTATAATTGTAGGTATATTTTGAAAAGTCCTTTAAAATCCTGGGTAAATGATAAGGCTAAAGGGTTTTTATTTCATTTTCGTTATCTTTAATTCAGTATTAAGAATTGTTAACAATAGTTATATTTTTCAAAAATTTTAAATTATTTTGCTCTTAAAGTATTAAGGTAATTGAAATAGATGTAATATAGTCTTCTTGAAGTAGATCAAGAAGAAGAAGATGCTATCTTGTTTAAATGCTAGTAGCTAATTAATAACTCGTTTTATCGTCTATTCCAGTGTTCCACGTGGCCGGCTACCTACTCCTGTACGCGAGTGCCTGCGTGAACCCTATAATCTACGTGATCATGAACGCTCAGTACCGCGCCGCGTACGCAGCCGCTCTCTGCTGTCCTCTAGGCCGGTTGTCAGGTCTCACCAGCGGTGCGTATCCGTCCTCGCCAGGCCCGCCCACTCAAGCCAAGAAGGAAAGGACCCTCGCCTCTTATGTCAGAAGCTGAAGGTTAGGCGTTATGCCTGGTGCTGGATCTGTGTTGTGTCGTGGCTTTACCTGTATATAGCTGACCCATCATTTACTATCCTCTCGTATTTTTGTTTGACATATGCTTTGAAATGTTTTGTTCCGAATATACATACAAGTAGCAATGAAATAGACGTTAGGTTAGGTGACTCTGGTGATGGGTTATCTGTTGTGACATAGCGTTACCTGTATAAACCTACCTGACTCATAATCCTTAGTTTCTTAAGAATTGTTGCTGAATAAAATTCTATTATCCAAATGAGCTAGAAAAGAAAAGTAACCGCATTATTGTCTTTTATGTCAGAATCGTTGGACGTTACTAATGATTATGAGTCTGTGTTTTGTCGTCCTGTGCAATACATACCGTCAATAGTTTTTGTTAGTTTCGATAATTGCCTGTCTCAAAGAAGCAAGAAAGTAAAATAGAAGCAGAAATAATCGGTGTTGGAACTGTTTGAAAATTTATTGAATAAAGAGTGAGCGTCTCTTACATAAAAATCTTAGTTGGTGATGGGCTATGTGAGTCTTGAAATTCTCTGTAAATAAATATGAATATTTTGCGTATATAATCACGAGAATGAATGCATCAGTCATGTACACCTGGCAATAGAAACACTCCACTTGAAGTTATTTATTTTTTATTATATTTTTTGTTTTGAACTCTTTTACAGTGGATACCATGTACATATTGTATTCCTAAGGCCAGATATAAACATACGCTGCTATAATAAACGACAATTAACTAGTCCCTTATTCGTTTTAGAGAAATGGAACGAGCGTCACGGCTACAGCTTCAGCAACACGCGAACAGCGGTCAGCCAAGTGTCACTGGGGGAGTCGAGAGCAGACCCTCGGGCCTGGCAGACCCCGGCAGGCCCTGGCGGAAGGTAGACCGGAGACCGGACCCCAAGACCCTCGGCTCATACAGAAGCACCTCCCAGAACATCGGGCCAATTTCGCACACATTCCGAACGGGCTCACAGCATTTAGGACCTAGTCAAACCTACAGCAGTTCCCAAAATTTGGGGCCTCATTCACAATACAGAAGTTCACAAAGCTTAGGTTGTCAAAACGTGGTCCCTAATACAAGAACCAAGTCGCAGACTCTAAGCCCTAATATCAGGCTGTCTGAACTGGCTCAACATGATAAAACGGGATCTCAGCAAAGTGTGAAAATGACGAGGTTTCAACTAGAACGTGAGCATACCCGGATATAACGGCTTGTCGTTTAATTTTAAGACCAAACCAAAGAATTTCGTGTATTTAATACAAAGACTTGTTTTACCAAAATAAATATTCTAAGTATTACAATTTCTAACTACGAGTATATTTGTTGTAATCACTCAATTATTTAATTATCTCTTAAGTAAGGTTTTTATTTCTTTCTACACTACTTAACATTATCTAATGTGCAACTTACAATATCCGTCCTTAATATTAAACGGCAAGTTAGTTATAAAAGATTTAATGTCATTTACCTAAGTATTATGTGCCTTAATATTGTATTCATTGTTTTGTATCGAAAGGTGCTTTTAGAACATAAGGTTTTATCTTTTGTGACCCGTTTTAACACATTCCACGATTTTACTGATATTGTTTAATAAGTATTAAATAGGATTTTCGTGTACAGAAGGGGTATTTCGAAAACACATAGCCCTTCAGGTTGTGAGTTAATTTTATTATGTTTTTAATATCAGTTAAATATTAAACAAATGATTTTGCAGTACAGCTGCCCGAGTTAAAAAAAAAGCCGTTCGCATTGCGGTCAGAATATATACCACAAACTTGTAGTAAGGTCTGACCTCTGACACATCAGAGAGAATGGCATTTTTGTATCAGTTTATGACTAAAACGGAGTTCATTCATACTATAAATGGCATCCATTGCGTATGGCTTTTTTGAGACTCGGGCAGCTGTTTATGGCAGATATTTAACCACCAAGCTATTGTTACTTTACGAGGTTTTCCTTCACCCAAAGTTCGAGCTCATTGGCAGGGATCGAACCTGCCACCTGTAGGGTATAAAGTGGCCACAAGCCCAGCAGTACTGTCATCGCTTAAATCTATTTGTAATGATACCCCTTGATTAGCATTCCGTTTGTATTAAATTATAACTGAAAGCCAAAGACATTTTGATATTATATTTTTTTTAAATGTAGTTAGGAAATAAGTAGTAAGTAATAAGTTGTGTTATACTCTATTCCAAGTCATCAGTTATTCAAGTCTCATGTATTTTATTTCTTAAAATACAAATCACATTTTTTTTAACTGTGACCAGCAAAGTTCATTCCCTAGTAACACTGTAGGGAAAATATGATTAGACACTGAAGGGACTGTGTATTTTATGGCGTTATAGAGAGTGGTCGTTAAATGGAGAGAATGTATCATTGTATGGAATACAAGCCAAACCAACTAAAGGCAATTGATTTCGAAGCTTTAGAGAGGTTTTCGCTAAGTCGAGTAATGTTACATGGAGTTAACACTGTATTTATAAATTTCATATTGTAGAATGCTAGTTCAATGAAATACAAAATATTGAATAAAATGAACCCTTCCGATGTATTGTTTATGTATTGGCGAATGCCGCAATGGTTTTAATGGAAAAATATTATGAATTTTGTAATATTTGCAAATATGTTATACCTTTTTATGAATTGTGCAGATCCGATTTAAATATATTTTAAATAATACTTGATATAACATATAATAAGTAGGCTTACAATGTAAATAAAATGAAGGTTGTTATTATTATGAAATTATACACCAACTACGATACAATGACTTTTAATTCATTTTTGATAGCATATTATATTATAAGCAGCCCACTATACGTTCCCACTTCTCTTATAAGGAGAGAGATATAGACCACAATCCACCACGCTGGCCAAGTGTGGGTTGGCGGATGACACACGTTTTCGGATATTGTGGTCCTCAAAGTGTAGGTTTCCTCACGATGTTTTCCGCAAATCCACACTTAACTTGAAAAACAAGTCATTGGCTGGGATCGAATCAGGGGCCGTCTGATTGAAAAATAATGATAACAAAAAAATAAAAATATTGATAAAATATAATCTTCTTATATTATCTAAGTATAGTTATAAACTTTTCTGCTTCAGTACCTACTCTATTGTTTAGAATTTGAGCATGGCTCATTGGAAAAGTGTTTGGATCCAATCTGTGGTGCACCGAATCGAATCCCACTGTGTGCAAATGATATAAATAAATAAATACTAAATAATAATTTTTTTTTTTTTTTTAAACCCACAACTTAGTTACTCCGAAACGCACAAAATCCGAAGATAGGTATCATATCTATCAACCCGCTCGTGGCCAGTAGATTAAGGCTTATACCACTTTAATTGCGAGAGGAGACCCCGAGTCCCAGGAGAGGGAATGTATGCTTATGCTTGGTTAGGATTATTAGCAAAAAATATAGGATTGATTAAATTCACAATAAATAAGTGTTAATATTAAACTAATAGGAAGACATGGATGAGTTGTGTAAATGAGGGTATGAAAGAAAAAGGAGTGAATGTGAAGATGAAGGCTGACAGAAAAGCGTGGAAGAGAATATCTTGCTGTGCCTTCCCTATTTAGTGGGAAAAGCTGAAAAAATAAAATCTTAAAAAAATAAGTCACCTTGACAGTAATCTCATTATTCGTAGGCATTACTAATTACCTAGTATAATAGTGTAAGAGTATTAATTAGGTCTCTCTTTCCATACGTCCGCGTCGATAATCTCATGCTAAGCTAATTTTTAGTAATAAAATAAATCATAAAGGTGTGGCGTCTCTGTCGCACTTCATCGCCCGCGACCAATCAGAGCGCTTGTCCTGAATCGCGCAAACGGTATTTACAGCGCGCGTACGACTGGTCCAAGCTACAACGCATGACCGTCGGACGGCCGTCTCCGGACACAACATCTGTCCGGGGGGATATCCCTTTGCTAAATGGAGGCAGACTATCGTCGCTCCATATTGGTGACTCCGACGTGATCGATCATCCGCTGTTGGTCTCTTGGGTCCCGACTCACTGTGGACACCAGCTACCCAGTCTCGACTCACTGAGGCATTGGGAGCGCCTAGACCTTCACCTCGGAACTCTGATCGGCGCACGTCATACAAAAACACCTTCAGGACTCCGTTCTCCTTGGGGGAGTGGTGTGGCGTCTCTGTCGCACTTCATCGCCCGCGACCAATCAGAGCGCTTGTCCTGAATCGCGCAAACGGTATTTACAGCGCGCGTACGACTGGTCCAAGCTACAACGCATGACCGTCGGACGGCCGTCTCCGGACACAACATCTGTCCGGGGGGATATCCCTTTGCTAAATGGAGGCAGACTATCGTCGCTCCATAAAGGTAAACTACAACTAAAGTAAAACTAAAAATAACCAATAATATACCTCCATGAGTAAATAAGTTTTCATTATGGTTAAAAACGAACACAAATATTAGGTGCATGGAATATCACATCCGTCTGCACACCCTTAATAAAAGGTTTTTGCAAGAAGACAATAGAAAAATCTATGATATAGGCCCATGTTGTATCATTGGAGTACCGAAATACTATAAATTCAGATTAGAAAATGTTTGCGAAGAATGATAATAAACTAAAAATGTACCTATGTATAATTGTACAACCATGCGCATTGTCTATGACAGGTAACTTCGTGGTAGAAATTCTTGCCTGCCGAGAATTCTGAAGAAGTAAGTCTTTTATAATTCAGTAAAATGATAAGAATAATACCTTGAGCGCCAATCTTATGACTCATGATAATGGTGATATAAAATTGCTATACCTTAGGTATGTTGCTTGATAAATATTAAAATAAAGTGAAATTAATATAAAAGTAATTCGCGTACGTTTTTGAGTTTTTGCCGCCAATACAAGTTTGCGTTTCATTGTTGTGTGCACAGGTTGTGTTTGGACCCGTAGAAAGAGTGTGGTTTGGACCATTAAGTTGTCCTACAACTTCATGGTTTGGACCACAGGATTGGACGAAAGCATAATAATATTTAAAGGCGTAGACTTGGTTTCTCCGTCTACGTTTAAAGGTATAAATCAAGCATCAATGTCAAAATATGTAAATTGAAATTACATGTCATTGTCAATAACGTCAAACAAACGTTGGTAACTTTGCGATGGCCGCCTTGTTACTTGTAATTTTCGCCACAACTGATTTACTTATTCCTTTTAGTGATTTGAATAAAAATATCTATTGCGCTCTAGATGCAATGATCTGCGAGCAATAGTTTTGTTTTTATGTTAGTAAAAAGCATACAAAATGGACGTGGTCGGCAGCGAAATTGGTCAGAAGATGCGGGTAAATATTTCCGAAAATAGTTTTTTTCTGCTATATTTACTCATATAAAAAGGATAACACGATTTGTATGGTAAACTGCATTGCATTATGTATCATTTGACATGATTTCATCAATCAAACTATGGTAATAGTTGGAATTTTTTGTTACTTCATATGTCGCCTAAACAACGGATGTTTTATAAAATCGATTGACTATGTTTATTGACTAAGAAGCCTTTTACTTATTTACAGTCGGCGATCAAGGCCAAGCTGACGGAGTTAGGTTGCTACGTTGGTAAGTACCTAGTATATGTTAACTTGTTACAATAGTTTTGTACCTATGCATATTCAAATGTCTTAGCAACACTATTCAGAACATAAAAGACAACAATACACTTAAAAACGCTCCAGATAATTTAAAGAAAAAACCCTTGGCTGCAAATTATACTGTCTGAGTTTAAAGTTGGTATCATAATAAGTCTTCAAGCTTCATACATCTGTTTCATTTACATAGAAGCATTATAAAACACTGAATATTTTGAATGTTTCTTTAAGTCGAAAACTCACTCATAACAAGTATTACTTTTTTTGTTAAGATGAAAGTAAAATGACTTATATTTCTTTCATATAAATGCTTTGTGTAAATAGCATAAGTAATTCGTAAATGTTGTAGTTATTAATTTGTGAATAAAGTTAGTGGAGTGGGAATTGATTGCGACACAGGATCTAACAAAACCTACAGCGAAGCAAGATGCTCTAGTAACACCCAACTCCAATGTCAAATTATAGGTTTAATTTAGTATTTTTTAATCCATGCTCACAACCTAAGAAGCAATCAAAATATCTTTAAATTTAAAATAAGTGAAGTAAATAAGTGCGGCTCTTAGTGTCGGAGGCCAGGATCTATTTAGGGGTTAGTGTGCCATCATAGTTAGTTTTTTTTTGTAAATAAGTGATTGTAAATTGCAATTTCAGATGATGAACTCCCTGACTATGTAATGGTAATGGTGGCTAACAAGCGCACACGGGCACAAATGGAAGATGATCTGCAGCTGTTCCTCGGAGACAATACAAAGCTATTTGTGAACTGGCTGCATCAGGTGCTGAAGAAACTGCAGGAGGTTACTGTTGCTGCTCCCAGTAAGTATTTACTTGCTATTTTCGCATAGAAAATGGTCACACTTACTTATTATCAAAAGTTTTGTGTTGAAAATTGTTTGGCAGGAGAGGAAGTTAGTGTGAAAATTTAATGTTTTTGGAAGTTTCTGGCAATCTATTAATTGTCTAAAAAATAATAATGGATATTTTAGTATCTTCTTCTACTTCACCTTATCCCATTTAGGTGGGGTCGGCACAGCAAATCTTCTTCTTCCACTCTCCTCTATCAGACGTCATCTCCACACTCAATCCTTTCTATCTCATGTCTTCATTCACACACTCCATCCATGTCTTTTTCGGGCGGCCTCTTGCTCTTCTTCCTTGCACTACCATTTCCATACATCTTCTAGTGACATGCTTCTCCTCTCTACGCATCACATGTCCATACCACGCTAACCTTCTACTCCTTATTTTCTCCCTCACTGGGGCTACTTTCACACTTCCTCTGATGTACTCATTCCTTATTTTGTCCATTCTTGTCACTCCACACATCCATCTCAACATTCGAATCTCTGCCGCATGCACTCCTCTTTCATATCCTACCTTGGTTGCCCAACACTCTGATCCATACAGTACGACAGGTCTAATGATCGTCTTGTAGATTTTCCCCTTAAGCTTAAGGGGCATTTTTCGATCGCATGTTGTTCCTGAGACCTGTCGCCATTTCATCCATCCAGAGTTTATTCGGCTCGCTTCATCACGGTCAATATCGCCGTCGTTTTGGAGGATAGAACCGAGATACTTGAAGTCGGCGCAGACTGGCAGGGATACACCATCTAGGGCAATTGGCGTGAAGTCTGAAGATCCGCCAAAGTCACAAAACATGTGTTCTGTTTTCGTTCGACTGATCTTCAGACCCACGTTCTCCAATCTTCCCTGCCATTGCTCCAATCTCCTCTGTACCTCTTGCCCTTCCTCGCCAACAAGTACAATGTCGTCGGCAAACAGCATACACCAAGGCGCCTGCTCCTGTATATTTGATGTTAGAGCATCCATTATCAGGATGAACAGGTAGGGGCTTAAAGCAGATCCCTGGTGTAAGCCTACAGCCACATTGAACTCGTTGGTTTCGCCAGCTGCAGAGCGCACATAAGTACTAGCTCGACCGTACATAGCCCGAACAAGCCGCTGGTCTTTCCATGGCACTCCTTTCACATTCATACTCCACCACAGAACCTCACGGGGCACCCTATCATACGCTTTTTCCAAGTCAACGAACACCATGTGCAAGTTTTTATGTGCGCTGCGGTATTTTTCACATAGTTGGCGAAGTGCAAAAATGGCATCCGTTGTACTGCGTCCCGGCATAAACCCGTACTGGTTCTGTGATAGCTCACTTTCCTCTCTCAATCGTCTAGCTATGACTTTCTCCCACGCTTTCATACTATGTGACATGAGCTTTATTCCCCTATAATTGTTGCATACCTGTACATCACCTTTGTTTTTGTAAACAGGTACAAGTGAGCTTTTGCACCACTCGTCAGGTATGACCTCTTCGTGCAACAATTTATTGAAGAATAAAGTCAGCCACGTCCATCCATGTGCTTTCAAAAACTTCCACACCTCTATTGTGATTCCATCCGGTCCAGTAGATTTACCATTCTTCATATCTTGTACAGCCTTTCTTACTTCTTCCATACTTACTTCCCTTACTACACCAGCATTCGTTGGGACATTTTGTAAATCACCACTCCAGTCATTCTCTTCATTCATCAATCTTTCAAAATATCGCATCCATCTCTCTCTTATTTCTCCATCATTCGTTAACACTCGCCCAGAACTATCTTTCACGCACTTAATGTGGCTAATATCTCTACCATTCTTCTCTCTTGCCTTAGCTATTTTGAACAGATGTTTTTGTCCCTCAGGGCTTTCTAATGTCTTATACAAAGTATTTTGTGCATTGGCCCTGGCAATAGCAACTGCTCTTTTTGCTTTCTTCTTACATTCGTGGTATGTCGCTTTCAACCTATTTTTTGTCCTTGTGTCGCTGGGGTTAGTGCTCTGTAGTTCCTTAAAGATCTTCTTCTTTTCTCTAATAGCGTGTTGTACCTCATTGCACCACCACCAGGTCTCTTTATCCTTGATTTTCTGCCCCGTTGACATACCAAACACACTCTTAGCCACATTCCTTATACACGCAGCCATTTCATTCCAACACTCATTCACTGTCATTCCACTCAAATCATTCATTTCAATCATTCTATCCACTACCTCTTTCCGAAACTTCTCTCCGTATTCTGCCTTGTCCATCATGTGCCACTTTATTTTTGAAATAGGTTTAGGTTTGTTTGTGTTTTTGCGTATACAATGTTTGATATCTAATACCAGAAGACGGTGTTGAGGAGCTAAGGCTTCCCCCGGAATTATTTTACAGTTCTTTACAAAATTGATCTTATGTCTACGGATTAGGAAATAATCTACCTGTGTTTTGCTATTACCGCTTTTGTATGTTATTAAATGCTGATCACGTTTGGTGAAGTAGGTATTTACTATTGCAAGGTCAAATGCTAAGGCAGCTTCAAGAAGAGTTTCGCCATCCTCGTTCCTTGACCCAAATCCAAATCCTCCATGCACTCTTTCAAATCTGACATTCTTCTCTCCTACATGCCCATTAAAGTCTGCACCTACATACACTTCTTCCGAATCCGGAATCTGCATCATTAACAAATCAAATTCCACCCAAAAACTCTCTTTCATTCTTCTATCACATCCCGATTGTGGCGCGTACGCGCTGACAATATTTAATACTAAGTCATCTCTTAAGTCATTAATTTGACTAAAATCAGTCTATCATTTACTCGTCTTACATCTGTCACACATTCTTTCAATTCACTATCTAACACAATTCCAACTCCATTCTTTCTTCCATCACTTCCACTATAGTAAAACTTATATCCTTCTCCAATTTCTCGAGCTCTTGTACCTTTCCATTTTATCTCTTGCAAACATGCCACATTAATCCTTCGTCTCTTACATACATCTGCTATCTCTCTTGCCCTTCCAGTCATCGTTCCTACATTCCAACTAGCATACCTCATTCTCACTTCACGGACTTGCTTCTTACGCCGCACCCGTCCCTGATGCGGCAACCCTAGTCCATTTCCCACAGGTGCCGGGTGCTGCACCTGCGCGTCGCCTGCGGGGTACGCCCTAGCCCTATCGCCCTTATCATATATCCTTCTATCCATGCTGTGAAAGGTTATGGCTAAGTTTTTATGACCGGCCGCCTGCCTGACGTCAACCCTCCTTGGGAATGCATCGTTGGTGGGTGTCCCGCCACCTAGTCGGGGGGCGCTTAGATGTTTAGGCCCAGATCCCCCGGTCGATTTTTACGCCTCCCTGGGATGGTAAGGGAGCGGACACATTCTTAGCCGGGTCCGCACGGCCATAATGGATATTTTAGTATATAACTTAGCTATGTTAGGATGTTCACACTAAGAATTCTAAACATAATAATCAAGTAATGTATTGTTTTGGTGGTTGGTTACCATTTATTTGCATTAAAATTTGGTCAAACCTTAAAAATATATTTGATTGTTTCTTTAGTAAACAACTTCATCTAACATAAATTTATTTTTCATACATTATAAATTGCACCATCTCAATTTTCTACAAATATAAAAGTTGTGTATTTTGTTAAATTATGGCAAAATAATAATAAGCATTTTTAACCCTTTTTATCATAATTATTGTATTCTAGTTATATCCTATCTTTATAGAGCCACCAGTTCCAGAGAAGGTGAAAGAAAAAGAAAGATCTCAATCCAAAGAAAGGAAGTCCAAAGAAAAGAAGTCTAAAGTGAAGTCCAAAAAGAGTGACTTGAAAAAAGCAAAGAAGAAGGAAAGAGTGAAAGAAAAATCTATACGCAAAAAAGAACACAAACAGGCTCATAAAAAGAAAAAGAACAAGGACAGAGAGATAATTCGACCAAACATACCACCATTACTTATGAATATGGAAAAAAATTCTGAACCTTCAATAACTGATGTTTTTGCTGGACAGATATTGAAAAATCATGGAATACTTATTGAGAGTGTGAAAGAAGATGCAAAAGATACTAAAACTGTGGTCTTAACCCCTGAAATGAAGAGGCCAGTGTTGCCCATTATAGATCCTACTACTATACAGGCGACACCAGAAATAACCGAAACAAATGCCGAAAAGAGTACAGAAGAAAGAAGACCAAGTGTTACAGCAGTGCCTAGAGAGGAACAAATAAAAGAGATGAATGAAATTGAAGCTAAAATACAGGGATTAAGGCAGAAATTGGCTGAGCAGCTTGACTCAATGTCAGAAGATGAAGACTTTCTCAATATTAGAACAGAAGCAGAGGACCTTATGAATGATTTTGCTGAAGATGTGTTTCAGGTAAGCTATTGTTTATTTTTAAATGAAAAACTCTCACAAAGGATTCTTATGTGGTTGACACAGTAGTGTGTCTAATTTTAAATTGCAATGAGGGTCCAAGACATCCCACCGTCGGGCCCCGCATTGTCGAGGCTGGGGGGCTCAATAACCGTGGCCTGGTCACCCACGGTGAAGCGAAGAGAGTCCCTGAGGCGGGCCACTCCCTAGTCTTGTATTCCCAGTACGCAAGTTTTAGATGGAGTGGCAGCAGTAGGCTGCGGAACCTCGTTTCGGTGGGGTTTCGCAACTGAGGCGGGCTTGCGTTGTGGTTTGGGAGGCACCGCAGCCGAAGGTGTGGGACCACGGTAGGAGAGAAGTGTCGTTATTACGATGCGCCGCTTTCCTACCTGCCGCGGCCTCGACGGGGTCGCCACCGTTGATGGCGGACGTGGTGGGGCCGCAGGGAGAAGGGAGTGGTACCACAAACTACCACTTTCCCTTTTCTCTGCGGCCGTAGTGGCAGGTGACGGGCCACAGACCTGACCCATTGTGGGGGACCTTGAACGTCGGACCGGGGTTGTCCGGCGTCCACTGCACTCATGGTCCCTGAGGTGGTTGCGGTGCACCACGTGCACTGCAATGGGAGTCATCTCTCGAGGAGGAGCCTCGCAGGCTAGCCGAGCGGAACCTCACCCCGCCCTTTCCGGTGAGGAGTCGATCTAGTCTAGTCAACAAGTGCCTTTTTGGTCAACTTTTTTCAGCAGTCTCCGAAAATTATGATTGAGGTGTCATTCGATTCGGAATGGCATCTAGATAATTTTCGAAAAACAATGAAGTTCCGCCAAAAAAAAAAAAAAAGTTTTTTACCACGGATTATTGTTTATTGATCTGTCCTGTAGGCACGAAGGAATGAATAAATATTATTTAAACTTATCAAATATGAAAATTAAAATTTGAAAAAATTCAGGTGCCTCTACACGACAGATCAATAAACAATAATCCGTGGTCAAAAACTTTAAATTTTTTTTATTTCTGCGGAGCTTCATTTTTTTTTCGAAAACTATCTACATGCCATTCCGAATCGAATGACACCTCAATCATAATTTTCGGGGACTGCTGAAAAAAGTTGACCAAAAAAGCATTTGTTGACTAGACTAATCGTGAGGTTTTAGTCGGTAGTAGTGATGAAGTAATGATGAAAAAAATAAAGGACCCACACTGACATCTAGCTTGCATACTAATAAAGTAGCTTTTCAGTTCAAAAAATAAAACTAATATTTCACTTACTTTTTCCACTTAATTTCAGGAAATATCAGAGCAAACACCGGCAATAGCAACACCACACTCGGAAAGATGTCCCACACCTCCCCTTCCTAAACCATCTACACCTCCCTATAAGGAATCTGTTCAAACATTGCCCCAGATTGAGCTGAATCTCCCAAAAAGACCTGTAAGGGAAAGATTAGGAGCCCGGGAAGACCCAAAGAAAACTACAGAGGTCAAAAAACCGGACAAGCCATCGAGAGAAGAGAGAAGGGCTTCCACAAGTCCAGAAAGGTATATTATTATAATTTAATCCAGTTTATTAGCATTGAAATCAAGTTTTTTTCGTAAAACATTTTATGATAAAATGTTATTATTATGCTAGCAAAATTGATGAGCTAGTAAGATAGAAGTTATATAAGTAATATTAGTAGAACAAGTATTTGGCAAGGGCTATTTTGCGATCACCTTAAATATATTAAAGACTAGCTTCGCCACATGGTTTTACCTGTGTCAATCTGGGATTCTTCTTTGTATGAGCTAAGTGGCCAAGCTTTGGTGTCGTGAGTTTACAGGTCGACCGAAAGCTTGCCTTGTCTTAATGACTGCTTGTACTAAGACTAACATAATTTTACGTGTCATCCGATCCACGGTAGCGCCCAGGTTAAATAGTATTTTTTTTAAACGACATTCTTGTGCATATTCCCCATCCAAAGACCGTATTGACCGTTGCTTAACCACGATGATCGCGTCAGATCACCTTATTTAGCCGAGCTAAAGGAGCTAGATCAGGAATAAAAAGTAGCCTGTGTTAATCTAGGGTCAAAGCCGTTTAACACAATATAGCTTATTATGTTTCTTTCTACTTTCAATAACTGACAGCACGAAACTTTTCTAGACCATATTAAGCACATCTTGACAATTTAACTTACCCGGTACTTTTTATGGTCTCTCTAGTTAGTTCTCTAGTCTACGTCTATACTATACTTCCGCCAAATTCGATGTGAACTAAATGTAAACAAACAAAAAAAATACAATTTTAGGGTTATCACTTCAAGAAAGTGCTACGGATATCAGAATTTCTATATTTTGTCATAAAAGTCGTCCAGACTTTTTGTAATTTCAATCCAAAAGTCATATTTACTGCATTTAAAGATCAATAGCAATAACAAATTGCCAAGAAGTGAGTATTTAAAGAAATCAGTATATTCAGTGATTACTTACATTGGAATTTGCATCAACCCTAGCTATTTTTTCGTTTGAGTGCAGGAATCTCAAACCATTGGCCACTTTTCTATTATTCTTCCAAATAAAATACAACACTAAAACTCTTAAAAATTCCAATTAACAAGTTAATTTTTATTTAGTCGCATTATTGACCTGATATATGATGTTCTGTTGTACGCTGTATTTTAGTAAGATGCAATTTCAATAAATATTATTATTTGAGGGAAATAGTAATTTGTAATCACTAAAAATAACAGTTTTAGTATACATTTCAATGACAAGTTTCTTATAAAATTTACGTCATACTTAAGTGCTATTTTAGGGAGAATACAATGTGAAGATGTATTTTTGTAACGTATCAATAGTGTAAAACGAAACGTGCTAAAACTAAATCGTAAGCAAACATCTCAAACATGGCCGCTCCTTCAATATTTGTTTGCCGACATTCGTTTGTATTATAAGTATTTCTATATTGAACATTAGAAAAAAAATTGCACATTAGAAAAAAAGTTCTTCACCACTGCTGTCAGTGGTTGCTAGGCAACTCTTTGTTGGTAAACATTTCACATCGAATTTGGCGGAAGTATAGTTGTCAGAGACATCCTTAGGCTGAAAATGTTGCTTGCGGAAATTACTGAATTTTTTTTTGGCCTGCATTTATGATATGCGGAATTCATTATAGTTCAAAGGTTTCAACTTCTCATATTGTGTTTTTTTTTTTCAGTTTTACCCCCGAAAGAGAACTTGTACCGTCGCGGTCGTCGAGCAAGTCTGCTAAAAGTCGGATTGGGCCCGAACCGAAAAGAAAATCGTCAACTGGTGAACATTCTAGTGAAAACACAGACTCATCTTCAAAAAGACTAACATCTAGGTAAACATAAACTAAACTAACTTCACACCAATCCTTAGCGAGGAGTATCAAAGTATTAAATGTAATATTCTATTTAAGATATAGATAAATTAATTTGTGAAGTTGTTTTATAAATGTAGGTACATAGATAGATGGATAGAATAGAATAGAATAAAACTTTATTGTACAACCACAGATATAAAACAGCTTATGTTAGGTAAGAAAACAAAATATTCAAACATAGAGCACAAATGTGGTCAGGAATGAAGACATGTTTAATTAGAGCTATTTGTACTCTATTAAATTAACTATTTTGAGGTAAGTTGTGGGAACAACTGTTTCTCTTGATAGCCTAATCTAATTTCTGGACATGACTGAAATGCAATGTAAAAGTATTTGGAAAAATCTATGGATGTAAATGTATTTGGAAAATCGATAGATATAATTTCGAAATAAATATTAGTATTATTAATATCATAGCTTTTCTTGAAGCCTGTTTAGCGAGCTGCAGTTGTTTCCGCTCCGTTTGTAAAACAAAATACATACTGAACACACTATTAGAACATATAACACAAATAATTACGAAACCACACAACACAATTACATGATTTTCAATTCAAATTCTATTCATTATATAATCATAATCAAAACTAAGTGAACAAAACAAAATATAGAGAAGATAAATGTAATTTTTTGGTTTATTGGACTGTAGAGTTTTAACACTAAGAATGTCTTTTTCTCTTTTCTTTCTCTTTGTTTTCATTCTCTTCATATTAGCCATATCCATGGACAAAGTAGAAGTAATATAATTCAAAGTCATTGGTTCTGAAGAGCATTTGAAACAATAAGATCATGGCACTTATGGTATCGGTACTAGGTTTGTGTACTTGGTCCATTTAAATCATATATGGCAATCTAGAGTCTAGTCTAGGACCCTCATAATCAATAGATCAATAACAAAAATAAATATTAGGACACATTTCACACATGGCTGATTAACCGCATACTGAACCATTTCTAGTTTTGTGTTATGGTAGCTAACACAACTGATATACTACATATATACGAGTACATACTTTATATAGATACATATTTAACAACCAGACCGAGAGCCAACAAATTTAGTTTAGCACAAAGATTGGCCGTGACGTGAATCGAACCCAGAACCTTCTGATTGGCAGTCTTCTTCCTTGCCTTATCCCACTAGGTGGGGTCGGCACAGCAAATTTTCCTCTTCCACTCTCCTCTATCAGCCGTCGTCTCTACTCTCACTCTTTTCACTCTCATGTCCTCATTCACACACTCCATCCATGTCTTCTTCGGTTCTTTTCTTTCGGCAGTATGGCATGGCAACCATTACGCCAACGAGGTCGCCAAGATTAAGCTTCCCTAGTGTATATTCCAGAGTATCAGTGCTGGAGCACCGCAGCAGCGGTCGTTCCACGTGCGCGAGCGTGGTGCGCGTGCGGCCGCGGCCCCGCGTGCCCGCGCCCGCCTCCAGTCTGCTGCTCAGAGCGGTCGCCGACGCGCACAAGAGTCTGCTCAGTGTGAGTCATATCTTAACATACCACTTATAGATACAAATTACGAAGACTGCGGCCGAGGATCGCAAAAAAAACAAAATTAAACTAATAAATTTAATTGAATGATTAATGATGGATGATACCTCTCTGGAAACGGAGGCTCAGGTAGTGAGTTCCAAAGCTTCGCAGTCCTCACAATAAAGGTTTATGCAAAGCTTTTGAAAGAAAGTTTGGAACTTCAACTCTGTATCACTGTCTCTTCACTGACTCTGCTTGTTCTGTAGTAGAACGGAGATGGTGGAATCAAATTATGAAGTTCCAGAGCACACTCCCCGAAATGTATCCGATAAAAAACCTACAAACTAGCAACCTTGCTATAAAACAATCTAAGTTGCAAAAAGAAAGTAGGCTATATTTGCCTATATTACTCAGGGATAATATAGCTTTAGGGTAAAGCCCGGATAGTTGCCTCGGTGGGATACATGCCTCAGTTTTTAGTACACTATGTTAGAACCATAAGATAGGTATAACGGTGAAAGAAAGACAGACTTCCACACCGAATTAAACAAAAATGCATGTATGTATAGTAGTTCTAAATATGTATAAATGATTTCAGATCCCACCAAAAGTGAGCAAAGATCAGCCGACAGTGAAGCAAGCGTTAGTACTGCCGATGCGACGAGTTGACTCTCAAACAGTGTACGTGTCTGCCGGAGATAGAGTAGATGACATAGACACACACGACACTATTAGCCTCGGCGAACCGGAAAGCGACGATGATAAGAGTTCCAAGTAGGTTATTTTTACATCTGGCAAGTTTATTTTACTATAGCATAAGCAGCCCACTATACGTTCCCACTGCTGGAACTCGGGACCTTCTCTCACTAGCAGAGAGATATAGGCCATAACCCACCACACTGGCCAAGTGCGATTAGGCGGATGACACATGTTTTCGGATATTGTGGTCCTCAAACATGCCGGTATCATCACGATGTTAACCTTCACCGTAAAGCGAGTGCAAATCCACACATAACTTGAAAAACAAGTCATTGGTGTAGGGCCGGGATCGAACCAGGTGCCGTCTGATTGTCACCGAGCCACACTCGCTTTTCTTATACTACTTATATCATAGATTATTATTATTTATTTTATTCTATATCATAGACTTAACAATACAATAGACGCTCAATCTCTTGTTGAAAAATCGTACTACGTGCATCGTTCGATACACGTAGCGCCATCTATTCGTATTTCGACTTCACTCGGGTCGCGCAATCTATTATAGGTATTTCACTGTGCGACTGCAGCGCATCTAGGTTTCATCGGTAATTAAGGCAAACCTCTAATATCGTATGGGAATTGGCAATCCTCTGTTCGTATTTTGATCCCTGACTATATTAATATGTATTTTACCTACTCGCAACTAGTGATTTTAAATTATATTATTTTTATTTCAGATATAGTCCGTATTAAACATTTTCCTGTATTATTACCT
Source organism: Mellilla xanthometata (assembly GCA_035578125.1). NCBI lineage: Eukaryota > Metazoa > Arthropoda > Insecta > Lepidoptera > Geometridae > Mellilla > Mellilla xanthometata. Next base: position 10,129,719 of record JAPUBQ010000010.1, read on the forward strand.
TCTGTGGTACAGCAGGTGTGGTTAAACTCACACACCATAATTTTTCTTAATTCCAGAGTAACAAGCGACGCAGAGAAAGAAGAATGTGTTCCTACAACCCTAGCCAAAAAGAGTCCAAAAGAATATGGACCACTGTCCAAGAAGATCCATAATGAATACGCTCCAGGCCTCACTATGCAGATAAAAAACACCGAATATGTACCGGCGAGACGACTAGACGGCAGAACAGCTTCAAGGAAGGATGATAGTATCGTTATTGAGGCTGTGTAAGTTTTATTTTATTCCTTACAGATAGAAATTTGACCAGTGGAGCGCGTAACCACAAGAGGTAGCAACAATCTGGCCTAAGTTGGGACATACCTTTTGTTTTCGTGAGGAAATGCATTTACGCACAAGCCTGAGGACATACCTAGCATTAAATAACTGGCTCTCAATGAGGCTGACAAGAAACGCCATACATACCTACGATTATGTATATTAAATATAATTTCCATTTCTTTACTCATGCATTATGTTTTTTACATTACAGAAACATTCATAACCCAACAGTTGGCAAAGACAAAAGCACCAAATTCATAGTTACAATGGACGGTTTCAATCCGAATGCATTCCTAGCTAAAAAACTACAGACCGAAGGGTTACTAAATGATGATGATGATGACAAGCCCAAAACTAATGAAAAGCAAAAAGAAAACAAAACTATTGAAAATAATGATTCAAAAACAACAAAAATGGACGTAACAAAACAAAGAATTGAGTCAACGAGACGTTTGAGCGAATCGAGCGAGAAAAACATCGAAAGCGGGAAAAACATCGAAAGCGGGAAAAGCATCGAAAGCGAGAAAACCGTTCTGAGCGAAAAGAGCGCTACGGGCGAAATTAGCAATTTGAGCGAAAAAGACAACACTACCCAAGTCAATGAAGTATTTGATGCTCTAGTCGTTATAAAAGAGGAGAAAGTAGAAAAGCGTAAGAATGAGGTTCTAGCCGTTAAAGAAGAACCTGAACCCGTGAAGAAGCGAAAATCTTCACCTATAGTGTTTGATGTGGGCAAGAGAGAGAAGGAAAAAGAGCAAGTGAGACAGAGGACTGAGAGCGCTGGAAGTGATAACCACGTGACGGTCACTACTAACACAAATTCACATAAATATGATAGTCTGCCACCATGTGAGTAGCATTCATTTATTTTTTATGGAAAATTATTGTAGTTAACGTTTAAAAAACGTATGGATCTCGTAGATGTTTGAAAACTACTTTTTTATTTGAGAAAGTTTTCGTTTCATATTATGTACATGTGTAAATATAACATACAGAAAACTCCCGATTCAACCTATGTAGACCGCCTTGAATTTAAAATGTATCATTTGATATCCATATTGTATTGATAAAATTGTGTTCCACCGTTTATAGCGGCGGCCGTATTGGACTGATTTTAATCGAACAAAGCTAAACACACACTGGAACTAACACACCTCAAAAAAAGACTAAAGAAAATTCGGTTCATCCCTTTGGGAGTACGATGCCACCGACATATACTCCGGTGGCGATTTGCAATGGTGGCTAAAAAGAAAACTTTACCATCATTTATTTATTAATCACAAACAATACATATTATAATTGAAATATTTGACCTAATAAAACCTGGGTATATCAAAGGTACAAGGTTCTCACTAATTTAAATTACAAATAAAGACGCGTTACATAGCATTAGAGACATACTAAGGTGCTCGGCAATCGCTCACAGGCCGCGCTGCGCCGGCGCATGCAGGGCAGCAATAAACAACGTTTTGTTCTAATAGTGCTATCCTGTTCTCGCGCATCGCCGCGCCGCGGTCTTTGTGTGCGTATGCCGAGCTACCAAAAACAAAAATAAAACACTGAGACGAATCACAATTAAAAAAAAAAAACTTATTTACTAACCCTCAAACTGGACGCATTCGCGCCCGTGCCATGGAGGCTAGTGCCTTCCAGTGACTTAGATAAGTACATATATAAAAATTTAAAGATTAATAAGACATTTTCAGACGTTCGTCAAAAGGGATTGTAATAATTTTTCTTTAGGCCTGATATAAATATGTTATTTATTTGTTTCCACAGTGTCGATAGCATCAGCGGCAGATAAGAAGTTAGTGTGGTGCCGCGCGTTCCCTCAATGTAGATACGGGTCTATGTGTGCGTTCCTCCACCCTCGATGCAAGTTCGCGGCGGCGTGTACGCGTCGTAACTGCCTTTACTCGCATTCTCTGACGCCCGCGGGCCCGCTCTCGCCGGCGCCCGTTGTCGGTAAGAAAGTTGCATTAAATTAAAATAAAAAAATACGATATAATTTAATGTATAGTGGTGGTGATTCAGCGACACACACGACTTTTTTTTTATTGATGAATAGGCTTACGTTGGACCGCAGCTTGCCTGATGTTAAGCTTAACTTAACGACTAAACTAAATTTAAAGAAACCCCGTCTCTTTTCATCTTAGGTGGCCAGAAAGAGACACGAGAGGCACGATCTGAACCACACATAAAAGAACTAAAATCACGTCAAATATGAAAAATGTAAGCGATTTTAGAGCGCACTTAATTGTATCAGCTCTAAATCTGACGTGTTTGACGTGATTTTAGATGTTTTGTCTATGGTTTAGGTCGTACCATCTCTTTTTGGTCATTTATGAAGAAAAGAGACATAGCTACTTTAAATTTAGTTTAGTCGTGTGTGCCGCTGAATCGCCACCAGTGTTTAATTTGTCAAAAAGTTAAGAATTCGGTTTTTTTAATAAATGATACAATATACATTCTTTCCTCTTTTTTTCTCGATGGATCGAGGGTGGAAGAATGTATATGATTACTTGCAAGTAAGCGGCGTATCTGCCCTTACTCGCATTTTCTGACTCCCGCGTCTCCGCTCTATTCTTTTCTGCGCCCGCTGTTTAAGTAAAACTGTATATACATTTATGAAACACTAACAGTCAGTCCCGGGTTTCGCACGGGTTATAAAAAAATGTAAGTTGTAAAGAGAAACAAAATATAGTCTATGTAACTCGGGGATAATGTAGCTTCGTTCGAGTAGTATCGAAGCCCGTTCGCGTGAAACAAACAAAGAATCAAACTTTTCTTCTATAATATTATAAAATATTGGTGTAGAAAAAAAATATGATGTAGCTTCTAGTTTTAGTTGAATTTGCCAATAAGTGAAGAGCGCATCATGGAGCGCATATTTTTTACACAAATGATAAAATATAGTTCCTAGAATAGAAAGTGAGTAAAATAGCCTAAATTTAAAAGTGACATTTTCACCTGGGCGTTACCGTCGTGGGTCGGTTGACTTGTAAAATTGTAGGTCCCGGCTGTAGGAAGTCTTAGTACAAGCAGTCGTTAAGCCAAGTCAGAGGCCTTCGGGTAGCTTAAAAACTCGACGTTAAAGCTTGGCCACTTAGTTAACGAAGAAGAAAAAGAAGACTACGCTGATATATTTAACGCCTATTTCCTTTGCTCACAGCCTCCCACGTGGTTCCAGCGGCCAACTACAAGTCGATCTCTACCACGGCTCTACCAGCTATGTGCAAATACTACCCTTCCTGCTCAAACCCCGCGTGTCATTACTACCACCCTAAACCCTGCAGATATGGGAAGATGTGTGGAAACAAACTAGAGTGTAACTTCTATCACGCAGATTTACCGGCGTCCATGTGTGGCATGATGTATGAATAGATTAACTAATGAGCTAATTGTGGCGATTCAGCGGCACACACGACTAAACTAAATTTAAAGAAGCCCCGTCTCTTTTCATCTTAGGTGGCCAGAAAGAGACGGCACGTTCTGAACCACACACAAAACAAGTAAAATCACGTCAAATATGAAAAATGTAAGCGATTTTAGAGCGCACCCAATTGTATCAGCTCTAAATCTGACGTGTTTGACGTGATTTTAGATGTTTTCTCTATGGTTTAGATCGTACCATCTCTTTTTGGCCATTTATGACGAAAAGAGAGAGCTACTTTAACTTTAGTTTAGTCGTGTGTGCCGCTGAATCGCCACCATTGTCTATGAAATCGTATCATAGGTTTTATAGTGATTTCTCATTGTATTGTAATGTAAATAAATGAAATGTTGTTTTATTTGATTTGTTGGTTATTTTTTTGCTGTTTTCGAATATTTGTGTTAAGTATGCGGTAAAGGAGTTTTTATAGCTTCTTCGTTCTGGACCAAGATAAACCCACCGCGTTTAGCTTTATTTATCTAAAAGCTTTGTTGACCCCCTAGTCATAAGTATTTAAGACATTCGCATGTGTCGTAATTAATATTTTGAGAGACGAACTGACTTACAGACAGATAAATAATAAATAAAATTTTCAGCAAGGGCGGTCGACTTCCTAAGGAAAGTTTGTCATACATATGGGGGCCAGAATAATGATGTAAAAAAGGTAGTAATTAATTACTTAAGGTACAATAAAAGAAATACAAAAAACTGCTAATGATTTTTTATTGAGTACTAATCGTGTAAATATGTTATATTACATTGAAAGACACCCTTAAGTTTATTTAAAAACTAGAAAAAAAAAATAGTACACGTAATATTTTATACAAGAAAATTTAACCTACCAACCATCAATAAACCTTACAACCTATACTTTTCCAAAAGGTAGCATAAACAGATAGGTTAAAATATGACACCGAGACACTCGGTTAGTCGTGGTAGCAAATAGAGCGTATCTTAAGCTACAGCTCATTAATTAACTGTCTTAGAACCTATCATCGTGTTAAATAACAACATCTATCTATCTATCGTTTTTATTGAATTAATTTGTTATCTACCTCAGCAAGGCATCATAGACAACAAGAGTGTTTGAGTGCAAATCTGCCACAGATCGAATCTCACCCTGCATGACTTTTTATAGTTATCTTACTAATACCTATGTATGTATGTTACAGCGACTCATTTTGTTCTGCAAACGGCTTAATATCTATCTGACTATGCCAATAACTGCAGCCATACGACACAGGTGGTCACGAAACCTCCAAGGACAAATTGTATATGTGACCTTAATTTTGAATTGTTTAAATCCATGCTCATTACTTAGCATAAGCAGCCCACTATACGTTCACACTGCTGGGACTCGGGGCCTTCTCTCAGGAGGAGAGATATAGGCCATAATCCACCACGCTGGCCAAGTGCGGGTTGGCGGATGACACACGTCTTCGCATATTGTGGTCCTCAAACATGCCGGTTTCCTCACGATGTTTTACTTCACCGTAAAACGAGTGCAAATCCACACATAACTTGAAAAACAAGTCATTGGTGTAGGGCTGGGATCGAACCAGGGGCCGTCTGATTGAAAAGCGGACGTTATTACCACCAAGCCACACTCGCTTTTTTTATAAAAAAAAAAGCTCATTACCAAAAATGCAATAAATATATTATGATCTTACATCTATCTTATATCTCTTATAGCTAAACAAGGTAATTGATTTTTGGTTCCTAGCTCGAGATCTAGGTACCTACTTCAATTAAATGCACTAACACAACCAAGCGGGCCCCAAATCCGATGACTGACAAGGTCAGGAGCGGACAATTCAGCTCAATTGCGGTCCGGGCGACTTCGGGTGCCACTTCCTAGTTATGCAATACAGGGCTACTAATAGATAAAACTTGATATTCATTATTTAATGTATGGTAACAATTGATTATCATCAAAACTAAACAAATCATGAATTCTTTTTTTTAATCATATGCTAAACATTGTAAACTGTTCACGTAAGGCATCTTAATAATCATATGCTAGCAGGGCGCGTAACCTTATGAGTTGGCGACAGCGTGCTTATCTGGAACTAATATTATAAAGTTGAAGAGTTTGTTTGTTTGTTTGAACGCGCTAATCTCAGGAACTACTGATGTGATTGAAAAACTATCTTTGTGTTGGATAGATCATTTATCGAGGAAGGCTTTAGGCTATAAAACATCATGCTGTGACTAAAAAGATCGAATAAATTAAGGAAAAGCCGGGAAAAATATTAATCTTAGAGGGCTTCCGTTGCGTGCACTGCGAAAAGGGAGAGGGAGAGGTTACAAAAAACGACCTACACGCGAGCGGAGCTGCGGGCAACAGCTAGTCAGACATAAATGTTAACACTGCTAGGTGCTTGGTGATAGCTTTTAAGCTAGAGGATGGTTGCTAGCTAGGCAAGCATTAGAAAACGCCCTACTACAACGCAGTTTATCACCAGGCAAGCTGCAGTCAAACGCATACCTATGAAGGGTAAAAGAAAACTACCATGAAATACTTAATCAAATACAAAATAAAAAGTTGTACTACAAATTAAATAACGATCTAATAAAAAATATTCGAATTGAAATTAAATAAGAATTAAATCTGAAATTCCGCAATAAGCCAATCGCTGCCGATAAAGTGGGCGCACAGGCAAATATAATATTAATCCGAGACAGGTTTAATATACCAAGGTGTATATAATATAATTAATAGTGTATGAAAGTACCTGGAATCCATCCAATTTTTGCGACTTATAAAAAAAATATGTTTTTACAAGAAACTCTGTATGTGTACTTAGTCCAAGAATTTTTAATTTCCAACTGTCAAGTGATTTAAAAAAAATAAACATACATATTGCCACGTGTCTCCCTCAACATCGCCGTCGTACGTTTTATATGAAACGTCATGTAGTGTTGTCCGTGTAAAATTGGTTAATTATAATATTGTGATTACACGATATATAATACTGTGATTACACGATAATGAAAATGGTTGCACGATAAAAAAATGGTTACACAATAAAAAATGGTTACACGATAAAAAAATTGGTTACATGATCTGTCACACTACTCTGTCACCCCGGGGTGAATGCAAAAAAAATAGTATTTGTCCCCCTGTTACGAAGTACAAGTTATTATTCTGTGCCCCTGTTAACAATAAAGGGACAAAAATGTTATATTTATCCCCCTTGAGTCATATTATTTCGATCATTTATTGGTCATAAGCAAAGTTAAAGGCTTATATTTGTAAGACAAAAATATCTAATAAATACTTATTTTCTCTATGAACCAGTAGAATCGTGTAAATTGAAAAAAAAAAACGATACATGTATCTAAATTGGTTGCCTAGGTACCTGGCTATTCTATATTTAGCGAGATTATTAGTGATTGGTTTTTGTTAACCTAAAAACTCGAACATCCTGATCATTTCTTGCCTGTACGTGAATATGGTTATGTAACGTTCAGATAAAGGCATTCTATCTGTATACTACTAACTGTCCTATTTATACGGATATCTAACAAGCGTGGGAAACGCAGCTTACAAATCTCTGCAGTGACTTGATACTCTGTCCTTGATGTCCTTCAAATGCTTAGCTAAATACAACTTTAGTTGTAAAAGGATATTAACATAAGTATTTTACTTAATTGATTTGTTCAGTAGGTATGTTTTTGAGACGTTAAAATCGACCGTTTCTACTACCTCGTATGAGCTAAGTGGCCAAACTCTGGTGTCGAGAGTTTTCAAGCCGACGGAAAGCCTCTGACTTGGCTCTCTGGTTTCCTGGAAGAGATCGCTTTTAGCGATAAGGCCAGCATTTTCGGCACTAGTTCTAAGTTTTTTTGTTAATAGTTTTATGTAATAATAAGTGTGTGAAATAAATAATTTATCTTCCTTTCTATCATCGTCTGCTTGTACTAGTATTAATAGCCGTGACCTCAATTTAACGTGCCATCCGACTTACGGAGACACCCAGATGAAAATGCCACTTTCGAAAGACAGTCTTGCCTATGGTCACCGATGCAAAGACTGTGCTCTAAGCATCGATCAATGCGATGCTTAACCTTAACGGTTAATGCGTTGCTTAACCTCGGTGATGCGTCAGATCACCATAGCCGAGCTACAGGCACAGGGACACCTGCACCGGCACGTATAAATGTATGTATAATAGGTGTATATATCATATGTCAAGCTCGATTTCCCTCTCATCCATCATAAGAGATTTAGGCGACAATTTTCTCATTAAAATAATTGAGTGGATACGCAAGCATCCTGCGGGAGCGTTGTAGGTCCCACAGTATAACTACCGCCATAGGAAGTTGCGTTAGTCTTTCGGCTGATTTCAAACTGTGCCTATAACACTAGATTATCTATAGGTTTTGATTTTGTGCTAAGGAAACTAACAGCTGCACTGCGAAGAGCTTCTGCTGTAGCGTTTACGCAAAAGCTAAAGGAAATTTAGGTAAGTCAACATAATGGCCCTTTAAGACGCTATTGTATAGAGTTCTGCCGCACCATATATACTTGAGCGAAGCGCTTGAAGTGCAGCAGAGGATATACATATAACGAACTAAATTCATATAAAATCAACAATTAACAAATTGAAATGATAAGCTGTAACAGTTATAGATAATAATCATTAACTACATAATTACACATTAATCATTAACTAAACAAAAAACTAACTGCATAACTAACTACACACTAATCATCAACTACACAAAAAAGTAAGATTTGTTGTATTATTTTTGTAACTTTCAGATTAAATTTTTCATAAAATAAAACTATCGACCGAATTTTACGTAATCGTGTTTTAGTGCTCTAACAATTTTTAGCACTGAATTAAACTGATAAAACCGTACGAGTAACTGTATCATTTACGCCTCACCTGGACACGACTGGCGCAAGACAGACTGGAGCCGCATGGAGGAGGCCTACTCCAAATTTTGGGTGCCCTAACAATACTACTACATATATAAAAAAATATAGTAAATATTTTAAGATAAGGGTAATGAACAGCCATTTTATTTAATTTTTTTATTCTATCATTTACGGAGGTTTTTATAGGATCTGTACTGATATATATCTAAATATAGATAGGACTGTATTAAAGATTTCGTAAGGCATATTTGAATAATGTTTGTATAACCGGCTATCACTTACGTTTATTTTGTCGGTATTAGCCCGACATGTTTCAGCACAATAAGTGTTCCATTCTCAAGAGCAGGAACACAGCCAACGTATGCACGCGACGACGGCTGCGCCTGAACGCAATTTTACACGCTTTATATTAGCTTCACCTGTATGTTTGTGTGTATGTTTGTTTGTAACCGACTTCTTTGGGCGCGATTTTGACCCACTTTAAACGGCCAGATTTCGTTGAAACTTTGTAAATTTATTGAGGACCGGTGACCAATACACTAATTTGATAAAATTATTAAATTTTTTTGTATTTTTGTTTGTATGTTTGTTTGTAACCGACTTCTTTAGGCGCGATTTTGACCCACTTAAAACGGCCAGATAAGCGTGTTTTTTAGTTTTTTTTAAACTATTATTATTATAGGATATTTCGAAATATGCCATTTTACTCCCACAGCGCCTTTTCGTATTCAGACGGCTAAAGCAGCGTTGATACTTGAGCTTGTTATTACTCGAGTCAATAAAAAAAAGTTCGAAACCGTTTTCCCTCTCATTTGCATATTCAAATGAGTGTGAGCAAGACGAAGCGAACTCTCAAATATTTCCTCTAAAAGCGAAATAAGCTAAAATAATTATAATGCCTGCATCTAATAACAACGTTAGTCAATTCATTTCCTATTTGTTCAGTACATTCTAAACAACTTTCAATACGAACCGTTCCTTCCTCAAATAAAACCAGATCAACTTATTATTTAATATTAATTGTCCTGTCAAATAAACAAGTTACTCGTAGTTTTACTCCGCAACATATTTGTTAAAAAGTCTAAGCGAGCTTAGTTAGAGAAAGCGAGTATTAACGATTTAAAAAGCTTAACGTAAAAATTCAAGGTTTTAGGCCTTTTCTGTGTAGGTATTATAGGTTTGCATTTGACTACAGTTTGCCTGATGTTAAGCAGCGCTGTGGCCCACGTAGCACGCTTACTTACAAGGAACCTATTCTCCTCCTGTTTACAATGTAGTCAAAGCTGTAGAAATATTATGAAACAACTCTCCTAATCCTCAAGGCATATTTTTACTTATTATTATCTTAACCTCGAGAAAGATCCAGAAAACGGTAGCGCTAAGATCTATATATTTTTGATAAGGACTGGGCCACCAAAGCCGAAGACCGGGCTGACTGGAAGGAGAGAAGTACAAATTTATACAGGTCTTCACGCCACCGTTTCCTGGGTCTGCCTCGAGGTCCAGTTGTGTTTGTCCATGTAATGGTCGCCTTTGCCATTTCGCCATTTAAATTAATTGTACAACATGAACACTCTGAAACCGCAATAAATTATTTGACTTTGACTTTGACTTTGCTATGCGGCAAACGTGTCCCGCCCAGTCCCATTTCATTTGAGCTGTTTTTGCGTAACACCTACTATTTTGGTTTAGGAGCGCAGTGTGGTGTTGTGTATCCTTTCACTTAACTTGACTCTGAGAATACTGCACTCCATTGCACATTGACAAACGCCGAAAGCAGGACGCTGTTTCTCCGTCAAATACAACTTCTGTTCTCCTTATGTGAGGATGGGAAGAATATACACGTCCATAAGTTTTGTTTTATGCAGACAGGGCCTTTCATAAATTTTTGCAAGACTTGATATCTCTTCAAGACGTTCTCAAGGAATAAGAAATTTTAAATTAAGTATTTTATTTCGAGAGAAGTATTTAATGGGTAATATATATTCACCTCGTTTTACGAAAACCGGATACATTTAGATAAGTAGTTACGTTAACAAAATAAAAGTACATTATATATGTATATTACTTAATAAAATAGTTTCACTGCTGCTTGCTGGTTCTATTTCTTACTATGCAGGTAAGTACTAGGATAACGATGTTTTTTTTTTAAATTATTTTCATAACGTTACATACAATAAAACTACATAAAACTTTACGTAATATCGGAATATCAAATATTATTTAAATTGCAAAAGTGCAACATTTATTTATAGTATACGATTTTGTTTCATAAACGTCTGCTTAATTTTTTATGATCAATATTTTTTGCAAACGATTTTCTAAGTACAAAATAAATATAAGCGTCATTATAATTAGATATTAAACGTGCACCCACATAAACAAGCATACCAGATTAACATGTAATATAATAAAGTATTAATATATTTTTAGATCATGTATATTTAACTAAATGTCAAGATCGTTCTTATCAATTTGTGCATAGATAATTACAATAAACAAAGTATTTATAGAGTAATACTAAAATTATACTTTATAGCTGTGATTAATTAACTAGCCAATGATAAATTACGCTACTGTAATTGAATGTATGACACAAGGATTTAATAAAAAACAAAAAAAACTCTATTAACAATAATGCCTTCTAAATAACTACTACTAGAAGTAATCAATTTGCATTAGGTTTAGATATACATCTGAAACTAGTTAACTAATACCATAGACAAAATATATTATATACTTTGGCTATGCTAGATACTACTAGACGGCTGTGCATCAGCATGCTGGCAGCATTTCCACGTTGAATGGCATAGCTGGTGCGATGCCGATTAATTTAACAATTTTTTTTTTGAGAATAATAAACTCAAAAACTCATTTATTGGTAATTTTAATTACATGGAAAGAGATTAATTTAGCTATTTTTTTTTAAAGAATAATAAACTCAATATCTAATTTATTGGCAATTTTTATTACATGTCAGATTAATAATTAAAATAAATGTGTAGAATAAAAATCATATGTTCATATGTATAATAGAATAAATATTACAAATTTATGGTCACCCATCCATCAATAATATGGTTGCTTACAATGGTTTTTACATTAGTTAGCCGAGATAATGTTACAGAACCCTTTATGCGCGAGTTCCACTCGCACTTGCCAATTTTTCTTCCTTATCTCAATAAGGTTTCAGATTATAGATAAAGTATACTAAATATTTCAGATTTTTTTCCATAAACATAAATGAAGGCTATCCCACCCAGCTGCTTTAAGAATCACCTTTAGCGTAAGCTCCTAATGACAACAATAAACTATTAAGGCGCTTTGGGAGCAAAATAAAAATTTGAAAATTCATATAAAATCCTGCGTAAGTGATAAGCTAGAGTTTTTTCAGTTTTATTATCCACAATTGAGTGTTTAGTGTTGAATCGTTAGCGTTCCAAAACACGATTACGTAAAATTTGCTCGGTAGTATTTTTTTTTAAAAGTCGTATTGTAATTTAAAATGTTGTGCTTCTGAATGTGCAAACAAACAAATCTTACTTTTTTATATATGTAAAGATAATTATTGTGGCTTTTACGAAACAGGGTTCTCCTAGTGCAGAAGCAACCAGAAATCTTTATACCATAAATTAATTAGTTAACATAGTAACGGAATTTTTGTTAATCTAATTATGAACGTTCATGTGTGTTTTAGATAAATAAACTATATATATATAATATATAACCTATATATATTATCTAGAATCATGTGAGCTTAAAATTTCAATATTTATTGATTTTATATTAATTTGTATGCCGTGGCTCGGTACAATAGCGCCTTAAGCAACTGGAACATTCTCTCCGATTCAGACAACTTTTTCTTGAACTTAACACTACTTACATAATTTAAAGTTCAAGGTTGTTTGTAAACAATGCAAAAAGATCGTAAAACTATACGTTTTATGAACTGACTCGCCACACCTTTACTGGGGTTACTATAAGTTTCGTTTAAGACTATTATGGTTTTAAATAAAAATTAATTTATTGACCTTGCAACATCTCATCGCACTTGTCTCAAGTCATTCACATTTAGTTTAAGCAACTCAGAATGGTATTAACTAAACTTAATTAAAATATACTTTAATTGTAGCTATTTAAAATTAGGGGTGTTATTGCAAAATTATTGCAAAATTAATATTATTTAGTTTAAGCAACACAGAATGATATTAACTAAACTAAACTTAATTATGTATTGTAACATAGACTAAAATTTTAGGTATTTAAATTAGGGGTGTTATTGCAAAATTAATATTACTTTACATCATATTTGTTAATATTAAAAACAATCACTGTTTTTTTTATATTAAGCTATATATTTTTCTAGCACTTAGTTAAAGTCTCAATAAATAAATAAATATTAGGACACATTTCACACGCGTCTGGTTAGCCCCATACCAAACCATTTCTAGTTTGTAACATGGTTGCTATCACAACCGATATACTACGTATACATACATAAATACTTTATATCGATACTTATTTAACGCCCAGACCGACAGCTATGAAATAAGTTCATCACAAAGATATTGGCCGTGCCGGTAAACGAACCCGGGACCTTCTGGTTGACAGTCTGGCAAAGCCATTACGCCAACGAGGTCGTTCTAATCGTAATAATAACCAAATTCAATTATATGTTCTGTATATATTTTATAATAGTTATAGATATATTGATTTGTATTTCTTCATTTCTTTATTTATTATATATTTATTCATATCTCTATATTGATCATCTTAGATTTAGTGAAAAAATTGTAAGTAAGGTTTTAACTTTGATAGATCTCTGTCTAAAACAGTAGAAATAATTTTATTAAAAAAATAAAAATACATACACAAGTCAGGTAATATATTTTTGTAGTATATTATAGTAGCGAGAACATTTCATGGTAGCCCCTCGTTCCTTATGGTAGCGTTGTGGTTTCCGTACTTGCAGCATGCCTCGACAAATTGCAAATTAATTGCACTATAAATATTAGCCATTGACATTCTTTTACTCACTTGTAGTATTTACGCGCTCGAAGCACCGCTTGCATCACGGATATGAAATATATGCATATATCACGGATACAATGAAATATATCGGTTACTACTTAGTACTAGTAACTATTATATGTATATTTTTACAAATGTAGGATATGAATGAGAAGGGAGTGAATGTGGAGATGACGGCTGATAGAGTGGCATGGAAGAGAAAAACAGGCTGTGCCGACCCCACCTAGTGGGAAATGGTAAAGGAGAACAAGAAGAAAATGATATTTACAAATGTATATATTTATATATGAACATATTTACTCCTATTATGTCCTTTTTGACCCATCGAGTACAATTTTAAGTTTTTTTTACTTTTGAACTAGAAATCCCTGAACTTTTTTTTTAGCCTATACTGTCCCACATATGGGCAAAGGTCTCGCCCAACTCCCTCCATGAATCTCGGTCGATAGCTTCCTATCGCCAGGCATTTGAAAAAATGAACTAATCTTTGCTTTATAGATTTTTTAAGGTGGAATATTTTGTACCAGATTTTTCATATTGATAAATCTAATTATAAATAATCCAAAATGGCCACAACAAACGTTTCAATAAATAACGTATACAGCAAAGTAATTCAGAATTGTCATACAATGTAGTCGTAGGCAAGTAATTTTGAGGTTAAAACAGTCGACATAAATTATAAATGCTATTAATAAGAATTTATTATAATTAATTGCGTTGACAACATACCCAAGTGCTAGTAATTGTATGATTGGATTTTAATTTAGCAGATTTATACAATAATTGTTGGTTAGATTATTATCTACCTACGAATAGAAATGTAGTTGACTAATCATAGAGCAAGCTAAGTCAGAAGCCCTAGGGCGGCTTTAAAACTTTCGATACTAGAGCCTTGTAACATAACATAGAGTATGTATTTAGAAAGATTCTTAAAAACTGATTTTGTCAGTTTTAACTCCTTTGACTTATTGCTGATAATCTAAGAAACAGATGTATTAAAAAAAAAAAATGGTTGCCTGTAAAGTCGGTTTTACGGGCGAAGATTTTACGTGACAACGTCTGCCGCGTGCTGCGCGCGCGGCAGACCGATCATAGTTGAGTGGGAGAGAGACGCAAGGCATTCGGCGGGCCTCTCTCTCGTTCGGTGACTCATCGTAACGTTACCGGGCGTTACACTTTTTCATAAGTGACTCCCAGCCGCAACCCAATTTAAGACGTTGTCACGTCAACACATACCTACATTCTCACTCTTTTTAAACAAAGCCTTCGTTTTAGTCATCCAATAAGTATAATTTAGCAGTTCTTAAGGCAAGAATAAACCGGTTCCTACTGGGCAAGCGTATATTGGTGGCGATTCAGCGGCACACACGACTAAACAAAATTTAAAGAAGCCCCGTCTCTTTTCATCTTAGGTGGCCAGAAAAAGACGGCACGTTCTGAACCACACACAAAACAACTAAAATCACGTCAAATATGAAAAATGTAAGCGATTTTAGAGCGCACCCAATTGTATCAGCTCTAAAACTGACGTGTTTGACGTGATTTTAGATGTTTTGTCTTTGGTTTAGATCGTACCATCTCTTTTTGGTCATTTATGACGAAAAGAGACAGAGCTACTTTAAATTTAGTTCACCTAGTCGTGTGTGCCGCTGAATCGCCACCATTGTCTACCATAACCTAAGGTGTTCCATATAAAAAGAAGTAGATTCGTCATAGCCTTTTCACGCGTAACGCTTGCAAAATTGTCTAAACTAATCTAGTCAATATCAGTTACGTGATATATCAATATCATGCTCACGGCAACGTCACACGCCTGACAAAAAATGCATACATGTGTATTTGATTCGGGAGAATATTTTGGTTCATACGTTAATGCAATAACCATAAACTCTTGCATTTATCTGCTTTAAAAAAAAAATTGATATATTTCTATTTCTACATTTGCCGTATTTTTGACAGGAGGATGATTATGCTTATTTTTATTTATTTATTTACATCGTATCAAGAAAAACAATAAACAAAATAAAAATCACCTTAGCAATTAAAATAAATTTAAATAAGGTGAATGATTTTTGCAGTGTAACATAAAGAAAAATAATGAAGCATAATTTGATGAGCTTTTATTTGTTGAATCTTATTGGCCATCACGCGAATTATGATCCAGTGCTAGCTTACTAAATGTCAAACTCCATGTTCAGGCAAATCACAAACTTTGCTTCTTATCTGTGAGCAGTGCTTTATAAGGGAAATATAGTTAATAGCTACCAAGAGACTTTTCAATCGAAGTTAACTTATCAACCTTTATTACCTAACCGGAGTGTAATTATAAAAATATGCTGTTTCTATGTTGTCTACATACTGTGAAGAGATAATTTAGAATTCCCAGTGACCCTTGGGTCAATATTTTTCTAATTGATTTGTAACAACTGAATGGTTTTCATATCACTTTAATTTTACATCTTTAAATCCTTGATATATATACATTTATATTCATCTCGATTTTATGTCAAGTAAGGAAGTTATCTATGCTTTAATTTTAAACGAAAAGCTACGATCTACGTAGCAAAATTTTTGGCTACGATTTCGTAGCAATTTCGAAGGATGGGCCAGTTCTACGTAAAAGCTACGCATATACGAGTCCATAGAAAATGCTTGGAGCTGGAAATATTCATCAAAGTTAAATTGTAAGGGAAGTAATTAAAGCTTAGTTAATATAAGAATAAAAACAGTTTCGTTGTTTTACGAGCCTTATAAATCACAAATATTGTCAGAGACTCCATTTATTTAGACCCTATACTTATTTTCATATATCTATCCGGTTATTAAATTATTATTACAAATTAAAAAATTTTTCACATACAAATTTACTTATTTTCGAGCAATAAAGACTTATTCATTCATAACATTTAACTTATACAAAAACAAAATGACGAATAAAATAATAAACAGATATGACAGAAAAAATATATAAAGTATGTCGAATTCATTACAATGTATATTTACTATGATTTACTGACGTGACTATTATTACGTATATTTACTATGATTTACTGACTTGAACCGTTTTCTTCTGGGTAAGCGCGTTCCACCTTAGATCACGATATCGCTTACCATCAGGAGAATTCTAATCAAGCGCAAACCCATCATAGTATAAAAAAAGACTTAGCACACCGTCCAATATATCTACATAATATCGACGTGTGGTTGAGTTAACAGGAAGCAGCAGCATTTTCACTTTGAATACTAAGGCTCAAACGTTGAGTGAAATATGTACCAGCCCTGGGATATCTAGTAACGAGGAGTAGACGCTAACGTTTTTATCTCTAGTGATATAAGGAACATTGTTCCAATGTGTTATTCACATTCTCATTTTGAATGTGAAACTGAGAATGTAAATAGCACATTGGAACAATGTTCCTCATATCACTTAATAGTTTCCAAGTTGTAAAGCTGTTTATAAACGTAACATATGTACGTAACAAGGATTGAATACGTATGACGATAAATTAATTAACTTACTCATTGGTTTTCTGTCAATCAGTTACTATTATCAGTAATTGGACGTGACTTAACTTTAATAGCACGTATGTCAATGTCACTGCCATCGATCTCTCGGGAAGCTTTTAGCATAACACTGTCAACGAGTGATTTATCAGTAACATGGGCATGATCCAATTATGGAGTTCAGGGTTATTTAATTAATACGAAGAAAAAACCGAGTCATATATTATTATGTATACTGAGTTAATCGTATACATTTTATTTTTTTATTTTAAACTGTGTTGTTATTTCAACTGTGCTACCTGCCTTAATTTTAGATAAAAAGTTGTGCTATCTCAAATTAACCTGCCTGAACTTGAGATAAAAAGTAAACTATGTGTTAATCCAGGACTAAGCAAATATCATCGAAATTGGTTCAGCCGTTTGAACATGAAAAAGCACACACATACACACATAACGTGGAATTTATAATATTAGTATTTTGGGACTCAAAAATCACCAAAAACTTAGTTAATTATTGAGTTTTACTTTGATAGTAGAATGTTGAAGTTGTAAGATAAAAATTATGTTTGTAATAACATGTATCAGAAATATCAGTTTTGTTTCGAGAAAAATCAAGGTCTTTTCACAAGCGCGGCGATACTGTCGCATTTGCGATAATGAACCGGTTCCTTCTAGGTAAGCGCGTCTCATCGTAGACCTCAATGTCACTTACCATCAGGTGAATTTGTGGTCAAGCGCTCACCTATTTAGAGTTAAAAAAAATGCTTTTACAATTATTTTATTCCTTTGACTTTGCTAAATGATATTCAGTCTCTAACGTATTGAATAGCCCTGTATGAACCGATTGTTTTATGTGTTAAGACTTTGTTTGACACAATGTATTGAAGGAGATCAAGTCAGGTGTTTTAGAGACGCCTTCAGGCTTACTTAGAACTAACTTGAAAACGTGGGCACGGATGCAAAGTAGGTACGGGTTTGTTAGTCGGGTTGGATGGACAATAAAATTGTTGTTTAAACGAAGAAAAGTTTTAATACATTTTATATGTATTATTTTTTTTCTTTATAATACACACCTGCGAGAATCATTCGCCTTATTTAAATTTATTTTCATTTCTAAGGTGATTTTTTGTTTTGTATATTGTTTTTCTTGATACGATGTAAATAAATAATAATAATACATAACCTATCCCAATTTTAACGTTAATCGCACTTTCAGGTACCTAGTTTATATTGTATCATTTATTTATTTTACCATTTAGATAATTAATATAGTACCTATGTATATTTAGTCATTGAATTGCTGTAAACAATGTAAATGACGTACCAAAAATAGCGAATGTTATTGTGGCTAATAAAATATCTAAATCTGAATTTGAATTTGAAACAATGGCACGACAAAAATGTGTCAATTCACATTGCACATTAGCATAACTTTATCTATATTCATGATCAATTCCTGACCTTTCTACAATCTATGATCAATTGCAACTCAACAACAGCTCTTCCTAGTAAGCTAGATTAAAAATCTACCTTCCTGAATCTTGTCCGAAAATTCAACAGATACGGAAGAAATCGGAGCTAGAAAAATAAACAAACGTTTTGTATCGTAATTTGGCACAGCGCCCCCACGGATGACGTCGATTCTTGTCTCAAACGGTTTAGTTCCGTATTGTGTCTACACGATTGTCTTATCTTTTATAAGATTTTTGTTACTAAGAAATTTAAATATCCAAACTCGTGCAAGACGTTTTTTTTTATTTAACGGTGCCACTATGTTGTTACATCTTGAAATTGCATCAAACTAATTTTTTATTCTAATATTTCTTTTGTTTTTATTTGATAGTTTCGGACCACAATAATAATAATTATTATATGAATATGATGAAATTTGAAGTCTATTATAATAGACTTCAAATTTCATCATATTCTTCGATCAGTAGAAATACCTATATTTTTGTTAACATTCGTAGCAGACCGGCACTGATTACGTATCAGTGCCGGTCTGTTACTGATGCCAGTCTAGTTCTTTGTCTAGTCTTAGTAGACATAGTACTGTCAACTACTGTCTATTCTACCTGTATGATTGACACATCAATGGTAGCCAAGCCACGAGGCAGCTTGAACTAGACATTCGTCAATGGCAAAGTTTTTATTCTCAGACACTTTTACCCACGCTTTGAGACGAGGTGGTACAAGTTCAGCCGCGCCATACATACTAATAAAAGCGAGTGTGGCTTGGTGGTATAAACGTCTGCTTTTCAATCAAACGGCCCCTGGTTCGATCCCGGCCCTTCACCAATGACTTGTTTTTCAAGTTATGTGTGAATTTGCACTCGCTTTACGGTAAAGGAAAACATAGTGAGGAAACCGACATGTTAGAGGACCACAATATCCTAAGACGTGTGTCATCCGCCAACCCATACTTGACCAGCGTGGTGTATTATGGCTTATATTTCTCTCCTCGTGAGAGAAGGCTCTGAGTCGCAGTAGTAGGAACGTACAGTGGACTGCTTATGCTATGCTATGCTTATACATTTAATAGAGCTAAGCGCCAGAACCGCGGCAGTAGAAATATCCCGTGATAAAATCATAGAAACAAACAAATATATCGTTACAATTAAAAAAAACAAACATTTTCTAATTGTATTACAATTTTAAAAATCTAATAAATAGAATGGTTCAAGTCCATATATGCTCGATTGGTTAGAGCATTATTAATGTACTTTGTCATCTACACTAATAACTAATGTTAATGTTCTAAACGCTTATGTTTAATTGCTTCTATCAATCATTTAGTTTCCGATACCTTAAATCGAACATTCGAATACTAGTCACGAAGGATGTCTGGATCCTTTCTAGATCTTACGGTCTGATCGGAACCTAAATTAAATTACACTAGATATTCTTGCCACAATTTATAACCGATTAGCTAAGTAAGATATTTAAAATATGATTTAAATTTCAAAATATGTACTCGTATATATTGATTATTGATTTCCTTGTCGCCTGTACTCGTAGCTCGTAGGCTAACTAAAGTGATCTGATGCGATCGAGGTTTAGTATCGTTTTAAGTTTTTTTTTTCAGTTTATTATTCAGTTTTAAGGATCGTCAAAGTTCCAGAACACTGTTACGTAAAATTCGCTCTTTAGCTTTTTAAAAATATTAATCATTTTGAAATTTAAAAAAAAACAGTGCTTTTAATAATAAAAAAGAATTGAAACAAATATTTCTATTTTTGTTGCTGATGTGATTTTATCCAGAATTGTTTTGCTAATAATTTCAATATTAACTATATCAGTAAAATGTAATTGATGAGAAATAATTTGTCTTGGGACGAATTAAATTTGTAATATAATTTGTCTAGGTTTGTCTTAATGTTTGGATTTTTGTTAACGAAGAGACCATTATTTATGACACTTGGTAAATATGATTTACTACTTAATAGACTTAATTGTTGGCAGTTTTTGTTTGGGGGAATAGTTCTAATGGTGCAGCGCTTTTTACTTTTAGATTTTGATGATATTTGGCAGAACAATTAAAAATCATTAAGTCACAAAAATGTGTATATTAATAAAAGTGATCAAGTAATAGTACTATTTTTCGCAGAACTACGGCAACTAGTTACCTATTTAATTTATTTAACAGCTTTTAGATTATTTTTTAATATGTGACCTGTTATGTTTAATATTTATTTAGTTGGTTATTTTTAATTTACATTATGTTTCTTTTTACTGAATAAATGAGCATATTTTATTTAACAGCTTAAAAAAAACGTTAGAAATTTAAATATTTTTATGTCAAAAACGTTGAAACAGTTTTATTTTAGACATAATTATATTTTCTTCAAGATATTTTCACCGAAAATATCATAATCAATTTGTTCATCAGAATTCAAACACATGAACTTATGCTAGTATAAGTTTTTTGAACAACTATACAAAAATAAAATATTAATTATATTTGTACTACTCATAATTTCAGCCCTGGTTACCTACACCGAACATAATAAATAGTCTAGATAAGCTAACCTCCTTGACATATTCTCATTGAAACACTTTGCCTTATATACTTTGTTGCATTATAAAGTTAAGTAGATAACCTAGTACTTGTATGAAATTTAACATAAATAGTTGTAGTTGTTTCATGTCAAAAGCCATCATAATAGTAAATAATTAACGAACATAAAGTTAGAATAATTATTTTTTGAGTGACGAGATCGTAAAATAACTAATGAGATTAAGCCAAGGTTTATATTCAATTCTGTTTTTTATTTACACAATATAGAAACAAAAACCTTTTTTTTTTAAATATCATTGCGAATCTTATAAATAAAAAAAACGTTCGCTTCCACAATTCTCAGTTCAGAGATAAATAAAGATAAAGATAAATAAAAGATAAAAATAATTTTATTTTGTGTAACAAAAGTTCACGTACAAATGTTAATTTATTTCACAAAAAAAAAACTATCAAAAAAAAAAGTAGAAGTTACCAAACAAAACCTACAAACCTATTTTCAAAAATACCGGTTCCTTATCGCCATTTCAAAACCGGTGTCAATGAACTATGAGTAGTCACCTCATAAATATAATTCAAAATATTCATGAGCCACTGAATTTGAATGAAATCGCAATGAACTGTCAAAATAAACGACTCCGGTCAACGACCCCATAGTCAAAAAAATTAGGCGTGGCCTTTGTAAAGCTATATGCGAACACGAATCTAAAAATAGAAACACAAAATGTTAACTAAGCAGGAAATCAAAGTTACGCGTAAATAAATTGTTTATAATAATTGGACGAGGCAAAAACTCAGCTTCCTTTATCAAAGTTGTTGCGAAACCAGTATAACAATTGTAGGCATTGATAGGTATGTAATTTAACTAATGACTTAATATTTTAGAATATTATAACTGCGCGTGTATTTGTATAAGGGTGTCTTCTCACAGCACAGCCAAAAGTCAACTTTTATAACAAGCTTGAAAAGGTCCATGTTTTGATAAAAGCAAAACACGTGGACAGCTATTTTTTTGACGTGACAACGTCTTAAATTAGGTTGCGGCTGGGAGTCACTTATGAAAAAGTGTAACGCCCGGTAACGTTACGATGAGTCACCGAACGAGAGAGAGGCCCGCCGAATGCCTTGCGTCTCTCTCCCACTCAACTATGATCGGTCTGCCGCGCGCGCAGCACGCGGCAGACGTTGTCACGTAAAATCTTCGCCCGTAAAACCGACTTTACAGGCAACCATTTTTTTTTTATCTGTGAGCTATACATTACAACATATATATGTATATGTAAAATATGAAAATGTACTTGTAAATAACAATACTAATCACCGTGCAAAACTAGAACAAACACTTTTTTACTAGGATTGTCCTCGTGTATCTCTAAACACGACGCATACTTATACTGGAAACGCATTTATTCATGGTGGTAAGTCATTTGTTCATGGTGGTAGGGCAACTTCAGGGCAACATCAACTTTATAAAGAGAAATTTTGATTGTTTGTTTTGGATTGGTCGTGATTAAGCTCCGAAACTACTGGACCGATTTAAAAAATACATTCACCATTATTTCCGAGTAACATAGGCTATATTTTGTTTCTATTTGCATCTTAGATTATATTATAGCCATAGGTGTACCGTGAGGAAAATGCAAACTCAGAAACAAAAAACGAATTTAAATAACTGTTCTAATTAATATTTTTGTTATAATTTAATAGTAAAGAATCGTGTTCACAACTTTACTTGGCGTTCTAAAACCTGTAAAACACTTCCTCATAGTAATAATGCTCACATTCTCTAAGTACATTATAATTCGTAAATGTCGTTCTCTGTAAGTTTATTCATGATTGAATAACTCAATACAGCTAATGAGGGTAATATTTTGTATTTACATATGCATAATAAACATAACATTAATTTGAGAACAATAACTTTAATGCAAGATTTTATAAATAAAATTATAAACACTTTCATTGTTTCGTCTATTTTGGATGAGTCGATTGGTAAAATAAAAAATAAATAAAAATGTTATCATTTAAATATTTAGTCAGTAAAATTTAAATGCATTTTAACTTTATGATTTCGGGTCACATTCCATTGGTTTCCTAATGTAATGTATTTTCAATTAGTAAAAAAATAATATTGTTAATCCCTAATTATTAGTATTAAATCATTAGTTTTAACATAGAAAAGACTTAAATAAAAAAACTTACACTTAAAATCTAGGTTAAAATCCCGTTAACAAAAAGTTTGTAAAATACAATATTTCTGCCAAACGAACGCCATATTTACATAATAATATTAATACGAAAAATAAACGTACTGAGTAGGTGCGGCACAAGACATGACATGGTCATGACGATCATGAAGTTATAATTTGTTAAAAATTTACATCAAATTGTATCAAGCGCAGTCAATGCCGACCACTCAGAGTTTTAGATATGATCACTGCGTCTTTTGTCTGTTCTTAGGTCACAACCATACTCTCAGACATTAATAATTAAAAAACATTCACCTTATTCTATAAATAGCAACGTACATTAGTAACAGTGACTAGACTTTAAAGGTCACAATATGTGTTTCTAGGAATGTAAATACATATAGTGTAAGCTCAATGTTACGTCACTCGATTTAACGACAAACTCTCTGAAGCGTCGAAATCAATTGACTTTAGTTGGTTTAGCTTATATTCCATACAATTAAACACTTTCTCCATTTAACGACGACCTCGTTGGCGTAATGGTTACCATGCCGGACTACCAATCAGAAGGTTCCGGGTTCGATACCCGGCACACCCAACATCTTTATGCTAAAATTGTTGGCTGTGGGTCTGGGTGTTCAGTATCTATATAAAATATGTATGTATGTATATGTAGTATATCAGTAGTGCTAGCAACCATAATACTTATATTACTTATATTATATATTAAAACATTATACATAATTACAAAAATAAATTTAATAATAACAAATGTCAACAATAAAATCATAATTGTTCTTAAAAAACTATTAGAATGTCTATATTTGCTTGTCATTTATAATTCTACTTGGCACAGCGATGCCACGGCATACCTACTATAAACTAGAAATGGTTCAGTATGGGGTTAGCCGTGTGTGAAAAAAACGACCACTCTCTATAACGCCATAAAATGCCCTTCAGTGTCGTTATATAGAGTTTACATACGATACATATAAGAGAATGTCTAGTCCGAATTAGGCGACAGACTTCAACTTGAGCGTTGTTGCTAGCCAGACGAGTACTAAAAATCCCCTACAACCTCGCTATGCTTTCCTCACGAGGTTTTCCTTCACCAAAAGCTCGAGCTTATTGGCGGGGATCGAATCCATGACCATCGGGATGCGAAGCGGCCGCATGCCCGACTGACCTGTTAACACTTCTTCCAATAATAAAAGTCTTCTTTAAATAAAAGTATCCTACTAATATTATAAAGGCGAAAGTTTGTGTGCGTATGTGTTTGTGTTTTATACTTCTTCACGCTCGAACAGCTTAATTTAGATGAAATTTGGTTTGAAGATAGTTTGGACCACAGAAGAATACGTAGGCTACTTTTCATCCCGAATTAACACGGGGAATCAGCTAGTTGTTTCACAAAAACAAAATCCAGACATAACAGTTTTTTTTACTGGTAATGGGCTTGCGCTTGATCGCAGTTCACCAGAGGTAAGCGATATTGCAATCTAAGTTAGAGCGCGCTTGCCCAGAAGAAACCGATTCACTCTTGCCTTGAAAACCGCTAGATTACAGTTATCGGGGAACAGGGAATTCGGCAAAGAATTCCACATTTTGGCTATACGCACAATCATAGTGGAGGCAAACCGCTTAGTCGACGACTTCAGTACCTACACAGTATAACGATGCTGCCTTGGTGTTTCCCTACTCGTCCAATGGTGGATGGTGGAACAGTGTTTTCCGGCAGCTTCCTTGAGAGCCATTCTAAGCCCTTTTAAGCACTCCATTTTAAGCCAGGAAGTTGCAAACAAGTGTGGTGACTCGCCCCGCTGGTAAAATGGCTAGCTGTAAAAAGCAAAAAAAAACAGAAACCCACCAAAGACTTTCGGACCTCCAATCTCTTTAAACGAACTCAAAACGAAAAGCCTCAGTAATACGATACGACCTATTCAAATACTACGCTCAAAACGTTTTGCATGTTCGTGACCTTAAAAGCTCCCAGCGCTAAGCAAACATTTCAAAAGCTCGCAGAAACTACGCGAGCGCAAAGCTTTCATTTCGCAACACAAAGCTGCTAACTACTGGCAGTTCAGATACAAAAGCTGCACGAGTAGAAGTCGTTAGTGGGAACTTTCAAGAGAGAGATGGAATAAATGTGGATGGTTCTGTATCCAACTAATATTATATTATACTAAATGCGAAAGTTTGAGTGTAAGTGAGTGTGTATGTTTGTTATTTCTTCTCGCTCAAACGGCTGAAATCGATTTAAACGGAATTTGGTATAGTGGTAACTTTTATCTTAGATTAACTAATAGGCTACTTTATTATTCCATTAGTTAATGTAAACAAACCATTTCAAATTACAAGTACTTTGGAGTGCCTAAATGGGATGATAAAAATATGCCATTACATATCATAAAATACTGTACAATTTGACTATTCATGAAGCTATAATCAAAAGTTGCAGGCAATATATTTAAGTCGTAAAAGGTATAAAAGTATTTTTGCACAAAGTAGACATTCCTAGACACAACAAGATTTCTTATAGTTGTATACTATAGGAATATTTATCTCCTTTTAAAGGACAAAAAATACAACGTTTGATCGCCTGTCAATGGTACAACTTAATGGCACTTGACTATACACTGACACTATTGACACAGTGGTGGCGATTCAGCGGCACACACGACTAAACTAAATTTAAAGAAGCCCCGTCTCTTTTCATCTTAGGTAGCCAGAAAGAGACGGCACGTTGTGCACCATCCACCATAGTCAAAACAACTAAAATCACGTCAAATGTAGAAAATGTAGGCGATTTTAGACCGCACCTATTTGTATCACCTCTAAAACTGCCTGCACATTCTATATTTGACGTGATTTTAGTTGTTTTGTCTGTGGTTCAGAACGTGCCGTCTCTTTCTGGCCACCTAAGATGAAAAGAGACGGGGCTTCTTTAAATTTAGTTTAGTCGTGTGTGCCGCTGAATCGCCACCAATGGTTACCTATCATATCCTTTCTTTATTTCATACTAGCTGACCCGGCAAACGTTGTTTTGCCTTAAAAATATATAGTAGAAGATTCTCAGACCTACTGAATACGCATATGAAATTTGGTAAAAATCGGTCAAGCCGTTTCGGAGGAGTACGGTAACTAACATTGTGTCATGGAAATTTTATAATTCTTTATTGGACACATAAATAAAAAAGGCACAGTAAAAGACAATTAACTTAAAATTAGTGTGCCACAATAGGCGGCCTTATCGCTTAAAGCGATCTCTTCCAGGCAACCTTTGGATGGAAAGGAATTTATAAACGACTAAAGAAGGACGTAGTGTTCAATAAAGAATAATAAAAAACATACATATAATATTAATAATCTTATCTTAATTTATATAAATCTCGTATCACAATGTTTGTCCTCAATGGACTCCTAAACCACTTAACCGATTATAATAAAATTCGCACACCATGTGCAGTTCGATCCAACTTGAGAGATAGGATAGTTTAAAATAAATTCGCAAAACGGACACAACCGTCAACGACGTCTGCCCTCATGCGTCTGCCCGCGTTCGGGTCGCGCACTCAGCGATGAGCCACTTCTTCCCCACCGCACCTACCCCCGCTCCCCCCACGCCAAGTTCGCCTGGCGCCGCTGCATTTTAAATCTGTGATATCTTCGAAAATATTTATTTAATTTACATGCTGTAAAAAGCCATATTGATCTTTATTAAATGCACAATGTATTTAAGATACTTAATTGGATAAGGATTAATACTGTATTGCTTAAAATCGCTTCGTAAATAAGCCATTATTTCTCGTACAAAGTAAAGGATAAAAAATGGTTATTGTGGGTTATTCCTAAGAGATAAACATATACCATCACGGACTTTTTTGTAGACCTTTTTAAGTTGTACAATACTGTAGTAAATTGTTTTGATCTATCTTGTAGGATTCAGTCAGCGTTTGCAATGTAAGCGCAAAAAATGAGTTTTTTTTTACGACCTCACATTAAAAACCTCAAAAATTGTAGCCTATGTGTTATTCTGATGTATAAGCTATATTGTGGTAAAGTTTCATTCAAATCCATTCAGTAGTTTTTACGTGAAAGAGTAACAAACATCCATACATCCATACATCCATACATCCACACATCCATACATCCATACATACAAACTTTCGCCTTTATAATATTAGTAGGATTGTTGAAACATACGGATCTCTAAATCTGAAAATAGAAGTGGGGGCTTTCACAGCGCCCCAAGGAGCGAACACGTGCTTCGACGAGATGCAAATGAAAACATACCTTCAGCCGCGAAAATCTGCAATGGTACATTAAAGTGGGCAATTATAATATGAAGATCTTTATTGTGCACCCCATCTTTGCATTTTCTTCTCCGTACATCGGTTGAATGGAAAAGAGATCGCTTTTAGTAACGCAGGTTAAACCTTCCGTGGAATTCAGTACACCTCCTGTTTTGCATATACAGTTCATAATAATAACCTTGTTTTATATTTTTTATACATTATACTTGTTTATTTTATTCTTTTTTTATTTTCCCCATTTCGGTTTTGTTTAAATTCATTATTGGCCACGTGCATTGTGAACTTTACAATAAATTATGAAATTACATTACAATTTTTAAAACTACTTACAATTGATTATAAAAAAAATGTCATTATATCAAAACGTGTAAATATTGTTATTTGTACTATTATATAATACATATTATATGATATTATATATACAAAATTCAACCCCCGTCCAAACGTGCTCAACTGTTATTTAAATACATATGTACGAGTACATATGTATTAGTACCATATGGCGTGTCCACAGTTTCCTGTTACGTAACTCCTTGATAAACAACTGAGTAGTTAAAAGGGTTGAAAGGGTGAATAGGTTTATTTCAGTAGCACGTGCATGTGGGGAAAGATATTAATTAACGTGTTTATAAAAACTTTTATAATTATTTGTATCGAACAACTCATGCAGGAGGTTGCCAGAAATCCCTGGCGAAGGAGGTAGCTTGCCAGGTCAGCACTAGAATGTTCTACGATTATTTGACACTAACAGATCGTCCCGGCGTCGCATGAAGAAGTAGAAGAAGCATATGCATATGAAGGATAATATAACCTTATTTTCTACTATATTTACTTTTTTTATTTAAGATATATATTTTTGTTGTTATATAAAGCAAAATAATTTGTAGTATAGCAAAATAATTTTAAAAATACTTTTTATATTAATTGCGGCTAACTTAGTCCTTAGAATTAGTCATTGGTTTATTTTATGATAAGTGCCTATTCTTAGAACATTAGACCACACTGGTAATAATTTTGATATCTGTTTATTTTTATTATTTTAAACGATAAAAAAGTCATTCATCCGAAAAAAGAACCTAACGAATGCTTTTTGCCACTGTTCACCAAAAACTAGAATTTCGTGAGTTCATAAGTCGTAAATTACAGGACCAATGTAAATCTTATTCACTAAATCTTGTTTTATTTAATAGTTCAGTCAAAATATTTTATTAATATTTGGCCAGTAAATGCAAAGACGCATCTATCGCTCAACTAATAAAATAAGAAAAAAATAACAACGAGAAAATGGATTTAAGTTTAAGTTGAAACAATAATAGGTACTTACGCTGAAGTTTAAACAATATGTTTACCTAAAACAAACCGTTTCACATTCGCCTAGTAGATCGCTGGTTACAGTCATTGGGGAACAGGTAATTTGGCAAGGATTAAAATAAATTAAAATGTTTTTATTTATAGAATGTATGTACATCATTTTATATCCCTAACCCTCAAACTAGACAGCAAGCCCGTGTCATGGTGGTTAGTTCCTTCCAGTGACTATATTAGAATGTCGTACATCTGTTAACGGACAAAAATTACAAATATTTATTTGTCAGATGCTTAAGCTTACACATTTCAAAGAAATGAGTTATTATTATTTAATTATTATTACATTATAAATTTATTATATTAATTTTAGAAAAGGAATCATTATCAAAGTATTTATAGTAATCAGCATAAGGCATTGTCAAAATACACTAGTCAATAATCGGCTATACGTCATTTCTTGTCATAAGTGATTGGTATAAAGTAGATTGGTGTTCGATAATATTATTCGAGTATTCTATTAAGGGGCTAATACCGACATAATAAACGTAAGTGATAGCCGGTTATACAAACATTATTCGAGTATTCTATTGGCAAGTGTGCCGAAATGCAAAGCAACCGATAGAATACTGACAAAATGGTCAAAAATAGAGAAAAAACAGTCTCTTCCGTGGTATCAATGCACGGGTGCACGGCTCTGCGACTTTGCCTTGCATATATTGTCGTTGCCTATGAACTTCTTTGCACGCCTATGAGCCTGTTTCCTGGGAAGTACCCTCTGTGGGTATTCAAAGATTTGATAAATATTTTCTAGGTAAAGCACGAGCATAGACCATTGTAATGGTCTATGCTCGTGCAAGGCAAGTTGGGGTACGCGAACCTATCAGTAGTAAAAATAAAAACAAACTGTCTTCTATCATCTGTACCACCTTAACCCACTTCATATGAAGTCGGTACAGTATGTATGCTTCTTCCATAAATCTCTGTCTTTCGTCATCTCTGTATTCACACCCCTTCAGTAGAAGGATATGATTGATATGATATATCTATTTTATCTATTATATCTATTGGATATGAGTACATATCGTCATTTTCACAATACATCCAAACTTTCTTAGGCCGCCCACTTCCTATCTGTCCATCCACACTCATAATTTTATTGTTTCCCACAAGATATGATCTTCCTGTCGTCACATTTGTGACCAAAAATAAATAAAAAATATGTGGCAAAAAAAAAAACATCGACGTAGATAAAATTACCTGCTCGTATTTTTGGCATAACTACAAAAATCAATTTCCTACTGCGTTAACATACTGGTAAAAAAACTACATTAATATTAATTACTATTTGTCACGCCCAATGAATTAATTATACAAATTACTGCTAAATACAAATAGCTGCAGGGCATATGATATCAACTCATTAAATGGGTAAGTACTTGATTTAATTTACTTCAATAGATATTCATTATTTATTTTATGCATATCAAATGTACAGAGCAACTCATAAAAAGCAGGTAATTTACTTGACATGATACATAATTAGGAATGGGTACTAAATTCTTGTATTTATTACTGCTAGGTAAGTAACACCTAACAGTAAAACCTAGCAGTTAATTTAAGCTTCAAACCTTTATACTGTAATCCGTGATACAAACTATGACCCTTAGCCTCTAATAATCGTAAATATTTTTTTTTTATTAAAATCTTGAAATTTTAAATTACAAATACGAGTAATTCGTCAGGTGCGAGTCGAGTGCGGGGTGGTGCGTTAATGCGAGAAGCGGAACCTCACCCCGCCCTTTCCGGTGAGGAGGCCATCGTGAGGTTTTAGTCCGTAGTGATGCCCTTGTGGCATCGAGCCCGACATACCCCGCCCACCTCCCGGGTGTGGTGGGCATGCGTAAATGCATTTCCTCACGTAAAAAAAAAAGGTGCGAATCGAGTGCGCGAAAGAAGGGTTCCATAACATATTTTTTAAAATAACGTATTTATTATTATACTCGTGGCAGGAGTAGACATATAAAAATATTTTGTGAAATTTTAAACTATCTAGCTTCTCGTATCGCGGTTTTCAAGACAGCCTTGTGACAAATGGACTGACATTCGATAGTAATGAGGTTTCTCAGCCACCGTTTGAGGACAGAACCCCAAAAATAATTTAAAAAAAATATAAAATATTAAAATTAAAATTAGAGAAATGTAAAACATTGGTAAGGTGTCTTCAAAAGTGATAACAGAAATAATTAAAAAAATATTCTTTATATTATTGTTTGTTAAAAGTTTTCACTTCATTCTTCATTATATTCCATTTGTATGAGACAAGTGGCTCTAGTGTCAAGATTATCAACGGTCGGACTTGATGACTGCTATTAATTTTTAATCTATGAATGATCCTGTATGTTCATATTCACACAAACTTTAATTAATTCAAACCTCGTACGTGCAATGGGTTTTATGCTGTTAGTACGTAATATGCTACGTGTATCTAAATCTATCCGGTATCTTAATCTGTAGACGGATGTTAGGTTTTTTTCAGGTTCTAGGAATTTACATCCCACAAAGAAACCTTAAGAATTCATTTTATCTTATGGTCATATAGATCCGCCTTTTTTATAATATAGATATAATGGCAGCAAAACGCGTAACCGCGCGTAAGATTTAGCGACACTTTAAGGCGGAGCATGCATAGTCTGGAATGATAAATATTCATCAATAGAAGCTCTTAAGTCATATTATACGTACACTAAAAATTCTGTTTCCGCTGTATTAAAAACCACTTCCTCATTTAACATAAAAAAAATAGATACTCGTATCTACTTGTAATTAATTACTTTATTATTTGTTTACACGGCTGACTAATACAAGTCAAGTCAATTTCGTAGTCGACTAGATACAATTAATTAGCCTTAAGCAAACAACTTTTGCTGATGTTCTAATATGTTCTAAAATAGCCTTCGAGGCAATAAGTGCGCGTCTAATCTCTTACTCCGATTCATACAGGCGTTAACTAGCATTTAATAAGAAGAGGCGTTAATAGAAACAGTAGCAATTACATCATCTGTGAATTGTGTACACCCAACAAGATAATAATCTTTATTGGCCCCATAAATTCAGTAAAAAAATGTAAAGGCATTATGATCCTACCACTGTATCCACTATATTATACTACTATATGCTAAAGCTTAAATTTGCTGAAAGATTTATCGCGATTTTAGTTACATAATTGTTTAAAAGAAATTACAAAAATATGTTTTCTATTTATTGCTTTGTATCGATGAAATATTTACAGT
This sequence comes from Mellilla xanthometata, assembly GCA_035578125.1. Classification (NCBI taxonomy): domain Eukaryota; kingdom Metazoa; phylum Arthropoda; class Insecta; order Lepidoptera; family Geometridae; genus Mellilla; species Mellilla xanthometata. Next base: position 10,162,008 of record JAPUBQ010000010.1, read on the forward strand.
ATGTATTTATAGACAAATTATCTTAATTTCAAAAACTGATATCATAATGTGACGTAAGGTTGTAGTTCAGTGGGAACAGGGATTCCGGCAAGGAGTTTCACAGCTTGGCCGTTCCTTCTATAAATGTGGATACAAATCGCTTAGCACGTACGAGTTTTCGGCATTTCCACAGTGCATCGGTGCCGCCTAGCAATGTCTATAGATTTGTAGTCGCTTTACGTGGAAGGAAAACATAGTCAGAAAAACGACATGTTTGAGGATCACAAGATCAGAGGATATATCTTCCGTGAAAAATCCTGGAGCCCACCATGATGTACCAAAAGAACTCCCCCAAAGAAATTATTTTGCGGGAAAGTCACGACCTTCAGTAATAAGGAATACGAATAAGGAGGATGGTGCATGATGGATGTAGGTATTAATGGTTGAACATTGAGTACTATAGACATTATTTTAATTTTTTCTAGTTATTTTCTTTTATCTTCAAAGATAAAAAGAAAAGAACTTGTAAAAATATTATGTACAAACTCAAATTTGTAACTCGTAAAAATACTATGTACTAACTCAATACTATGTACATCTTAGAGTTTGTATATAAAATATAAAATTGTAAAGTGAAACTTATAAATATTATTGCCATTTTCTACGTCAAATATTTATCTCTGATATATAAACATACATGTTGTTTTACTCATAACAATATACATATTAAGATTGATGTGGTATTCGCGTATTGCGCGGTATTGCGTGTGTCATCCATTATGGCGAAACAAAACAGTCGAGGTTCTCTCGAGATCTATATTTTTTTCTTCTCCATATAGCTAGGCATTTGACCAGCAGGGCCCGTAACCATATGAGTTACCGACACTAGACTTAAGGTGCAAGGAGCATGCCTTTCTTTACGTGAGGACATTGTACATTTACGCATCTCCCGCCACAGGCCTCTGGTGGAGGCAGGCGGGGTATATTGGACTCGTCACTACCGAAAGAATCCTCACGGTGTCCTATCTCAAGACGGGAGCAAGGATGTATTAGGACCGCTTCGAGCAATGCCGCTGCTCTCCCCACCCAGAGAGTGGAGCATGCCTAGGATGGAATAACTGGCTCTCAAGGAGACTGTCAGAACACACTGTTAGGCGCTCGGTGGCAAATTTAAAAACAAGAGGAAGGTTCCTAGCCATATGAGCATTAGAAAAATAAACCTTATGTATGTTTGTTAGTTACTATTTAGGGATGTAATTATTGAAGAGATTGAGTTAAAATTTGGTATAGAGATAGAATTATGATTATTATTATTTATTTTCTGTCTATTGTGTCCCACTGCTGGGCAAAGGCCTCTCTTCCTTACTTCCAGACAGCCCGATCTTAAGCTTTGGTGGCCCCTTTTCACGCGAAACGACCTCGGGGTCGACTCAGACAAAGGTGGCGTCATGACCTAGACAAACATAGAAATAGAATAGACTCCGAAATAACATTTAGATGCCTTTGATCACGGATTAACACAGTAAGTACCAGGAGACGCGGCTAATGTAGTACTATTATTGTTAGCGCAAAACAAGTGCTTATACCATGGCTCTTTTAACGACACCATAAACACAATATGCTCTTGACAATTAATTCAACAAGCACCTATTTACTGTATCATATTTCGTGTTAAATATTAGTACTAGTTAGGACTGCAACCGCCCTTGCCTAAGCAAGACGTTGTTAATTTTATGGACAGTTTATGGTACGCTTACACGCTTGCCAAGCCTTGGCAAACTGCAAACAGTCCCAAGCCTCCACAAATCTCCACAAATCGTTTGAAAGGCGTTTATACGCTTGTGAATACGTCAGTCTGCTATATACATCCAAGCAAACGCCCTTTGATCTGCGTAAAAAACCGACACTCGACTTGATCGGAAGCAAGCAGGCACAAGCCCACGCAAGCCAAGCCAAACGTCCTATTTACATGCATGCGATTGTTGATCCTTGCCAAGGCTTGGCAAGCGTGTAAACGTACCATTACAACTCCACGAGGATCTACGACGCATACACTGGCATGCGACGTACTGCGTATTGTACATGACTTGAACAATAAAGTTCGTCGAACACTAAAATGACATCGTAAAGCCAGTATCAACACGCCAGCGCAGTGTGCAGTAGTGCATGGCATCGAATGTTACTGCCACGCCATCTAGAGTGCCGAGTGCAGAGCTTGGCAAACATACATTGATTGTATCGATAACTCAGCAGCGTCGTAACGCGATGATTGGCTGACGCAAGCACCCACGTGATTACGACGGCCAATGGCATAAAATATTTAAACGATTTTCTTAATGGCGTAACCTTTTTATAGTGATATCCTAAAAATATGTATGAAAGGGTGTTTGTTAGTCAATACTTTCGCGGGCAACGATTAAACCTATTTAAATGAAATTTTGTAGGAAAACGCTTGCTTTTCAATCAGACGGCCACTGGTTCGATCCCAGCCCGACACCTATGACTTGTTTTTCAAGTTACGTGTGGATTAGCACTCGATTTAGAGTGAAGGAAAACATCGTGAGGAAACATGTTTGAGGATCACAATATACAAAGACGTGTGTCATCCATCGTTTAGGGGCTCCTTATGCTTTATGCTTAGTGAAATTAACATACTGATTAATCATTAAGGAGTTTAAAGGTGACCGCACATTAACTGAAGGCAAATGTGCCGATCGCACGTAACGAAACGAATTTAGAATTCTGAATATGAAATCTTTTTACCGATGACAGTTTACCTGTCATCCGCTTTCTTGATTTTGATTCTTTCGTCGCTTTCGCTTCTGGCTTTAAAATCCTAAAAAAAAAAAAAAAATTTATTTTAATACGAACTAAGAAATAAATTGGAAAAACAATTAAATTTACTTCTCCGTTTACCAAATGCACTTTTATTAATTTGCTTAGATTGACATATGTTATATATAGATTGACAGTTGCATACATCATGGCTGTTTAGAAGGTTACTTTAAATTGCAATATTTTTATTTATGGCAATTTTAACCTTAACGGAAGATGAAAAGAAAATTTGAACTGACAATCTTCAGATTCATTATTTTGAATTATCGAAACGGTGACTAATAAGTATTAAGTTGTCTATTAGTAACACGTACAGTTTTAAACACAAAAATATGTTAAAAATCTTCAAAATGAAGACCTTACCTTACGAAGTTCGCAACAGTTCGTAGCGGTTTGGAGAGAAACGCGTGTAAACATCTCAAATAGGTCAATGCAAGAGCGAACGAGCGGACGAATGAAAGGGAAGCAGACTGGAGCGCGGGGCGCAAATCTAGCCTTACATAGCTTTTATATAAAGAAGCGTGCTATTTTGCAAGCATTCGCTATTGGAATCTCGTCGCGGACCCATCGCGGGAGAGCCTTACGCACCCTTTCGCGCGAATAGTGACAGAACTTATTGTTTTAAAAAATAATCTTTGAATTTGGAATATTTAGTTCAATATGGCTGTTACTAGTGCAAGGAATATTGTGGACCTGAAGGAGAAGGGGCATTTTGAACATGACAATGCGAGGATTGACAAGTATACGGTGAGTGGAAGATAGGTTTTATTTATACCCTCTTTTGATGGTTTTAAAAAGGTTTCTGATTCAATTGAGATTATCAAAGAAAAATATACTCTTTTGGTGCAAAATGTTGACAGTGGTGAGTGATTAGAATACTTAATCTGATGTGAAATTTATTGAGAGTATCTTATTTTTATTTTTAAATTCTGTTTTCTATACAAAAATGTAAGAAAACAGAATTGTTAATTATTTCTTTTATTTTTTTTTAAATTTAATTTAGGACACAATTCACATATGAAATGTCGCCTAGTGTTTCAAATGTCTCCTATTTCAGAAGAAGCATAAAAAGCCAATTTGCGTTAATTTATTAAAAAAAATAACGAATAAATTATACTCTAAACACGTTCCCTAGCAAAATAACTTTTCATATCATTTTATAAGTTTCTTAAAATAAAAACGTGACTAAATTATCACATTGAATATTTTGTAAACAATACAACGTTTTTTGCGTCTACAATATTTGTTTTATATTATTGGAAATATAGTTGATTGTACTAATTAATTGACTATTTGTAAGGTTTTTTTATTTATTAATGTTTGTGAAGGTTCATTTTTTAATTTATTTAGGTCTATTAAATAAAAAACTTGAAGCATATTTTAAAAAAGAATTAATAAAATATACATAGTTTATTATACTTGCATTGTTTGATAATATTTTTGGATACACAACATTAACACATCTGCAAAAAAATAACAACAAAAAGTTTGATACTAAAATTATATAATCATAATCTTGTTTATAGACACGTGCAGATAATGTAGTAATTATAATATTACTAATAAAATTATTTATATCCCCTACACTAAAATTAAAAATATAAGAAAAAAAATTTGTGTTTGTGCATTTTAATTTTTATTTATGAGTGACGTGTATTATATATAAATATAATCTAATATTGGATAATTTTGACTTAAAATGTAGATCATGTACTTGATCTATTTACAATTAACCTAACAATAAAATATTATCAAACATAAACAAGACAATAATAAAAATATAATATAAATCCCGCTCCGAAAAAAATATCTTACAAACAGTAGATTAAACCCTAAGTCAGTGTCCGCGGGTAAGGTGCCTAAAATGCTGGCGGCATTACCTAGCTGAATCGGCAAACTTATACGTTGGCAGAGGTAAGCGCCAGCATTTGGGTCATTTAAACTAGTAAAACCAAAATTATTCATTTTGAAAATCTTTTGCCATCTATTTAGTTTATTATTGACATATTTTTTTATATGATATTCAATCTATATATAATTGATATTTAATCTGACATTGTATTTCTTAGTTTTATCTAATGTTATCTAATTATCAAAATTTCTTACTCAGTTCAACGATATAATTTCCAATATTTAAGGTTTTAAAATAATACTCTCACATGTTTCATTTATCTAGAATAGGTACTGACATAATAGCGAGATAAATTCAAAAATAGTAATTTCACAAAGATTTTCATAATCGACATCTGAAAAATAGTATTTTCGTCATGATGACTTATAAAATAGAATAGAATAGAAGTTATATATTTCAGATTGTCACCCATAAAATAAAACAAATATAATTACAGAAAAACAAACATAAAAATGTTAAAACATTATTTCAATTATCCTACTCAAATAAAATAAAAATATCAATTATTAGAATTCCAATATAAAATTAATTATAAGAATACAAAACTACATATTTATTATAGTCACCGAAGCCTGATTGCTGAACATGAAACCTATTTAGATGCCAAATATAAAAAAAAAAACGCTAAATTGGTGGATTAGCTATTTCATAATAAGAACCTAGACTTTGGCCTAGAGTCTTAGATGTGATAGAATTGGTAAACACCTCGTGATCTGACTACAAAAATGAAACAACAAAGTTTTCTATACCTAATTGCATTCGTTTTGAGATAAGTGCTACATTTTTCTCTAGAATATACAAATTTGCGCGGTCTAATTTCAAAATACAAAAATGTTTATTTCACAAAAATTTCGCTTAATATATTCTTGTGGAGACTCTGTGTTTGTGTCTGTGGAGTGCAACAGTCAGTCTTCTCCAAGAAAATTATAGCTATAAAAATAAATGAAAAAAGATATTTTTTTTTCTCTTGTCTGAACTAAAAACTGTTTGAACTAACTAAGTTCTTGTCTGAACTAAAAACTGTTTCTGTAAAAACTTAAGAGGAATTTGCGGGATTCAAACCCGTGTCCTTCGTCACACTGGGCACAACGGTTTAACCATTAAAAGAATACAGAACTTTAGTAGTCATAAATAACATACGTTAAAGGCAAGTCACACTACATGCATTATTACTTAAATCCTTTAAAATAATAAATTAAATAAACTTATAAATTTAATCAAATAAATATTCTACGCCATTAAATACTTACTTCACACAAGACCATTGTTTTTCATATCTATTAAATCAAAAATACCTATTACTACTTTTTACACATGAATAACCATTCTGCAAGATCCATATTCATATAATCACTTAAAATATAAAAGGGATTACTTACACAAAAACTCTTTATTTTCTGTTTAAACATACTTACTACTAGTTACTACCAACATAAGGTCGATTCACCGTTTGCCGCAAAACCACGATTGCGTTTCAATTCTGGCGATTCTGAAGACATTACGACCCAAAGCCGTTCATAATTTACTATTAACACTATCACAACATCTACCTTTGTTGTTATCGTAAGGGAGCAAAACATGACGCGGTCAGGATAAGTGATGTTAATTATTTGTACCTCGGCAACTCTATCTAAGAGCGTCATTCATGACTGCATCTCAGTTCTTGAACGATGATCAAGCATTGACGCATAATTCTGCAATGTACTAGAACCTTAATGATTAGTAGTCTTTTTTATCCTAAGGAGTGAAACAGACAAGCTAGTCGGCGAATACATCATAATGATAATCATAAACCAATAAGCATCAGGCTACTCATAATCTAACCACGATAGAATCTAGCAAAATTCACTGAGCATTGTGAATTGAACTGTATCTACCTAGTGCTATTTAATAAATAATGATAATAATAAATTTATTTGCACAAAGACTTAAGAATAGCTTACATCGAGTTACATAGAAATAAATAATAGTTTAAAAAAACTAAAAAACACGCTTATCAAATTAGTGTATTGTCATCGGTCCTCAATAAATCTACAAAGTTTGAACGAAATCTGGCCGTTTAAAGTGGGTCAAAATCGCGCCCAAAGAAGTCGGTTACAAACGAACATACAGGTGAAGCTAATAAAAAGCGTGTAAAAATAAAAATTACATCTCAAGCTAATTGTTATTTAAATGCTAACTCGGGGGACGCTGTACTCCACACTAGGATCGACCTGGGTCGTGGAGTTCAGGCTCTTCCTTACGTACAAAAATTTGGACTATTTTCGTATACAAAACTTATTACCTAGAAATTCAACCGCAAATAATAAATAAGGAATGTTGCTTTAATAACTCTTCATCTTCTTTAACCTCTTCCCACTAGGTGGGGTCGGCACTGCAAGTTTTCTTCTTCCACACAATTCTGTTAGCTGTGTTTTAATAACCACCAATGAAAAACGTAGTGATCTTTCTGTGGCATCGCAAACCAGAGAATTCAAGTTATTTTTGTGTGATACGAAAGAAAGAAATTAAATATTTTATTGTGCTCACGAATAAACAATTACAATGGCTAATTACTCGTATTACTAAAAGTATGTACTAAATGAACAAAAGGAGCAAAATGCAGCATAATGCTGTGATTTGCTCAGTTACGTTTGAAGAGAGATGGTCCATATGATAGACGTCGCGTCATTACAAATGGATTAAATATATCTCACAACTCTCTTTATCTGAATATCCAATGAAGGGACTTGAATACTTTTGGTTATAATTATAAAATTCATGGGATTTTCTATGTTTCCCCATTTCTAGTTTATTATAAATATAAGTCACAATGTAAAATAATTCTCATGTCCCAATTCTAACAGGTACAATTCTTCTTCTTCTTCGTATGTACTAAGTGGCCAAACTCTGGTGTCGATAGTTTTCAAGCCGCCCGAATGCCTCTGGCTTGGCTTATCGACTATTTGTACAAACAATCTTTTGGACAAACAATCTGTCGGGATTTAAACTAACTAGCCTACAATTTAACATGTTAACCGACCCCCGGAAGCGCCCAGATTAAAATGCATGGTCACAAATCCAAATACTGTCCCTATCGATCGTAGCTTAGCTTCGATGATTGCGTCAGATCACCTTAGCTAGCCGAGCTACAGACGCTACGGATTCAATAAAAAATATGCTTTTAAAAACTATAGTACACGCACGCGGTCAAAGTCGCGGGCAAGAGTTAGTATATCTATAGTTATATGTCGTGCTCCTATTGTTTGTATGTATATAAGATTACAGCTATTGGCCAAGGTTCGCACGTGACGATTTATATTCCTATCCAGTGCATTGTGTACAAGTATATCAATTAATTAGTTTAACCACGCCGATGCACTTGAATGAAAAAAAATAATGCGTAATTTAAAAACTCCTTACGTAAAAGTCGTTCTAAGGAGTTTAAATTCAATCTTAAATCTTTGATTGCACTGTGTACACACATAATATGTATGTATATATCATATATACTTAGAACGTACCTTGATGCAAGGTGGTAGAGAATTTTATATTATTCATTTGACAAATTTATTCCTAGTATTAAGTAATTTATTGAATTCATTGTATACCTACGACTTGACATTTTTATTGTTTAATTTTTCACGATATTATTTATTAATAATAATTAATAAAAATAAGATGCCGTATTTAGTATTTAGAGTGTACTACTCGTATTATGTACATAATTCTGTCATGTAATCATTTTTATTATGAATAAAATGAACTATGAACTATTATCACGTGAATAATGTTACAAAAAGAAAAAAAAAATGCAAAAACAAATATATATACACACGAAGGTTACAAAAAGAAATATATATACACGAAGAAATCCACGTTCATAATAGTTAATGATAGTTATTAGATGCACTCACAGCGATAACTCTAGATAAGAGGCCAAGAGCATTGTGTCAAGTTCAAGGAGGTAACTGCAAAGGAAAACACTTTATAATCACATTTCAGTTGTAAAATAGTATGCATTATGTTGCAAAATATGCTCGTGATACTTGTCATTGACTAGCTGCATACCACGGTATCACCCCCGATAGATCCAAATATTTTTATTTTTTTCAAAAAACTTTTAGGCTGTGATAAAGTAGTAACTGTAACCAAAAACCTTTTTTTCTGTCTAGTATGTTGTAACTTCGAAACTACGTAATGGATTTGAACGCAGTTTTCACATGTGGATTACATAATAAGGAGCGCTGTCGAAATCGGTTTTGATAAAATTTTGTACCTTTGGCCTTAGGCTCAATAAAATCACCGGTGACTCCCGCTTCGGGTCGTTCTTGGTGCAGAGGTTGGCTATAGCTATACAGCGCGGTAATGCAGCGAGCGTGATGGGCACCTTTGCACCGGGGACGAGCAGCGGCGGGTTATAGTTTATTTTTTTTATATGTGACATGTTATTATTATTATTATTTAATTGATTCAGAATTTTACTGTAAGTATAGGTATATAATATTTGAAAATATTTACAGTGTTCCGAAAAGCTTGAATCCACCACAATAATTTACATTTGATTAAATTAAGATAAAATAAGTAATGGTTAGTTGACAATTAAGTTCTCTCAATGCTTCAAAACTTTTCAACAGGGGTGAATGCTGTTTACAAAAACATACAAACTTACATTATAGATGCGAAAGTTTGTGAGTGTGTTTGTTACTTCTTCACGCTCGTACAGCTGAACAGAATTCGATGAAATTTGGTACTTTTTTTATAAATAATGTACTATTGCAATCATTTTTACAATAGTGAACTAACCTAAAACCCTCTTCTAAAAGTGTTTTAAATGTTAAGTAGTTTAAGCACTAAAATGTAATGATTCATTGCATTAAAATCCAATAGGTGCAGCTTGCTAGTAATCTAAGGTCCTCGATCAGACAAAGCCTGCAGTGTCCAGTCGGTTCCGGTTGCTAAATCAAAGACAACATTGAAATGTGTCACAGACTCAGTTCTGATTTAAACCGGACTAAAACTATTATTTATAATACTCGTAGTAATCATTTTATTTTTTGCCAGTCCGTATTAGCGGATACCTACTCACTGTTCTGAATGCGTTGGACGGGCGATCGGTTGTTTACATCTATATTTTTGGTTTTAGTGTTCCATACCTCTTCTTCTTCTTTACCTTATCCCACTTCATGTGGGGTCGGTACAGAATGTACGCATGTTCCATACATCTCTGTCATTCGTCATCTCTGTATTCTCACCCCTCCTGGTCATATCATCATTCACACAATCCATCCACAATTTCTTAGGCCGCTCCCTTCCTATCTGTCCGTCCACACTCATTCTCATTGTCTTCCTCGTGATATGGTCTAGCTTTAGTGTTCCATACCTAAAAGGTAAAAACGAGACTATATTACTAAGCCTCCGCTGTCTATCTGTCTGTCACCAGGCTGTAACTCTTCCTTAACTGAGATAGATAGAACAATTCAGTAAATTAATAGATATAACAACAAATACGAAAAATAATACTAAGTATTATGGGGGGTTATCGCACAAGAAACGTGTTAACATTTTTAGATAAGACCTTTCATGCACGAGCATGACTCGCGCTTGGCCATTTGGTTTGTTTTGTGGTGACGACGAATGTTTGAAATATTCAATATGTTCTCACGTGAGTAATCCTTGAGAGAATTAACTAGATTTATCCCTCTAAACCTAAAAATATATTATTTTTAGTTGCTTATGAGTTAAATAATAATAATTTTGAAATTAACCAGATTCTAACTATGTCTATATTTAACATATATAAGCTAATAGTAACACTGATAAGTTCATGTTATAAAAATGCCGCCAACTATTTTTTTCTGATCCGTGGTCGCCAAGCACCGAACAGTGCATTTTGAGCCAGTAAAACCATACTACGCATGACCAAAGTGTCGCTTCCTTTAATGTTTACATTACCTGAGTAAACTAAGTACTGTTTTAACGTAATCTTCCTTCATTTTAATGTGATCTACGGCGCGTGCCTCTAGAACAAAATAATTACGATTTAAATGTTAATTACAAAAAAACATATATAATAACAACTGCATAATTACGAATTAACTTAATCAAATGAGCGCACAGCGTTTATAACAATAATGTTCACAACAATTAAAATTAACTGTACAGGAGTATCGATTTACTTTGATCGGAAGTATCGATTTACATCGATCGGAAATAATCGATTTTAATTAAAGACTGATTAGGCTCTAAAGAAGGCAGAGGTTCTTTGTTCTGTCAACTATATTGATGATATTTAGGTATATCTGCACACGCGAAAATACATTGCATGTATTTCAACTTATCTAATTACATGCAATCATGTAATTAAATAGATAACTGATTTTATGATTCTACAAATGTCAGCAACGTAGTAAATTGATACGATTTTTTCAGCTTTATTTTATTGTATCGAAGTCGTCGGAGTAAATTTATTTGAACTAATGATTGATTACTAAATTATAGCTTAGATTAGGTAGGACTTCAATGTATAACAGGCTTTTCCTCTTCTTATAATCATGTTTAAAATATTCGCTCTACTACAATGTTAAGAAATGTATTTTTTTATTTTTTTGGAGTTTTTAAGTTTATAAGTATTTTTTTTTTCAAATGTATATTGTTCTACAAATCCAACCACTAATATATCTAAACAAAAAACTAAGACATGCTATTCAAATAAGAAATTGCTCCAGGTAACAAAACTGCATAGAATGCAAACAAAAAAGAAACTGCGTAACAAATTTCCTTTCAATGTCAATAGCAAATAGCTCAGTGAAGGAACTTGGTCTTGTTCATTATCAAGGTCCAGAGTTCGATGATCGCCTTTCGCTTTGACTAGTTACGTCAACGGCAGCTGATTTGATCTGAGTGATTGAATCATTACAAATTGATTAAACCATGCAAATTTCTCGTATATTATGCTTCCATAAAAAACATTTTACTTCTTTTTTTTCTATAAAAGAATAATTTGGGCAAACATCATTATGATTCATAAAATAAATAACTTTAAATTAATATGTAAACAAAACATGAAAAGAGTAAAGATGAAAAGAGCAATCAAAGAGTAAAACCACTGGTTCAAGCTGTTATGTTTTGGATGTTAATACATATGTATCTAAAGTAATCGAATGTCTGATTTAAAAAATATAAATGACAAAATGTATTTTATAATGCCGGTGAAGCCGTGGATATAAACTACTAGTTAAATAAAATAAATTGTTACAAGTATATGGTACAAATACATGGTTTCCTCACGGCTGTTTTCCTTCACCGAAAACAAGGTAGTATTAATTATACCAGTACCCACTAAAATGCATTTTAAATTCTTTGAAGTTATGAGCGTTGCAATGCGTTGTTTAATTAGATAAAACATCACCAAAATAGTAAGAGGAAAATAAAACATAATTTTTAAATCAATCGTTTCATAAAACAATGTAATTATACATAGGTGTAGTTACTTTGTATATAAGAAAAAAACTGTTTTATATATGTTCAAGGCGCAGGAAAAGGCTTGCCAGTTTAAAATACCATTAGTTTTAAACTAGTTCATAAAAATACAAATGTGTCATTCTTCATAATTCCTATGAACTGAACCAAACCTATATGTATATCTATTAACAGGGTTATTTTTTATAAATCTATATCTATATTTATAATATAAAGGTATCTTTGGTACACAATTTTATTTATATGAATTATTTGTTCAAAACAACTCTTAGAAATTTGTGACTAAAGTAGTTTAGTTTAGTCTATTAGTAAGCATGCGTGACAACTTTAAAAAAAATAGATTTGGTCTTAATAGATAATCGAAGTTTCTAGTAGGTTTGTTTTATTCACATGAAAACATAATATTTACTTAATATAATTAAATAAATTACAGAGAAAAGATTATTCCGGGAATGTATAATTTTTAGAACTATTCGACAGAATTATGGATATGATTGTAAGAAGTAGCGGAAGGAGAGGTAGACCAAAGAAGACGTGGATGAATTGTGTGTAGGAGGATATGAGGAGATGACGGCTGATAGAGTGGCGTGGAAGCGAAAAACAGGCTGTGCCGACCCCAACTAGTGGGAAATGGTAAATGAGAAGAAGAAGATTTGACAGAATTCATGAACTGAATCAGCCCATACGTATTTTGCCTTAATAACCCATAACCCAGTATTATGTATAACACGGAAATGCTAGTTCTCGGATAACAATTACATTTTTTATCGCCATGGAGTCTAAAGGAGTTTGCATTCTAGAGTAGACTATAGTCTTCCGGTATGAGGGATACACTACCGCATTAATACCTATAACAATCGTAACTTAGTTGTCTCTGAGTACTTGCACTTTTATTTCCTGGAAATAACAAGCTTAAATAAAAAGTTATTGTCCAAGTGCCGAGGCAGGATCACGCATGGTGGGGTCCTAAATAAATGGCATAAAACACGTTTGTTGTAGCCCCCCTTAAATATTAACTTTATTTTGAAATATAATATACATATATATATTCTGTGAAACTTTTAAGCGTATACCTGTTACCGTTATTGATATTTATAACAAAAAAATCCAAAAAAAAAAAAACACCTTTTTTCTCTCTGTAGTACCTCTTAATATTTTCTTTTTTCAGTATATGTTTTGTTATAGCGGCACGGGAAATACATGAGATGTGAAAATTTCAGGCATAGTAATAGGGTCCCGTTTTAACTATCATTATTCCTTTACCAAGCTTTACCATTAATTTATTATTCCATTCTATTGTTTTACCGTTTCAGGTTAAAATATATAATAAATCTTTTGTTGTTATTAAACCGAGGCATTTACATTTCGTGACTGCATAACGAATTAACTTACAATCTGCATTTAAATCGATTCACGACATTTTGTACATACCTATAACTTATACATAGGTACATATATTATTAGGTTACTAGGCAGTCAGCGCATTAAGAATTTATTGTATACCATACAACATTTATAAAAAAAAATATTTTTTTTTTTTTTATTAACATTATGAAATTAGTGCTTTCATAATGTTGATAAAAAAAATAAAGCTTGTGGTAATAACTAAATAATGTTGCAATGAAAACCAAGTGTTTCTAGAACATTTGGAAATCATTTTATGTTTTCGATTACGGAAAAAAGTCAACATTTTCAAGAAACATGAAGCTAAGAAATGATACGTAAGGTATAGACTTATGTATTGCACTGTTAATAAGCATTTGGATCTGAACCTACATCTCAAACATCTGTGTGTACAGTGAAAAGTGATAATAAAAATTTACTGCAAATTGTTTATGTTTATATGGGATGTAATGCCACTTTTTCATACGTACCGAATGGTGCGATAGATTTTGTTGGTTTCATGCCGATTCGATAGATTTTGTTGGTTTCATACCGATTCGATAGATTTTGATGCTTCTAGTAAGTACGAGTATGTTTTGTTGCCTATAGTTTTTCGTTACTTTGTCCGGTATATTTACATACTATTTATGTACCTATTATGTAATTCTCACAATCTTCATTCGTTAATAAAGGTGCATGTTTAATGATATTTGTGCTTAAAAATTATATAGCTTTACCAATATAATAAGAAAAGTTCTATTTTTTGTTTGTTTGAGGCGAATAGGTTCCGAAACTACCGGGCCGATGTGAAAAATTCTTTCACCGTTGGGAAGCTACATTATTCCTGAGTAACATAGGTTATATTATTGTTTCTCTTTGCAACTTAGATTATTTTATAGCCCGTGCAAAGCCGGGACAATCTGCTAGTCGTCAATAAAGGTGTATGTTAGATCATTTTTGTGCATAAAAACTATATAGCATTTTGGGCGCCTTTGATTTTAACTTTAGCCTTTTAGATTTCGTTTATTTATAGATTTAATTTCAGAATAACTTTATAGTTTTATAGACTTGTATCAATTTAGTTTTTATTGTTACAATATTATGTTCTTTTATTCTACATTACATCATACATCAAAATGTAACTGAAAAATTTACGTCGTGTTAGTTAAATAAAATGTTAAAAATATACAAAAACAAGGAGTAGTTACTTTATCATAATTCTAAAACTCACCTAATACTTTGTTTGATGCTCTCACATCAAAATCTGATTACTTTAACTAGGTAGAAAAATAATAATAGAATAGTCACATAATTATGTTAATAAGTTACCTAAGACTGCACATATATTTAAGCAAATTTCGAATTACATTCTAAGTATTTTTATGAATCCAATATAGTAGCTAAATAAAGATATTTTAGAAACATCCAAGTACTACAAAAACAAAGTTACTAAAAGTTTTATTTTTATACTTTCTTATTTTGAGCAAAATAACTAGAATGTTATTAATTTGAAATTTCGAAATTATAGCGTACCATTTCTTCAAACAAAAGTTTTCATAATGTGTAAAAAAGGCCAAAAATTCATGAGCTCGGCATTTGCAAATGTCTGCGCGTAGCCTAATCTGGAATAACTGGTTCTCGTTTCGCTTTCGTTGATTTTCTTCCTCCCCCCCTTGTGAGGAGATTGGGCACTGCCCTCGAGGATCCCCTCTTTGGCAGGACTGGGCGCTGAGTCCGCTGAACTCAGTGGGGTTGTTACAGGGTGCGAGGCTGCGTCCGGTCGCGTCTCGAGTCACACCTTGGTCCGATATGGCTACGTTGGCCTGTCTAGGCTTTGTGGCTCTTCTACGGAATTCTTCTTCTTCTTTACCATTTCCCACTAGGTGGGGTCGGCACAGCCTGTTTATCGCTTCCACGCCACTCTATCATCACTCTGTCATCTCCACATTCACTCCCTTCATATCTTCACACAATTCATCCACGTCTTCTTTGGTCGACCTCTACTTCCGCTACTTCTTACAAACATATCTATACTTCTCCTAGTCACATGCATGTGTGGCCACCTGTTCCCTCTCCGTCTCCCGAGCCAGTCTGGAGGAGATCTCTAGGTAGGGCATACCAGGTACGCACGTCAGGGGGACGTGCATGATGCGACGCAAGTAGAAGTGCAACTGGCTCTCAAGGAGGCCGGAACACACTGTTAGGTATATGCTTAGCGACAGCTAGTTCCGTCTTTAGTATTTAGTTTTATATTTATAAACTTGGCCTAGCCTTTAGATACTAACCTAAACAAAGACAGTGTTATTTATTTGCTAACCAAGGCGAGAGAACCGGACATAGAACGCAAGTTAGAGGCCTAGGATAATATATTGCTTAACCTAGATAACGTAATCAGAGCCTAGATCAGACGTTATTGTCTATCAGTACAAAGCTTTTGGATCGATAGGTTCATTCAAAATAGCTAAATAATATTTTTATACTGATTACATTTCTACTAAACACAAGAGTACCGAATATATTTTATCTTTTAATACATAAGCAGCTATGGTATTCATTAATAGATAAAACCCAAAAAGAAGATATAATAAGAACACAATAAAATAAAAAAACCGACAGCAACATTATTGCTATTTAATAAATAACGTAAGTTCGCAATTTGGTTTATAATTTGACTCTTTGTCGCACTACAATTAAAAGCTTTCATATGAGACACCTCAATCACAATTATCCATACAGCCTTTAAGGCTGCAGAGCAATACAGAGAATCTTCAGACATTTACAATATTACGATCTTAAACATGACCTTCTTTCACAGTAGGATATATAATCTAGAACTTGACAAAACATTGCACGTCAAAACACTATTTATTCAACATAATTAATAAAAAAATATGCGGGTTTATGATATTTTATATCGCGTGTTATGTAATTAGTATGATACGTATAAACAAAAGTTTTTAACTAAACTATAACACGTTTTCTGTTTTTATGTTTACAAAAATAATTAAATTAAACTCCGTAACTATAACTCAAAACGTACAGCACTAGGTGAAAAAAAATATTGAAAACCTTCCGCACGTTACAAGCTACGAAAAATAAGTCGTGTTGGGTACGATTTAAGTAAGTTTTTATGGAACCGGAACCCAATACCAGAATAATCCATTCTAAAAATACATGACGAAGAAAATGTATTTTATCATTTGTACCGATATTATAAAAAGATAATAATTAATTATTTCTTTGTTTATTTGCTTAGCTTGTATGTACAAAGCTGGGACGGGCTGCTAGGTAAATATATGACATTTTATATAAATCTTTCGAAAAATGCCATAAACAAAATTGTTTAAAATTAAATACAAAACATATAATATTTGAAAAAACCCAAAGACAGGTTTAAGCGCGTGAATATCTAAAATAGAAAACCTCATTTTGCGAAATGAGATTTTCTGAAACGGTTTACGATTATTACAAACGAAATTCTTTCGGCGAAAGGAAATTGGAAAGGAAAATGAAAAGGAGAACGACCTTGAATAAATGTATCGTTCGGGGAATGTTTTGCGAAGATAGGGTTTTAAGAAGAATAAGAATACTCGTACGTAAAGAATATGCTGTTAAATGTGTGACTTAAGACTTGTAACTGTATTGTTATTAATAAATTACTTTTATTTTGTCTTTGGAAGTATTTGCTTAGTGAACTATTGAAAATTATAATTTAATTATCAGTAGGCATCTATAAACAAACGTTGTTGGAGAACTCTTCAGTAAATATGTACCTACTAGACGACTTAATTACATTTCTACCTAATACAGAAACGATATTAAAATCACAACACTTAATTTTTCTACACTCAAGTTTATTAAAATATCATGGTACTATAGGAAAATAATTTTACGGGTTAAAAATATTTTTCTTGGGAAAAAAATATTATTAACTTCTGACTAATTTTGGCAATGATGACAGCGTTATGTAAACTTATGTGCTTATTATAAACTAAATAAAGCTTAATTGCAACGATTTGATAAAAAAATAGCACGTTGCATTGATATAATTATTGCTTAGGTGGTTAACCTAATAAAAAATGTGGTTTACCATACTTACGTTATTCTTCATTTAAATTAATCATGAAGCATGATATTTTTACAGCAATAAGGAATCGATGACGTGCTACATTCCTGGTGGTTTAGAAAATTATTAGTAGATAAGAAGCGGAGACACAAAGTTGCAAACAATGCAAACCGCATTGCCTTTTGTTACAAATGAGATCATAATTTATTTATTTATCACTTGTAGAAACCAATTGAGGTATGGAAAATGGATTTGCACCTACTTACAGATGAGATATGTCAACCTAGAAAAAAATTCAACAATACAACTAGGCCCTAATATTTAAAAAATCTTACCTTCTTACACATTACAGGCTGGTAATGGACACTAATAAATACTCTATTAACATGCTATGGTCTCCTCATGATGTTTTTTATCACGGGAATCTCAAGTTCATCTTCCCCACATAATCCACCTTCTCTTAAATTATTTCTCTCTGTACTTTCTTAGAATTGACTACCTGAAAGAGATAACTTTCAACGATGAGCTCGCCATTAGTTGATTAGCTTAGTTTAGTTGTAGTATATTAGTACATAGATATATGTAATATATATATATAGTATGATAGTGTGTATTATATAGTAAGTAGTATATTTGTATATATTTATTATTCTTAGTTGTTTTATTATCACTGTCTTTTCTGTGGTTGCATGGAAGAGATCGCTTTAAGCGATAAGTTCGCCATTTTTCGGCACTAGTTTAAGTTTCTTTTGTGAATAATTTAATGTTATAAGTGTGTGAAATAAAGAATTTATCTATCTATCTAGTTGAATTATTTTATTAATATGAATTGTAAAATAATTGGTCAAGTGTGAGTCGGGCTCGCACATGAAGAGACAATGGTATGTCTTAAATTGCTTAAAGCCCCCCTTGAATATTTACTTTACTGTTATTGAAATATATATTTCATACACATCTATATTTATATTCTGTGAAAAAATTTTGCGTCTATACCTGTTACAGTTTTTAATACATAGAAAAAAAACACGTTTATTGTATGGAGACTTCCCCTTAAATACATAATCGGTGAAAATTTCACCTTTCTAGCTATAACGGTGAAATAAAACCTGGTGACAGACAGACAGACAGAGGGGGCTTAGCAATAGGATCCCGTTTTTACCTTGTAGATAGGGAACCCAAAAACCCTATGTAATGTGTCTGTATTATCCGCAGCTCGCGGACAAGCTCCCGGCGCAGCTGTCGGAGCTGTCCCTGCGCCCGCGCACCATGACGCAGCCTTCCTACTCGCTCTGCCGCCTCACGCCCGATGACAAGGATCTAGTGCTCAAGTTTCTTAGACGGTGAGTCAAAGACAGTGGTGGCGTTTCTGCCGTACACACGACTAAACTAAATTTAAAGAAGCCCCGTCTCTTTTCATCTTAGGTGGCCAGAAAGAGACGGCACGTTCTGCACCATAGTCAAACCAACTAAAATCGTCTTATTTATTCTTTGCCAGCGTTATTGATGTCAAACATCTAAAGCCGCACGTAAAAGCGATTTATGACGTGGCGACGCGTCGTAACGTACGACACGACACAAGACAAGACACACGACTAAACTAAATTTAAAGAAGCCCCGTCTCTTTTCATCTCAGGTGGCCAGAAAGAGACGGCACGTTCTGAACCACAGACAAAACAACTAAAATCACGTCAAATATGGAAAGTGTAGGTAGTTTTCGAGCTGATACAAGTGGGTGCGTTCTAAAGTCGCCTATATTTTCTATATTTGACGTGATTTTAGTGGTTTTGACTATGGTGCAGAACGTGCTGCCTCTTTCTGGGCACTTATGATGAAAAGCGACAAGGCAATTTTAAATTTAGTTTAGTCGTGTGTTCAGCAGAATCGCCACCAATGTATGTTTTACATACTAGTACCACCGCTCTGCAGTGATACTCAGACTTCTTTTACCCCGGTTAATTCGTGGAAAAAGTAATATGATAATCCAGGGTTCAATAGCATAAAGAATTAACAGAAATACACACACACAAAGCAGTTTTTATTAGACTAATAGTCGAGACATACAATTTACCGTGTTGTCCAACCCACGGTTGCGCCCAGATAAAAATGACACTTTTTCAATAACAGCCTTGTGCATTGTCACCCTTCCTTACCTAGATAATCGCGTCAGACCACCTTAAAGCTAGAGATGCTACATAAAAAATAAAAGTTAATACAGGTTTGTACATTTGTTTGTATAGTCCTGTGTACTAACCCACATTTAAACTGCAATACTGCTTAGGATAAAAAAATTGTTGCCTGTAAAGTCGGTTTTACGGGCGAAGATTTTACGTGACAACGTCTGCCACGTGCTGCGCGCGCGGCAGACCGATCATAGTTGAGTGGGAGAGAGACGCAAGGCATTCGGCGGGCCTCTCTCTCGTTCGGTGACTCATCGTAACGTTACCGGGCGTTACACTTTTTCATAAGTGACTCCCAGCCGCAACCTAATTTAAGACGTTGTCACGTCAAAATTACAACAACAAATTAAACATTTAGCAATATACGTATACTCAAAAATTACCCTAAAATATTCATGACTATGAAACATAGCTAGTAGTTAAGTTTAATAAAAAAAGCATATTTTAGCTTGTATAGAACCACCATTTTACATATACTAGATGACCCGGCAAACGTGGTTTTGCCTTAAAAAATAGATAGTAGCCGATTCTCAGACCTACTGAATACGCATATAAAATTTGGTAAGAATCGATCAAGCCGTTTCGGAGGAGTACGGTAACTAACAAATTTATATATTAGATTTCTCTTTATCAACAAGCCACAGATATAACAAACGCTACGTTCTCAAACAAACTACTACTATTATTTAAAACAACTATGCCTTCGTATGACCCTTAGGTTTTTCTTCCGTGACGAGCCGATGAACCTGGCCGTGAACCTGCTGGAGACTCCTGACTCCAGGTGCCTGGAGCTGGAGGAGTATGCTGCAGCCACCCTGGAAGACCTGGTGTCGGTCGCAGCCGTGGATGAGAATGGAGACTTCGTAGGACTCGTTATCAACGGGATTGCTAGGAGAGAGGTCAGAAAATGATTTTGTTTTTTAAATAAGAGATAGGGAAATTTGAGATCAGTCACTCTTATCACTCTTTTTAGAGACACTGGAATAACACTGGTAGTGTCTTATACTATAGTGTACAATATCTTGAACATTTGTTTGGGTTATAGCAACCATTGGTCTCCTTTTGAACATACATATGTACTATAATCCAAGCTCTGTCTGCATATCAAATTTCATCAAAATCAGTCAAAGCGTTTAAGCGGCGCGTGAAGGAGTAAAATATATTTTGAAGTTATTTGCGCTCCCCACGTTTTGCCTCTAACTTTGTTTGTCCACTTTGGGATTCCTTGTCGAATTCACTACATACAATCTAGCGATTTTCAAGGTAATAGTGAAATGGTTTCTTCTAGGTAAGCGTGCTCCACCTTACACCACAGTATTACTTACCATCAGGTGAATTGTGAGCAGACATTCAGTTATTTAGAGTAAAAAAAGTATGTATGCCCCGACTGATTGTCGCAGCGCAAGAGAATGCAAAATTTGTCAATTTATTCATAAGAAAAAGGAGTACACAAGAGATGTTTTGCAAAAAATCCGCCTTTCTAACTAAATAATAACTTACTTTTCGCAAATAACGCCTCGTCGTCACCTCGGAAACCAAGTATTTAAACATATCACGTTACTTTTCCCAATATATAAATTGGTTCATTAAACAAATTCAAGTCACGACATTTTTCCTAATCGGAACTGCTGCTACATTTAGATTAGAATAATCTGCAGACACCGACCGTGACAAACTAAGAAGCTAGCCACGTTTTGCGTGAGTAATTCTGAGAATGTAGCTAACAATAAATAAATAGACAAGGCTAAGAAGAAATTGCTAACGAATTTTGAAAAACATACTTAAAGCCAGAGAACTAGAAATAAATAGAATAGTAACTTGGTTATAAAATGGCCTATAAAATGGTTCCACTGTCCACGCGTAAAATACCACGGCTACCCGCGCGCCGCATGACTTTGATGCGACCAATCGCGTACGAGCTTTGTGTGTGTGAGTTTCGTTGGGATAGCAGTATATGTAATTGTATGCGTAGATGGATCCAAATTCTAAGCAGCAATTGTATGGAGTTATTCTTCCGCTTATTCTAGTTTGCTGCTTAAAGCTCAATAACGCTGGCAAAGAATAAGTAAGCTAAAATCTTTTTTATTCAATTATTTAGCTTATTTATTCTGTAACACTGGGGTAGTTTGTTCCACCGAATTCGCGAGCAGCTTTTGCTCAAACTCGCTCCGTGTGTTTATGCTTCTTTACAATCTGCTTTTGAGTAGGTAGCAGACTGAAAAAAATACTCGATCATCGTTGGCTTCTTTGAACTCGCCGACTAGCATTAGAAACTAGCTAAGACGAGCTCGTAACTAACCCGATCTCATCGTGCTTTTAGTGCCTTTTCAAACAATATTTTCTTATAAAACGGCAGCTATTTATATGTATATTCAGTATGAATGGATCCGGAAATATGGATGTATGGCCACCATAAGCTATCTTGCGCAGGTGTTCATTGCAATGCTTGTCACGTTATGTTGCAGATATTATATTCTGAAAATCAGGTGCGATAAATGCATCATTGTTTGTCGGTCTATTTCTAATTATAGACTGAGGAATATTTTCGATTATCGTTTTGATATATTCATGTTGGTATACTTAGTATGCCGACTGTACCTATTAAATATATAACTATAACTAGAGCTGATAATTTATATCTGATTAATTTAAAAAAACTGAGTATTGATTAAACGTAAGTGATAATAAAGCATAGCAAAGAAAGTTTTATTTATTTATTTCTATTTCCAACCAAAAATTGTTTTATGTATGTTATGTAGGTAATATACATTATGTAATGTTTCTAAGCATTAGATTGAAGTAAATATAAATAAAAGTTGGTATTTGAGTACTATTTTCTCATATAGTTGGTCAAAGGGCTGTGTTATTTATCAATGCCGTATAGAGCTATAATAAAATATTATCGTTATCATTGCCTTGCAAACCT
This sequence comes from Mellilla xanthometata, assembly GCA_035578125.1. NCBI lineage: Eukaryota > Metazoa > Arthropoda > Insecta > Lepidoptera > Geometridae > Mellilla > Mellilla xanthometata. The sequence continues at coordinate 10,184,747 of JAPUBQ010000010.1, forward strand.
ATTTATGGAGTGATTAGCATAGTAATACTCTGAGTCAAGTCACCATACTTAGGTTTACCAACATACCTTAGCTAAGCTATATACTTTATTAAAATCCTTTATAAAAAGTATTAAAATTGCATAAAAATAAGATATCTTATATTACTGTCCTATTATTAATATCTGTGTATTGTTAAGGGGATGTTTTACCGGGTCAGCCGAGACATAAAATAGCGGCATGGCTGAACCGTGGTAGTTGGCATTTCAGGAAAAAACTATATAAAATATATATTTATAAATAATTATATTGAAATTAGAAACTCCAACGATTCAAGATACTCGTAACATACAACCTACCTACCTACAACATATTAAGATTTGTTTTTATATAACTTTGAGAAGCACAGCATAAAAAATTTTACAAAGATTTTTTTTTTTCAAATAATTAACTGTGTAATGAATTTACGTAGTCATGTTTTTGAACTCTAGCATATCATTATATTGAATCAAAGATAATAAAACTGGAAACATCGTAGCTCTATCTCTTTTGCAGGATAAAAATAAATGATTCCTATACCGCCTTAACAATGCACGGACTTATATGGCGAACCAATAATCGCGCCTGCATAATTAAAATGGACTCGTATCTACTTCCGTACAGGTGGTGACAATGTTAAACGATTCTGTGAAACTATTGAACCAGCTGGCAAGATTCCTAATAAAAAAAACAAGCATAAATTAAAAATCGGATTTGTAATTTACTAATGTAAATGCATTGCATTTTTACTGGTCAATTCCATACATTTGATAACCATATTAATAACCATAATAAAGAAGCGGAAAAATATATATATTTCTCTATTAGTAGTAGTAGCAGCGATCATCTTGGACATATAAAAAAGTTAATCATAATAGTTTCATAAACACTTACACTTACGACTAACAAAATTTGACGACCTCGTTGGCGTAATAGTTACCATGCCGGACTGCCAATCAGAAGGTTCCGGGTTCGATTCCCGGTACGGTCAACCTCTTTGTGCTGAATTGTTGGTCTGGGTGTTAAATATGTGTCTATATAAAATATATACGAATGTATATGTAGTATATCAGCTGTGTTAGCAACCATAATACGAACTAGAAGTGGTTCAGTATGGGGTTAACCAGCCGTGTGTGATGTGTTCTAGTATTAAAAAAACACTATATTGGGTTACCCTTTTGAGAGTTACAATGCCAAAGAAGACAGATTCGCGTGAAACACCTCGTCTTTATAACATCTGAAGTTAATTATAAAATAAAGCGTAATTATAACAAAATTCGCCAAGTGTTTCTTTTGTACCTGAGTATTTGACTATTTTTGACATGCTTACATGTTTATTTACGCTTTTTGTGATGTACAAACTTACTATGACCAGACTTAACCTAGTTATGTAATCAACTTATATTACTACCGGTATTAATCAGTAGGTATGTCTTAGTAGCAGGCTTATTCGATAAATAAATTAGTATGCAAATACCAGTTGTTAACTAATAAAGAACGTGCCCTATGCTAAAACTGTACTTCTTATTTATCTTGTTTTGCTTCCTCAAATCTAGATGAAAAGTAGAGCTTTAGTATTTAGTGGAAAAATTCAAAATTATTTTTTAAATATTAGCAGGGATCAGAATACTAGAGAGGATTGACTGATTCCCATTTAATAAAGCGTGGCGCGGAAGTTTGCCATAATTACCGATGAAAATTAGATGGCGCTGCAAATCGAGCGTGCAGCCTAGCTGCCGCCAAATTCCGCAAGGCGCGCTGCAGTCGCATAGTGATATGATGATAGTAGTTTACCCGAGTATGTTAACTAGACAGCCTCCGAAGAGAATTAAACAAAGGACGACTTTAAATCAATTCACTTTTATAACTTTTAAACAGACTAGTCACTTATAAGCAGAACCGTCTAGTACCGAAGCCGGAAGTGGAATGCCTCTCCCGTGATGTGCCAACCATCATGGTGCCTTTTTTGAATACCTTGGTGATACCAGATAATTAGTACTTATAAAGTTAGAAAACCGATAATCGATTAATATTTTTGAACGAAACATGAAAACCGATAATAATTAAAGGATAGTTATAAACGAAAATTATCACAAAAAATTACAAACGCTAACAAGTGAATATCTATGTCTAAGTCTATGATATTAGTAATTTCCTCGCCAACTAAGCTAGGAATAGGTTTAGATATCGGCGCGATCAAGAGACTCTGTGACACGGTTCGACAAGGAAACTTTCCAATTTTCCCCCAGTATTACTCCAGTCCACAAAGTCGATAAGGGATAAGATAATGTCGAAAAACAAACTCCTTCGAGGCAGCTGCCGTCAGAGCGAGCTTTTAAAGGATTAAAGTTTTCATTGTTATTGCTCCGACGGGATATAACAATTTTATTAAAGCTTAAAACTTTGCTGAAAACGTTTCGTTTCCAATTTTCAGAGCTTTTGACACTTCAACGGTTTTATGTCTTTTGAAATTACATTGTTCTGAGATGAAATTTGGATTTTCTATAGAGTTTGATTTAAAATCACTGAATTTGTAATGAATAATGTTAAGGCAGAGAACGTGTAACCATACATGTATATTATGTATGTAAGAAGAAATCAGATTAACCAGATGAACCTTGGTTTCTACTGAATAATAAATAAATAATTTTTTTTGTCCAAATAAAGTGATGTACAATAATGTACTTAATAGAATATTTTTATAAAATTAACTTACATACTATTGAACATCAACAAGGTGTGCTGATGCGATTACCGAAGTTAAGCAACGGTCAATGCTACTTTTGGATGGCTGAACGAGCAACTGCGACTGTCATTGAAAGTGGTATTTTGATCTGGGCGCTACCGTAAGCTACACGTGGTTGATGCAGCTTGAAAACACTCGACACCAGAGATTAGCCGCTTAGTTCATACGAAGAAGAAACAACCACCCTGGCCTTGGGTATATCTTATATATGTGACATTTATGTGTTAGTTTATGTGACATTTATGTGTTAGTTTATGTGACATTTATGTGTTAGTTTATGTGACATTTTAGTTATTCTGGCATATATAAGATCTTATTAAACATTCCATATTTTTATCAAATAGGTAGTTTGTAGGTACCTCGTTTCATACTACAGTTTTATCCCAGAAATATCTATATACCGACCTTGAACTATTGCATTGGATACGTTCTAAGATTCCACCGGCAAATCAATCAGAACAGTCTCGAAGGACCAAAAGGAAGGGGTCACGGTTGACCAACCGCCACGCTTCATTACATTATACGAGTACCAATATGATGACTAGTAGTTTTCTAGCGATAAAAATGTGCCTGTGCCTACACCATTATCAAGAAACAATGATTATCTACGAAGTTTTCCTCAATCAGTCAGGTGGATGGGAAAACTAAAGTTAACGTTTGAATACAGCTAAAATTTTTCATTACACTTAAGATTACATTATATACCTGCCTGAAGATATATATATAGATAGAAGAAATACAAACCATGGAAACGAGTACTTTTTTATATTTATTTTTCGCTAAAATCTTATAACACTGCGCACTGAGAAATTAATATGTATAAATAAATTATTTTGAAGGCTTCACAAAAACTCATAATTAAATCTTTTGATCGGTGTGCTATATTAATTTAGACTGTATGTAAAAAATGTAATTGTTTTTCATTTTTCCCATAACCATTTCCACCCATAGAATATTTTTTGAAAATAACTGTTTTATAAAGGACCTCTTTACGCCCAATTAATGCATCAATCATAGAAAATCTTTACCGTCAAAAAACTCCGGTCTCCGACTCATTACTTCTTTGACCACTAAGAAACCAGCTCGTATTACTTACAACAATGTACCCATGTACCCTTTCATGACAGCGAAACTTATTTTTTACAGGAAGTAGACTACTCCGACAAATCGGATGACTGCCCGAACCCCAAGTTCAAGCGGATCCTCAAAGTCCTGTCGCACTTGGAGAGGGAAGCTAAGATCTTCGACAAACTGCCGGAGAGTTGCGACTCAGTGCTGGAAGTGAGGATAGCGTCCACACACACCGGGTGGAGGGGTAGGGGACTCATGCGGGTGCTTTGTGAGGAATCAGAGTGAGTCATCGAGCTATTAGTACCTATATGACGGTCTTATGAAACACTAACTGCGCTCCGCGGTGTTACCTGCGTTAATTCAGGACAAAAAGTTAAAACGGGGTAAAAAAGTTGATATTGGATAAAAAAAGTTAATACTGAATAAAAAATATGTGTTAATCCAAGGTCTAACCTATCTTCATAGTAAATCTCATCAAAATCGGTCCAGGCGTTGGAGCGTGAAAGAGTTACATAGATTTTGAAATTATTTGCGTGTCCCACGGGAACCACAAATGTTTTCGGGATAAAAAGTAGCCTGTGTGTTAATCCAAGGTCTAACAAATCTTCACACCAAATTTTAAAAAATCGGTTCGTCCGTTTGAGCGTGAAGAAGTAACAAACATACACATTTTGACACAAACTTTCGCATTTCTAATATCAGTAGGATTATTTTCTTCATTTACTACAACTTTCAACCTTTATTGTGAAGATTAGGGAGCAGCTTTGCGCAGCTTTGGGACTTATATTCGAGTCTCTGTTTCCAGAGAAGTGTCACCCATAGATGGTCTGGTCTTCAAAATTAGAGTAAATAGGTATTTTCTAAGGTAAGGGATTTTTCCCGGTTCTCTTTGTAAGGCTCTTCTTTTGAAAGATTAAGAGTAGCACATCGTAGACTAAAGCGTAGCTTTCTATCAGGCAATCTGTAGTCAACCGCAAAATATTCTTTCGTGTCAATCATACCTGTACCAGTATACGTGATCCTACAACTTTACTCGTATCGTTGTTCAAATCATCCGATGTGGAACCTTAACTTTTAAATATTTCAAATCCCTTTAAACGATGGGTTGAAAACTGAACCTTAGAACCAACGGAATGATTTGAGAATTTTATTGTATTTTACGTAAGTAAAATGTATCTTGATATCTCATTTACCTACATCGAGTAACAAACTAGCACATGTTAGAGATTACTAATAATAAGTAGTAGTAACTACTAAGTCAAGGACTTAGAAACTTGAATTGTTCTCAGAATGTGTCTAGAGTTATATCATGCACCGAGCAAAAACCATAACCACTTAATATTAAAACTGGTAATATAATAGTGAACCCGGAAATATACACTACTGAGTCTCCACGTGTAAAGTCACTCAATTCCCGGTTAAGTAAAATAATAATAATAAGCAGACAAAAACTAATGTAGTCATTGTATTAATTAGAACATGATCGGTACGTTTTTACCGGTATCGGTTTCTCGTTATGTCTGTTCAGCAGTTTTTGTTTACTCCAAAAATAGTACACAATACGTAACAGAATTATCACATTATGGTGTCTGACAAAGAAATATTTAAAAATAGGATTTCTCATTTCGCAAATCTGAACTAATAGCTAATGTTTATCTATTTTTGGAAAAAGTGATTAAATATCCACACAGACCCTCATATTTTTTTATTTCGAAAGGTTCTTATCAAAAAAAAAAGCATAAAAACATTCCTACTCCCCTCTAATATCATAAATGCGAAAGTTTGTGTAAGTTTGTTCGTTGATAATATTTGTTACTCCACACACACTTTACACTCAAACAGATTTCGATGAAATTTGACGTGGAGATAGAATATCTTGAACTACCAATTGGACTACATTTAACCCGGACTAACGTTATTAAAGTAATCCATTTGGTGCTACTGATAATCGCTGAAGTCAAGTTGAAATTATTAAACCTTGAATGCTTACTTTCTTATAGCTTTATCTAGATTGTTTCTTGTATGACCTATTAAAAATAGATCGTCATAAAATTAAAATTATATATGTCTTTATACAATTAAATAAAAATTAATATTAGGACACATTTCACACAGGGCTGGTTAACCCCATACTGAACCATATCCCCCGTTCGAATTATGGTAGCTAACACAACTGATATACTACATATACAAACATACATATTTTATAGAGATACATATTTAACACCCAGACCCACAGCAAAAAATTTAGTTAAGCACAAAGATGTTGGCCGGGCCAGGAATCGAACCCGGAACCTTCTAATTGGCAGTCCGGTATGGTAACCTTTACGCCACCAAGGTCGTCAATTGAATCACCTAACACCAAGTCCATCACAAATGAGAGCAAGGTGATTTCAGACAATTATTAACACATTTTTCAGAGAGTAGTGCGTTTAATAAAAGACTTGTCGTGGATCTCATTGCCGGATTAACAAAATATGTATTTTTTTCGTGGTGTTCTGATATTGATGACGTGTGTGTTTTTTTAGCTATTTGACTAGTTTTTCTCCTTATTGAGAGATGGCCCCGCAGTATGATTGTTTATAGTTATTGGGGTTGTAGGCCACAACTCGATGTGTGTCGGCACAAAAGTCTATTTCATATCAGGCTTTAAATCTCCTCTTTCACTCTTTCTCCCTCTATCATCCCCTATGTGTCTATCATAATCTTTCTCTCTCTCTCTCTATCGTCTTCTCTCTCTCTCTCTCTCTCTCTCTCTCTCTCTCTCTCTATCGTCTTCTCTCTCTCTCTCTCTCTCTCTCTCTCTCTCTATCATCATCTTTCTCACACTCTCATGTCTCTATCATCCTATCTCTGTCATCCTCATGAATTTCCTTAAATCGCACGATTGTTTTGTTCCCGTGTAACCATGACCATTCTTTAACTGGAAAGATTTTAAACAATTAGTCCATCTAGGACGGAATGCATCCATACCCTTCAAGATGATATAAACGAGCTTGTTACGCAATTGTCTTATTACTAGTCTGTAACTATTATTGTAACGTATGACATAACGCGAACAAAGGACGGATCACTGAACTCAAGTCAACACCAATCGTTCTTATAATTTTGAGGGTCGTCAAAACTGATTTTGATTAAAATTTCAATAAACTAAAACTAACCCGGAACCTTCTGATAGGCAGTCCGGCTTGGTAACCATTATGCCAACGAGGTCGCCAATAGAAGAGGTCCGTTTACGTGTTGGGACCCGCGATCTATAAACGCGTACAAAAAGGTACGCGTAAGCATGTTACAACGTAGGGCACACAGCATGCAAGCTGTGGTCAAAAGCAAAATTATAAAATATTTAAAAAATGTACTCAAACGCGTCTTACAAATCGAAGTAAAGAAAGCGGACGGCGGATTCTGACTATTCGCTGTTATAAGATTTTATTTAAAGAATTCAGACTAAAACTTCATTGATATTTTTATTCTTACATAAATTCCTTCAAATGTCAGATTATACGTAGTTCGTTTTTAGCCATTTTCACGACTAGACTGTGCCTAGATTGAAATAAATAAAAAACTTATATTATTTTCTTTTGGAGAGTTTTCGCGTTTGCCTCCAGGTAAGGTGGCCATCTTTAATATCTTATTACGCATTAATAAAGTTGTCAACGTCTACTTTTTCATTTACGTTAAGAATTAAAAGGCACACTTGACAATACAGGGTTTCTGGAAACTGATATTAGGCTCTGAAAATTTTCGGGTAAAAGTTCGATGCATAATTTTATACTCTTTATTATGTTCGATTCAACTCGTATTCAAAATGTATGCAAGGACCGCAAATATTATATTTTTGTTAAAAAATAAATTACAATTTTAATTGCATTTTCAAAGTCTTAGGTAACTATATTATGATACTAGTACCACCATATCAAATTTTATCGAAATCGGTACAGCTGTTTGTTCGTTAAGGCGAAATAAAGATCCACACTCACAATGTATCGCCTTTTATTAATTATCAGGGAGATAATATAAATAGAGACTTTACAATACAATATAACTTTATTTCACACCAAATACCAAACAGTATTACATGAAAAGAATAAACAAACAGAGGTTTTCAACTATTCAAAAGCGACCTTATCACCCTTGGTGTTCTCTGCCAGGCAACCAGTAATGGATAGGAATACAGTTTTGGTACAAAATTAAAAGAAAGTATTTTACTGAATTTTTTATATTTACTAGTATATGCAGAACTAAAACACATGTAGCGGTCTTTCAAAAAATGCATGTACCTAATTGAAATTGACTGAGCTATGTAGTACAAATAGTCTAGTTCAGGGTTTATTCGCTCCATGCAATCAGGCTATGATGTATCTACTATTTTTATATAGAGCATCATAATGTTTGCTATCCACCCTTAAAAGGTTAACATTATATTATCAATAACCCTGTTGAACATGAATTATTATCATTAAATGATTATCCTATGACTGCACAATGGCGCATTTATCTTACGAGTGTACTGACGTTTACCTACTGACCTATGTAACCTACTTATTTATAGCTCTCTAGGTATACATAGGTAATAAGAAAAAATAAGGTATAAATAGGTAGGTTACGTAGGACTTTCTTTAAATTGCTGGTAATTTTTAAAAACTAAAAGTCGTTGTTGATTCGGAAGTATCTATATATGTACATAGTTATAGTATATTATAGTATGATAATAGATATGAAGCAGGAATTATATGCACAAATATAACATTTTACCTACAACTTTTCCAACTCCAATATATAGTGAGTAGTAATAAAATAGTAATTTAGTGAGTCGAGTCACGGTAAAGCGCAACCATATTATATAAAAAAAATATAAATGAAATTAATATTAAATCTCTTAAGGCATGGTTCATATCAATTCTTCTTTATTTCCTTCTAACGTCTCGTCATAATTATGTATTAATATTGTATTATATTATATGTTTTTTATATAATTATAAATATATAATATATCAAACTGTTTATTATCCCAAAACATATTAAAGCATGTGTCGATAAATGATTCATGTAAAACTACATAACTACTATCTCGTCATGAGCATACTACATAATTATCTTCTTAAAAATACGACTATATATTACTTTTTGTACTATTTATATCCCACGTATTAAGTATATAATTGTTTACATTATTTCTATTGTTATTCCAGCAAGGAAGTTGCATAAAACAATAAAATGCAAAACAAGTCATACCTTATGTATGTTTGATAAGAATTACACGCAAAGCAATTTTACGACTTAGAATTCATGCTAGAACGCTAGCAGATTGCCTTGAAATTAGCTAATTCAAGCTAATTTACTGATAAAATGTCAAGAATAAAATATAATTATTAAAAAAAAGTGTGTTTAAACAAAGGATTAAATAATAAGTTACTGTATAATGATGAAATATATTATTATATTTAATTTAACAGACTATAAATCATTGGCTTATTTATTATCTGCACTGACAGGTTGGCCCTGAAATAGTTTTGAAGATTGAAGTAATCCTGCTAGAACAAGTACCAATCATTACGTACGTTTTAGAAAACAGAGAAAACATAAAGACTTGGTTCAAGAGAGGATTCCAACTTTAAAACTGTACTTCTCAGGAAAAAGTTCCTGAGAAGTACAATTTGGGGGTCTTCAAATCTAAAGTAAATAGGTTCCGTCTAGGCAAGCGTGACATCTTAGAGCACTGTAAAGCTTAACATAAGAACGTAAGCCTATTTTCATCATTAAAATATTTTTTTTAGTAATGGTTTCTTTATTAACACGAGTTATGATACAAATAATATAAAGTAACATAAAATGCGGCAGTTGAGTTCCAAAATAAAGTAAAAAAGAAACCATTTTTTAATTATTAGCTATAACTACCATATCAAAAGATAATATTCCCCATCGAATTATCTGTATCGTGTATTTTGCACCATTACATAGTTTTTAGAAGGTACGAGTATTTGAGGAGTACTGCGTATATAATATGTGCAGTCCACTATACGTTCCGTCCTATACGTACTGTTGGGACTCAGGGCCTTCTCTCACAAAGAGAATGATATATATGCCTATATCTACCATACGGGTCAAGTGGAGTACAACTCCACACATAACATGAAAAACAATTATTGGTGTAGGGCCGGAATCGATCCAGCCCTACACCAGTACCTAGGTCATCCGTTAGACTGATAAAAAATATTGAACATATATCTTGAAACAATACATCTATAATCCATCCATCCTGCACTCAAACGAAAAAATAGCTAGGGTTGATGCAAATTCCAATGTAAGTAATCACTGAATATTCTGATTTCTTTTAAAACCTACTTTTTGGCAATTTGTTATTGCTATTGATCTTTAAATACAGTAAATATGACTTTTCTATATATTTATGACAAAATATACGAATTCTGATATCCGAAGCACTTTCTTGAAGTGATAACCCTAAAATTGTATTTTTTTTTTTGTTAGTTTTTTTGTTAGTTCACATCGAATTTGGCGGAAGTATAGGTATTTAATCTGTAGGCGACGCATTACGGCGACTCCCTAGCCGTGCTATGTTATGCTGTGTAAATAAATAATTCTGAAATTATTTATATAATTATAATTATATAAATAATAATTATTATTTCGATGCGATTGACTGTCTGAAAAGTCTGTATCTGTAATCGATGTTTTCCTTATTTCAGGCGTATCGCGCGATCCATCGGCGCGGGCGCAATGCGCATGGACACCACGTCTGCGTTCTCGGCCGCTGCTGCCGAAAGACTGAAATACAAGCAAATTTACGGCGTGTTTTACGCAGAGCTGCCGTTTGCGCCGCAACCTGACGCGCCGCATCTCGAGGCTAGAGTTTATATCAAGGAGTTAGTTTGAAGTAAGTACGGGAGCAATATAGCATACTTTGAAAAAACCTATAAAATCCTGAGTAAATGATAGGGCTACGATTTTTTCGATGGTAGGCCACCTTATACGACATGACAATTTCATTAAAAATATCGTAGAAGGAAAGATAGAAGCCAGGAGAGGAAGAGAAGACCTAGAAGATCATATTTGGACCAAATTAAGGAAGGGGAAGGCGAAAGTCATGTCGTATAGGGAGGTCAAGGATTTGTCCGAAGATAGAACTACCTGGAAAAAACTCCACAGACAAGAGCCCAGCTCTTAAATATTGAATGAATGACGATTAATTTTATATGACTTAAAACTTTACATTGAGAAGTAAAAAGATATTAAGCAACTTATTAAATTAAATTGTTTGTTTTTCCAGGTGTACGAGTAATCTGAAGACAAATACGCAGGCGATTTTTATCTAATAGTTACCAGCAAATTTTAAATCTATGGTCCTTCAAGATCGGTAAATTAATAGTTATAAAACCATTTTACCTTTTAGTGATACTTATTGGAAAGATAAGTATATTTTTTATCGTTTAATTTAGAGGTGTCTTCCAAGGAGTATGCATGTATTTATAAAGTTTTAAAAACTATAAAATGAGTATCAGTAAAGAATTACATAAAACATTTTCGTTAAGGCTGCTGCAGATTAGTAGGAGTCGTTCGCAATTCGAATTTTAGAAGTGTTTATAAATCAAATCATATTATGCATGCTAGCAAAATTGCCGGATTCAGACAATTCAATACCAGGTATGAGTTGACTTTTAAATGATTTGATATTATAAAGAATTCTAAAAATCGATTCTTTCAGCGCAGTCTTCTGTCTCTGTCCTGAATAATGTGTTCTTAATCGACCTTATGAGAAATATAAAATGGTCAATTAAAAAAAAAACACTTTCAACGTATTACACGTTGAAAGTGTTTTTGATGTGACATGTTATTTACTTTTTTATATTTATGAACGTACCTGTAGTTAGTTAAAAACGACAAGCAACTTCAAGCGCAAATCAGTCCGTGAACAAGGAATAATGTGGTCTTAGAAAACCCCTTTACAGTTTGTCCTCAAATTATGTCATTATTATATAACCTTATCAGGATCTGATAATGGGACAGTCTGTTAAATTTAATGTACATATCGATCAATGAAATTGGATCGCACCATATGTATCTAATGAGCTTTGTCTAAATGTAATTAGTTTCGATGCATTCCATTCCGGCTACGTTATACCAAAATAAAAATAGTATTTTGAATTTGTGAAAATATTTTTACCAAATTTCATTTTTTAATAAAACCTTTTCGGATTTATTTGACCTAATAAATTTGATTTAAGTTACACGGATTTTATGGCTTTTGGGGTTATCTATAAGTTAGAAACGAGTCATGCGATTAGAACGAATCTGCAATTATTTATGGATAAAATACAAAACCCCTGATAAAACTTCGTTAGCCAAGCAAGTAAAGTGTTTGCTATTGTATTGTATTAAGCCCACTTTTCTTCAAGTTCAAATAAGTAGTTCCTAGCATAGTGCATAGAATTATGTAGTGATGTCTTAATGTGATAAAATATTATGTAAACTGTATGTACCTTGATTTATTTTATATACCTTATTTCGTTATAATAGAAATCAATGTTGCATGTACCTAAATATTAAGAATTATTTCGACGTTTTAATTGTATTTTACAGGAAATAAATAGTTAAAAGCCAATAAAATGTTTCAAACGACTGCTGTATTTTTATTTACTTTGATATTGAAGTATTCAAGTTTTAATCAATAGGTTTAGTACAAGTCGGTCTCGCGTATGGGAGGGTTTATAATTTAATAGCTACGCCCCTCGGTGTTACCCACGTAAATCCGGTGCATAAGAAGTTAATCCGGAATAATAAGTAGCCTATGTTTTAATCCGAGGTCTAACCTATCTTCATAGTAAATCTCTTCAAAATCGGTCCTGCTCTTGGAGTGTGAAGAAGTAACCTAGATTTTGAAGTTATTTGCATATCCCACGGGAACCACAATAGTTTTCGGGATAAAAAGTAGTATATTTGTTAATACATGGTCTAACCTATCTTCACAGTAAATTTCATCAAAATCGAGTCAGCCGATTGAGCGTGAAGAAGTAACAAACATACACATTTACACAAAAACTTCGCATTTATACATTAATTGGATAAAATGACAAAAAACTAAGTATGTTAAATGGTAGCGTCCCCGGAGATTTGATTATACTTTCAAATAAATATACAGCGCCTACCATTTGCAGAAAATAATGTGATAAAAGACAATAAAGTTATTTATAATCCTTAGATCCTTAGATCAAAACAAAATAAGAGTAATAAGTCATTTAATTATTATTTAATTCTAATTTTACTGTTTTGTTATGGTGGTAACAAAAATACACGGTTCATGAGACTTCACCTGGTAACAGACGGACAAGAAAGTGTCCACATCTGCATCTTCTATAGTTATCAACGCAAATCTACAATCAAACTACATTCTGGCGGTTTTCACAGCAAGGTTTTACCCGTTTTTAGGGTTCCATACCTAAAAAGTAAAAACAGGACCCTTTTACTAAGACTCCACTCTGTCTCCAGGCCGAATATCTCAGAAACCGTAATAGCTAAAAATCTGAAACTTTCACAAGATATGTGTTTCCCGTGCCACTATAAGAACAAATAATAAAAATAAAAAAAAATAAAAATGAAGGGGGTTCCCATACAATAAACGTGTTCTTTTTTTTAATTTTTGCTATATATCAATAACGGTAGGTGCTAGACACTTAATATTTACACAGTATACATAGAAGTATTATAGAAGTAATTGGCTATCAAATCAAATTATCAAATTGAAATAAAATAAATATTTAAGGGGGCCTCCCATACAATAATGGTACGGAACCCTTCATGCGCGAGTCCAATTCGCACTTGGTTAATTATTTCTGGATAAGCGCGCTCCACCTTAGATCATAATGATAGCAACCCTTTAGGATCTTTATTTGATAAAATGGATTTAATTTTAGGTCTTGTATGTAGAGTTGCTTTTGGGATGTCCGATGTTCATCATTAACTCCAAACAAAAACCCCTGATAAAGTTTTGTTAGCAAAGCTTGAAATGATTGATTTTTTCGAATAGGCCCCATTCGCTTATGTTGAAATAATAGTTCCTAGAATAGTATTATAAAGTGATCTCTTATGTGATAAAGATATCGAAACCGTGTACCTTTATTGATTTTATGACGGATTGTATAATATATACCTTATTCGATTGTCATATTAAGTGATATACAAAAAAATCTAGTTTCCCCGTCCAGTCCAAGCAAAAAGCCTACCAACACAATGTTTTTGAGGTTCCGTATCTAAAGAGTACCAACGAAACTCTATTACTAATTCTTCGTTGTTTGTCTGTTTATTTGTCACCAGGTCTCTTGAACCGTAATAGCTAGAGAGTTGAAAATTTCATATATTATGTTGGTATTTCTGTTACCGCTATTACGCCATTCCCGTAGGTAGGTAAAAAAATCCAAAAAGAATAGAATATCGAGGCGCTGTGAGAACTAACCGGCATTGACTATAACAACATATGTATTTCACTTATTGTGTCAGCTAAGTTTGGAAGCCGCTGCGTAGTATTTTTATCTCCAACTGTTATGCTAATTCACACTCGCTGTCAAAACTATACAATCAGTTGTAAACGAAACGCGGGCCGGACACATCGACTCTGTTCGATTTAGTTTCTATCGATTGTTTACGACAAAATCGTTAGTTTTACAAACTAATTCCAACTATAACTCGAGAAGATTTGTAGAGGTAAGTGATAAACGTAAGAGATTAGATAAGTGTTAGGCTTAAATTCTTTTTTGCATTGATAAATTCATGGAGTGTTTTTGTTATTGTCTTGTTATATCATCGTATTGGCATTTATCAATACGTATCTATGTACTCGTATATACCTAGTTTCGAGTTGTAAGGATACTGAAGACAGTGCATACATACAAATATTGGTGATATAGCCTCCTTTCAGAGAGGCAAAAGTACGTAATGTACCTGTATAGATTATGTATAGGTATATTATTTGGCTCGAAAACAAGATGCTCGATCGTTCAAGTTAACTAGAAACGGGTTTTAAATAACCAGCTAAGTGCAAGCCGAGCTCTCAAACGAAGGATTCCGTATGAAAGACAAAAAATCAAGTTTTTGTATGGGGGCCCCTCTTGGATACTTATTTTGTTTGTAGTAGTCTAAGCGGCAACAGAAATGAAAGAATGCATGTGTGAAAGTTTCAACAGTCCAGCCATTTATGAGGTACAGCTTGGTGCCGGAAGACTAAAGGTCAGAAGTGTCCCGTCGGGAACGTAAGTGGAAACAGAACTGCAAAAATATAACTGCTCAGAAAATGCGTTGAACCGCGCCAAAGTGCATTTCCTAGGTTACCTGAGTTTTTTCGCTATTTTCTAAGTCGTAGTATACAGGTAAAGAACAAAACTTATTTCCCTAATTTACATGTTAGAAGTCTAGATGCTCTTAGCAGGTTTTTTTTTATACTACATGGGTTTTGCGCTTGATCACAATTCACCTGATAGTAAGGGACATTGGGATATAAGATGGAACGCGCTTACCTCACCACGCTACCCTTTTACGATAGCTATCACCATATAAGAAACCCTGTATAAAATATATAGATAGCCTACCTGTACTTAGTAAATATTAGCCCTAATAAAAAAACCTATGGCACAGCTTGTAAATTATTTTGTTAACCGTATCTATCTTCACGCAGCATTACAACCACTTTCGATAGAACTTTCACTGCATTTCGTGTGTTCGAAATTCTTATTCAAATCACACCATGCACGACACAAACAACGGTTACGTTGTTTTATTTTACACAGGTAACGACTGATGGAATCAATAAGAAGGCAGTCTGTCTAATGTATGTCCCTGCTTTTTACACTGTGCAATCATCCTAAAAATCGAGTGTGGCTCGGTGGGCAAACGTCTACTTTTCAATCAGATGGCCCCTGGTTTGATCTCACCTATGAGATTATAAGTTGGAATTGCGCTTGCTTTACGATGTAGGAAAACATCGTGAGAAAACCCATATGTTTCAGGACCACAATATCCGAAAACATGCGTCATCCGCTAACCCATGCCACCAAGGTGGATTATGGCTTATATCTCTCTCCTCGTGAGAAAAGACCCCGAGTCCCATCAGGGGGAACGTATATTGGGCTGCTTATGTAAAACTTCCTAAAACAAAGTCATATGAAAACTATAACCCAAATTTATTCGATATAATCATCACCGATTTTCATGACGGCGACCATTTATTGTTGTTTCCTAATATGTTCCCTAATATAGCTCGCTAGTCCGAATTCGGTTTTGAAAATCCTAGCACAGCTATTACAATAGAACTGAAATCATAAATAAATAAGTAAATATAAGGACACATTTCACACGGCTATACTAAACTATTTTTAATTTGTAATATGACTTCTACTACAACTGATATACTACATATACTTACATACATAAGTACTTTATATACATAAACACTAAGCCGACAGCCAACAAATTTAATTAATCACAAAGGTTCGACCTTTATACAAAATTACAAATAATACAAATAAAACTAAATAATTTTTTGTCTTTGTCTATGACAAAGTATAATAATTTACTTTATACTTTGTCTATGATATAGCTAACTATACGGTTAGATCATATCGATCACCAGTCACAATATCTTCAGGAATATTGTCATATTAAAAAAAGAGAAAAAAAAAGGCAAAGTAAGTAAAGGCATGTACAACATAATTAGTTTTATGAAGAGAGACACCCAAATCGAACCCCATTGAGCAATAGTAGGGTAACCACAATCGTGGTGGTCGAAGACAGGAAGTTGATAAGCATGATACCCATAACAAAACAAAAACAATACTTAAAACTTTCCAAAATACACGTTCGCAGTGGTTAGGAACTTATTCATTCATTATCATCGTCTACATAATTTTTAGCCTTTGACTCAAATACGACGAGAAATATATAAATTATAAATATTAGGACACATTTCACTCACGGCTGGTTAACCCCATACTGAACCATTTCTAGTTCGTATTATGGTTACTAACACAACCGAGCCACACTCGCTTCACTAGTAGATACTTCACTTTGGGCTAGTAGATTACTTATTATTAATTATACATTAAAATACATTTTTAAACTCAAAATGGCCGCTACCACCTAATGTTTTATCGGGAGTTTTACAATTACTTTAATTTATAATTGTTTTAAAAAGATTTCGTAACTAAATTCAACCTTTTGTGCTTGCATTGTTAGCAAAGAAAGGCGTAACTAGGAAGACTATGTTATCGGAACGAATGTACCTACCGTACCTACTTAAAGAAAGTACCTACGCTTTTGTACTGGTAATACCGTTATTTTGAATAAAATAAAAACAGCATTTAATTGGATATTGTTTTTCAGATTGATCCGCTATGGGCGAGTATGAGGTGTTGCCAGTCAAACAAGAGGATACCGATGCTATTATGAGATTACTTCGACGGTAGGTCATAGTTAATTGCACCATGAGCATTATATTCCAACAAGCATATTCATCTGCGATATATAAGATATGATACCTATTGAGTTTGATTTGATGTTTACCTATTGAGTTTAATGCTTTGAAGAAGTTTTGTTATTGATTTTATATAAGTAATGTTTAAAAAAAAAATTTTTAGGGATGTAGGTACTACATCTGAACAATTTAATGATGTCTTACACGGGAACTGTTAATATTAAATTATATGGAACAACCAACAAGTTTGTTTATATCTATACCTAAATTCATGAAAAAATATCCTTGTTAGAAGTGTGCTATGCCTACCTACGATTACAATAAATACATTGGTAGAATACATAGGTAGGTATTTGTTTTTTACTATGTTAGATTTGGTATTACAATTTACTAAAGCAGCCAAAATTGGCTTTAGTAGAATTAACTTTAACCCTTTAACTTAAACTTAACCCAAAAATTTAATAACTGGTTTTATTATTGCCACGTAATTATAGTATGCTAGATTAAGACTTCTAAAGGCCAAAGGATATTGAATAATAATGCCTGTTAAACCAGTTTGTAATAGATAACTAAAAATACCTTTAATTCGTAATAGGCAAACAATAAGCGCACACACATACGAGTTTGTATATTAGAGAAATAATGTTTAAAGTTTACTAGCATAAGCAGCCCACTATAGTATGTTCCCACTACTGGGACTCGAGGGCCTTTTCTCACTAGGAGATAGATATAGGTCATAATCCACCACGCTGGCCAAGTGCGGGTTGGCGGATGACACACGTCTTCGGAAATTGTGATCCTCAAACATGCCGGTTTCCTCACGATGTTTTCCTTCACCGTAAAGCGAGTGCAAATCCACACATAACTTGAAAAACAAGTCATTGGTTCAACCAGGGTCCGCCTGATTGAAAAGCAGACGTTATTTCTACTGAGGCACACTCGCTTTACAAAGTTTACTAAGTTATTTTAAAGTTTGACGACCCTTGCCAGCTTTGTAAATATTGCATGCATGGTGGTAGGGTATTTTCTTGTGCGTGCATGGCTAACAACTAGCTTCAAGTTGAAAAATCTGTCGACAAGCACCTAATAGTGTGTTCCGGCAGCCTCCTTGAGAGCCAGATATTCCAGACTAAGCATGCTTTACCTTAGGCCTGAATGTCGCTAACTGCTCAGATGTAAAAAAAAAAAACAGATTTTAGAACTTTAAACATTTCGCTGTTAGCTCTAGAAACACTGTACAGCAATATTTCGGAGTAGGTATGATTTAAATTGGGAAGTTTAATAAATTTTATATACGTATTCAGTAGGTCTGAGAATCGGCTACTATCTATTTTTCATACCCCTAAGTAATAAGGGTTGTTCATCCTTAAATTTTTAAGGCAAAACAACGTTTGCCATGTCAGCACCTATTATTACCTATAATTATTTATAATATTTCAGAACATTCTACATAGACGAGCCAATGAACAAAGCCCTGGATCTCTGCAAAGAAACCGCATGTAGTGAACTGGATGAGTATTGTACACACTCCTTGCTTGAGGGGTTGTCTTTCAAAGCTGCCGATAAAGATGCCAATATCGTAGGCGTTATCATCAGTGGTGTAGTCCCTTTAAAATCAGTAAGTAGTAAGATACACTAAGAAGATTTTACATGTCACAATAGTTCTGGCAACGCTTTTAATCAATACAATAATACAATACAAAAATAAGTTGGGGTTTTCCTTCCTGACGCCATAACTTCAGAACGCTCGAACATATTTTCACGGTTTTGCATTCGTTGGAAAGGGGTCTCGGGCTCCGTGAGGTTTGTAGCGAACAAAATCAATGAGTTCAATTCGCAAAAAAATCTATATACACGCGAGCGGAGCTGCGAGCAACAACTAGTGGTTTTATGGAAACTTTGGAACGGATCTTGGGATATTGTTTTTAAGTTTTCTAACCAATCGTGGTCGCACCAGCTCCAGAGTATTTTTAAGACTTTGACTAATTACCTATGATAACACAGGAATTGCAATGTGCCTATATACAGGCCATATAGAAAATACAAAATAGTTAATAAATAATAAAACAAATAATATTTTACTACGTACTACTTTCAGGAATCCAAATATAATATTCCCATACGTAGACAAAACTGATAAACATTTCAGATTTTTTACAGGAAAAGCGTGTAATTGACGAGTACATTGTACTAAATGAAACTGACCTTGAATTTAACATAGAAATAACCATATTTAAATAACAGAAGCATTACAAATGGCAAGGAAATATAAATTTACTAAAGTAGGTATGTTCCACTATCAGACAAGCACGGAAACGCCAAGGCGGCATCACCAACTACGAAGTACTAGTTATTATTCTGGGTCCCAACGAAACACACACAAAGCTCGCACGCGATTTGTCGCCGCCACACGATCTGACGCTACGCGGGCGCGTGGGTACCTGTTTTGCCTCGCCCACCGCGGTGTTTTACGCGTGGACGGTGGAACCATTTTATCACCCAAGTTACAATTCAATTTATTCTAATTCGCTGTAAAAAATATACATACATTATCTTTTTGAACATATAACTTAAATCCATAAATTCCTCTATTTACAGGACGCAAAAGAAGTAATGCTAAAAGAAGCAAAAGAATGTCAAAATCCCAAGTTCCAGAAGATTCTATACGTACTCGCGGAAAGAGAAGACGCGAGACTGTGGGAGAAGTTTCCAGAAGACGACAAGATGGTGGAAGTTAAGGTGGCGGCGACTGATCCTGCTTGGAGGCGGAAAGGGATTATGAACGCTTTGGTGGCAAAGACTGAGTTAGTTTAATTTTATAAGAATTCTTAACTTTAAGAAACAAATATTCACTGACCAATTTTTCTTCTTTGAAAGGAGAGGATGGTAAAGGAGAAGCGTTGCCAAATAAGATTGTAGAGTACTGAAGTGCCATCCAGCACAGTAATAATGTTTATTTAACGCCATTTATAGACGTCATTATC
The DNA here is from genome assembly GCA_035578125.1 of Mellilla xanthometata. Classification (NCBI taxonomy): domain Eukaryota; kingdom Metazoa; phylum Arthropoda; class Insecta; order Lepidoptera; family Geometridae; genus Mellilla; species Mellilla xanthometata. The sequence goes on from JAPUBQ010000010.1 coordinate 10,205,041, forward strand.
ATTATCCTATTGACTCAGGCGTTTCTTTGCGGGAATCCTTTTTATGACGTAGATGGCAGTAAATCAGGAATATTTAGGTAGTGTACTTCCACTGTGATCTCAAACCAATTTGAGATAAGTAAAGAATTAAAAAAATGGTGTGTTAATATTTTTTATTTTTTTCCATCTACGTCATTATCCTTGTGGAGTGTCATCTGTTGCCACTGTCTTCTTTATCTGACTTCGGGAGCTGTGCCGCTGTACCCCTTTTTTATTCATATCATCATACACACAGTCCATCTACACTTTCTTCAGCAAACACCGTCCTCATTTTCTTTCTTTCTCTTTGCGAAATCTAAAAGACCAAATTTTACTTCTTTTCCAGGGAAGCTGTGAAGAACAAGCACATTAGACTCGTTCGAATGGACTGTTCAAGCGCATACTCAGCAATGTCCGCAGAAAAACTAGGCTTTACTTGCATGCGCTCAGTCAAATATACAGACATCAAAAAAGACGGGAAACCGCTGGTCGTGCCAGAAACCCCTCACGTGGATGATAGAGTTTATGTTAAAACCTTAAGCGATAAATACAAGTAAATTGATTTGTTTTTTTTTTCTAAAATCCAAAACCTCAAACTTTTAGAAGTAGTCCATAACTAACTCTAGCCATAGACAAAGTATATTATACTTTTTTTTTTGCTAAAATGCAAAATCTCATAGTTTTAGTAGTAGGTAGTCCTTAACTAACTCTAGTCATAGACAAAGTATAGTATACTTTTTTTTTGCTAAAATGCAAAACCTCAAAGTTTTAGTAGTAGTCCTTAACTCTAGAGCATAGACAAAGTATATTATACTCTACTGTACGTCCTCAGTTATTTTTTTACATCGTACAGCTTGGCATTGGACCAGAAGAGCGCGTTATCATACAAGTTAACGACACTCTGTCTTAAGGTACAAGATGCCTTTTTTTTAACGCGAGGAAATTAATTTACGCATGCCCACCACACCCGGGGAGGTGGGTGGGGTATGTCGGGCTCGATGCCAGAAGGGCATCACTACCGACTAAAACCTCACGATGGTCTCCACACCGGAAAGGTTGAGGTTCCGCTCCTCGCATTACCCCGCCCACCTCGGCTAGCCTGAGAGACTCCTCCTCAGGGGATGACTCCCCTTGCAGTGCACGTAGTGCACCGCAACCACCTCAAGGACCGTGAGTGCAATGGACGCCGGTCAACGCCGGTCCGACGTCCAAGGTATCATAAGCAAGGTCCATGTCTGGGATAGCCGGCGTTCAAGGACCCGGAAATATATTTTAGTTAGTCCTCAAGTTAGTTAGTTAGGAAGCTAGCCAGGCGATCACTAAAAAATGCTGAACTAAACTGCAATCTATAATATAGAAATAAGGCGGGTTTTCCTTACTGACGCTATAACTCCAGAACGCACGAACCGATTTCCATGATTTTGCATTCGTTGGAAAGGTCTCGGGCTTCGTAAGGTTTGTAGCAAACAAAATTCAGGGAAAATTTCAACTTTGTGGCGAAAGGGCGTTCGCCGGGTTTGCTAGTTGTTACGTATAAAAAAACAATAAAGTCTTAAGACCATGATTATTGTATTTTTGTTGCACGTTTTACAGTCACAAATAATTAAATTAGTCATTAATCTGTTTCGTCACCAATAAACTGCCAAGCACTATTAAACACACAGGAATCGTCCCAGTCGCAATCCTGCAAAAAGGATAATAACTCTAATTAAATAACTTCTAATTATATTATAACAAACAGCAGGACTATTGGTAGATAGGGTAAGAAAGAAAAAAGAAATTACATTTCACACCCGGCATGGTTAAACCCATACTGAACCATTTCTAGCTTGTGTTATGTTTGCCAACACACTGATATACTACATATACATACATAAATATGATATATAAATATATATTTAACGCCCAGACCCACGGCCAACAAATTTAGCCATGCACAAATATGTTGTCCGTGCCGACAATCGAACCCGGAACCATCTGATTGGCAGTCCGGCATGGTAGCCATTACGCCAAAAGCCATTTTGTATTTGTATATTATATCTATTATTCATTATTGTACACTCCTCTCTTGTTTTTTTATTATCACTGTCCTTCCTCTGGTTGCCTGGAAGATATCGCGTTGAGCGATAAGGCCACCATTTTCGGCTCTATTTTTAAGTTTCTTTTGTGAATAATTTAATATAATAAGTGTGAAATATAGAATGTATCTATCTTCTAAATCACTAGTTCCGCGCTTGCACGCCGGCAAAACGTGACACTTTTTCGTGCGTGCAACCGGCTTTCATCGATTCATAATAATACGTCACTCGTCGAAAAGAAACCACCAAACCTACCAAAGTCCCAACTGTTCGTTACATACCTTGTTCAATGTAAGAAGGTCATAACTTTACGCATCAGATCGTAGAGATTCACCTCCGCGCTATCTGCTCTCTCGTACCAATATTCAGGAGATTCACTCACACCAAACTCTTTGAGTAGATTGTCTCTGAAAATTATAAATTAATTAATAATTAATTTAAGTAGTACACTATACGCGTCCACTGTTTGGCCTCGAGGCCCTTTTCACGAGACATGTAAGCCATAATCCACCACACTGGCATTCATTTAAGAAATAATAACTAACCAAACATTATCTAAATATATAACAACTCATTTTTATATTTTTTATGCAAACGTCTAATGGAAAATCTTAAATCTTTAAATGAGCAATTCTTGTATTTATATATTTGGAATCTCGGAATCGGCTTCAACGATTTTCATTAAATTTAGTATATAGGGGGTTTCGGGGGCGATAAACCGATCTAGCTAGGAATCATTTATAGAAATGTAAAAAAATACCGTGCAAAGTTCGGTCATCCAGGTACCAATATTTAAAAGTTGCTAAAACTTCCGTTTGAAACTATTATTTTTTTACAATTATCGTTCTATTACTCAGACATAATAAATATTTTTTTCAATTGGTTATTTAATACTACCTACCAAATTTTGTAGGTAAATGTCACAAAAAATAACAAAATACTTGAAAATACATATAAACTACATAAACGAATACATACATACTCACATATGTAGTTACTTGTAAGTGAGATAAAAAGAAACTAGCGAAAGAGCTTGTACAAAAATATATATTCACTAAAAAAATAAATACAATCTGAATTATATTCAACAATGTCAAATACAATAATTCTACCAAAGATCAACAGTCAAAACGAACTAAATTCTATCACAGAATTACAATAAAATGTTTACTTATACGCGCTGAGGTAGCAAAAATATACAATTTACAAGATCTATGTACAATTTAAAAAGATAACGATACAAAAACATTTTTTTTATTTATTTACAAATACAAGGACAATGGAAATATACGGAAAATTTTAAACACAATTCAAATAAATGATATAACATTCTTTTCTTGAAATAAAATGTAGTACAAAAGTTATTTTGTAATTTACAAATGTAGTCTCTCGACGTAAGCGTATCGTAATATGTGTTATTTTTTTTACAATAAATGGTCTTGCAGATACGCTTACGATACGACAGTGTGCGTATGTCTTTATCACCAGAAACCCTGTATATAAAATTGTAAGTTAAATATTTACATTGTACTTTGTGAGTTTATTCGGTCGTAGTGTTTACATACCCGTAAGTATGATTATCTATTGCTGAGCATATGCCACAATTTTCAAGTATGCAAGTTGAATATATTTATGACTAGTGTGTGTATAACAACCAGTAAGTATGTCTTTAAAAATCGATCTAAGTATTAAAGCAACAATTTTGTACATTTCATATTTACTTTCTATTATTTTGTCTACTTACTCAACTATTTGTAAAATCTACTATACCTACTCTATTCATGCTAAAAATGGCATGACAGCAATTCAGATATTTTTATTTAAAAGGAAGAAACTCGTTCATTGCTTTAAAATAGTATCCATACAAAATGAGTAGCTATTTATAAAATATCTACACCTAAAACAATTAAATCACTTTTTCTACCCGTCAACCGTCAAAATTTAAAAACGCTAATAATATAAAAGAAACGAAAGAAAGAAAGTTTGTATAGAAATACAGAAAACATTTCATAAGTCCGCTTCCTCTTACACTTTTTTGATTATGCAAGTTAGAGGACACGAACATTCAAATGTGTTCTTTTTGACTACGAGTCAAAAATAAAAGTGATTTTTGACTTGACTTGAGTGATTCATTTTGACTATTAGTCAAAAGTAAGCCAACAAACGAGTTGTTAACGCCGCTTTAGTTATTGCTGCCAATACCTTTTTAGCAATAATAGACTACACTACTATAAATAGATAAATTGTCTAATAATCTAGTTTCAGCTAGTTTGAGTACAACAAATAGATCACTTCTTTTCATCTGCTAGCGCTTGTCCGAGAGATGCCGTGGTCACTGTGGGGTTGGAGGCAGATACTATTTTGTCGAGAAGCAGACGGGTTTGTAACTGGAATGTGGAGAAAAATATAAATTAATCTTAACATATATAAATCTCGTGTCACAATGTTTGTCCTCAATGGACTCCTAAACCACTTAACCGATTATAATAAAATTCGCACACCATGTGCAGTTCGATCCAACTTGAGAGATAGGATAGTTTAAATCCCAAATTATAGTCGCAATTTTAATTTATTGCTAATTATTGTCTGTTATTATTTGACAGTCACAATTATCTGTGAACTCCAAATGATTCTAACAGATGTCGATACCTTTCGACTGGGTTGAGTAAGTAATCAATAGATGGTGCTGCTATGGTAAATCTACGAACGTGTCATATAAGCTACACTTTCTATTTTTCATACCCCTAAGTGAGGCAAAACAACGTTTGCCGGGTCAACTAGTATGACTATGATATATATGAAATGAAAAACAAATTGCGTATTATTCTAATTGTGTAATTAATTAGTATTGGATGAATCTTGGTAAGAGCTAGTTGCCAAGACACGGGCTAATGCCTAATTTGGCAGCTAGAACCAAATGAACCAAACGTATTTTTTGTGGTACTATTTTATTTTGAATTTTCACATTAATTAATTTCAGGGTCAGTTTTGATCTTGAAATAAATGAATTTAAATATTTTTACCCTGCTTTTTTAACTAAATTTATTTTTATAATAATGTATATCACTAAATGTATTATATAAAATATGTAGGTTTAACATAATAATTTATTGGTAAACATTAATCCACACTTAATATAGAAACAAATATATTCTAATTTCTATAAACTAAGAAAAAAAAGTAAATTAAATACAAGAAAATTAATTCATATCACAATTTAACGTATTGTTGGCTATTAACATTAAACTATCTCATTTAAATTTTGAATTTTATAAATTCTTTATGTCAATACGTATTAGTTTTATACATGTCACATATTAAAAACGAATACTAATCAAATAACCCGCCCCTGCTCGCCCCTGGTGCAAAGGTGCCCATCACGCTCGCTGCATTACCGCGCTGAATAATTTTGTTTTTTTTTTTTTTTAATATTAGGCACATTCACATACGGCTGGTTAACCCCATACTGAACCATTTCGAGCTCGTATTATGGTTGCTAACACAACTGATATACTACATATACATACATACATATTATATATAGATACATATTTAACACCCAGACCCACAGCCAACAAATTTAGTTAAGCACAAAGATGTTGGACCGGGCCGGGAATCGAACCCGGAACCTTCTGATTACCAGTCCGGCATGGTAGCCTTTACGCCAAGGAGGTCGTCGAAATGAATGAATTGAAATGAATTGAATTGACAGTTATGTATGTGTTATTACTGACCTCATTCCCGTTATCCCTGCCGGCGGTCCGGACCCTCTCGAGCTCCTCGGCGAGCTTCCTCGACTTCTCCTGCGCCTGCGCACGCTGCGCTACGTACATGTTTCTGAAACGGCGAGTTTCTACGCTAGAGCGGAACAGAACGCTGCAGGGGGGAAAAGTCACCAGTTTAGGGTCAAATCGACCGAGAAAAAGGTTATATATGTAACAAGTCTAAATTAAAAATGTAGAAAACCCCCGATATGACATGGCGGCTGTTAGGAACCGATTATTATTATCAAACAACGCCCCGCGGCGCTTCGCGCGAGTACAGGATTGTTTTGTTTTCCTGGGTAGTCATCGGAGTCTTTTTAATGTTAAAAAGATTTATCCTAATAAGCCACTTCCGTACCCTCAGCTATTTGAATATCTTCAAAAATGTTTCGCATTTATAAATTAATAGGATATTAGTAAGATAGTAGTAATAATGGAAGTGAAAAAGTTATATATAAATCAATTTACCTGACCACAAACACTTGCAGCATGACACCTATAAATGTGACTCCAACACAGATTCCAATGATATAATAATTGGGCAATTTTTTGATTCCCTGAAATCCATAATACCATTCATTTTGGGCCCGTTCTGAGTTTTGGTTCGAAGTATTGTTGTACTTGTGTTTTGGACTTTCGTAGTAGAAATTGTAGTCTGCGTTCCTGACACTGGAAATGAGATTTAATGTTTATTTGTCTAACACATTTAACACATGGCTAGTTCGCTCAATACTAAAGTTAACTAGTTTGTAATGAGTATCATAAGCATATTGTTAGGATGAAAGGTATGTTAGTAAACTTATATAGTCCCGAGACGGGGTTTGGCACCCCGAAGGAAGTGAGGGTGCCAATAATTCAAGGGACTAAATAAGTCTTTAACCCGAGGTAAACACTGTGCTTTTTATTATAAATACAAGGTACATTAGAATTGTAAAGAAAATTATCTTCTTACTTTCTCAGCGCACCATTCCATAAAATCATCATATGATTTTAGGTATGTTTGTTTTGATTTGGGTGGTAAAAGGTTTTCTTTCACTACCGCTTTAGCCTCTTCTCTTATAAAACCAGGCGTTAAATTCATATCAAAATCAGATAAACTCATTTTAATTAGATCATATATATACAAATCTCTGCTATGCGTATAAACAAGTCTTCAAATCGAAAAAATAAATGATGATTGAATTGCTTTCCCGCCATTTTGTTTGTTTTTTTTTTCTGTGGCTGGCCAACAACTATTCAGCCCTTATTTTTTATTTTCATGATTGCAAAAATGGTAAATATTTTGCTCAAATCTAAGTTATTATAAAGAAATTGTTGAAACTGAATTATAAAGTTATTTAAAAAATATATATTCTAATAATATACTTAATATTATTATTATTTTTTTATTTTTTAGCTTTAAGTTATTTCAAATTTACATCTTTACCTTTTTTACTATATTATTTTTTAAATAATTTGACAGCTATCAGTTAAAAGTGATTCTCCCTAGGGATGCACAATGTATTACTTTCATTCCGCTCCCCAGGCAACTTCAGACCTACTTTCAGATTATGAGTAATGAAAAAATCTATAATTTGCCTTAGTACTTTCTAGTATTTTTCTTCTTCCTAGGAGCTGAGTGGCCGTGTTCTGGTGTTGAGTGTTTTCAAGTCACCTGAAGGCCTCTGACTTGGCTGCACAACTGCTTGTACTAAGACTAACAGCCAGGTATTACAATTTACCATTGCAACCCAAAGTATGATGAAAATGACACTATTTTTTAAAGACAGTCTTATTGATCAACCATCCATCAACTCTTTTGATGCAGAACAGTCTTTTGTCTGACACTAACATCGAGGTTTATGATATATAGATAGGATAGAATTCTTCTTTTTTTTCATATAAGCTACGTGGTCAAGCCCTGCTGTCAAGAGTTTTTCGAGCCGCCCAAAAGCCTTTGACTTGGACATGGTAACAACTACTTCTACTAAGACTAACAGGTGGGACCTACAATTTAACGTGTCATCCGATCCACGGTAGCACCCAGATGAAAATGCCACTCGAAAAATAACAGTCTTGTGCATCAACCATCCAAATACCATCCGCATTGACCGTTTCTTAGCTTCGATAATTGAATCAGATCACCTTAGCTAGCCGAGCTACAGGCGCTGGATAGAATTAATACACTTACTTATAAGGTGATGGTCTGTACACATATGAGTATGACGTAGATCCATATGAGGATATGGTAGTCATATTGTCATACTGAGCCCTACTGCTTGGCTTGCCCAGAACATTGTATGCTTCTACTATCTGCACAAACTTCTCCTGAGCTTTCGAATCTTTGTTCTTGTCTGGATGAAACTGGAATTAAAAGTATATATTTTCTATGATGGAGGCAGTCATACCTGCACTGTAAACCTGCAGGAGGCATATTTTGCATTTTCTTATTTTTTAATGGAGGATAAAGTACATCTTTTAGTTTTTATAGTGCACAAGTTATAACATGTTAATTAGTATAATAGTCTAACGACTAGCACGAGACTAGAAGCTTTGTTAATATTATTGTGTACCTATTCACGAAGCTTCAAGGGTGAAACCAGTTTAGATTTGTATTCAATTAAAATTAGAAAGTTTGTTACCTCCTTGCTCATTTGAATAAAAGCTTCCTTGATTTCCTTGTCTGTGCAATTTTTTCGTAATTTCAGCACATCATAGTGGTTTTTTCTAGCCAAGCTGGAAATAAGTACGCGTAATCATGATACAAAATAATGCTTTGTAGAATAAATCAATTAAAGAAACTAAAATTGTAATCTGAATCATGAAACTAGTTTCACCTGTATAGCCTAACAAATGTTTTTATTGTCCTGTAGTCGATACATTTTCTGGATAAATACATAACGATTTAGACAGACGAAAATATTTCTATTTCTATGTTCATTTCATTGCTATTTGAAATTTTTCATGGTTGAAAAAAAGTGACATCAAAACATTTTACAGAATTGTGACATTCGGAGAAAATGACAGTGACATAAGCATTTCATAAACTTGACAAAATATTGATTGAGCTGCCAGTAGCAAAAATTAAACCATAGACGATTACCGGAAATAGAAAACCCGCGTTATTTGAAAAGACCGCGAAAATACTGGATAGCTCGAAAAATTGTTTAATATTTTTACCGCGTTTGGATTTGTGATTCGATTTCTTGAATGTAGACCAATTGAAAAGAACAGGAATTGAATCCTTAGAATCTGTACGGAGATGACCGCCTAACGGTCATGTATTATTGTAGCTTGGACCGGTCGTAAGCGCATTGAAACTTCGTTTTAGCCTAAGATCCCACTGCAGGATTGGTGCGCTCATCGACTATTTGTTTAAAACCAAATTTTTATGTTTATTTATAGTTAAGAGAATATATATTTACTAGGGTGCCTATCAAAATTTGGCCGCTATTATTTTTTTTAAAATTATTTTTAATTTATTTTTGGTAAAAAATTTTGTTTATTTATTATTTAAATAAAATAACGTCTACATCACAGCAATTAATATGAAGATTCAAAAAAATCACGGTTGCCGTTGCTCACCTGGCCGCACTTCTTTGCAGCCTGGTGTAAACAGGTATGATTTCGATAAATTTATACGTTCATAACCTATTTTTATGAATTATATGTCAAATTAAAGCTAATTTTTTTCTATTAATTATCATATAAAGTTGCTTAATTAAATCTGGCCGCAAATAAGGGTTGCTGGCTGTTAAAGATAATAAATATTTAAGGTAGAGTGAAAGAGAGTTAGCGCGTAACATCATTTGTCAGACGAGGACAGCGATTGCCGACTGTGCGACGCTTTTAAGCCATTGCGCATGCGTCGAATGCTCAGAATACAGAAAGAACCAGAAACCGTGAGCGCGCCTAATACTGAAGCTACTAAAACTACTCTTAAATAGAGTAGTTTGACGCGCGACCGATCCGATCCGATGGGATCACATTTCACGTGTAGGTAAGTATCGTATTTAAGTATCAACTTTTTTAATTATTGAATAAATTTCTCAGTTTTAAAATTGTCATAGATAATGAGGCATCCATCTTGTTAGTGTTGCCAGTATAAGAGTTTTGATTTACCCTACTTTTTATTACCTCTTGAGGGCTTTTATTCATTGTAGAATATTAATAATTAATTTAATAAAAATTAACCGACTTGAAAAAAGAAAGTATAACACATCAGTGCAGCCCGTGTGTACATAACCAATAGTCCTATTAAATAGTATGTTTATATCTATGAAAAATACCTAGACATAATATTTCATCATTTAAATTTTTGTTAATAAGTTCAAATTCTAAGAGACAATATTATATAAAGCTTACTCAGCAAAAAGGAAATTAAATGTATTTTTTTCTAAAGCGTCTTTTATTCAATAAATCTATCAATTTATTGAGACAATTAGGTAGGTACATAATAATAATATAGATTAGGACAATTTTTATTCTATTATTTTCTCACCTCCTGGACTCCCAAATTTTACGCTAAAAACGGACATATAATGCCTGAGCTAGCAACATTACGCGGGTGGGAAATGACGCGGGCGGGGGGCAGTGTTTTGTTTTACGCGGCTTCTGGTTCTTCGAGTTCGTAATAAACATTGTTTTATATTTACATTGTTATTTTATTTGTGCATCTAAAAATTATTATATTAATTAACGTAAAATAGAATTGATAAAGATGAAGTCGTGTTTTTTGTGTAACGAAAAAAGCAATGTTCTTGACTTTAATAATATATCATTCCAAAAGTGCTTGCTAATGTTATTGTTTCGTCGTAAAAAAAAATGTAAATATCATGACCTTTTATTTACAATTGACTCTACTAATGATTTTGGATATCATTCAGAGTTTAATTTTTTGTTGCAATTTATAAATTTATCATTTTGAAAAAATTACATATTTTTTGGAGTATTTATTATAAGTCGTCTCTATTTTTCCCCGGTAGTTGAGAACACTAACGTTCGACGCATGTGCAACGGCTTAAAAGCGTCGCACAGTCGGCAATCGCTGTCCTCGTCTGACAAATGATGTTACGCGCTAACTCTCTTTCACTCTACCTTAAATATTTATTATCTTTAACAGCCAGCAACCCTTATTTGCGGCCAGATTTAATTGAGCAACTTTATATGATAATTAATAGAAAAAAATTAGCTTTAATTTGACATATAATTCATAAAAATAGGTTATGAACGTATAAATTTATCGAAATCATACCTGTTTACACCAGGCTGCAAAGAAGTGCGGCCAGGTGAGCAACGGCAACCGTGATTTTTTCGAATCTTCATATTAATTGCTGTGATGTAGACGTTATTTTATTTAAATAATAAATAAACGAAATTTTTTACCAAAAATAAATTAAAAATAATTAAAAAAAAAATAATAGCGGCCAAATTTTGATAGGCACCCTAGTAAATATATATTCTCTTAACTATAAATAAACATAAAAATTTGGTTTTAAACAAATAGTCGATGAGCGCACCTATCCTGCAGTGGGATCTCGTACTATTTGCATCACGATTCAAAGCGAGCTACTGTGATTGGTAGCGGGCGGTGACGTAGGTACATTATGTATAAATGTATTTTTTATTTCGATCACAATTTATCCAACCCTCAGCCTCACTAAAGACCTCAGACTATTCTAAACTCCGAATAGTCTGAGCTAAAGACATATAAATAAATTACTTTATATCGTAGACGGAGAAAACAACTTTATATACTCAATGTAACGGCTCAAAATCACGCTGACTTGTGTGTCCTCTGTGAAAAAACAAATCACTAATAGGTATAGCTATGAAGAAAGTTATCAAAACCTGAGAGTTTTATTAATAATATTTTTTATATTTTAACTTAGTGTGTTGAATATATCACATAGTTAAACAATTACTGTAGATACTAAAGGCAATCGGATATACATATACTATTTAACGTGTAGTCCTACAGTTTAGCCGCGCTAATCATATTTGAATATTATAATCATATTATTATAGGTATGAGTGAATCGCCTGCCGCGCGGCAGTACGCATATTTTGAACGAAATAAATCTATATTTTTTCAAATTAATAATCACTTCAACAATCAACAAGTCTAGATAATAAATACTTACAAATAAAACAAGATTAGTTTTAAATTCTTGATTACTTTCTGAAGCACAAAATAAACGACAAATTTTATCAAATCACAAAGCTATAGAGCGAATTTTGCCCTTCTTTTGTAACTACATATAACAATTCTTTACACTGAATTAAAGATAATAAAACTGATAAAACCGTAGCCCTAGCATAAATACTCGCATATATAGCATATATATTTACGCAGGATTTTATATGATTCTATTTCTAAATATATTACTTTTGTTATATACGGCCTTAAACTCTATCAAATTAGACTGATGATGACTGAAGGATTAGATGATGATTATGATGATGAGGCTCTTCTACCATTTTAAATACTTCTCAGACCTGGCCAACCTACATAGTAAGTTTTCAAGGTAGTTGTGTTGGGTCAGTCCTACATACTTAATTACAGTAATACATAATAAAAGTATTGCGATTGCGCGGCGCACACTATCGGTACGAAGCAAGCCCGCGGCGCGCGTGTTCATTCCGGCACCGAGAGCCGCAGCCCGCTCGCGACCGCCCGACGCGCCGACCCGACGCAAGCCGCCCCAGTACCCTCGCGTCCACGCGCCAAGACGCACGGTCATGCGAGAAGCCACCGACAGAATGGCCGAACTACAGTTCGAAGCGCCGCTCGCGCAAATCGAGGAGGCCGATGACTGCTACTCCACTGCCGAGTACCCGCAAAAAACTATCAACGGCAACGACATCCTTATCAACAAGCTAAACAATATCAAAAGTGAAATGGTCAAAATACAAACCGATTCCAATAAAATAAACGACAACGAAGAACCCAAACCGGTGAAGTGCAAACAGGACAACGCTACGCAAAACGGGGAAGGCGACAATTTCACGGAGACTTTCTCCGGGTCACTCGAAGATCTGGTCAACACTTTCGACGAGAAGATCACGAAATGCTTCGGGAACTACGAGGAGAGTGTGGAGAAGTTGGCGCCGGTGCAGGTTCGGACCCAGGAGGAAATAATGAACGAATGCCAGTGAGTATTTTAGTAACTAATGAAATGATAATTGGAGCATGAACTTGACTAAATGATATCATCAACGCTGTATTTTTAGGAGTTGGTGATGACTGCACGCTTAGTGTTTACCTGTTTACTTATTGTTCTTACTAAACATACATTGATATCAAAGTATGAATGCACCTATAGATCAAAGGAATTGCAGATAAGAATGAAGATAAAACAAAAATATGACAAAAACAAAATGAGTGGTGACTGCGCATGCTTGAACTGTGGATCGATAAATCGAGGGTGTGAGAGGGTGCGTAACAGGGGTGGCGGTGACGCATCACATCACTGCGACCCACCCCTTTGCTTTGTTTCTAACCCAAATGAGACACTTTATGTCACGTGTAACATGAGAAACTACTTACATAAGTATTTTGATTACTTACATTCTTCATGACATCGTTGAGCCCTCTTTTTAGTTTGATTAGTTTGTTGTGGTGCGTTGGCTTAATTGACTGAGGTACACGTCTATGAATTCCAAGAGAGGCTGTCAGTTGATCGAGCAGTCAATCGATTTTAGCTTTCAAATACTTTCATTCCACAACAATAAAAGCGAGAATATCTACTATCTATCTTTTGATAGCGTATTTTCTCATGCACCTGACAATGTATCAAAAGACCTTAGCTTGATAATTTGCTAATTTATTCCCATTTCTTCTGAAGTTCTAGACAATGGTGGTAAAAATGTTTCCCACTATTGTATTGTAATATGGTGAAAAGAAAAGCTTTATTGTCATCATATGAAAAAGTAGCTTGAGAAAAGCTTTTATTAATCATCATTTACATTGTTGTATATCAACAGTATATTCTCTATATAAAAAATGATAATTAATATTCAATAACGTAAATTAATTTTATGCTTTATCTTTACCACTAAGATGAATTCGAATACCAATCTTTTGTTCTTCTTACGGAGCACCGGCGTTAGTAAACATAGCATTTTTAGTCCACTTGTCAAAGTTTTGGAGCCATTCCAGCTGGGGGTGCCACCAATTCAAGGGGTGAGGCGCGAGCTCGATTCGTAATTGATGGCTTTACAAAACGAGGACAATTAACCTGGATTCGTATAGATGATAGAATCAAACAAACAAAGCATGGAAAATAAACGGAAATAAATAAAAAGTGCAAACTGCCTCGTCGATAAAGCGATGGATTAGCAATCCGCTATACCACAGCTCGAATTCCGCCATGCACTTTACACATAATATTTGTTTTCTAGTTATGGATAGGTACGTGAAATTTTCACTCACAGATTTGAAAAAAAAAATGCAAATCAAATTGCCATAACCAAACCAAATTCAAAATTTGGTTATTCTTAAGCTTTCACTGGTAAAGTTTTTTGTGCATTTTGTGGCTGAGCCACCTTGTCCTACGGAACAGGTGCCTGCATTGATTCGACCGTGATTGTTCCACAACAGATGTTCTGGCCACCTTGCACACACCTTGCCTTGCCGAATATCGTATTACGAGCATATGGCAGACGTTTATTCAAATCAGCATCCACATTTTCCAGCGCAAAAAGGTCTGCAAATTATGATTGATGCCATTGTCTTCGTTATCATTCAATGAAGCGCGTGTCTGTTCCGCCCAAAAGTAGTCACGTCCAAAAATTAAGACGATCGCGATCGTTAGACTGTTATGATTTCTCGCTTGGAAATGGTTGTTCAAAACAGAAAAGTTTCAAGTCCATATCCATTTATACTTACCTAGTTCTCGGCATTGTTAGTCAATAGTAGAGATTATTCTAAATACTACGTCCATTACTCTAGTTGTTATGTTTCCACTTTCTTTTCATGCTAGTGCTTTTCTAAAGAGTAGTGTCATTCAATGTTTGGCATAGAAGATCTAGTTGCACACATACCTATTATTCTTTTTGCAACCCTTTCACTTTTTTGACTCCGATAAAGCTCTCACGACCGATTTTGTATTGTCGCACGATATAATTGAAAGCGTTTACAATTCTGCAAAGAACGTTTTGTATTCACGAGGATTCTTACCTACGAGCACGGCACACGACGCACGTCCGTCTTTATGTCACTCGTTTTGAATTTGAATAAGCTATTATCCAAAGTTGTAAGGTGCCTATTCGTTTATTGTCTTTTAAACAAAGCTTTTAAGAAAGCCGTTTGTGCAAATTTTTTTTTTTCGCCTTATCTGGGTTGGACGGTTACGTCGTTTGTTATTGCTTCACAAACAACGGTATCTTTATCAAAGTCTGCAGTGCTGGACTGTCTATGACCTGCGACCTTATGTAGAGTAAGTACTTACTTATTTGCTAGCACGAAATAGGTTTCGTAACCGCAACGGTCAGAATCTCCAGTTACTTGCTTGCGTTTGCGTGTTCATGCCTCTTAATCGCATAGACATTTAATTGTTCTAACCTTCAGTAAGGCAGCTTTCTAAGCCGTAACCGTTTTCATTTCATCAAACCCTGTAACTTATACAATATGGTTAGACCGGGTTGTGATTTAAAGTTCTTTTTGTTTCTTCTATAGCTAGAGCATAGTCTCAAATAACTTGTAACTGCAAGCGCTATACTATCCGACCGTAAAATTAGTTGAAACTGCAATTTACTAACAATCTAAACATTATGCGATACATTTAGCGAGGCTTCACATAAATTTGCAAGTTTTATCAGCTCTTCCTCTAGTCGCGAGGAAACATGGCCTAGATCTGGTGATATTTTTAAATTAGCATGTCTGTGCGCTTCAGACTGCTTATAATTTACATAATAATATAATATTACGGCGTCATTTTGACACCAGAGTTAATGTTATTGGTGGTTACAACGAAGTAATGAACTACTTCTGTATTCTTAAGAGGACTCTCTTTTGCTTCGCTCTGATGTAATACCGCTCTCACAGATCATACGTGACTCTACTTTCATTAAAATAACATGACAGATGACAGTACTTTATCTAAAGAGAGAGCTTATTATCTAAGTTGTGAGTAAAAACGTGTGGCGGTTTTGCAAGCATTTTGACAGGTCTAATTAGCAGGCACCATGATGTCACGCTCCCTTTAGAAGCAAGCTGCATCTAGTGATCTCCATAACAACGTTGTTATGAATAATGTTACCTTAAACAATCGAGACAGTAGTAGGCTCGGTTCGCATCCTCAAGTACCCACGCATACGGGTTGAGGCAATTGACCGAGCAATTTGCAACTACCCACATCATTTATTAACCTTTTTTGTTTAAATAAGCTTATCGAAGCTATTACTTCTTGGGAACGAAATACAAGTCTTGACATAAGACGATGTGGAAACCGTGTTTACGAAGCTACTAATCCATTAGAAAGTCCGTGTGAATTATTGAGACATTAGGTCTGGAGATTCCCACGTAGAGGCGTAAGAAAGCTTAAATTAATATCAAGAGCTAACGCTCTCTTTGATTATCGATAAATGTAAAATTTTACTGCTCTGAATGATGTAACTACTCATGGAACTTAAAGGTCAGGTTCATTAATCATTTAAAGCCGCATACGAGCAAACTATCCATCAAAAGATGCTAGCAAGTGGTGACTTGGGAACGTCTATCGATGAATGTAGACAAATTGCTAGATCAGTTATATGAATTATATTATTTATAGTTTATTACTTGTTATACATTTAATGTTACTACTCTCTATTCTTGTTACACAAATCCTTTTGTATATATATTTAGTAAATATATTCAGTTTCTATGTATATTTAAGGTTTTAAACTTCTAATGTTCTTTGTCATAATTAAGGTTGATATATGTATATTTAAACAAGTAATTTTAATTCGAACTTTAGGAATTCGTTGCAAGAAATAGTGTTATTAAACTTCTTACAACTTTATTTAAATATGTCTTTAGTACGCCGAACCTACTACAGAAAATCGATAAAGTTATTTGATTGCTCAAAATACTTGCCTTTCGTAAATCGAAATGCCGACAATCGCGTGAGATTCAAGTTTTATGGGTTTAGAAACTTTTATTATAAGAATTTAGTGGATTAAGTAGTACAAGTATCTAATTGTACTACGTTAGTAGTACAATTAGAAGAAACATCAACATTGTCTTAACAATGTTGATGTTTCTACAAGTTAATTTGATTCCACGTGGTAAAGCTTTACGTTCTTTATTTCAGGCCAATCATAAACTAGAGCTATATTGCACAGTGTCTTTACATAGGTAGAGCAATTTATTTTAAGTTAGAATGAGAAAGAAAAAAATATGTTGTGCATAAAATAAATGAATGCATACACGTACAAACACACTACATTCGTAATTCCTCATAACTTAGTTAATATACATTAGCAAAATCATATAATTTAGCAAACAATAATAAGTATATGTAAAGAAGTAGTAAGTACTCCAGCGCTGGTTTTCAACCTGCTCCTTCACCCATCATGTGAAAAATAAGGGTAATTAGATGAATCACGTTCATATGGGCACACAAATAGTAAAGCATACAATATCTGTTATACATAATATATGAAAGTCATAAAACAACAACAGCAAGTTAATATACAAGTTCGATTAAATTGATTTACAAGCAAGGTAATTTATTATAACCAATATTTTTATTTAACACAACACTACTGCATATGTCATAATACTAACGCATATGATTCCCATCCCAAGACATTTGACGTCAATTTCAATAGCGCATGCCATTATGATCTTACGTTAAAGGAAGCCCATGCAGATCTTAACCATAATAAGTCCCTCTATTCTAAAATTAGGTATGCGTATAGTTACAATCAGAAGTTGCTTACCTGGTTTTAGATGTCAACATTATAGAAAAAGCATGTTTTTTTAGCCTTTATCTTTATTATCACCACTAGAAAAGAGCTGTTAAAGCTTTAGCATAAAGAAAAAAAGAATATACAAAATTGCTCATACACCAAAACAAGCTATTCGTTCTGACATTTTTCAGTTGATGATGATACATGCCGATTTCGGCACAACAACCATTTATGATAGGGCAGATTACTCATTTATCTTCAATAATATTTCCAATTTTAGCAGTACCTATATTATTCTTAAGCAGGCATTTCACTTGAGGACGTCTGTTAGTCTATTATACCACCTAGAACCCATTTATTTTTCGTGTGAGGTGTGGGACTGATCTCTAATGTAGTAACTTTTGAAGGCACCTGAACGTCTGACACGGCTTACTAACTTCCCACCATGAAATCTACTTCCTTTGAAGTAGACAGGTTCAGATACGTTGCGCGGGCGCAGCCTAAAACAATTACACGGTTGAGTAGATCAGGTGTGTTGACCGAATTACGAGTACATTGAAGCCCAATTATTGTATTTTACAATGCGTCTATTAACCACTTGTTAATGAAAATGACAATGTGCTTCTCGACATTAATGACTCTATTGGCCTTAGTCGGTGTTTGTGCTTGTTTAAAAAGCATAAGCAATTATAATGTATGATTTGGGGGTGACGGTTTATCCGATCAATTCTGAAACGGTTTAGTACTACGGGATATAGTCTCAGCAAATCATTTTTTTATACTTATAGTAGGTTAACTTTGTTGATAAGTTGAACTGTTTTGTTAGGAATAATTTCCATTTTTTTTATTATTTATCATCCCTTCATCGTGATTTGTTAATAACTTGATTATCTCGTTACTTATAACTATGCAACGGATTTTGATGCAGTTTTTTAATAGATAAAGTGATTCAAGAGGATGGTTAATATATATAATAACATCCATTAAATAGTGGAAATACTGTTATTTTTGAGGTTTCTAATGTGATGTCGTTAATTATCTTTTATTTTTCGCTTACATTGCAATCGCAGGCTGAACCCTACGAGATTCATCAAAATAATGTACACATTATTTGTACTAAAAGGTCTACCGAAAACTCCGCAATGGTATAATGTTTTTTCTGTAGTTTATTTAGTATCAGCATTGCACCCGTGCGAAGTCGGGGCGGGTCGCTAGTATTTCTATAGATTAAACACAAAGGTTTTAGTTAACTAATGAAATAAATATTGCTCTAAGTCTAAGACCACGTCGACAGTTATCTATCGTCACTTCATGACGCATCTCCGGCAAGCCATATGTTGCGGTTTCCTTGAATTCGCCAACGCAATACAATACACCCAAACACATTATATACATATTGTATATTGTATTCATGAATACCTATAGTAGTAATAGGAAATATATGCTATTTATAAACCCTTAGTAGATAATCATTATAGTTCTTAGGAACTTCCAGAAACTTACGCCTATTTAGATACGAGTACGTAACTGGCGGTTGTATTCAATATACGTAAGTATTTTTGTCTACAAATTAATGAATTAAAATATCAAGTATCTATTATTTCACGACATTTATGCCGTATGACGTTAAATATTATTGCCTCCTACATCCTCCTGCACATATAGTGACTTTTTGAAACTCAAAATGCTGGCAAAGTGCATACTAAACATTGAACTGAGTATCGAAAGTCATCATGCCAAAGCAAAAACCGATCGTATCTATTTACAAGCTTACAACGCATTCGAACATTACTGATGCTTGACCTTCCATCAAATTAAAATAGACTCTCCCGTACCGACCCACAAATTGCGTTACTTACGTCTTTTATACTCTTAGAACTGTAAGTAAAATTTACTGACCTACCTATCTATCCTCTACATATCTGTGAGTTAACGGTTCATACCTCCAGTTATTTACCACACTTGTCAGCGGACCCTTCGTAACTGCTAATGTATTATGTAAACATTTTCATTCGCTCAATGATTTATGGATCCACGAGACAATAGCCAAATGTTAAATCTTGATTAATACAAATATTGTTCAGTTTTTCTTAAAGCCTATCCAATATACGTATATTAGATAGACTTTCAAGAAAGAGCGGAGAATGAAATTTATGTCACCAGTTTCTTGCTTCATTTTACTCATATGTCACCTCATCTTTGTCCATTAGAAATTTCACAGCGTTCTGACATGATTGATGATGATGATGGAGAAGATTGCTGATACAATGGGTTTTGCGCACATTTGCTATTGTCTCTTGGCACCGTTAGTTTGATACTGTTAGGAAAGCTGCTCATATTTATACGTACGGCTGTGGTTTAGTGCTCAGGGATTTCAAATCAAAGGAAGAAACAGTTAGCAAACTTTACATATTTTTTAAGCGACTTAAACTTCCCTATATTCATCCGGCCCTTTTTGTCGAAGTAATTACTCCTACTACGTGCGTCTGAAAGAATTATTAGCCATAAAAACTGTTTATTCCAGAACAGGTCCGTGGCTTTTTTATTTTCGTTCTATACGCGATAAGTCCATAGAATTTGGTATGTTTCTCTCCACTGGCGTCGATTACTTCACTGTTGTATGTGGTTTATAAATACAGCCCTCGCTACGTGATTATTTTCGCGAGATTCACGTCATCTGTTTGAGACCGTTTGTACGACTCGCGTATGACTAAAACTGTAGCATATTGCTCGGGATATTGAATGAGTAACCAATTAACTGAATTAGTCGTGGTCTGTTAGTCTGTATAATTGTTTACATAGGATAATGTAGCTTACGTACTCAAATGCCCATCTTACTCCAACAAAAGAATGCTTTGGTCAAACAAGTTAAACAGGTCCATTACTAAATGCTTTTAGATAAGCATATCTAACCTTGCTAAAACATTAGTTTCAAGGACGGTCGAAGTCTTTTCCTTCCGAGACATCTTGAAGAGTCCCCTCTATAGACCTTCACAGTCTCCCTCCTCATCCCACATCCGCTCCGGCACAACTGCGCATGCCCCAAACACCTCCTATAGGTCAATGCTTCAAACATTTCAAAGTCTGATGATTTACAACCGTATCGTAAACGCCGGGGTTGACTACCTTACAAGTAACACGCAATCTGTGATTTGTATTGCTTTGTAAGGCAAGATTTGGTTTTGATCCTTAGAACACAAGCGTAGTCACGCCTCGTTTTTCCGTTTACAATGTTATGAGTTCATCTCGCATCTCTGTCTTACTATTCAGAGGCTAAATGCTTTTTCTGTAGCGTTGTTCCTTTCTCACCTACTCCTTATTTGGTGTTCCGTTACCTGAATCTTACTTGTATATTATACATATAGATATGCACGTTTAACTGTGCTAGGTATACATATATTACCTACCCAAGAGTTTTGAGTGTTGCTCATTGTGGCTTTCCCGAAATAGTCTGGAATTTCCTTGAAGGGTGATCGATACTAATGTCAGCGCAGAGACTGGAATTTAAATTGGCAGGATTGCTATGAACTTCCAAGAAGCTTTTAATATTATAGCAAAAATTTTTACGTTGTAAGTAACGATGAAACCCATTTAATATTTAAATTTTCACTTAAAAATACTAGACTGAACAATAAGGAGTTTACTGATACTTTGAAAGTACGTAGTAATTAATGTTACATAATTCAAGAAAGGAAGTATGTATACAATTAATGAATTATAACTTAACTATATTATTACGTCCGCGTATTACTACATCCACAATGTGACAAATATAAGCTTAATTTTCGTGAGGAAATAAAACAATGAACACAAGCAAAATATACAATTAATGAAGTAGTAACAAAATTACACAACGATTGGCACAAGCAGATTTTTCTCGAAAACATCATTAAAAAAAATTGCACTGAATCGATATTGATAGATGTTAGTATCTTAACTAGGCTTCAGAGAGACAGGTCATTGTGAAATATTATGTCCACATAGAAACCCAGACTTTATAAAAAGCCACCTTAGTTATCACACGCACCGTATTAGGAAAGGAGCAGGCAAAGAAAGTCAGGTCAAGTCGCTCAAACTGGATCTCGCATTCTCTGAACGACCGGTTTGACCGGCGCAAATCCTGGTCCGGGCGCTATACCAGACCATAAACTGCAATCCCGTAACGTGATCCACAGATTCAAACTTTACATAATAATTGCAGAGAAATAGCCGAGCAGATAAAGAATGGTTTTGATTTGAGCAATATAAAAAAATACGATGTGCTGAAAAAGAAAAGAATAAACAGTCAATGCTCATGATAGTATCTAAAGAACTACTCTCAATGAAGAAACAGAAATAGCTAATTTTTAATGTTGGAATTTTAAACTTATTCAGGATTCCGTATAATTTTAAACATGAAATAAACATGAACCGTGAATGAAATCCTGCAACAGTATTTATGTAACTAAAGCGATAAGGTCATTGTAGTGTATAAATACAACTCGCATTTACGCAACATGTTTAAAATAAAAGAAATGGCACATGTTACGTCTCTTGAGTCACCTGAATAAAATAAGAAGCTCTGAATTGTAAAAAATCTCTTACGAGGAGGAAATTGTGCGGTTTGATAAATTCTCATTGCAAAATGTGTCGTTCCAAATGATTTAACGTTACGCATATTATGGCCGCATCATTCTTCATAGCGCCTATAGCTCGGCTAACTAAGGTGATCTGATACGATCATCGAAGTTAAGATACGGTCGATGCAGATTGCAGACAGTCTTTGGATAGGTAACCATGCACAAGACTGTCTTTTACAAATTGGAATTTTCATCTGGGCGCTATCGTGGGACGGTTGAAAAGATAACATAGGTCATGGCTGTGTCTTAGTACAAGTAGTCGTTAAGCCAAGCTGTGGGTTTTGGGCGGTTTGAAAAACTGGCCCAATTAGTTCATACGAAGAAGAAAATCATTCTTAAAAGATCGCCTAACTGTGTTCATAGCATAACTTTTATAAGTAACTGTTCTTTAATTGTCTGTAATCCGTTTCGTAATACGAGAATTAGATAATTATTTACCGCTGGGTTTGGTTAGCGTTTTTTTTGTTAACGGTAATTTGAGTGGCAACAAATCTCAAGTCGTGAGTTTCGTGATCGACTGATGACAGATTATTGTTTACGATTGTTGTATAACTGTAATTTATGATTAGGACGACGATGATAAATTCAGAACTGTTATTAAAGGAAATTATGAAAATTTTTGCGTTGGAAATACCAATAGGTAATACATGTATATTTATACTCATATAGTAGTACATTTTATTTCTACTAATGCGTTATTTTCTGCAACGTATTCACGTGCGCAATTGAAACCATAGAAATATATGCCGTCATAGGCACTGATTATTACATGTACACAGTTAAGAGTATGGATTTCTATTTATGTGCTGACTCTTGGACTTTTTCCAGAACTCTTAATATTTACATACCTACTTACTTACATACTTGGCTTGTATTCCCATGTTTCTTGCACACACAGGTTGTAATACAGCATAACTATATAATAATTAGGCCTATGCTGATAAGGTATATGCAGGTAGATAAGTATCATGGCCTAAAAGTAGTAAACGGACAAAGGCGCTATAATTGGATTCTTCAGAATCAAATAGTCATGCTTACTTTCAAAGAATATCAAGAATCAGATGCTATCGATTACAGATAAGCTTGTGAAACTGTTATTGACAGATCTTTGATTTAAACAACGTACAAGAGAGTAGGTTTCACATTATTTCCGAAGCTACAGCTTGTTTCGCTTATAATTAGTAAATGAAGAAAATAAACAGAAAAACATAGTTCCCCGGCACACATGAATCCAGGATCAAAAGTAGCCTAGTTGTTAATCCGAGGTAAAAGCTACCTCAATACCTAATTTCATCTGAATTGGATCGTATGAGCGTGAAGAAGTAACTAATAAACAAACAGTAACACCAAACGTTTGCATTTTTAAAATTTTTACTTTACTAAAGACTGTTTGATATTCCGTCGTAAGCTACTAGTATTACACACTAGGCTACACGTAAACAAAGTGTCATTTCACATGTAGCTCAAACTCACGAGCCTACTGCTAGTCGGACCTAAGACTTTGCAAGTTTTGCAATACCTACATCTTACGCCACTCACTGAAGAGAAAGTCTTCTCACTATACTGATTATAAATTGACATAATAACTGCGACAACTTTGGCTATGGTCATAAAAAGTTTATGTTGGTTACTACATTCGAGTAGCGTCGTAAAGTATCGTTTACAAACGTATAAGGTAAAGGCACCTATTTCAAAACTTGAAAGGATATTGAATATTAGGCATTAACTGAACCTTTCTAACAGATTGGCTATTTTTATTAGAAGTTTTATTGTTTTTCCTTTTTAAATAGACTATATATTTCATAATTAGGTTAAACTTTGTATTTAAAATTAAATTAAATCTGAAAAAAGTCCTAAGCACCTAATTCCGATGTAAAAATCCTTATTCCGATGTATTTGGTCCTTAATTCCGAGTGTACAAAATAGAATCGATAGGAATGATACATGTTGTTCAAAAAATTACGACTTATTTATTAACATTAATTATTTATTAATCACATTATTATTATCAATATGGCTCCTAAAGAGCTACGTTGAACTGTTTGTTACAATTTGTTACTGGACTTCTTAACAATGAGAACTTTTTGATCCGTGTAATAGCATTTTGGGGATTGTCTTCTGTATATTTTATTGTAGGCTTCATTATCCTATAACCAAAAAAAATAAATATTATTATAATAAAAATTAAACAAAGAAGTGAGCTATATACAACGTGTTGCTTTGCATTCTCGCCAAATTTGTAGAGGTAAGTATACTCCAATAGCAGACCATGAATAAACGATGGCGCAACCTTGAGATGGAGAAAAAAAACATCTGTTCCATACAAAAAATTCGTTGATCGTCGACAAAATATATGAAACAGCAAATGACTTTTTTTTTCGATTTCAAGGTTGCCCATAGTTTATTCGTGCTCTGCTAGTGGAGTAAAACTACCTCTTCACATTTGCAAAGCAACATGTTGTTTATTAAGTTAAATCAAATCTATCCAGTAATAAAAACGTCTTAATATAGGGCTCTCTGCCAAGCAAGGTATTATGTAAAATAATAGTAATAAGTACATACATTATTTGTATTTGAAAATTATTCATAAACGTTTACCGCTATCTGTCTTAGTTTGTGATAGTTACTAATGATTATGATAGGAGAATAGTATTTTTTTAAATTTTTATTTAGTTTTTGCATTTACTAGAACTAAATAAAACTACATTGTTACCTGTACAAGTTGTGAACACTCTGTATTTTACTTGAGTCTGTGCCGCGGAATTACGTGCGTATAGAACCTTATCCCGACCTACTGTACATCGGAATAGCGTTTCATATGAAAATATCATGTTTCCTAATTCCGAGTACTAAAAAATGTATAAATTTTTCATATTTTTTATACAGAAAAAATCTTATTTGCAATATCGTCGTAAATATATATATTACTTGCTAACACTCATATTAGATTAAATATGAACTTTAATTTTCTTTCTTATCTTTTCCATACAACGAATTAATAAAATAGGTAAATAAGTCATCTATAACATGCTATCATTAGTGAATGTGATGCAAAAACTTACCTCGGAAATAGATTTTAATATTCATTTAATATTTAATTTGTCAAATCCAAACTGAGATACCCTTAATCATAAAAACAACCCAGAAAATCAAAATATAGATCATGTCTATGAAATCGCTATTCCGCGGTATAAATCGTAATTAGGAACTGACTAAAATATTTAGCACCTAATGCCGAGGTAAATTATAAATACATTTGGGGCTTAATTTACTCAGAAAAATGCACAAAAGTTAAGTGTTTTAGATTAAAAACATATTTTTTAAATAGTTTAACACAAAGAAGTAAACACAGAGTACAAAAATAACGAGAAAAACACTATTTAAAAAAACATGGTATTCACGTGCACAGGGTCCAAAATGTATGAAGCGTGCGTTTGAGCCAGCTGCTGTCGCTATTTTAACCGATTATTTCAAACTGTTTACACATGACACCCCTTTTTTGATGATATAATTACGCAAAGATATATTATCTATTGAATGGAAAATCTTGCATTAATTTTCATTAATTAAATCTCTTGTAAGCGCTATTTTTCTAAATACCTCGGAATATGGTGCCAATTCCAGAACCCCTCGGAATAAGGTGCCTTTACCTTAGTATCTAACTTGACTTTACATCGTATAGTTTACAAACGTTTTGCCTTCGTGACGATAAATTTCCTTAGACATGCCGTGAATGGTTGATGGAAACCTCAACACAACTATTAATTGGTAGGTATGTACGAGTAAGTAGAGAAAGTATAGCATATTGAACGGCTCAAGTATTGTTCTGTTTTCTAGTAAATAGAAAGGGATTGCACTATATTTCTTTTAATTTTTTTATAAACTAGCCACTTGCTAGATGCTTGCACTTAAACTGAACCATACAAAATACATTAGGCTATATATATTCCACCTTGAATCAAAATATTTTACATAAGAGAGTAATATTCGAGTTAAGTCAAACATTTCTCATATGTACTTGAGCTTTTGAATTATTTAGCCTTGAAATACCTATGTTAAAACGAAGCTAAGTTCAAAAAGGTATATTAATGTAATTGAGCAAGGAAAGTAAAATAGCAATGCTAACACAATGAGTGCGTCGCCTTCATATCAACTAACGATAAAACATACTCCACTTACATTTCCTTTGTTCGCAAAGATAAAGCTATCTGCTCTAAAAAGCGACAATTAAATAGCTACGGTTAATAGTGCCGAGATCGCAAATAAAAATAAAACGTGTTTTACATATCCACGCATCCATGACTTTATGAATATTCATGCGTTTGTTTTTAAAAACAATATAGGCATGTATGTATTTAGATAAGGAAAATAAGATGTAGAGGCTGATAATGAGTACTCGTATGTATTAAACATAAATACAATATTTTTCAAGAAAGCCATCTATTATTATTAATAGACTTATCAGTTATGATGTTTCTGAGTTTACTTTCTCCAACGCTAATGAATATAAACCTTAAGTGAGGTCCAACGCCAATTAAAATTCTTTAAACATCGGTGTTTAAAGATTAGTGAACCAATATTTCTAATGAATAACTAATAGATGCTCCAAGGGCGGTACTCCCACACGTCAGTTTCGTGTCAGTGTCGAAGATAAAAGCAAACTAACTATTGCCTAATCTGCCGGTGCGCACACGCATGCATAATTTATAAACGATCAATGTTCAATCCAATTGACGCGCCTATGAATATCAATCGAATGCAAGTTGCAGACGTAAACAAGGCAATTGGTCGACTTGGAGATGTTTGGTAAATTGGGCGGTCACGAGATTCCAATGTTAAATAGAATAAAGACATATATAATAAAATAAATATTCGGTATCGTTCGGGTTTGTTTATCTATCCAAAATATTAGATAAGCAAATGTAGCCATTCGTCACTTGAACTTCACGAGTAACATCAAACATACGTACAGACGAAACCAAATATACAATCTTGATTTGTAGTTTAACTTTGGCACCATCCAATATTTTCAAAAAAAGTAACACTCAAATCACATTGATTTTATAACCATAGGTTCAAGTTCAGAACCACAACGAATAGTCGTTTTGAAAACCTTAAAAGGCTCTGTTACCAGCCTTTTGTGTTGTTAAATGCGCAATAAAAAGTTCAGCATTGTTTCGTGCCAGCTTTACCGAAGGCTTTGCCTGCTCATGGGCGTCAATACGTCCTTGAGACGAATCGATCGGCCTGCCTTTTAGTTGCTAGCTGCCACACTTTTAATATGTGTGTCAGCTTTGTGAATCACATCACCTTTATTCTATTTAATTATGTGGTTTTCTACAATAGTTTTGACTAGATCACTGGATATTTTTGTCTATTGTAGACCTTATTTTCTATATGTCTTTGTCAACTTACTCAAAACAATAGGGCAAAGCGTTTTCATAACATCATTATTTTGTTCATTGATATGACATTCCTCATCGGCATCATCTATTACAATCACTTGCAAACTGTTCTAAACAACGGATCCAATCGATTTGAATTGGATATTATGAAGATGATGCTGCAGATTTTTAAAGAACCTTGCCCCATTGAAATTAGACCAATATATCTACGTACTGCCAGTAGGTACCTATGTCTAGTTGCGATGGCGTCGTTACATCGTCCTACATTATTTAATCAGAGCACTTACGTAACTAGTTCGTCCTTCTAATATTTAGAACAATAACTGCAGCACGGAACGGAAATACTACTTATACAAATTGAGTTTCGCTTCCAAATTGCCTTTTTTGCATAAGCCAGTTGTTCCGAAGATTCGCACGTACTGAAATGATTGGATTTCTGCAGTTCCTGCGAATGTTATTTTGATTATTTGCAGAATAGGTAGAATATTATGGTTACGTGAAATGGGGGCGTAATCTTATGTTTACTTCGAGGCATCTTTTGTCGGGAAGAAACTATCGTCAATGTTATATAAGTCCCTATGATCGTTACCATAACCACAATTGTTATTTCAGACTTATTGTGTGTTTCTCGTTTGTTTCTGTACGTTATTGTCTGAGGGAACCGGCATAGTTCTGTTCCTTTTTTAATGATAAATCTATCGTTATCCAAATAAGTAGGTAAATGATTTCTTTCCGGCTAATCACCTAACCAAAGTATCTGTATCATCTAACTAAACACACATCATTAAATGACAAGGTTTAATGTTTTCAACTTTATGGGCTTTCAATATTTATCTATCAGCCATTAAACTGCTCAAATAGCCGTTTGACCTACAGTGGAGCTGTAAAGATTTAATCGAATATACACATTGATTTTAAGATGACCTTGCGTAGGAGTGAACTGAACATGTGGTGTATGTAACATGTATATGGCTCTGAGCAATCATATAAAAGTCTACAAGTGTCTTGAAACTGTTCTGTGAATACGAAATCAGTTGCTTCCAAGCATAGACAAAATACATTTCTTGTTTATGGTGTAGTAATACAAAACGTGAGTACTACAAAGAACGAACATTGCTAAAATTTTAAAATTAAATAAAGTTTTTGATTATTTTATCACACATGAGCGAATACTTCTTAGCCAACAAAATTACTCTCAAGATATTTCCATATAACTTCGTCGTCTAGTGACAAGAATGCACTTCTCCAAATGTCGAAATAACAAAACATTCTTGGACAAGCTACTTAGGCAAGTGTGTTATCGTTGCTTAGCTGAGTAAACTCTCTGGTTAGCAAGCGGTTTGAGCAAAGGCCGTATGCTAATGTGTTACCCTTGTCTCTCGTCTACTTCTATGCTAATGTCTGCTGATGCTACTTTCACTACTTTTGCTACGTATGTTTTGTTATTAGCTTTGTGGTCGTGACGTAAAGTTTTGCAACTATTATCTTTTGTTTATTAGTACTCGTAACTCTTTCTCGGAGTATTTTAATTCTACCTATATTCATATCTTTTAGCTCCATAACCAACTGGGTGGTAGTCTCGAAAAGTCTACGAAACGTTGAAATGAAAATTTGCAAAGCATTCATTTACAATATGCGCCAGTTCTAATGTTCAAATCTAGATGTCGTGTAAGAATTTATGCACATTGACAGATTTATTAATTCCTGACATACAAAAGTCGAAACTGGCGTAATAGTGATACAAAACTTCAATACCGATTAATGTAACATTTGGGACAACCATAGACCATGTTTTGTCATGACGTACTTTACCCTTTTTTTCTATTATCCATCCTTCTTAACCTACTAATAATAGCGTCAATAATAAGTTTTTTTCAACTTGTTATAAATGTGTTTCTTTTTCAACTGTATTTTATGTCAGAGTAATTAATTAGTTTTATTACTTTAGCCTCGTTTAGTCCTTTTTTTTGTTAAGAATATCCCAATATTTTTCTGATGCATCATCCAATTAAAGGCGACGCAGAGGTATCTCTCGTAGAAACTATATAAAAATAAATCCCGAGAATTTCTATTCATTAATCAGACGTAAAGTGCCCATTCAAACGCCCAACTTACCGCTTCCTTATAAATTAATGTTTGTAACACAAACAAAATGAAGAAAAAAAAAGAATTACCATTACGGTCCCCGAAAGTATACATCGAGAGTTCGTATAACATTTTTGATTAGGTTTTAGTTTACATGGTACAGCGATTTCATCGGGCTTCAAAAATATATATTTTTGCCGTATAATCGTATGCTCGGAGAAATCAAGTTTTACTATTTGGAAAAGTTTTATATTTTTAGTACTTCTCCAAACAGTAAACCTCTCCACTTACGTCTATAAGTAAAGATAAAAGATGTTATCTTAAAAAAACCCAATGTCTTCCTTCTCGATTTCACAAGATTTTAAGTTAAAGTTATTGGAAGATGAAAAAAAAGAAAAAGAATATTCATGATCAACGGCACGGGTACATATTTTTATATTAAATTACCTTTTACATTGTCCACGACTTTAATTTTTGACTGTTAATGTTACACCTCCGATTATATTTTTAAACTTTTTTCAATAGAGGAAGTGGGCAATAAGGTTAGTCCAGCCACTACCTGCCGGATCCATGGTACCTTACACCTGCTTTCTACAAAAAATATACAAACACTGGCCTCTATTTTGGGAATCAATAGATTAAGCATCAAACCATGGTGCAGGAGAGCACACTATATAATTATAGTTATATCGTTTTTTCGGATAATTTTGTTTATAAATTTTATATAACTTTATAAATTTCTTCCGGTACTTTATCTGTATTATATATACTGTTTTTCAAATGCTATTCAAAACAGATGTCATTATAACAGGTACTTAAATTATCTTTAAGATTTCTTGGCACATCTTCTGTAGATTATAAAATGCCCCGCTAAAAATTGTAATCTTCACCGCCGTAGATTACCGAAGTGCTATTCACGTCGCCCCCATTCACACTCCGGTTAGTGACATCGGCCGGCGAAATTAAAGAAAAATAAACATATGAAAGTCCACGAGGACTGATATAAAATTCTATATTTGAATCCCTACGGGACGCGCCCGCGTCACTATGGCATGCGGTTTTTTCTTCGTACCAAATTATGAAGAACCGTTAGTTGGTTGCACTTAAATTCTCAAGCTTAGCAAAGAGTTTAGTCGTGATTGCTGTGGAGATTAGATAATAACAACTTAAACGTTGACTGTCGATGGTGTAAGCCATTATGATTATCTTGTTGATATCGGTGATTGCTAGCGATGCATTATTTTTTAAATATTTGATGCAATAAAATAATGTTAGCTTCAACACAGACATAGCATCTTTATTTATTTATGAGCCATTTATAGCTTCTTTAGAAGTTGTACTTGACCTGAAATCTGTGGTATTACTTTAGGTACTTAGATAGATATTTTATACAGTTGAATCAGAATGACATAACCATTGACTAGGTCATGCTTTAAGATTCATTGCAATTTGGTTTCATTATAAGGCATTAGAGCATCGCGAATTATTTTTGAGTGATATAATGTGAATTTGGTTTTATGTCGACATTTTTTGTTTCCTTGTCTTTACAAATTAAGTCATCCGTTACATTTCTTACTACATTAAACCTTGGCTATCATCATAATAATCAAATTTAAATGATCTTATTAATAGATAAGGTTAAAGGGGCCAAAATTGACATTGACTTTCTTGGTTTGAGGACAAAATCTAGCACCCTCAACAGATGTATACTCATAGCAACCTTGATGAGTAACCAAGTTGTACCCTGTCGGCGCCAGGCAGCCGGGGTCAGTAGCACACCGGCTCAGCGTGGGGTAGCGGGTGCGGTCGGATCAATAGCGCATCCGATACAACCGCTTACAATCCCTCCAACTGAACTAAATTTCTGATTTTTGCAATGCGACGTCAATCTCGTTATGGACATAGATGATGTGAACAATGTCTAATGTAAGATAGAAATTAAAACTAAAACTATCCTACTTAATTTTCCTCCTCGTCATTTCATCATTTACTTACTCGTCTGCTTTAACTGATGGACATAGTTCTTTTCTTGTATTGAGATGTATCTACATCGCACCTATCTTTTAGGAAGCCATATACTTAGGTACGGAACCTTAGTGAAAGCTCTATAAAATTAAATATATATTTAACTTTTAAATTGTATTTCACATAAATGGATAACAGAACACTTAATACTAAAATGATCTACCATCATCTTCCTCAAGACTTTGTAACCAGATAATCTAAAAAAATCCAAACCCGTACAATAGTCCATCAATCAAGACTCTCAATTGAGTTAATAACAAAACAAGATTAACGCTTCACCTAGACAGCTAATGATGTAATTAAAGACCCCTCCACAGACAGTGCCGGCTCAAACTCGAACAAATTACAGCTATTTGTGGCTACTGACAAACTATTTGGGATGGATATGTTTATTTAAGAAACTTTCAGAGCAGGCAATGGGGATAAAGTTGTGGTAGCTAAAGCTCATTCTTACCAAGAACGCGGTTACGAAAATAGGTAAAGTATTCTATGTTGAATGTTAACTATAAAAGCTTAGTTTTTTAAAATACTGACCATTCCTTACATAGAATTTTTTTGTGAGCCTATAACATGTTGTGATGGATGGCGCCCCATAACATTAAAGCCGTAATGCTAATAGCCGAGATTTGTAAAGAAAAACTAGTTCTGGGTTACGGCACCAATAAAGGGCAGACGCTGCAGTAAAATATTGCCTCAAAGACCCTACTGTTGACAATAGCCTATTTATTACCTCAAAATGTCAACACAGGCTTATACATAGAATACCAGCCAAGCAGATGGAACTGCATTGTGTTTGACATTTTATGACCTTTGAAATATTACTTAGAGATAAAAGTGCTTAAAAGTTTTAATCGTGGGTGTTGAATTAAGGTTTGATTAAATAGCTTTATCATCGTTTATAGAACTGTGCCCTGCAAGTAGTCACGTAATATTAGAACTAGAAATTATCTATAAAATGATCTTCAAAACTTAAGACATAGACCATCTAGTTGGGCTCTCTAAATGGTTTGCTGAAACTGTGACGAAGACAGTGACAATATAATATATCATAGAGTTTGTTATTCCTCTACCAAAACTAATTTATTTCATTTAAGTATTAATATATCGGTATAAAATAGGTCACCCACAGCAATTCTTGGTTATCTTGTGTCAGTCTTCGACTTGCATGTGATAAAGTGATGTACATATCTAGTTAATTGGGTTTTCTACCAACAACGTGTATATGTAAAATATGATAAGAGATGAACTTAACCTCATTTCTTGTGTATCAACGTCTTGGGTGACTGAAGATGAGTCTTGAATGCTAGCAATATCTAATTTAAAAAGGTGAAAAGGCTAGATTAATGATTTACTTTCTCTAGTATTTTGGTGCGATTTATTTTTTTTTCCTCGCTCCAATGTTGTCATTACAAAAATCACATACCACTATCACGTTTTCCACGAATACGAATCCTTAAGGAATCTATTACATATTTATCTTTAAAAGGTTCAAATTTTTGTTTGCTCAAGTTGAAAGTGACCGTATGTGTTAGTTCCTGTGCCTTTACTTTGACCGATACAGGTTCGTTTATGGCCGACGGAATGTGAAGTCCAAAATCCAGTCCGGCTCGATTCTTGGAAATAACGTGATGCTTTATTCTTCGACTCGTTTAAAAATGATCCTTTGGTTTTGTGAAGTTCCTATTCCTTAAGATTTATCAACACATTAATTTGATTATTTGTTTAATACATTATATATCTGAATGTTTTTTTTTATTTAAGCTACTTAATTACCCACTCTCAGTTAAAAAATCATATTACAGCCTACGCATCTTCGGAATGCGTATAAAATGCTGTAATACCAACAAAAATTCATGAGGTATGCATACATTTGTGATGCAATGAGTACTACGAGTACCGTACATTTGTAAGAGTAAAATGCCGAGTGCCGAGCTTGTTGATTGGTTATCGAAATCACGTGGTCGTTTGCGGCAGCCAATAGAATCGAGCAAATTAAAGATTTGGTGTTTCGTGTTTGAACTTAGCACTCAGTTTATCAGTTAATTTCTTTAAAAAAAAACAACATAAAAACCTGTCTCAAGTTAGATGAAGTTTAAGTTTAGGTATATATCAGTTAAACATTTAAAACTTGGGGTACACTGAACTCCACATAAGATTGAAACTAAATCATGGAAATAAAAATGATATTGTAGATTCGCTGGAGCCTTAATTTGAACATAAGAAAACTACGCATTTAGGTTTATTTTCTAGTTTCTCAGATCAAAGTATAAATGACAAAAATTTGTTTACTTGGTATTACGTCATTTGTACCAAAATATAAGTATGTACAAGTAGTACTGTTCTATATTATTAATCCCGTTTTTTACTTACAAAAGTTTTTTAACACTCCAACTTGAGGTATCATATTTAATTACTACAAATACAAAAATGTGTTTAATTTAAAAAAGGGCGTAACGTCGGCATTATTCTTTATTACTTTGTTTCATGCACCAGCACTCTCGCTCAATAAGAAAACATTTCTGAGAAACAGCTAGGGGTCTCGATGTCAGTATCAATTACTTTCTGTGATTAAAAGCTTACGGAGAAATGAATTGCTAATCTTCTTACTCGTACTTAGGTACTGATTTAGACGCAGTTTCATCACATACTAGTGATCCCGGTAAATGTTGTTTTGCCATATTAAAAGCAATAATATGAAAATTAAGTACCTATATTTTTATTATTCAATTAATTAAATGGCAATTCAAATTATACAAAATGAAACGACAAAATAATAAAAAGAAATAACCCACCCTGCTTCTGCAGGGGCGTTAGTTCCACCTAAATTAGGTTGAAATAGTGATAATACTCTTTTTGAGTTTGAAGCTTCTTTCAAAGAAACACTTATTATCTCATACCTCCTTGTAGTTTTGCAAATACAGAATATATACAATGTTTTATGACTACCTATACAAATAATTTATAGGTCACATTTAATTTTCGAAATCCGGGAACCTAGAATTATTATAAAAGCTAAGTACTTTTTAGGTATCCAACATTACAAAAAGAACCTGAGCAATAAAACAAACAACATTAACCATTCATGTAAATTAGAGGTTGCTTGTACAAAATTGCCGTAAACGCTCGATACCCATGGGTTAATCGTCCATTGTGTTAGTTTCGCACAGTAAATCTAGATAGAAGCCATGTAAGTTTACAGACTGGTTGTTTTGCCTACTCACCGTTTATGGTAATGTATCCAGTAGATAATAATGTATGTACTCTAATTAGCGCGTACGCATATTTACTTGATAATTGGTCGACACTCAGATGATATCTATGTCATAATGAGTATATGCTATTTATTATACAAATACAAAATAATTTATTGATAACACCAAAGTTACACGTCAAATATATTTGGACTTATGAACTCCTAAGAATAACATCAACGAATCTCCTGCAAACAGGATTGTTAACAAACAAAAGAAATAGTAAGACCTTATTTAAACTTTTTACACTATTTATTTAGGTACCTACCAAAACTCGTGATTCGATGAAATGAATAACAAGCAAGTACAAAAACAACAAATGCAATAAACACATAAAAATCTTATTTAGAATTGTGTCCATACATGGGTGTGAATTAGTTAACATATGTAGCTACATAAAATAAATACGAGTTGTTCATGTCGAACATAGAACCTCCTTTTTCAAGCCGGTTAAAACCGGAAAATGCCGTCACACATAGCATTAAAAAAAAAACAGCAATCATAGCTCAAAGAACAGTAAATCACAAAAGTAAGCAAAGGCAAAAGCAAAGGTAACGGTGCATACCATAACCGTGGATTGGTGAAACCGCAGGCCTTTGAGGCCAGTGGATGTGGACCGACCATTTTTGTCAACCTGTGGGCAGATATAGACTTGACATTTATGCAAAGTTAGATAGGGATTGACAATGTGTGACAACCGGTGTCAACTTCAGTAAAAACATAAATTAAGTTCTATGAGTAAGAATCACTGGACTAGACGCTAAGTGAAGTAAATATGAAGGTTTTTAAAATGAACTTCAGTCCGTTCTTTAAGGTTTGCAGACCTTATGGAACTAATGGATACCTATGTGATTCGTACTAAAAACGTTAAGTAAAAAATAGAACCAATATTTTCAAATTCTTGTTAATTTCAAAGTTTTTACACCAAATCTTATTCCAGTCCACTAAGTAGGTTTATGGTAAATAGAATTCGAATATGGAGAGCTTAATCATAATAAAAGTAGCTATAACAGAAGTTTATGACACCGATCACCTTGTGTATCCGTCCACTTTCCCTGCTTGGTGGAGCAACTTTATCAGATGAGATATTTAGCTACTGTACCTTGTTATGTTGAGTCTAGTTTCACCCACAGTTGACAGAGGAAAATAAACTAATCAGGATTTCCTTTATGGCGTTCTTTACCTACTTTGCAGCATTGGTCAAGAGTCAACTAAGCATTTTTATCACGCAACTATAAAGCACTTTTACTAACTATTTTGTTTTGAAGTTTGTATACGAAGCTGTTACAGAACTCATTTGAAATGAATAGGAGAATCATTGTTGCTTCATCAAAAAGTCAATTTAAGCTGAAACACATTCTTCTTCTTCGTAAGAGCTAAGTGGCCAAGCTCTGGTGTCGAGAGTTTTCAAGCCGCCCAAAGGCCTCTAACTTGGCTTAACGACTGCTTGTACTAAGACCGCCGGGACCTACCATTTAACGTGTCATCTAGCCCACAGTAGCGTCCAGATGAAAATGCCACTTGAAAAACGACAGCCTTGTGCATGCTCCGCCATCCAAACACCGTCCGCATTTTGATTGTTGCTTAGCTTCGATGATCGCGTCAGATCACCTTAGCTAGCCGAGCTACAGGCACTGAAACACATAAGAGTACGGAAAACAAAAACAAATGCTGTCCCGTTCTTCAACCTTCTAAAAGGGCACTAGTCTCCTGTCAGTGAACGCAAATATCAAGAATCACATCTGTACCGAATAAAAAGTCTACATTATCTCTCCAAACCTCGCAACAAGGCATGCAAAATGTCATCAACACCGAACAGAGTTCAGGCCATATGGCATATAGCAGTTGCGTGACGCAACGCCCACAAGTCCCAGCCAGACCTGCTATTGAGATTATTGATGTCATTTTGCCTTAGAAACACGCAGGAAAAAAACATTTAACGAGTCTCGAAGTGATTGAACAGAAATAGGTCTAAAATTGTTTTTCAAACTTATCAGTATCAAAGAAAAGCTATTCAAAAATCTGAATTGTAGATTTTTGAACCAGCTTTATTTCTTTTTCATAAGTCCGATTAGTCCCAAGTTAAGACGGCCTGTAAGATATTGTTTACCGTTTACGATTTTTTTTCGTAAATACTGTAAATCTTTTGCGTAAATAAATAAAATTATTATTATTATTAATCAAGATTTTGCCCTTATTTTCGCTGGAGCGAATGACAATCAGTTTTAAAAATGTATGCGTTCCCAATACTATGTAACTAGACCTGAAATAGACGAATTTAATCGACCACATTTGCTGGCGGATTGCACAGCTAAAATAACTTCAAACATCTACTCTGCACTGTGATGCAGAGGCCCTTAGAGGAACCTAGCACAAAACACAGCGACTTCACTCAGGTACGAAACCTACACTCACATAACTAGTCTTTTATGTACCTAACATTAAGTTTTTTGTAACTATGAATTTGATTGCTTAACTACACAATTTACCTATTTGATTGTTCTCTGTCTCATTAAATCAAATCTCGAAAAGCAAGATAATATTTGCGAAAACATCTTCTAAAATATTGTCCCTCCGACATGCCAAGCCAAGCATAGA
The DNA here is from genome assembly GCA_035578125.1 of Mellilla xanthometata. Classification (NCBI taxonomy): domain Eukaryota; kingdom Metazoa; phylum Arthropoda; class Insecta; order Lepidoptera; family Geometridae; genus Mellilla; species Mellilla xanthometata. The sequence goes on from JAPUBQ010000010.1 coordinate 10,242,761, forward strand.
AAACATCAACTTGGCAAAGGAATTCTTAGTCTAGAAATAGACTCCATACTAAGCACTAAAAACAGACCTAACACACGCGAAGCTTGCCTCTTGCGTAGATCACAAAAATTAGTAGCCTATTTCAAGATTTTTTGCACAAGTTTTAAAAAGGCTAGGACAGATGGTAATCTAGGTCGAGCTACCTAATTTAGTCGACGTGGGAATTGGCTAAGAAAAACAATAGAATGATAACTATTTTGTTACTTCCATTTTAGCCATGAGTTAAAACTACGATTAAAATTGTTAATATGGATAGAGTAAATTAAGTAGGTAAGTATATTATGGATGAATACAAAGCAAATATTTACACTGGTAAAATGATGCTTGAAATAAAAATTAAGTAAGATAAAGAAAGAAAGAAAAAAGAAATGGTTAGGGGAAAAATAAGGTTCTCGAAATATCGACAATCTCTCTATGTATGTGTATAAGAGACCAGTTCAATAAAGTTATTCTTATTCTATACATGCATTTATTCCAAGCAGCTATGAATATTTTTTCTATTTCTGCAACCGTGTAACAAATGACCGTGAGAAAGCAATGAAAATATTTTCAGACGCGTTAACATTGTTCTAGATACTAAAAATGCATGAGAAAATAATTTCATGAACATTATAAATAACCTTAATCTAGCTTTAATGGTCGTTTGAAACTCAGTAGTTTTAACTTGGTAGTATTAGTTACTTAGTATCGTGCAACTCTGCAATAAATCCAATACCTCTATAATTCACGATGTCATTTGATTATTCGAGGAAATAACGTATGTTAACTTATGAAGACTCCAATTCATGTAACTGTTACTATTTAACAAAAAACACACATTTTTCAGAGTCTACAGTTAAGGAGAGTCTAAACTTGCTATTAAGAAAGACAAGTCTAAAGACTTACATTACTTTATATGTGTATTTAGCATTATGTTCTGTCTGAAAACTATGTCCTAATAAAGGCATGGTACACACTCGTAACATGAAGTGACACATTCCTCAATTGACTCTGACGCGCGGTTAGAATTAGCGGCAATTTGTGCCTCCGGAGTACAGGGTGAGTCACGGGACGAGGTGAGCACTGGGGAAATCTAGACTGTGGAACCAATACGTAGCTAAACCAAAAGCTAGCTGTGCTACGCGGTTATACCCACGTAAATCCAGGATAAAAAGTAATGTGTTTTCGAAAAATATGTACGTACATAAATTTCTTCGGAAACGGTGCATCCGCTTGAAAGTGAAGAAGCAACCGACATACACACTTACACACAAGTTTTCGCATTTATAATATCAGCAGGATAAGTAAATTATAAAACAAATATAAAAGAAATTACGCGTCAAAGAAGGGAAACAGGTAAGACAAAAGAGTAAAATCCGTAAACATTTTAGTTGTGGATCGGCATAGTCGCTTCTGCCTAATGGGCGATCACCTTAAAAAAAAAACTTTTACGACACAAATGTAACTAATAGATTCCAAATGCAAACTTGGTTCTAAGAATTGTTATTGTACGTATTAAGGTAACTAGAGCTATAAAAATTGTAATAAAATATTGATTGAGTTTCTTTCAGCTCGATTCAACAGTATCTAGACATAACAGTACTGTTTAATAATCCTACTCGTAATACTTTTTCCTATTTCAATTCCATCCCTTTTCTTTATAACTGTCTCATTTATGACAGCATCCCGTCCCGGTTTCACACGGGCTATAAAATAATCTGTTTAGCAAAAAAACACAAAATATAGCCTATGTTACTCGGGGATAATGTAGCTTCCCAACGGTGAAAGAATTTTTCAAATCGGTCCAGTAGTTTCGGAGCAAATTCGCGTTAAACAAACAAACAATCAAACTTTTCTTCTTTATAATAATGGTATAGAAAAATAAACCGTAAAATTTTACTATAATTTTCTATGTCGATTTAAACATTTCTTGGCCACCCAAAATCAAAACCTCCCGAGTTAATAACATCATTTATCCAGCTCTGCAATCAAGGAGGCCGGTAATAGACGGTCTATAACCTGCTTTCAAATAAAACCAAGCGTTTGATCTCGTGCACTCCAACATTTCCTTCAAACTTCGAGTCACCTTCAAAGAAATCAAGATCACACACGACCTTACCAATTTAGCAATACGAGTACCTACCAGTCAATCAAAGATCGTTTCGGAGTTTCAGATGCTAATTATTGCAGCAGGCATCAAGTTACAGTCTGTTTTAAAAAATCGTATTCGTAAAGAGTTTATCATTCGATTTTTTTTTCTTTTATCTATCATTTTTTTTTTCTTTCTTTTATCTTCTATCTTACTAGCTACGCCCTGTGGTGCCAATTAATCGTGTTAAAAAAGAATTAATTGTATTTCCAGGATCTAACCTACCTCCGTACCAACTTTTCTTTAAAATCAGATCAGTTGATTGAACATTAAGGACTAACTGAGAGCATATAGAGAAGGATAGCCCATTTAGTTAAAGCAACATTAGTTTAGTGAATGTTGAGTCCAAAAAGTTTACATAATAATATGCAAAAAAATAATACGACTCGTACCATAGTCTAATTAATTCATATTTTCGTACACAAATTAATTAATTCATATGATAACAGACGAATTAATTAATGTATATCATAGACGAATTAATTAATGTGTATTAAATAATCATAGCTACGAGGTATTAAAAATATTAATAACTAGCTCTGCCCCGTGGATCAAAAGTAACCCATGTGTTAATCCAAGGTTTAACTATATCCATACCAAGTTTCATCGCAATCGGTTCAGCTGTTTGAGCAAAGAAGTAACAAACGTACACACTTACACACAAACTTTCGCATTTATAATATTAGTAGAATAGCTTCAAGAACGTAATAAGTATGGGTAGAATAAATATGTAGTCTATATTCTGTATTATACTGTATTGTACTGTATTGTTCTGTATTATTTGACGACCTCGTTGGCGTAAAGGTTACCATGCCAGCCTGTCAATCAGAAGGTTCCGGGTTCGATTCCCGGCCCGGCCAACATCTTTGTGCTTAATCAAATTTGTTGGCTGTGGGTCTGGGTGTTAAATATGTATCTATATAAAATATGTATCTATGTATATGTAGTATATCAGCTGTGTTAGCTACCATAACACGAACTAGAAATGGTTCAGTATGGGGTTAACCAGCCGTGTGTTGAATGTGTCCTAATATAATATATATAATATTATAAAGAGGAAAAAGTTTGATTTTTATTTGATTGTTTGTTTGACGCAAATACACTCCGAAACTACTGGAACGATTAGAAAAATTTTTTCACCGTTGAGAAGCTACATTATCCCTGAGTAACATAGGCTATATTTTGTTTCTCTTTGCAATTTAGATTATTTTATAGCCCGTGCAAAGCCGGGACGATCTGCTAGTTAATAATACAGACAAACTTTCATCTTTATAATGTTATTGAGAAATGGGATACCTCAATTAGTTAAAACAGCATTAGTAGTACTTAAATGTTGAATCTAAAAAGGTTACATAATAATATGAAAAAATGCCACAACTGATTTGATTAATTAATATCATCTTAAACGAATTAAGTAATTTGTATTATCATTGACATGAAAGAAAGAAATGTTTATTGTTAATTAATGTGTATAAATAATAATATATATCATAATTTAAATAGTTATATACCCTAAAAATTATAAGAAATAGCTTCAAGAACGTGATAAGTATGTATAGTATGGTATGAAAACAAAAAGCAAACACAGAGGTTTGAGAGACATTTATGTACATATATTATCGTGTCGCCATAATATACGAGTATGTTCCCTCAAACCTCTAAGTCCCGTTGTCTGCGGCCTTGTCCTGCTTCAATTGGGATGCGCAATTGATCTCTTCCAGTTCCCAGTGGAAATGTCGGCAAAACGACTGGAATTCAAGTTTAGGGTTAACCTAATGGTCAAAAACATCATGTGTAAGGCCATTCGCATTAAAAACCGAGACAAAAATTCGAGTCATCTAAAGACGCTTAGCATAAGCATAAGCAGCCCTCTATTATTTGTCACTGTTGGGACTCGCAGCCATCTCTCACAAGGAAAGAGATTTGTACCATAATCTACCACGCTGGCCAAGAGCGGTTTGGTGGATGATATATATTTTCGGATATTGTGTTCCTAAAACGTGTCGGATTTCTCACGATGCTCTCCTTCCTTGTAAAGCGAGTGCAAATCTACATACATATAACTTGAAAAACAAGTCATTGGTGTAGAGCTGGGATCAAGGGCAGTCTGATTGAAAACCAGGCCTAGACCAAACCGAGTCACACTCGCTTTTAAAAAACAGGTTTAAATAGTTTTTTCTAACCTTGCCATGCATTAGTAAATTACACGAATCTAATGGTTCTTATCGCCCTCGGGCCATGGAGTTGGAGACCCATCGAAATAAATCACGTCGGCTTAGATAATATCGATGAATAAGTGCGGCTTTCCAAAGTAATCCTTTAAATCTAATAGACTGGAGTGCGTGTATTGGTCTTTTTGGGTATTCGTATTTAAAAAGTAGGGATCAAATGTTTCAAAATGAAATATATTTACTTAATTATAATTATTATTTACAAGCAATTATTTTCCACTGCTAGCTATTTCTTATTTTTTTACTAATAGTTAATTTATTTGTATAGTAAGAGTCTACCTAAATCTGTATTAATATTATAATTCTTTGTTCACAGAATGTGGTGGACAATCACTGGCAACTTTGGGAATATTCTGCCGATTGATTGGACCAAATCCTTTTCAAGAAAGATGCATATCCCTACACTGAACCTGAGTGACAAGAAGGTGAGAGATTTAAAGCTTTGTATTTAGATTTTTCCCGTTCCTAGATCCATCGATCTTTTTTTTAGGCCGTAGATTTAAAAAATAAAATACCACTAAGCCACATTAAATTCTCCGTAAGCATTTGATACCATACCTTCCAAAAAAAAGGAATAAAAACGAAGAAAAAGTATTTGTAAGTATTTTTACTATTGAAATAGGTACACCTAAAATTTGAGAGACCATAATTGTTTATCATGTTAATTATTTAAAAGACAGACATATAATATATTTGCAACAAAGTTAGAAATTTGTTATTCATCTTCATCAACATCGAGATCAGAGTTCAGTTCCTTATCTACGCCACATTCATTACCTTGTTCCAATGCCACAATAATTAAATTAATATATTATCGTTAGAGTCATTAATTATATTTGCTTGTAATTAATCTGAATTTCATTTAATCGCTTGTTATTTTTCTTCTCTCGTTTCTTCAGTTTTTTGTCTCTGTAACTTTATACTCATGGAATTGGTCTGACGAGACAAAAAGGTGGGAAGCTTCGCGAAGCGTCTTTTTGCTTCCATTGTTTCATGGGAATGAATTTTTGATGGGTAATTAAAATTGAATACAGTGTGAATACAATCTAGATATTTTTGCACTATTATCTCATGTTTATCATGTTTAAGTGTTCAAAATAGTTCAGTGGAAAAACGTAACCACATATATGTATGTTGTCTGTTTATTTCATCGTTATTATGATCACTATGTTTCAGTTTACTTCCTATTAATTTTCTACATGTTTATCAACTTTACATGTATCTCTAATGAGCATAACTCTAATGAGCTAGTCATTAGAGTTAGTTTTGAAAAGCATCGGTTGGCTTTCAATTAAGATCATTCATCTTTAATTTCAAATACGACTTCTATTTTTAATAGCTTTTCCTTCTTTGACTTTTCTTTCATTTATGTTGCAGAGCTCTTTAAGCCCAGATGATGAGATCCCAAGCTCGGAAGACGAGGCAGTAGCTTCAGACCTGGACATGCACGCACTCATTCTGGGTGGACTTCATCAAGACCATGAGTGTCCTGTCAAAACTGCTGATGAGGTAAAAACAAATTTGATTATTCTGTTCCAATCGATATTAATTCGATTCTACCACAGTAGTATTCCAACTTGAATTCAGCATAATGTTCTGATAACTGTCTACGAAGTTTTGCTCACTACAAATATTCTAAAATTAGGTCGTTCAATATGCCTTATCATCGTCTCTGTATGCCGAATATTTCTCTGAAACTATACAATTTTATTCATACTGTAAACCGAATTTCTGAAAAGTGCCTAATCTCTTTAAATTTTTCCCCGAATAGCTAGTTGAATGAGATTACTGTTTATCAAATTATGAATCAGCAATGTAAAATAAATAAACAAAGGCTATTCACCGGACTAAACTATAGCAAACATTGGCTATATTATGGTTCGCAGTGCTAGCCTAGCCAGTAGATAGTGTTTTTTTTAATTATTTAGCTTTGTTCATTGTTGTTATTTGTCAATTTCTCAGAAATCATTATCATTGTCAGCATATTATCATCAAAATGCAACGTTACATAATATAATGTCGACTCAGCATGATCGTTATTTTCCTAACCTGAGTCAAATAATACATATTTGATTATTTCTTTCTCAACTTTCAGGTGATCCAAGAAATAGATGACATGATGCAGGACACTCCCTCTTCAGAAGGTGATATCATTGAATATAATGAGGCTTTGGAGAAAGGCAAGGAGGTGCTTAATTCACCGCTTTATGAAGACAGTAAGTAATTTGTGGAACCGTTATTATAAGCTATTGATTGATACAGATCATATTGCTTGATAGCTACTCTCAAAGAATGTTATCTCTATGATGCCGATGATAACTATATGTATGGATATTAAAAAGTGCTTAAGAGGTATTTTAAACACGTTAAAAAAAGTTCCATCATTATATTTTTTACTACTGGAACATAATTGTGCAAGTGACAATATTGCATGCGTTCATCTATACTAGAAGCTCGATACGGGGCGATAGGACGCACAGTACAATGATACATAAAGTTAAACTAATCTTAAAATCGGATTGAATGTTCACAAGTGCTTTTAAAAAAATTACAACACATGTAAATTGTTATCTAAGAAGTAGCAATAAGAAGCTAGGTCCCATTTATTTAATTTACACATCGCTTACCAGAGAAAAAAGCTGTGCTATCTTTACATTTAAAGTTATAGCACGTTTATGAACTGCCAACTCCTCATAAATAACAAAATTTGCAATCTCTGCATTATCTGAAATAAGATCTCCACTCATAACTAAAACCGCGGTTCTGAGAAATCCCAGACTTTATCTCATGTTTACACCCAGTCGTAAAACCCGTTGTTTCTCATATAACTTATTACAGTCTAGCTAAAACAACTAAACTGACCAGTTTTTGCGAGCTCATGTGAACTTGACTAAAGAAATCATACAAATTGATTCAGTTGTAATTTTCTCGTTTTTGTCACAATAATTGAGATGTATTACGTAAAATTATTGTCTGTCACCGTTTATTACATCATGGGATGAGAATAGACGCCTTCTCATCTATTAGAGGTCGCGGCAATTGACTTGTAGGGTTTAGTTGTTCAAGGGCTATTATTATTTAACTGGACATTCTGGTCATAGTTTGAGTAATCTTGAATCTTGATACTTCTATTCTATCTTTCTTACTGGTCTCTACAATATGATCGCAATTTTGCCTATGTCACAAGAAAGTTTTTTGAAGCTGGCTTTACATACCAAGTGAGTAAAAAAATAAAACCATAGGTTAATTATATATTATATTTAATTTAGGTTAATTATGTTTTAATTTACCAATAAAGTCAATAATGCCTAATAAAAATAGCAAACGACCATTTGTGCCTAGCCTTGAAAAACATTTAAAAACAGTCGAAGCGCAAGATAAAAAATATGCTCTGGGACCAATATGGTAGAAAAATTAATGCTTGAAACCCACGCTTACCCGAAAAATTGCTACAGCAATGACATCATTCTACTGACTTTATCAACCATATATTATGTTTGTGTATAAACAAAGGAGGTTCAGTGATAAGAGTTCTTGCTACGGATACAATTGAACCGAGTTAAAAAGATGCCACTTATCCAGGATCCATTAAATTCTGTATAATCAAATTCCTTTTAGCTGTTTACTTCTTCATTTATAACACTAGCGTGGCGTCTAAGATATTTTTTATTCATTACACCTAGGCATTTGTTTGGCCATCAGGACGGCCAATCTCACGAGCTAGGGACAATCAAATGCAAAAAGTATACCTTTATAAATGCGTCTGAATCTCATCTAACTAAAGTGATCTGACGCGATCATCGAGGTTTAAGCAGCGGTCCATGCGGACAGTCTTTGGATGGTTTACTATGCAGAATACTGTCACATAAAATGGCCTTTTCATTCGGCCACTACCGAGGGTCGGATTACTAGTTTATTAGTAGATACGTTGTTAACTTAAAAAAATCTCAATACCACGAATCTATCCACTTAGCTCATATAGATTGGGTATATGTCAAAGCTAAATTTTGTAAACTGTTCTCGTAAGGCATCTTAATAATTTCCCCCCAAAAACGATCACACTTACACCATTTTTAAAACTTGGAATGAATCCAATAGTTTCGGTGCTTTCCGAGCACCATCTTCAGAGGCGGGTGTCAACATTTAATAATAAGTAGGGGAAAGGTGTACGAGATGATTCACTTAAGGGAAAATGCTTGTAGTTTATATAATATTCTACTTAGCGCGGATATAAAAACGTATATACATAGTAAATTTATCTGGCTTAATGTTGTCATACTCAAAATTTTAGTTTTATAAGATATTATATTATTTTTGATTACATTTTTAAAACGTTAGAAAAGGATCATCTTGTACACCCCGGTGTCCAAGATGATTCTTGCGGTGGTGGCAAGATGATCCCAGGATCATGTTGCCCCACTCCTATGTCGGAATCTTCATAGGTTCTGGTAGAATTATCAAAATAAAACCATAATCAGAGTTTAGTATATCTTTAATTAAATAAAATCAATCATATGATTGAGATACAACATCTTGTCGTGTTAATCCGTACATTCTCGTCTCCATATCTTTATTGTGCTGCACGAGCTCAATTTCCTATCCTGCCTTAAAAACTGTTTTTTTTCCACCTAAATATTTTATTGCACCGACAGCCACTTTGTTTTTGCCTTTAGTCCGCCTCTTCAATGACATTATAGGCACTCCAAACTGCTTACTTGCTGTTCTAAATGGCATGCCGTTTTGAACAGCATCCAGCGCTTTGAGCATCGACTCTTCCGACCACAACCCGCGGTTTGTTTTCCTTATATAATTACGAGGCATGGTCTAAAACAAAAAAGGTATTTTTAAACTTTAATAACATACCTACAACAGGTTAAAAAATATCCCCGTAATAGTAGGATGATTATGCTACCGGTGTACAAGATGATCCGTCCAGGGATCATCTTGCCCCAACATAAACTTTTTTATTCAATGTTCGATAACATAACCTATGCGGTCTCAACTGTTACCATGCTGCTAAAAAAACAAAATAGAGCAGTATCCAAAGCTAACTAATACAACAGCCTCAACAATTAAGTACCTAGAACACATTAGACATGAACTTAAAGTGAACCTTACCTTAGATCGACGTCACTCAATTTTTGTTTTCTTCTACAAAAACTTTGACTGTCACTCATGACGCCATTACGTTTGACTGAGGCGGGGGGACATCGGGGTCTACATTTTACCAATAAAAACAACTAGATGACGCTACTAGTTTCGTTGCAATCTAAAAGGATCATCTTCCCTCGAGGGATCGTCTCGTACACCTTTCCCCTAAGTGTGACCATTTTCTATGCGTAAATTATGTCAAAGGTACCTAATAAAGCTTGTTATTGCAAATCAAATTGCCCATAAGCGTTCCAAGAAGCAATTGGATACCGTTCGCACTCGATTAGCCACACTTTTAATATGGAGTGCATTCACCTCGCCTGCAAAATATTTCGCTTTTATTTCATTAGCCTCCGGTGTTTTGTTTGAAAGAAAGTTCCGCGTGCGCATTCTTCATCTAGATTTAGATAGGCTAGCGAATATTTAGGTGATTGAACTTTTAGTTTACCTTATGGTGTTATAACTGGTTTAGACCGGTTAAGCGTTTTTGCAATACGAGTTTTATGATGCAGATATTTATTTATTGACGCCGATATAACAAATTACACGTGATTAACTAATTCGTCAGGAAATGTTGAATAAGTTGTACGTTTTAGTATGTTTTTTATTTGTCGGGGTTATATTTTCGAATAGTAAAATGCCTATGTAAATAATAACTTATTTATTTTCAAAAATTGGGTGTTAATAGAAAGAGAGAGAGTACGTGATTATTTAATTCGTCAGAAAACGTTCAATAAGCACTTTGTACATTTGTACTTTGTATTTTTACTGTTTTATGTCTAGGTTTTTTAATAAGCACTTTGTACTTTTGTACTTTGTGTTTTTACTGTTTTCTTTCTAGGTTTTAAGTATCTCGTAGTAAATATGCAAATAACAACATTTTTATTTTCATTGTCCTAATTGGGTGTGTATAGAAAGTCTAGACTACCCAATCTTTCCATCGTAAAAACAGCTGACGAGAGATTAATTGTAGACCTTTCTTCCTAAATCATGAACGTCCTCCGTCTTAAAATTCGTCTCTAGATCAATTTTATTTTGTTTCCAGAACTTCGCCAGCTATCCTTGTCCCAACTGAATGAGATATTCATGGAGTTAGAGGTCTTGATCCGCGAATTCTCCGAGACATTGATAGCGGAACTGGCCCTTCGGGACGAGCTGGAGTACGAGAAGGAGATGAAGAACACCTTCATATCTCTGCTGTTGGCTGTCCAGAACAAGCGTCGCCAGTACCATTGTGAGAAGAAGAAACGGCCTCCCATCAATGGCAGCTCAGAGCCTAAGGTGAGGATGTTTTAAATGGTATGAACGTAAATAGGCAAACGGCCCGACTGATGGAGTTTAAAAAGTTATAGCCACATGTTAGCTCTCTCAACCAATCACAACGCTTGTTTTGGATTGCGCTATCGAAGTTGCTTAGCGATTTTAGGCCGGTCAAGTTTACGATTTATGGCTATTAGTTGTTTTTTTGCAGGCACAATATTTGCCCGAAATAGATTACCTATAAGAAGTATATTTTGTCTAAAGGTGTAATTTTCCTTATTCTTACCAGTCAAGGCTAGTCTATTACGTATTTCCGAGTATCCGATAACCCTGTATTTTATTTATTTATTTTTTATCCTTAGGTACACTAACTTTTTTTTATCTTCTTCTTCTTTAGGGGTCTCCAACTGTCTGAGTCGGGGCCATATTTGTAAATATAATGTTCCTATATGTTTATTTTTCCTTCGTGCGTGTATTTCTTTACGTATGGATACAAGTAGAACTAGTGAACTCGTTGGAAAGTCTTTGTAATTGGTGTGAATCTGTGAAGGTTTGCATCTTCATTAGTTTGTGAGACACAAAATTTTAGAAAGGTTTTGCATATCGTGTCATATTGAAACATCCAATCGAATATCTCCATTTAAGTCGGTCGGTTTTCGCGTTCTCAGTGCTGCCTCTCTCTCACTTTTGCGGATAAAATTGCTTATTATGTTTATTTAATTGTGTGTTATCTTATTCCAGTACCTGACGACGGTGATTCCTTTTCATCTGGAGGCGGGCACACCCGACAACCAATCACTGCAAGTGCTTATCAAGAGTAAGTGTCGTTCATTTCATTAATACTTTATTGAAACATCGATAATTTAATAGAAAGATCAATATTTTAATAGTATTATGATAGGAATAAATAATCGACCCTTCCTAAGGCAGCAGTGACCTTCGGATATTGTGCGCCGTGTCGTGGATCTTTTGGATTTTGAACCACCAATCTATCGAGAGTTTTATGAGAGGTTGATAAGTAGTCGTTTGTTATTAGTTATTTATGCTAAATCTGGATCTTTAGCCAATGGTTGGTAAATAAACTGAAAAATTGCGAACGAAGCGGTAGATGCTCGCACCGATCGCATTTTCGTTCTATTCTCGCATCTTTTGGGGTTTCTGAAATAAATTATCATGTACCCATTGTCATATCATTTATTTAAGTTTTCTCTAAATTTTAAACATAACTCATAGTAGTAATACTTTAAATGTATTTTGGGTAATTGTAGTTATTTTATTATTTATTCTTTTTCAGTTCTGAAGGCGATAAACGAAGACAGTCCCACAGTACCGACTCTTTTAACAGATTACATCCTGAAAGTGTTGTGTCCAACCTAAACTAAATTATAGCTAATTCCATATTAAACTTGACACATTCAACATTTCAACATTTGCACATTATAGGTAAAATATTGTCCTTAGATCATATCATATGGGCTCATGTATACCTACTTATTTTTACCTAAGTGTTTAAATTTTTATTTTTCTGAGAACTAGGAGTTTGTCATAGGAAACATATTATTTTATATATCACTCAGACTGTACTCTGTGAAAGGGACCATTGGTGTTGAAACACAGTCTATGACTAAATCAACACCAATAGTTTCTTTAAATAGTGTATTTCTTACTTAAGTCAATAAATAATATTTATTTATACGAATAAATAAGTCAGATGATTCTTCTTCATATTTTGTTTAAAATTAAGACAAATGACAATTCCGTCATAAACGACTTGTGTCATTTTTAGACTTCCGTACCCTGTTTAACAATTACTGTTGTTCTACCTAATAAATGTGTAATTTTCTTCTGTTTAACTTTTAGTATGATTTAAAGTTGTCAAGTTACGACCATTTCCGTGTAGATGAGCCCAAAAGCCACACATAGATGTTTCAGCACATTTAGCAGTAATAATCGCGTATCAAGTCAGCGTTTACAAGTTAATAAAATAAATAAAAATAGATATTCAATAGTTAAGTATATTAAATTGATATTCGATGTTCATATACTCACACAGATTTAGGGAAATAATATTCATATTATAAATTACGATTAATATTTATAATGAATCAATGTTGTTTATGTTGAATTTATAGTTGTTTATATTGTTTTTTAAATGCCATAACTCAATTTATTTTCGGTGGTTAATTGTAAAAATATTTTAGCGTAATGCGAATTCTCTTTGCTTTATTTGCATAAATGAACTGTGATATCATGATGGTAGTTGGTTCTTTATAATTATAATAACGATAAACTCTGTTATTACATTTTTGACAGTAATGCTTTCGTTTTTATTTTGTAAGTTTATTTCTTCTCGATATGGATTCTCATTGTAAATATTTAAACTTATTAAAATGGAATTGTCTTTAAATGTATGTGCTAGTAAATTGACTACCACTGCGGAGCCTTGTAAATAAATTTAAATTTTAACTTTTAGCTATTAATGGCTTTTCTTCTAATTTTACTAATTGACTTAATGCCGTAGAGGACATCGAATTTCTGTGTCGTTTTATTTGTTTATAGTTCTTAGCTTCTTAGTAGTTACGCCTTAAATATAACCCAGCTACCTAATTGTTATTTTTAAATATTCCAGTAAATGTGAAAGTAATGTTTTTTATAGTAATAAATCGATTTTTAGATTTAAGTTGTATCTCTAGTCTGAACATTTCGTAGTCATAATTTGTTTTTTTTTAAATAAGGAAAGAAAATGTTAAAAAATAAATATGTGAAGAAATCAACTTTGAGAGATGAATAAAGCGTAGATCGTGCTTTTGTGGAGAAGTTATTGTGAAAAATTATAATATTAAAATGAATTAAATAAAATTGGTATGCTCGCACATTTTAATTCACGAATTGACGTTGTGTCATGTTGGTAATTTTAAAACCGAAATATTGAATTGTATAAAAGCCGCTGTTGTCATTGTGATTATGTATAAGTGTACATTTTTGTGAAGTTTATTTTATTTTCAAAGGTATATTTTACAGTAAATGTAATAGGTAGTAGTTGTTTTTTTTCTTTTATCGTATAAACTACAACATATTTGAATATGGAAAAAACATTTTGCTAGAAAAAGTATGTTACAAGATCATTAACAAGATATTTAGTGTTTCGGCAACTAAGTCTATATTCAAACACTTCTTCTGGAATATGAAAAAAAAATCTTCATTCAACATTTAAATCTAAAATAAAAACAATGAGAGAAAAATAAGGCAAGCCAGTTTACTTTAAATGTACTTACACTATATTTCGAGTACAATCGTTACTCTACTGTAAAATGCACTTTTGTTATAGTTTTCGTGTAAGGATGTAATGTATGTAAGTCTAAAAGGCAGCGGTGAACAATGTAAGTAGGTACTTGGTCGAAATAAAGGAGCTTGAATGAGATTTTTTTAGTTTTCTTTCACATCATATATAATGGACCCTCCAATATAATAAACTAGCTGACCCTGCAAACGTTGTTTTGCCTCACTTAGGGGTACAGCGCCATCGATTGATTACTTACTCAACCCAGTCGAAAGGTATCGACATCTGTTAGAATCATTTGGAGTTTACAGATAATTGTGACTGTCAAATAATAACAGACAATAATTAGCAATAAATAAAAATTGCGACTGTAATTTGAGATTTAAACTATCCTATCTCTCAAGTTGGATCGAACTGCACATAGTGCGCGAATTTTATTAATCGGTTAAGTGGTTTAGGAGTCCATTGAGGACAAACATTGTGACACGAGATTTATATATATTAAGATGACTTAACAATGCAGATATATGAAATTTTCGACCCTCTTTCTACTGGGAATGCGGTAAGTGATAGGACAGCTTAGTGGCAAATTACAAAATTAGGTAAAAGTGTTTTTTAAGTACAGTATATTTTTTAAAACTTCTGAGAAAACGACCAAATCAAAAGGGGAACTCCATTCAATGAAATATTATTTAAAACACACACACAATGTAATTATAAATTAAAATAAAAGTGAACAAACGCAAATACTTCAATATCACAAATATGCATTTACCATTTTTTACCAGTAAGCAAACGAAATTTAGGGTAGCCAGTTTTTAGAAATTTATTTGCCTTCGAAACTACTCCAGTAGCCGAGAACAAACATCTTTAATGTACGCTAATAAAGGCCATTTAAAACCAGTAAGGTTTTAGGGTTTCCAGGATAGAAAAAAATGTTAGGAAAGTTGAAAACCTAATGTAAACTATAGATAAACATACAAAAATAATACAACATTGCATCGCAGGTACATTGTGACTGAGTTTATTTATTCAATCATTCACAAAACTTCATCCATAAATAAATAGTTTGTAAAATATTCTTTAAATTACATACACATATATTTTAATGACTCCAAGTATATTAATTATCTAATAAACAATACCAATAAATAACCTATAAATGGCAAAAAGTAAGCACTATGTCTTATACACAAAAGAGTTCTTGTGTTTCTTAATTATATCGTACAATGATTTTTATTTGGTTTAAGCCTTAGCCGAAGTGATCGTAATAATTTCCCGATTTCCCTTTCGTGTCGTGTCGTTGGTTATAAATAAATCACGTATCTTCACAGTATTGCCAGCAGCGATGAGATTTATCACCAGAGATGTTGCAAGATAAAGTTGTAGAAGCTGGTCACCCTAGCGTATCCCGACGGATGCGACGCTTGGCAACTGTTGCCTGCGGCGAACGAGTTAATTCCGATCTAAAAAAGAAAAAAAAATGTTAAGGTTTTTCACAACTTTTTTTTATAATAAATATTAGGACATATTTCACACATGGCTGGTTAGCCCCATACTGAATAATTTCTAGTTCGTATTACGGTTGCTAACACAACTGATATACTACATATATATACATACATACATATTATAATATATAGATACATATTTAAAAACCCAGACCCACAGCCAACAAATTTAGTTAAGCACAAAGATGTTGGCCGGGCCGGGAATCGAACCCGGAACCTTCTGATTGGCAGTCCGGCATGGTAACCTTTAACACCAACGAGGTCGTCAAGATAACATTAAACTTATACAAAAAAAATATCATCATCAATTTACATAAATATTAAATTTGAACGACTCTGTGATAAGTACTGGTACTAGTTTTTTTTTTTTAAATTAGAAACTGATACATTAATTTACTTCTGGAAAATAAAGACTATTTATTTATTTTAAATAAGTAGTGAGCTACTTAGTAACAAAATTATGAAATTACACTAGTTTCTAAGAAAAAAAATACTTGACTTATAAGCCTATAATCTATTAATGTTCATTTCGCAAAAACGTCAAAAAAAGAAAGATTTATAATTTTAAAGACGAAAACAGCCTTTTATTTAAAAAAACTCACTTTGCAATATTTTGTATCCGCAACACTAAAAGTAATTAAATACATATCTTATAATATATCATGTACAATATATCTCATAATATATATCTTTAAACGAACTAGTTTAGTATTGATAATATTAATCCTTAATTGGCATTCGATAAAAAGTATTTACTTACAAAATTTAGATAAAGCACTGATTGCTTTCTGCTTTCTTATCTCTGATAAGAAATAATCCGAAAATCATTTTGTTTGCTGTTTGCAAAGAAAGAAGCACATGATACAGGACTTAACTATTTGAATTAGGCCTATATTGCCAGTATACAAACATCTTAACTTGAGAAAACAATAATGGCACGATTATGTGGGTTCATTAAGTAGCCCACTATACGATCCCACTGCTGAGATTCGGGGCTTTCACTCACGAAGAGAGAGATAATAGATATCAGCCATAATCCACCACGCTGACCAAATATGCGTTGGTAGATGACACATACTTTCGGACATTGTTATCTTCAAACATATCGGTTTCCTCACGATGTTTTCCTTCACCGTAAAGCGAGCACATATCCCCACAACATTAAAAACAAGTTATTGATGTAGGGCCGGGATTGAACCAGGAGCAGTCTGATTGAAAAGCAGACGTTTATCCAACCGAGTCATACTCGCTTACACACTAAGCATGGTACTAGTCTGGGATTACATGGTACTAGTCTGGAATTAGTGGTACTAGTCTGGAATTACATGGCACTAGTCTGGAAATTCATGGTACTAGTCTGGAATTACTTGGTAATAGTCTGGAATTACGTGGTACGAGTCTGGAATTAGTGGTACTAGTCTGGAATTACTTGGTACTAGTCTGGAATTACTGGTACTAGTCTGGAATTACATGGCACTAGTCTGGAATTACATGGTACTAGTCTGGAATTTCATGGCACTTGTCTGGAAACTCATGGTACTAGTCTGGAATTACATGGCACTAGTCTGGAAATTCATGGTACTAGTCTGGAATTACCGGTACTAGTCTCGAATTACATGGTACTAATCTGGAATTTCATGGTCACTAGTCTGGACTGGCTTGAAAGTAGGCTGCGGGACACACCGTCAATTAACTCAAGCTAAGACATACCAGAGTAGGGACGCCGTTCCTGTTCAAGACGAGCGGACCGCCGGAGTCTCCGCCGCAGATCCCCACACCTCCAGTGCCGCTAGTACAGATCGTCGTCGATTGTATGTATGCCTGTTCCTGTAAAAAAAAATCTTTCATAAAAATTTAAATATTTTTCCGAACATGAGCCTATGCACTATGATTTCCTTATTTTTGGTTCTAGGAGTTCAATGTAAAACTAAATATTTAATGACATAGAACACATTTTACTTTTTTATTTTATTTTATTTCCTCACGATGTTTCCTTCGCCGTAAAGCGAGAGCAAATCCACACATAACTTGAAAAACAAGTCATTTGTGTAGGGCCGGGATCGTACCAGGGGCGGTTTGATTGAATAGCAGACGTTATCTCCACCGAGCTACACTCGCTTATACTGTGTAGTAATCTGTGGTTATACCTGGTTATATGTGGCGGCGCACTGGGCCACAGTAATCACTTGGACAGTCACTTGACTCAACACCGTGGTCGTTGGGACTCCCACTTGGGCTGAAACGGAACGAAACATTTACTTAATAATGTTTACACGAAATAATTGTGAAGCGATGACAGCTAAGTCTGCGGCTGCCTCACGCTCCCAAAGGTCGTGGGTTCGGATCCCATCTATGAGCTCGAGCAGGCTAGCAACCATCCTCAAGTTGAAAAATCGCCAAGCAACTAACAGTGTGTTCCGGTAGCCTCCACGCCACAGAATATATTATGGATAAACATGTCAAAAGTATTCTTTTTATAGTTCTTTTTCATAAAGCCAGGTTGGTTGCATCCTAAAAATAATCGTTCTGGATTCGGCGAAACATTCAGTCGATGAAGTTTTTGGCGACATAAGGTTGTTTCGCAATTAATCCAATTTCCTTTTAATTTTTTTTTGCTTGGTAGCCACATACTAAACCATTTCTAGTTTATATAATGGTTGCTATCACAACTGATATACTACATACACATATTTAAACTCCCGGACACAAATTTAGTTCATCATCAACATTTTGGCCGTGTCGGGACCCTCTGCTTGGCAGTACGGCATGGTAACTATAACGTCGACGAGGTCGACAAGTAATGCCATTCAACCAATAGCCAATCGATTTTCCGTTCATCGAACTTAATAGGACTTCAAAAATTGTTTACTTGGTATCTGCTGTTATTCCAATTCTAATCTTCGCTAAGGAATTACTCACCGTCACTGGTTTTTCCGTAGCCAACAGCTGTAGCCCACTGGCCAGCGAAGGTGTCGAACAGATCGTTACCGCTGGGCAGGGCGATAGGTTGGATGAGAGCTGAAATAAAAGAAAATTACAATAAAATTGCGCTTCCTAATCGATACTGCGAATCTAGACAAGTGACATTCGTTTCTGTGCGTCTAGACCAGCGAACTAGAATAAAAGTTCGCTGCTCTAGACATGTTGCAGTTAATCTGGCGGTTTTTAAAGCAAGAGAGAACCATTTTTTTCTGGAGAAACTTGTTCCACCACTGCAGATCACAATATCGATTATATACACATTTATAAAAAAAAAAAAAACTTCTCAATACTAATTGTCGTTGTAATATGGCAATGGCGCTTTCAATAATCTACTCATATGTCTTGATTTATGTCACCCAATGACATGGCCATTTCATGTATGAACTGTTATTAAAATCTTTAAATCCATAAAGCCAAAGCTTTCAGAGGATATCTCCGGAATATCAGTTAAATTTGCATCTAATATAATTAATATTCTTGCACCTCACCTAGCTGACATATTTAATAATTGTTTGGTTCATAATGTATTTCCTGATATGATGAAATGTGCAAAAGTTTTACCACTGTTTAAGAGTGGCAACCATAAGGAAGCGGGGAATTACCGTCCTATTTCAATACTGCCAGTTTTTAGTAAAGTTTTCGAAAAATTAATCTTCTTGCAGCTAAGTTCTTTCTTTAACTGTAATGGTCTCCTTTATGACAAGCAATTCGGATTTTCCAAGGGTTGTTCAACCACTGATGCTGTTACAACCTTTGTGGAAAACATTTATGAGGCTTGGGAGGGTTCACAAGACATGATAGGTATATTCTGTGATCTCTCTAAGGCCTTCGATTGCGTACAACACAGTATTCTACTTGATAAACTTAAACACTATGGTGTGAGAGCCGGTGCACTTAGGCTTCTGAATTCTTATCTATCCTCGAGAACTATGCAGGTGGATATTAATGGTGAACTTTCTGATGCTAAGACGGTTGGTATTGGCGTCCCACAGGGTTCTATTTTGGGACCCTTTCTTTTTCTGGTTTACATGAATGATTTGCCGTTTTTTGCCAGCAAGCATACCAAAGTCATTTTATTTGCCGATGATACGTCACTCCTATTTAAAGTCAACAGAAAAACTGTAAACCCTGTAACTGAAATAAATGAAACACTAGAATACGTTTATAAATGGTTTAGTTCTAATAATTTAGCTTTAAATGCACTAAAAACAAACTGCATAAATTTTACACTAGTTCTTAATAAAACAATGAATCCTATAAAACTGAATAATGATTTAATACCTTTCACAAATGAAACAAAATTCTTGGGTCTTACTTTAGATTCTAAATTACAATGGGGCTTACACATAGAAAATCTGGCAAAGAAGTTAAGCTCAGCAGCGTATGCGGTTCGAAAAATTAGAGGATACTCTGACGTTCAAACAGCTAGACTTGTTTACTTCAGTTATTTTCATTCTCTAATGTCGTATGGAATTCTACTTTGGGGTAATGCGGCGAACGGTAAATCCATTTTTGTACTCCAGAAGAGAGCCATTAGGGCAATGTATAAACTCAAATCTAGAGATTCTCTTAGGGAACGTTTTAAAACTATCAACATTCTGACAATGCCATGTCAATACATTTATGCCTGCTTATTGTATGCTAAAAAACATATGCCTCACTATGTTCAACGTACTGCTCACTTTTCTGGTCGAAGAAATGTAAAATATATTGTGCCGAAAACTCGATTATCAAAAATCTTAAATTCTTTCAAAATTAATAGTATTAAATTCATAAATATTCTTCCTGACTCTATAAGAAATCTCAACTGTATTAAATTTAAAATTATTATAAAGAATATCTTATATAAAAAAGCCTATTATTCGGTTTGTGAGTTTTTCAAAGATGCAAAAGCATGGCGTGAAGACATGGTGGAAATTTGTACCTACAATTAATGTTAAGTTTATTTTTATTGGTAATATTTTGACATGTTCATTTAATTTATTGAATTGGAAATTTGTAATGTAATTTTTTTTTTGACATATGACAATTTTTGATAATGTGATCTATATATTTACTTTTGTAAATACTCTTATACATATTCTTTATAATGTAATTTAGATGTTGACTTTTTACAAGTGTCTTATAACTGTTGTTATACATTCCTATGTGAAAATAAAATGAATTGAATTGAATTGAATGTCTTTGATGATACGAGTAGCAAATTGAAATGAAAATAAAATTTCAATTAACTAGGTATTGTGTATCATCCCTATTTTTTTGTTTTCAATCTGGGTGCATCCTGCACACGTGGCCCATATCATGTAATTAGACGATAACGAATTAAAACGAGGGATCATCGTGAAGGTAGCTTAGAACATAGTTAAAACTTCTGAACCACACTTACTAGTAAAACTGACACTGGACGGCAAGTAGATCATAGCAACGTCGTTCCACAGCATACTCGGTGTCCACTGCTGGTGGAGGACCACGCTCGAGGTTTGGATCCTGGTGCCTCCATAGAACAGGGTGTTGGAGCCGAGGACCACCTCGAACCTCCAGGCTTGGTTCCAGCCATCGAACCAGCAGTGCGCTGCGGTCGCCAGTCGGTTGGATGTAAGGAGGGAAGCGCCGCAAGCTGATAGTCCAGTCGTGGTGGTCAGTGAGATCACCAGACCAGCCTGTATATTATTTTTTTACAAATTAATTTGAACTTGATATTAATCGAAATGAGTACATTAGAGGAAGTGTGAAAGTAAGTGAGAAATTAAAGAGTGGAAGGTTGGCGTGGTATGGGCATGTGATGCGTGAAGAGGCGACGCATGTTACTAGGAGATGTATGAAAATGGTATTGCAAGGAAGAAGGGCAAGAGGCCGACCGAAGAAGACCTGGATGGAGTGTGTGAATGAAGGCATGAGAGAGAAAGGAGTGAGTGTAGAGACGACGGCCGATAGAGGAGAGTGAAAGAAGAAAATTTGCTGTGCCGACCTCACTTAATTGGATAAAGCAAGGAAGAACAAGAAGAAGATTATTCGACTAATAGTAACAAGTCAAATTGATTAATATCAATTTTACTTACGTAATGTTTTCTTCCAGAACATTCGTTCTGGATAAATAAAATTACTCCGTCAATTTATAGTTTCAAAAGAATTCATTAGAATAATTTGAAGTAATAGATAAAGAATAATAAGATGTCTGGGTTCAAAATAACGTACGGTGATGGTATGTAGTTTCGTTTCGCTTTGCTGTCATCTAATTCAGATGTTTCTTTCCAAATTAAAATTCTTGCATGTTTTGAAATGTTTCTATGATAAATCTTCATTTTTATTTACAAAATTAACTATTTTACGGCAACAACGAAACTAATACGAGTAACATTCTTTGAACTGGCAATACAAAATGGGAGCCGTTACATAGCGAGGGCGATATCGGTTTTCTTTTCCGATCGACCGAAGTGTACGGACGTAATTGTAATAAAGCGGACAAGTGTCTATCTACCTCAGATTAGAATTAATATGTTATTACAAGAGACATCGCAGTTTGATTATAACGACCATTAGTGCGCACAGGCTAACGTAGATCGTTTACATATGCATTGCATTATTATTAGTAACACATTTAGTAAACGTATGCATCTTACAAAGGAGGAATGCATTGTTGCCTTTGGCGGCCTGAAAACTCTCTTTGAAAAAACTCTCTTTGGCAACTTCATACGAAGAAGAATCTTGGCTACTAACCTTATAAGGATGCGCAGCAACAGCCGATACCACGCCGCCTACGATCTTTTCACTCTTGGTCGCTTGCATGGCATCTTCAGAAGCCTTTAGACTGGCGGCCAGAGGAATGCCCACAGACTCATGGTACGGCTCCAACACTATGGCAGACGCGGCCGCCAAGCATAGACCAAATACAGCTAAGAAACGCATAATGACGTCACTAATTAAAAAAAAAACTAAGTATTATCCAACCTGGGTGAGACTACCGTACGGTTTAATCCTGTACGGCAGGTTATTCACTAAAAGCATAAAACTTTGATTCTGATTTATAAGGGACATTTATCAGTTCACGCTATCATTGATTTGGGTTTTTAGATAGTAAGACGTAAATAATCTTCGATAATTACTCGCATGCTCCTTCAATAAATGTAATTGTGATATTAAGAAAACAAAAAACAAATGATTTGTAAGACATATATATTTGATTAATTAAACAAAAACAAAAAACAAATGTTTAATACTGCATCGAGGTCTTATTTCGAATTTAACAATGTCGTTATTGTTTAATTGTAGTAGTAGCTCAACTAAGGTGATCTGATGCGATGATAAGCATAGGTCAATGTAGACAGTCTTTGGATGGGTAATCATGCACAAGACTGTCTAAAAAGTGTCATTTTTATTTGAGCGCTACCATGAGTCGGATTACACGCTAAATTGTAGTTCCTAAATAATAATAATAATAATAAATAAATAAAACGCTTATTTGTCCAAACGAAATGGTGTACAATAAATAATATAGTAGAATATTTTTACAAAATTAACTTAACGTTACGTTACGTTCCTAGCTTTGTGTCTTGAACAAGCAGTCGATAAGCCAAGTCAGACAGGCCTTGGGAGGCTTAAAACTCTTGACTTGAGAGTTCAGACACTTCTAAGAAAATTGTTTAAAAGTTTTCTTATTTTTGGCATCTTTTTCTTCAACCCTTTCCCACTAGGTGGGGTCGGCACAGCAAGTATTCCTCTTCCACACGATGCTGTCCGCTGTCATATCCACATTCACTCCCTTTTCTTGTGTATGTGAATGTAAATGATTTTGTAACTAAGATGAATTTAAGTGAGTATTTATTAATGTTACATGTAATTTTTGTATGATTTTGGCAATATTGCATGCCTAAAGACGAAGAGTGTGAGGGATATAAAATAATAACCTGTAATTACCTGATAACCTGATAGTCTGCAATAAATGATTTGAATTTGCATTTCTTTTTATTCAGTTACACCATTCGACCTCTACTTCCGCTACCTCGTACCACTATATCCATACTTCTCCTAGTCACATGCATTTCCTCTCTAAGCATCATATGCCCATACCAAGATAATCTTCCGCTCTTCACTTCGTCTGTCACTGGAACTGCTTTCAAACTTCCTTATATCTGTTTCTGTATATAAAGAGACCTTTGACCCTTTAAAACGTCAAGCCGAAAGATGAATTATTGGATTGATTCTAAAGTAAGAACCTTTCCTAAGAATAGTTTCGTGTCCTAATAACTAATGTAAAACTACTAATAATTTGAATATCTGTCTACTTTCTACTTTTTTGAAATTTTTGCTTATCGTCATTAAACTTGTATAATAATATGCACTTATTTGTATCTTTTGTGTTATGGATATAATGTGACCACATGAATAATGAATTGATTAATAACGTAATCAGTGCATGTCAGTAACAAATACTTTAATCCTCTTTATTGTGACATAAGATAATGTGTAAATCTAAAATTATATTTGCATGATAATTGTACAGGGTAAGGGGTTACTATCGGAAAACCTTTTAAGTTTTTGTTTTGACAACTTTGAGCAATCAACTACTAATTGATTTCTATTTCTCTTAAATGTTTCCATCGTAATAATTCCATACAAAAAGTTCGTCGAACCTCAATAAAATGTACAAAAACGAGTTTTTATTTTCATAATATTATCTTTATTTTCATACATAAATTACAAACTTAACTTAACTAGTGTACATATAAGCCAAGCAGTTAAAAATATGTTAATGTGAAATACAAATTATTTTCCATTATAGCATGATTATTTTTATAAAGAAATAGCTGTTGTCTGCGGCTCCGCCCGCATGTAGGTAATTTTTTTTACGAAGCAAATTTTCCCTGTATTTTGTTTGCTACAAACCTCACGGAGCCCGAAACCTTTCCAACGAATGCAAAACCGTGGAAGTCGGTTTGTGCGTTCTGGAGTTATAGCGTTAGGAAGGAAACCGGACTTATTTTCTTAGTACAAAGTTTCTATCATACTACTAACTTACCGTAAACCCTGTATTGTATATATATAGTCTATAACCGTAATTTCACGGGTAAAAGATAATACACGTGTAGCTTTCAGAAACAAAAAAAAACAAATCAAAATTTAATCGATAAGGACATGTAAGGATATCATAACAAAATTATTATTTTTAAAATAGTCAAAGAAGACAACGATTATGGACAGAGAGTCCTAATGTCAAGTTATAGAGCCTGTAGCTCGGCTAGCTAAGGTGATCTGACGCGATCATTGAAGCTAAGCAACGGTCGATGCGGACGGTGTTTGGATGGGTGACAATGCAAAAAACTGTCGTTTTTCAAGTTGCATTTTCATCTGGGCGCTACCGTGGATCGGATGACATGATTAAACTGTAGGTCCCGGAAGTTAGATTCCGATAGTTAGTCTCGCTTCATCTTAGACTGCTTATATCACTTAACATCAGGTGAGTTGTAGTCAAGCGCAAGCCTATTAAGCTTAAAAAAGTAAGTCTTAGTACAAACAGCCGTTAAGCCAAATCAGAGGCCGTCGGGTGGCTCTGAAAAACTCTCGACACCAGAACTTGACCACTTAGCTCATACGAAGTAGAAGAATATCAACTACTAGTTAACGCGGGCATTGTAGACTGATATGTTGACTACCATATATGATATGGACATTTTAGCATTATTATTTTTAAATGAGCTGTAAATTCTAATTCGACTGTTTTTATTTTTTGTTTGGCATATGTATTTAGTTTAATGTCACGGGAAAAGTCATAGCCTTTCGAGTTACAGTTCTGTGAACTAGTTTGAAAGCCTTTGGACTCTATTTTTATATTTGTATCTTTTACTTGTGTCACAAATAAAGAATTTTGTATTTGAATTTGAAAAATGTACGTTTTGTTAACTACTGGTTACTAATATACGAAGACGTGTGTCATCCGCCACATTGGCCAGTGGATTACGGCCTATATCTCTCACGTAGAGAGAGAAGACCCCGAGTCCCAGCAGTGGGAACGTATAGTGGGCTGCTTATTCAACTAATGGTAAACACGGACAATCGAGCGGGTATTACTAATCGCAGCATGGTACATACAATGAGTGGCTTGCGCCCAGCAGTGAAATAATGAAAAATAATAATTAATCCAGCACGATGCCTGTCACACTGCTGATCCAAGGAAGGTATCTCTGCGTCCTCGTGAACACTGAAGGCAGCTCGTCATTACATCCAGACGAACTCACAAACGACGCCACTCCAATCTGTGGTACCAAACAATGCAGAATAAGATTTTTTTGAATTCCCGCCTTTAGTAAAAGTAATAATAATTAGTTAAAAAAATTTACAAAAACACGCTTTTTATAGAAAACCGTAATTTTATCAAATTAGTGTATTGTCATCGGTCCTCAATAAATCTACAAAGTTTAAACGAAATCTGGCCGTTTAAAGTGGGTCAAAATCGCGCCCAAAGAAGTCGGTTACAAACAAACATACAAACATTTTAGGTGGAGCTAATATAAAGCGGGTAAAAGAAAGCCTTCATTCTATTGCATTTCATTTTATAAACATTACATATTTTTTTTACACATTTTAATGCAAAAGTTGCCGAGCGGGCATAGGCCTTCCCCGTTATTTTCCAACTCTCTCTCTCCCTCGCCTGTCTCATCCATGTTGGTCCGCATATCTTTAGGAATAGGTCCCTCCATCTTTTCCTTTGTCTTCCAGGATTTCTCTTGCAATCTAGAGGAACCCACCCCGTCACACGTTTCGTCCATTTTCAATTGTCCATCCTGCAGACATGTCCCGCCCATATAAGTTTAACCCTTAAATGGACAATGTTGTTTTTAAACAACATACTAAAAATCACACCTTCATATTTTTTTTTTTTAATTTTCCACAATGTAGTCTATAAACAACAACATTCACATTACTGCAAAAAAGTATAGTAAATTAATGTCTAGATTTTTTTATTCATTTTTCCTAGATTGTAATATATGTCTATTACACAAATATATTTTTTTAAAACGTGAAACAAAAATCGTCCATTTAAGGGTCAAGGGTTCTTGTCCTTTCAGCTATGTCTGGTACCTTTGTTCAGATTCTCAGCATTGCTTTTAGTACACCTATGCTTTACCTTCGCATGCGGCAGCGAAACGACGAAAAAACTGTCAGTTGTATGGCAACGTTTCGCAAGTGTTATGTCTCGCTCTACTATATAGCTAGATGAAATAGTCACGTCCTTGTCAGTATTGTTTTTTATTCGTTTAAGTAACTGCGGCTTATGGCCGTTACACAGGCGCAGCTGTTTCGTTAGTTGAGTTTCGCATCGCATGGCGTCACCACGCGTTCTGTCAGAGAGGACAGAATTTCGCTAAATGGAAGCCGAAAATATGAAATGTCAATGACGTTTCCTTGCGAAAGAACCGCAGTGTGTTTTCCGCAGATGTTTCGCTACCGCAATTATTTCGCATAGACTCGCTGCCGCATGCGTAGGCGTAGGTGTACTAAAAGCGTTAGTTAGACAATAGTTTCGCCAAGTTAATTTCCGGCGAATAACCTAGTATAAGATACTCACCAATATAGTTTCTTCCGTAGAATTGTTCCAAATTGTCAGGGGTCCGCCATTATCTCCCTGAAAATACGCGTTAATTACATTTTAAAATACACAACATTTTATTAAAAATTCAAATTGTTTATTGCAAGTAATAAAGACTTTCACAACTAAATAAAATACTATAAACAATCGAATAATTACATAAAATTAAACAAAGTCAAAAATTTTAACTGAAATGTAAAATTAAATTAAAATTAAACACAATTAATTAATTTAAACAAAATTAGTATCTAGTTTAGAATTCGTTTGATTTAGAATTACTTTTGATTTGAGTATCTGGTTTTTATGATGAGATATTATGATAATTTTACTTTATGTTTTTATACTTATTAGGTATTTACAAAACTGTAATAGGCCTGGCCTAATCACATTTTATATCTTATTTTATCAATTCCTATACATAATCATAACCATATTATACGTAGGTAATTAGATAAAACGCAAGATTATACAAATGCCAATAAGTGATTACTTTCTTTCTACACATGCAGTTATCAAATACTTCAACATTTTTTTAAATTAAACGATAAAAACCATTGCACAAAGATGGTTATTTGTTTTTCTTAGAGTCCTGGATCTTTGGAAAGCTTTCGTGGAGCCTTTGCCAACATGTAGACTTCAGACAAATTTAATTACAGTAATATGACACCGACCGGTGGTTATAGCTGTATATACTGTACATCTTAATAAACTGTCCATCCAATATCCTGAAATAGACCTCTTTGCTGACGAGTGGAAGAAGATAGAAAGAATTACCCTAAAGTATGCAGAAAAAATAACAGTCTGTAAGTGGTTGAAAGGTGATGAATGAGTGAAAGAGGGATGAATGGGATTTATATTATATTTTTATTATTGTCTTGTTTTTGTTTAATATTTTTTTACTGTTATATTAATTGTAATAAGTGCATTTACTAGTTTTTAAGTTAATAATATAATAAACATAGACGGTTTGGCTGGAATGCTGAAGGTTGATGTTTATAGTTAAATATATGTATAAATAAATAAATAAAAATAAATAGCTGCATATACGAGTATATCGCTGTACCTATATGCTCTCAAATGGAATGCGCAATTCAGCCGGACGGTACTCGTACCTTCGTTATAAGAATGCTTTTAAAAGAATGCTAATTGCATGTGGCCTGTCCACGGAGAAGTGGGGAGAGGATGCACAGATGAGGAGACCTTGGCGCTCAAAAGTCAAAAAAGGAATTCCTCATTTTGAGCAGACTTTACTATCTGACTTAAAGCGATAAGCTCGTAAAAATCGCCCGAAACCTTCCTAAGCTTAGACTTATTACAGTTCCTTTCAGCTGTACTTCGCCGCATGTGACCGGGTGTTCAACACGAAGTTTGATTTTGCCAACCACTTACGAGCATGCGCCAGAAAAGAGCCAAGGGCGCCATTTTCGGATGCGACGCGGAATACGTTATCATCATATACTATAGAAGTATAGCCACGAAAATCCCCGGGTTGTGTAGGACTATGGAGAAAGGCATGGAAACAACAAATGGCCTTAATTAGCCCAATAATGATGGTCACGAAGAAGACCGTAGGTGGAAGTTTATAAGAACCCGGAGACCTCCGTTAAGCACAGAGGCAGGTCACCGGGGGGGTTTTAGTGGGTACAAATCCCACATAACCTGGCTGCGCCCTATCGTAGCCAGGTGTATCTTGTTGAAGATTTCCCCCTCGTCAACAAAAAAAAGGTGGAAGTTTATGGTGCAATGAGGGGTTTACCTTACAAGTGCCAGCGCTGGAAGCGAACCCGCACACGAAGTTTTCAGGCAGCTGGTTGAAGTAGTAGTTGTTGCAGAGAGGATCCGTCAGTACGGTCAGCAGCTTCTCGCGAAGAGTCGGTGATACAAATGTAACACCTAAAAAATACTTGATATTATAATCAGCGAGGTAATGCCACCAGCTATTTCGCTTCTTCAAGGCTCTTCTTAGTTTTCATTATGATTACATTTTATTCAAAATATTCTTCTTCTTCTTCGTATGAGCTAAGTCGCCAAGTTCTGATGTCGAGAGTTTGAAAGCCGCCCGAAGGCCTCCGACTTTAATATATGAAAAGCAAGGTTAAAGAGGCCCGCAAGCAGGTACGTATCGCCGCTAAGAAGGAAAAGCTACACCAGACCTTCGCACAGGAAGATGAGCCGCCATCACCGCCAACAAGTGATACCTTAGTCCTAAAGTTGTCTAAGTAGAAATATCATAGATAAACAAATATAAATATCACTTGTCTTGTCTTGTTTAATATTTTTTTTTACTGTTATGTTAATTGTAATAAGTGCATGTTACTAGTTTTTAAGTTAATTATATAATAAACATAGACGGTTTGGCTGGAATGCTGTAGGTTTATGTTTATAGTTAAATATATGAATAAATAAATAAATGAATATCACAGTACCGTTAGCAGCGATTCCCCATCCAGAAGCTGTCGCCCCCTGACCGGCGAAGTTGAAAGATGTGGTGCTCAGATATGGCAGACGAATTGTATCTATGGTCTCTGTAACAAGCATACATATGTATAACTTAAATAATAGATAGTGGTTTGGTGGGAAAACGTCTGCTTTTTAACCGACTTCAAAAAGGAGGAGGTTATATATTCGACGTGTATGTATTTTTTTTTTTATGTATGTTCACCGATTTCTCAGCCATTTGTGGATCGATTCTCAAAATTCTTTTGTTAATTGAAAGAGTATGGTTCTGAATTGGTCCCATTGTCACCAAAACTGGTTCTGATGATGGACTCCTAGGGAAATCGAAGAAAAACCTAAAAAGTTAGGTTATTTTTACGCATGTAGAGATTCACGCTCGTTTGTCTGTACTGATATTCATGAAATTTGAGAAGAAAATAGGTAAGACTATGTGTTAACACACACGCTACTTTTTATCCCGAAAATAAATACTATTCCCGTGGGATGCACCAAATAACATATAAATCTTTTTAACTTCTTCACGCTCGAACGGTTGTACTGACATTGATGAAATTTGGAATGAAGATAGGTTAGACTATGTGTTTACACATAGGCTACTTTTTATCCCGAAAATAATTATTGTTCCCGTGGGATGCACCAAATAACACATGACACTCTGATTTCGCTAAAATTTGATATAGGGGGTAGACTAGACCTTGTATAACACGAAGGTTACTTTTTATCTTAAAAGTCATTGCTATTCCCGTGGGAAGCCCAAATAACTCGATAACCTATTTTACTTCTCCGCGCTCATACGGCAATATAGATTTCGCTCATAAAATCGGCAGCTTATAGTCTGGCTAACAAAAGTAATCTGATGCGAACATCGAGGCTTAGCAACGGCCCATGCGGCTAGTCTTTGGATGGGTGACCATGCACAAGACTTCCATAAAAAAATGTGATATTTTCGTCTGGGCGTTACTGTGCTTCAGATAACACGTTAATTTGTTAGGCCTGGACCACTACTCTTAGTACAAGCAGGGGTCAAACTAAATCAAGGGCTTGAAAAACTCTCGACGCCAGAGCTTGGCCACTTGGGTCATACTTGGGTCCCGCTTCGTTCGAATTTCCCCCAGGATGTTCTGGGCTTATGACACTCCAAAATTTAAATAATTTGTGCTGCTTTGGACTTCAAACGGTTCGAACAAATACGGTGAAAATTTTCGCTCTCGCTTCGCTCTCGCTTCGCTCGCGCATAGCTCGCTTCGCTCTCGCTTCGCTCGCGCATAGCTCGCTTCGCTCGCAATTGGTTCTAGTACGTTTTGACACAACAAACATTATGTAATTTGTGCTGCTTTGGACTTTTTTATGCTCAAACGGTTGGAACAAATACGGTGAAAATTTTCGCGCTCGCTTCGCTTGCGTATAGCTCGCTTCGCTCGCATCCACCTCTTTTCGCTCACACTTGGTTCTAGTACGTTTTGACACAACAAACATTTTGTAATTTGTGCTGCTTTGGACCTCTTTATGTTCAAACGGTTCGAACAAATACGGTGAAAATTTTCGCGCTCGCTTCGCTCGCGCATAGCTCGCTTCGCTCGCATTCATCTCTTTTCGCTCGCACTTGGTTCTAGTACGTTTTGACACAACAAACATTATGTGATTTGTGCTGCTTTGGACTTGTTTATGCTCAAACGGTTGGGACAAATACGGTGAAAATTTTCGGGCTCGCTTCGCTCGCGCATAGCTCGCTTCGCTCGCGTTCATCTCTTTTCGCTCGCACTTTGTTCTAGTACGTTTTGACACAACAAACATTATGTGATTTGTGCTGCTTTGGACTTATTTATGCTCAAACGGTTGGAACAAATACGGTGAAAATTTTAGCGCTCGCTTCGCTCGCATCCAGCTCGATTTGCTCCCAATTGGTTGCCTGGCACACGCCAAATTTTTTCATCGTGAAGTTCATTTGGCTCTCCATAGCTAAAACTTAAACAAAATATCATTATCAACCACTAAAAATGTAAAAATAAAATTGTTTTAAAAAACAAACAACCGACTTCAAAAAACACAACTAATAAGGGAAAAATAATTTTAAGCCTAAATCAAATCAAGAATATATAAATAGAATAGGAGAGTTTATTTCATGTACTTATAAAAACTATTTGCAATTTTTTGTAATCCTGTATTCTTGAAGTCGGTGCCATCTAATAAGAACAAATTAATGTTTGTTAAAAATAACTATTTTCAATTGTCTTTCTTTGCTGGCACCGACTCCAAGAATACAGGATTAGTAAAAATTGCAAATAGTTTTTTATAAGTACATGAAATAAACTCTCCTATTCTATTTATATATTCTTGATTTGATTTAGGCTTAAAATTATTATTCCCTTTTTAGTTGTGTTTTTGAAGTCGGTTGTTTGTTTTTTAAAACAATTTTATCAATTGTCTAGTTCGATCCCACACTGATCACTGATCCAATGTATGGATTTGCTTTACGGTGAAGAAACACATCGTGAGGAAACCGGCATGTTTGAGGACCACAATAATTTGCTATGCTGATAAAAAATTTATAGGAGAAGTCTTCGAACTACGTGGTCCACAAAGCATGTAAGTTTTAAGATGAGTGCAAGACCACGCATAACTTGAAAAACAAGTCCCTGGTGCAGGGCCGGAATCGTACCGGTGTGTCTCTAATTACAGTCCTACAAACCACACTCGTTCTTTAATAAGCATAAAAAGTTTCAACTTTTTTTATTTATCTGCCAATTGCAATGAAAATATGTAATCAATCAAAAATATCAACAAATCCTTTGTGTTAATTACACGCTACGCTTTTCTAAAGGCACAGGATAATTACCAAATGCGCTGATTAATTTTGCCTATATCTAATCCTTTAATCTACTTTGTCTCTGATTTTTTCAAATGATAGTGATAGAGTATGACAAATGACTTTAAAATCAAAGATTTTTTATTTTGCTGCGCATTTCTGGATATGAATAAATTGGTAATACTTGTTTAAATAGAAATATTAACAAATTCGACTTTAGCAAGAGCAAGCGATAAGATTTAACAATTTCAGACATCAGAATTATAATCGAATACTTACTTCTAATACAAATATTAGATTAGCCAATAATATTATAATCTGTGATATATTTTCGAACGATAGTAAAATTACTATCGTTATATCACTATGCGACTGCAGCGCGCCTTGCGGAATTTGGCGGCAGCTAGACGGCACGCTCGACTTGCAGCGCCATCTAGGTTTCATCGGTAATCATGGCAAACTTCCGCTCCACGCTTTAATAAATCCTCTCTAGCGTTCTTATCCCTGACTTTACTAAGAAATATGACAGTGCAACAGATTCCGCGGTCATAATATGACAGTGCAACCATGAAGTTGTAGGTAAAAAACTTCATGAGTGCAACAGACAGCGGTCAATGTCAAACGTAGGTATTTAAAGTTAGTTACTCAGAGTAACGACTAAAGCATAGAGAGAGCGTGAAATTTTAGTCTAGTTGTACTCTTTATACTTATGACACATTCAGTGTGAAAAACAAGGATAGGTATGTAAGGGTTGCTTATGGCAATGCTGTCCACATTTTTTGTCTCGGTAGTGATGTGCCGTATTTTGCAGAGGTATCGATATAAATTTATTTTTTTACGTATTGGAATGTATGTACATTATTGTCATGTCATAAATTCCATGGATGATAAAAATAAAGAATACATTGTTTGTTTAAAAAACCTTGCTCTGGTTCCAACAGGCTTTTACATGATAATCCTATTCTTCTTCTTGTCGTGTTAGCTGCAATGTTTAACCAAACACTGATTTGTCAGATTTTTTAACCGCTTTCCAAGCTCCAATGTAAATAATGATCATTAGTTTGCAGCTTATCTTTCCTTCCAAAGCATGAAATCATCTTACTTTTCTTTTTACCGACTTATAAAAAAAGATTATCAATTCAAAATGTATGTATGTATGTAATATTGTTGGAATTGCACAATATATGTTAATCTATGTGGGCTTCTGAACACGTGTGCGACATTTAATTCGTGTTCGCTTTACACCAATTGTTTTTCTCATTTGGAGGCATACTGAAAAAAGAAAATGATATCTTCTCCAATTTATGGGCATAAAATTATCGTATCGATAAAAAGTATCAAATCATAATTGTGCTTTTTTAATTGATCGTATAATAAGAGACCAAGTGTGACCGTTTGACAATTTCGGTATGTCCATTTAACTTTAAGCATAGATAAATACATATGTGTTTGTCTCTTTTAAGTGTACAATCTGCATCATAAGAGAGAAGAGCTTGGATATATCGTAATTTGTCTCTAATTTGTACGCTCCCTCTATGCTTTAGTCGTTACTCTGAGGTTAGTTACTTTAAATACCTGTAAAGGTATTTAGGTCTAATTTGACATAAACCTGATAATATTGTGGAATCCATAATATATTATTATATCTTACCAGTAATTTGTATAACGTTAGCCAATCTCAACAGCGCGAGATCGTTAGCGAAGGAGTCTGCATCGAACTGAGGGTGCACCACAACTTCTCCAACGTTCACTATCCGACGACCGTTCTCATAGCGGTCGTATAGGGAGTGCGCGCCGAGAATTGCCTGTGATGGAAGGAATAGATACAGTCTATTTATTTTATTTTCTTCTTACATCTAGACATTGGACCAGCAAGGCGCGTAACGACATGAGTTAGCAACATTCTGGCTTAAGGTGGAGCATGCCTAGTCTGGAATAACAGGCTCTCAAGTAGGCTGCCGAAACACACTGTTATAGATGCAGTCATGTGGAATTTAGAAATTATTCAATTGTACATAAAATTGTAAAATGTATTTCAATTTACTAAGTTGCTTATACGTTTGTCTAGGAGTTTCAAATTAAATTAAGGAATTGCAAATTTTAAATATTTAGTGAACTTGTAAAAAAAAACTCGAGCCCATTGGATCCAACCCATAACCTTTGGGATGTAGGCGACCGTACTTCCGACTGAGCTTTTTTATGCATATTATGCATAAGACTTGCGCTTGACCACAACTCACCTGATTAACATCAGTGATATTGCGGTCTTGGAAAGCTTGGTCATTGTTTAAAAAGCTTGGTCATCTTTACAAAAGCTTGGCCATCCCTTCAAAAGCTTGGTCATTGTTTCAAAAGCTTGGCTATCGCTTCAAATGCTTTGTCATTGTTTCAACAGCTTGGCTTTCGCTTCAAAACTTTGGTCATGTATTCAAAAGCTTGGCTATCGCTTCGAAACCTTGGTCATCGTTACAAAAGCTTGATCATCGTTACAAAACCTTGGTCATCGTTACAAAACCTTGTCAACGTTACAAAAGCTTGGTCATCGCTTCGAAACCTTGGTCATTGTTTCAAAAGCTTGGCTATCGTTTCAAATGCTTGGTCATTGTTTCAAAGGCTTGGTACCTGTACATGGTCGACCTCCCTGCCGGCGTGGTAGCAGCAATGCGCGGCTGTGAGCACCCACTCCTGGTGCACCAGCGAGCCGCCGCAGAAACCCAGCTCACCGGTCGTGCCCACGCGCATGTATAGAGCTACCTGTTCATTTTTTTTTTGTAACAGCATTTATTTTATTACAGTAAGTAAAGAAACAATCAAATTAAAATCACTAGTAATAAACCTTAACTACTCTTACTAATCTTTTGATTACAAGTCTATGTGTGTATGTTAGATGAGGAAACATGCAAAATAAAAACTCAAATTAATAAAGCTAAACTAACACTACTAATATTTTGATTTCAAGTTTATATGTAAGTGTGTGTGCTTGATGCTCGTTTACGACGAAACGGCTGAATCAATTGTGATTCAATTTGGTATAGCCATAGACAACAATATATAAATTTAATCTTTATATATTTATGTCTATGATGAACTTATTTACATAGCTTATATATAATCTGGATTAATACAGGCTACTTATAGATATAATTAAAACGAGTATTTCAGAGACATGTAGAAATCATCTGGTATGGTTTATTATTAAATACTTCTATCCACTGTCAACTCACACTTGGCCAGAGTGTATTATGCGCCATCAGAGAAGGCCTCGAATCTCAGCAGCGGGAAGTGGGCTGCCTATGCTTAAGCTACTTCAATCACTCAAAAACAAATGAAGCACAGTACTCACTTGGAAAGGTCGTCCGTTAGTTTCGCTGATGTCCCCCGCAGCGATTCTCGCGTACCTTTTCTCACACTCCTCTCCTTCACATAACTTGGTAGCACTCAACACTACTGGGAGAAGAATGAACACTAGACACTTCAACTTTTCCATCTCCTTTCGTATATTTTTAACAAAACAATAAAAAAAGAGATTCTGTTTGCGTCTGAACAGCTTTTGGTCTTGCATAAGACTTATTCAATTCTGATAATAGTTCCTTCTTTTCCTCCTTTTGTACTGTTTATTTAAGAATTTATTTTGTCGCCGATGTGCGGTATTTAATGCACTGACACAATTTTGAATGTACTGAAAATATGTGAGTCTTTTTGGTTAAATATATGCGCGCACTATATTGGATGTCCTTCTATTTTTTTATGTAACTAATGAATTAGTCTTTGTACTTGTAGCCAGCCCTGATGTAAGAGTACTTGTGAAACTTATATCCGGCTATGTAACTGTGAGAAAGTTTATCTAGATAACATCTCAAGTGTTGCGACGAATGTGCGATATCTGTAATCTTCCTGCCTAGATAAGAGATTACTTTAAGAACGATATAGATATTTGTATGACCTACTCATGGAAAAATAAAACGGTAAGTATGTTTGTATAACGCAAACTAGAAATGGTTCAGTATGGGGTAACCAACCGTATTTGAAATGTGTCCTAATATTTATTTTGTTTACTGTTTCGTTTTATTTTGATACACTTTTGGGTTAAATACCTATGTATCTATTCAAAGACTTTGGAATTAATGATACTTACATTTGAATAAATAATTCTTACTTATATCAAGCCCTATAAATGAGGGTTAGAATAACAGAAAAATAAATTTCGAGTTTATTTAAAACATCATTTATTATATTTTCGTCAAAAAAGTAAAATTTTAAATAAAATATTTTAAACATAGGTTTACATGCAAAAGTGTGACGCAAAGCGACGCAGCGACAATTTAGTTCCAACTAAACCAAGCTTCATATCTTTACACCACACTGCACAAATATACATAGTAAATAAAATATAACTAAAAACGTGTACCATAATATTATTAAAGAATGTGTAATTTAGACATAAGTATTGCTTACAAAAAATAACAATTTGTGAAATGTTGGCAGTAAAGTAACGATAGAAAATATTGTTTTAAATAGACACGTCGTTTTGTAGAAGCACTTATAGAGGCATTAAAGCGTACTTACAACTTGGGAGACTTAAATATATAGCGCCGGCGCTCCGCTGCGCGCGGCTTGCCCGCCTCTAGTATATAATCTAGTACATAACTAGAACTATGCAGTGGTGGGTATACAAGTTCTTAGACACATGGGGATTCAACGCCAAGCTATCAAACGATGCTAGGCTTGGTCGGTTATGCACTTCACAACCTTAAGAGGAAGTTGCGTGCATAAGATAAAAGTCATGATATAAAATATCCAATGTCTGTTTTAAAAGTAATTTGAGAAAAAAAACATTTTTTTTTAAAGGTCAATGTATCTGATAATCCAATGCATTGCATATTTACCTATGTATAAAGATATGTCGAGAGGTATTTTAACCCTATTTAAAAATAATACTTTTATAAGAGTTATAGAGCTTTAAGCGTGCACCGTTCATAAAGAAGTGATTTTATAAAAATCACCTTTGAAGATACATAAATTATACCCCCCAACATTTCCTTCGAAACAGTAGTCCCTAAAGTTTACTTTCAAACCCACCACAGTCTACTTATTTGAATTACGAACTTCTAAGGAGATATCTGATATAATATAATTTAAATGCGATATCTATCGCGCAGCGGAGCGTCGGCGTGGGAAGAAGACACTTTAATAATCCAAATTATGAAAATTATCTCTAATACATTTACGTAGCTTACGTTTTATATGATCCGTATTGCTCCAATAGCTAAGCAGTCAGTAAACATCGACCCACTGGGAAACTATTTGTCACCTCTTAGAAAGCTTTAAAAGTTTTCGGTACGATAAAATATTTCGTGACCTCCTAATTTATGTGGTTACAGTTTTCATTCCATTTAAATATTTCAGTAGATAAAGTTCCTAGAAACTTCTTAGTCATCAAAAGAATCCTTCGTTCTTCAAGATTTTGAGTTTAGAAATATCTTGCACCAGATTTTGTGTGGAAACTCACAAAATATTCTATCCTAGAAAAAACTTTATAAAACTAGCACAAAGGATACAGAATGGTAAATGCAGTTACGTCCAACTAACTAACATATCAAATGCGAATATGAAATTCCTTTCAATGATAAGGATTGGTCGTAACGAGTAATATTTTAAAAATCTTTTTTTTTTCTTCTATTACTTTCCATTTAGAGTAATAATGAATCGAAAGACATACTTTTCTAGTCCAACCTTTACATTACACTATCTCATTTTTTTATATATAATAATTAATAATTAAAATATATAATTCTCAATCTGAATTCAAACACTTAAAATGATCTATTTATAAATAGCGTCGCATTTAATATAATAATTAATAAATGTATTTTAATAGAATCGTATTTAATGCTATAACAATTACACATCGCGGGTGGGATCCATACAAACTGTCACCGAACCAATAAATAGGCGAAATTCAAACACTCGTCAAGTATTGAACAGTCTCAATTAACGTTTTTTGTACGCAACAAAAGGCTGTGTTTTATAAATAAATTTACAGGTCTCTGATAGCAATACACGTCTATAATCAGACCGATTTTGAAGGCTTTTCCAACTTGCTTCTTACACTTAGACCCTTAATACAGTTTCATTATGAAACTACTCTTGCTGTCCTTATCAAACCGATATAAAAGCATGGCTTATACACATTACACCCGTAGCCTTCAAAATCAGTCTAATGAATAAAATCGGTATTTGTATTAAACTTATATCTTTGTGGCACCCTAATTGATCAATCCAGAAAATGCAAATAAGACATGATACGTATTTTTTTTCAACGACTGCACTTTCATTATACACCCGATTAATATCGGATTCAATATGTCAACACCGAATTCACCCGATCTACACCGAATTCACCCGATCAAAACCGAATTCACCCGATCTACACCGAATTCACCCGATCAATACCGAATTCACCCGATCATTACCGACGTGTATTGAACCAGAGACCGTACGAAGGTGGTGCGTCGACAGTGTACGTCAGTAGCGAAGCTTACGCAGCAAGCGTCGTGTCGAGTCCTCCGTACGACGGCCGTGGAGACGGGCGCGCGAGGACCGAGGGCGCCGTGACGTCACTACCACGCGCGTTTAGCTGTCAAATCAAACGAAGGACTTTAGTCACTGAGTTAAGGGTCATTTGAGTCTTTACAGAATGGTATACTTTTTTTTACACTGGGCTTCCGATTAATTACAATTTGCCTGATGGAAAGCGATATTGTAACATGTGCGTTCCAGCGCTTGTCCAGAAAAGATCAGTTTTAGGGGTTTTTATTTAGGCTAAAAAACGCTTCGATTATGCAACGTAACGCTATTGTGTTACGTACGAGTATATCTCTCTCAGATTTATTCATAATGCAAAAAAGAAGTCTTGTAATTTTTGAACCACTCTGTATTGACTCAAATTATTCCTAGGTTTTATTATTCCCAGATTAGTTAATAGGTTAGTCGCAGTTAGTTTTTTTAATACGTAGAGATCTACGAAATTTTAAATCTGTTAGTAAGGCCAGATGTTAGATTTAGGTTAAGTAACGTGAAGTAGATCTATTAAGTTAGTAAAATGTTTAGACAGGCATACATTCAAGGACATGAATAAACCCTGAGACCCAAATGTGATTAATTTTAGTGCATGCTTTTATCACTATAAAATATGAAAATGAGAAGTCAGTCCGCACGGACTAACTTCTCTTTAAGCTTGAATAAGCGTTAATAACAACTACATATTTCGATTTATCTATCTAAGTTTGGTTAGTTTATATTAAAGTTGCATATACAGACGGATACAACTCCAGTCCCTTACGTAATGAATCTACACAAAAAGCAATTAGTGCAATTCTCATTGTAATTAGTCCTTTTCCAGGTACTACGGCGAGAACATGAAAGTGAGCGAGCGAACTGACTTCTTCCTGAGCCTGAAGAGAAAGAATTGGTGCAACTCTCATTATGATTTGTCTGTTTCAAGGCACACATAAGAACATGAAAGTGAGCGTGCGGACTGACTTCTTCTTGAGCGCGAAGAGAAAGAATGAATTAGTGCAACTCTCACTGTTTCAAGACACATGTAAGACGGAGACACTTCTTGTCTTTAAGGTTATGAATCTACAAACATGCTTTGATCACTACGGCGAGAACATGAAAGTGAGCGAGCGGACTGACTTCTTCTTGAGCGTGAAGAAGGAGCGTCGCTTGGGCTCGGTGTTGGCGGGCGCGGGGAGGGTGTGGCTGCGGGGCGCGGGGGCGGCGGTGCGCGCGCGCAGGCCCTCCAGCCACCACGACATCTCGCTGTCGTCGTGCGCCTGCAGCAGGAACTCGGCGCCGTTCGACTGCCTGCAACGGTACGATACTGGCGTCAAACATTGAAAAAAAAAAACGCAAACATGGTAACGAAACAGGTCATCATCATCAGCCTGTCTGTGTCCACTGCTGGATATAGACCTCTCCCAAGGCACGCCACTTGACCCTATCCTGGGCATGTCGACTCCATCCACTACTTGCTTTTTATTAGCAGGTATTTACTGGTAAAAAACTAACATTATACTACATGAAATTACAAGTACATATGTATACTAATAATATATAGAGGAAAAGTTGGTTTGTCTGTTTGTTTGACGCGAATAGGTTCAAAACTACTGGACCGAAAATTTTTTTCACCGTTGGGAAGCTACATTATCCCCTAATAACATAGGCTATACTGGTATTTCCTAAAATTAAAGATTTTTATTAAAGATCCAATAATAAGGCGGGGCTGCTAGTATAAATAAATATTTAAACTATATTATAGCTTTTATGAAAGAACTGCGATAACTTCTGTGACATATCACAGAAGTTATCGCAGAACTCGCTTTATTCCTTCGAAAAGTGAAAACTGTCTTGGATCATTCGTGTTTCAATATCATAGCTTTCTATTTAGGAATAACATTTCGAAATCTCAAAGCTTGTTGTTGTCTCTTTTTCGAGGAAACTTTTACACTTGATATAAACTTAAAATTATTTTTTACTCATAATGGGCTTGCGCTTGATCGCAATTCACCTGATGGTAAGCGAAATTGCGACCTAAGAATAAGGTGGAGCGCGCTTGCCCAGAAGAAACCGGTTCACTCCTGCTTTGAAAACCGCTAGATTACAGTTATCGGGGAACAGGGAATTTGGCAAAGAATTCCACACCTTGGCGGTACGCACAATGAAGGTGGAGGCAAACCGCTTAGTACGCGACATAGGGACCTCCACAGTGGCGGCGATTCAGCGGCACACACGACTAAACTAAATTTAAAGAAGCCCCGTCTCTTTTCAACTTAGGTGGCCAGAAAGAGACGGCACGTTCTGAACCACACACAAAACAACTAAAATCACGTCATACATGAAAAATATAAGCGATTTTAGAGCGCACCCAATTGCATCAGCTCTAAATCTGACGTGTTTGACGTGATTTTAGGTGTTTTGTCTATGGTAAACCAAATACAAAACACCATCGTACCATCTCTTTTTGGTCATTTATGACGAAAAGAGACAGAGCTACTTTAAATTTAGTTTAGTCGTGTGTGCCGCTGAATCGCCACCAGTATAACGGTGCCGCCTTGGTGTTTCCCTACTCGTCCGATGGTGGAACATAGTCTTACTTGATTCTAAACACGTGCTTCTTCTTTGTGTAGTTATTAGCGACCTCAACGACGGCGCCGTTGAGATCGAGCGGCGCCTCGCCGCGCCAGTACTGCTCTGGCGTAGCCTTGTACACCTTCTGGTCCTTGTAGAACGCCATGCGACCGTCCTTGGCCACTACGTACACCTTGTCCCATGATCTAAGAGCAAGAAACAAATTCGATAAGAGAGGGGACATGTAACAGGGAAGCTGTGAAAGGAGTACGGAAAAGTTTAATTACATAAAATAGGGGCGACGGGCAGCCCTCTATGTAGGGGCTGTCTAGAAGAAAATGAAACGGTAGAACACGTGCTACTGCACTGTGAAGCTACTAAGCAAATCAGAAAGAGTTATGGCCTGATGATAGCAGATCAAGATGAAAGTTCGCTTTCCATTGATAATCTTCAGACAAACAGACCATCTGACGCAACAGGGGTGGAGAATTATTTTAACTTACATTTTGGAGTGTATAAGCCAATCATAGGCATTTGTTAACGGTTCAACCATGTCTAAAAGAAAAAAATATACTTTTTTAATACCTAATAACTTTAACTATTTAATATGTTTTTTAATATCTCGGATATTTAAATAGCATAGCATAAGTAGCCCACTAGATCCCCACCGGTGGGACTCGGGACTTTCTGGAACATGAAAACATTAACTGGCCAATCAGTCATCACAATAATATGTAAAATTCGAATATTATTTTGTAAAATTTGTGTAACGAACACAATTTTGTAGGACAAAACTTGTATGTACTGTATATATACTCCTAAAGCCGCTGAAAAAGTTTTGCATTTAGTGGCAATCTTTATGATCTCACGTTTCTAGAAGTATTGGAACAATGATATACGTAGCCATAAAAACCCTTTACTAAAAAGGTATTTGGGACGAAAAATATGTGTGTACTTGTTCTGAGACTTTAAGCAAGCGTGGATGTGAACTGACCTGTTGGAAGCCCGCTTGGCAGCCGACTCCCACTCGTGTTTGCGTACCAGAGTACCTTCCACACCCTCATCCTCGCCTGCTGGACTCGCGCCCTCTGTACCACAATGTTTATATTAATCTGTGACATTATTTCGAGATGAGATACTGTTTGCATTGTTTAGCGTTACTGATACACTTGATAGGACAGTAAGTTTGTCAATGATCCGAATTTAATATAGACGGTTTAGAACATATATTTAAATTTTTATTTATATGAGAATCGTATTTCATTATATTTACGCGACTTGACATTCGATGTTGTGTTAAAAAATGAAGAGTAAGATATTTCAAATTCAAATTCATTTATTACAATCATAAAGCCCATATTTAAACATAACACAACAGATATACCCAATAAATAAATCAATATTACAACCCCAAAAGAAGAAATAAATTATTTTTATTATATTTGAATTGACTTAAGAGTTTCTAATTCAGCCATTGATAAACTTTGTAAACGCGCATATTTAATTTTACACACTGCAACTAGGTATTTGACCAACATGGCGCATAACCACAAGGGTCAGCGACGCTGGCCTTAGGTGTTTTTTTAACACCTCAAATCAAAGTGGCAATCATGGCATCATACATATATTAAAAATTAAACCTAGGACAATATTCTAAAATCACTAGTGAACGGTTTGATACCTGCATTTCATCTAAATCTAGAGCATTACATCAATCCTAATAGAAGCTTTGCTAAATATCGTATAACTAATTGCTCGAAAATCACACGCAAAAAAGATGTCAAAATAAATAAACAAAGGAAGACATTATATTTCATACCAAATCTAGTGTAAAGAAAATATACATACTCGTTATAACACCATTTAGTGCAAATTCTTTTCCAAAACGTTTTAAATTTTAATTGAGTTATTTATAAATCCAAGTCAATAAAAAAGCATTCGAAAGTTCATGGCCTCGCAAATGCAAGACGAAGCAAACTTTCAACTGTTTTTTTAATAACCAATTAAAGTTGTTTGAAACTATGTCTTCCAACATTTTATTTACTTCAACATCTTCGAATATCAAATCGTCATGCGCGCAATAAAACAGCAGCACACAAAAGCGTTCATTGCAACAAAACATATTGCTGTAAAACAAACGTTTGGTAAGTTCGTTGTGGATGGATTCGTTGTCTCTTATTTATATAGCTTATTGACTCAGGCGTTACTTTGCGGAAATCCATTGTAAATAGATGGCAAAATTAAATATTTAGTGTACTTCCTCGAACGACAAGTCGAGAGAGACTCTCTCGACTTGTCGTTCGAAGAGTCAGCATCTCCTGATGATGCCTTGTGGTTAGGCGAAACACGTGTAGAGTTAAGAACTTCCGAATTGTGATAGGTAACGTTAATCTTAATTAATCTTAGTTAATTAGTCTTAGTTAATTAAGCTTGGTTAATTGATCTTAGTTGATTTTTCCTTTACTTGTCTTAATTTGGATTTCGGATCACAGCGGAAGTACACTAAATATTTAATTTTGTCATCTATTTATTTATATAGCATCTTTCTTATTCTAACTGTCACCACAAAGTTAAAACCTTTTACAACCGATGAGTGAAAGAGATAGCATGATACACTTGTTTCAAGAAGTGTTTCTTTGTTTAATTACTAAATGACTATGATTGTTTAATCTATGATGATGATTGCTTATCAGAATTCTAATAGTTACGGAGAGTTGGGAGACATTCAAAATTGATTCTTATATCGTATTACTTAGAGAGTACATTCAAATAACAAATGAATACGCATGATAACGCATCACTAGTCATTTGAAAAGCAACTTTATTGAACACGACATAAAGATCATATTTCTCCGCCTTCTCCTTATTCCTAAATCCATCCACAAGCGTCCCCTACCACGGGTACCTTCGTCGTCGCTATGGTGGGCGCCGGCAATCAGTTTCTTGGCGGTTTTCCATCTGAAGCTTCTGAAGGGCGACTTGCTCCTCGATCGTGACTTCACCTTACCGGAACTCGACGGAGTTGCGGGAGTGGAACTCGATCCGGCGGCTAGTT
This sequence comes from Mellilla xanthometata, assembly GCA_035578125.1. Lineage (NCBI taxonomy): Eukaryota > Metazoa > Arthropoda > Insecta > Lepidoptera > Geometridae > Mellilla > Mellilla xanthometata. Next base: position 10,287,377 of record JAPUBQ010000010.1, read on the forward strand.
GCGTGAGATGGGATCGTGGTAGGGGTAGGGAGCGTGCGATACGGGAGAGGATGGGAGTGGTTTGAACAAATATTGTTGCAGAAGGATAGTTTGAATAGAATATGCAAAGTTACGAAATAATTTTATAAATATTTCAGTATATGTAAAACACAATTAAATTTATCATGTTATTTTATCAAATATAATTTCATAATTATTTTTTGTATTGGTATATGTATGGAGGATATACGACAATAAAAAATATGGATAATAAAAATTATGAGTTATAAGTATAAAATATGTGTCAATCAGGTACGGGTGGGGGGAAAGGGAGAGAAAAACAAAAGAAAAACAATAATTCAAAGCAAACAAAGATGGCGACGCAACAAAAACATAAGCTGTCTTCATGCTTAGTTGTAATTGTGACTAAACATAGTCTAGAATGGACATGGGCAACATTTAACGGTAAATAACAAAAACACAGATGTTAGAAGTGACATGCAAATTTAGAGTTTATACTGATGAAAATAGATTAAACTGTATCTACGAGTATCACACATTTACCTGTTATTAACTAAACTATTTTGATCTACTAAGCAGTAAAGTTTGCATTTAGAAAGCCAAGTCATCCATATTCATTTTATAGTTTTAGAGACACATTTAAAAACATTGAAAAATAAAAATGTGTGAATTTATGATTAAGTTTAATCATTCGCTACAATATTAAATTAGTCTAGGTTTTTTAGCCTGGATACACAGCGAACTATATCCTAGTTCGCTGTGGGTACGTTTAGTTTTATAGCTAGAGCAACACCCCAAATTACTCATTTTGGATATTCACAGAACATTGACTAGGATATTCACAGATTAGATATGCAATTATTTTAAATAATACCTACCAATGTTAAGTAATATAAAAAATAATAATATAAACAAATCTACTACCGAAAAATAATACAGCAAAATGTCATGTAAGTAATCAGTGAACTCATTTATTGGTAATTACATACGAGGGTGAATCAAAAAGTTCTTAGAAGTGCATATATATGAAACTTTTTTGGATCAAGCTCGATATTCAAATTAAAGAGTGTATATCACACTATATGTATGCAGACTGTCACTTGTTTTTGTCAGTTCGTTCGCATGTAATAATTTTTTTTGTGCAACGAGTTGCTAAAAATCTAAAATTATGGATTAAAGTGAGTTACATGCGGTGATAAAATATCTCAGTTTGAAAAAAATGTCTACGAAGGAAATTTTTTTGGACATTCAGCAGACATTAGGGGGTGATGCTGTACCCTATTCTACGGTTGCGTACTGGGTGGCTGAATTTAAAAGAGGTAGATCAAGCTGTAAAGATGACCCGCGTTCTGGGCGGCCTTCAACCTCCGTTACAGAAGAAAATGTCAAAAAGGTTGAGAATCTGGTTTTGGAAGACAGAAGAATGACTATAAAACATATAGCTGAGATCCTAAAGATATCTTTTGGTAGCGTTCAATCCATTTTAATTGATTCACTGGGGTTCAAAAAAGTGTCTGCAAGATGGGTGCCACGAATGTTAACCGACGAAAACAAAAAGCGACGTTTGGAAATTTCCAAGCGTAATCTCGAAATGTTCCAGCGTGATTCGGATAATTTTTGCCGTCGTCTTGTCACCATGGATGAAACGTGGGTCCACCATTTTAATCCTGAAACTAAAAGACAAAGCATGTCTTGGAAACGACCATCCTCTCCATCCATTAAGAAATTTCGAGTTGCTCCTACCGCTGGCAAAGTTATGGCCTCTGTGTTCTGGGATAGTGAAGGAATCCTTTTTATTGATTACATGCCAAAAGGCCAGACGATTACTGGACCCTATTATGCAAATTTAATCCCGAAAGTGCGTGAAGCGATTAAAGAAAAACGTCGTGGAAAACTGTCGTTGGGCGTGTTGTTCCTTCAAGATAACGCTCCTGCTCATCGATCGGAAGTTGCGCTCAACGCAATCCGTTGTGCTGGCTTCAATCTCCTTGACCACCCACCATATTCTCCGGACTTAGCCCCAAGTGATTTTCACTTATTTCCAAAATTAAAAGAGGAAATTCGTGGAAATTTCAACGATATATCAAAATTTCACGATAATGACGCGGTTATAGCTGCCGTAGAGGACTTTTTCGAGAGTCAAGAAAATATTTTTTTTCACAAGGAATAAGGAAGTTAGAAACGCGTTATTCTAAATGCATTGCATTGCAGGGAGATTATGTAGAAAAATAAAATATTATTATTTAAATCTTTGCATTTTTTAATATTGATTCCAAGAATTTTTTGATTCACCCTCGTATATTACGAGTATATCAACATAAAAATAAAGAAACACTTAAATAATTAATATAATAAATAGATTAATGTTAAAATTATATTAAATATACATAATACGAGTATAATAACAGTAGTAAATTACATAAATCATACTACTAAATATCCAAAATGTTTCTGAAGTAAAGTATTTGTCAAAATGCATGAATTGCAAATCTGTTACCATAGATGTTTGACTTTCTAGATGCAAACAAGACCCAAAACCCCACACGTCATGTCACCGTATACTCACTGGAAAGCCTCGCGGGTTTGGCGGGCGTCTGTTTGGAGGAAGCCGGGGAAGGGCCTTGCGGGGGTGAGGCGGGGCTCGGTGCGGGGGCGGGGGCCGGGCTACTCGCTACGCTGGCCTCTGCATGCGATATCTACGTGCTAGTTACATCTACGCTACGTGCGCATGCTACATACGTATACGTACATGCTACGTACGCACTTACGTACTCGTACATGCTCTACTGGACTTTCCAGGCGTATTATCGCAATATGGGTGTTTTTTGTTAAAATTTGCATCAAATAAGTTGATGCCTTATTACGGGCTATTAATAATAAAAGCCCGTAATCATTCACCATTACGCATATGTCACTATTCTAGTACGTAATGTGATAAATGAAAATTCAACTAACAGCTACATATAATATGGAGCAAAAATGCAATTTTTTTTTCCATATTCAATAGTTTTTTTTTTTGTTTATTTCTAACATAGCCATACGGCTAGACATTTATACTGAACAATACGCATACATAGTCTGTCAATTATTATAGTTATCTCAGTACATACATGCTAAAGGGTACGAAGTCATTAGAAATTATAGGTATCAACAAGGATATCTAGCAAGTTAAGTATCAAACATACGACATGCCTATATTAATTCCTTCTCTAGTTTCTACCCTATTATATTATATTCCTTCTTACTATTACCTAAATTTATTAAAGGAAAAGCAATACGGATTTAATTAATGCCTTCAAGATAGATTGTGTTTAGTGGTGAACCCAAAAACTATTAACCCGATAAAATTAAGACACCAATAAATATTTTAGTATATTCTAAATAATAATACAATATTGAAAATAAGCTTACTATATAACAAAGCGTTGCGTGATATGTTTAAGGCAAAGATTCCATAGCACACATACATAGGCGATACCTACCTTCTTGAAGGCAGCTTCTCGGAAAATGATCACTTTACTGAAGAATTTTCTAGCGATTGATCGAAACGGAGACAAAAGAGCAAAAGTTTGTTGCAAAAACGTAAATGCAGTGTAAACTCCATGTAACGTCAATCGATTTAACGACAAACTCTCTAAAGCGTCGAAATCAATTAGCTTTAGTTGGTTTAGCTTGTATTCCATACAATGATACATTCTCTTCATTTAACGACATATAACGCCATAAAATGCACAGTCCCTTCAGTGTCGTTATATAGAGTTTACACTGTAGATGAAAGAGACAAAACATTAATTGTCCAATTTACGTCAATGCATAAGAGATAAGACATAATGTACAGACAGATAAATGAAGTATCAAACCATCACCGTGATCAAAGAATGATGATAATAGAAATAACGATGATAAATATACATTAAAAATAAATAATCTATGATCTAAAAAAGTAATAACAAATATAAAATCGATACAAGAAAAACTATGACTATGAAGACGATTTGAAGGATTTTTGCAAAATTTAAGATTCCCTCATTTACTAAGTTGTAAATGTAAAATAAACAGGTCAAACATTGTAAACTGTTCACGTAAGGCATCTTAATATTTTCGCGTAGAAATTCGGTCTCACTTACTTATTATTAAAAGACGGAATGAGTCCAAGGCGGTCCGTGTTACACTCGTCCCTGAAGATGGTGCTCGGAAAGCACCGAAACTGTTGGACTCATTCCAACTTTTAATGATAAGTAAGTGTGACCGTTTTTCTACGCGAAAATAAACAGGTCGTTTTCCCAGAAGTTTTGGTTACAAAACCCCCTCAAATTGAACTCAGCTACATATGTATATAGTAATTATAATTAGGATGATTATAAAATAAATTAATGGCTAATCGTAAGATGTGAATTGTATTATGCCGTCACCTTAAAGTTCTAGCTAATAGTGATTCAGTGTAATGAAAGAATTCGAAAAACGTGCATAAAAGAAGTGCTATTCCGTCCCAACTACTTCTATCGCCTATTTTATACTGTGTTTAACAAGTAAAGCTTTGTAAGGCGTAAAATGTTTCAAAAAAACGTCTAAAGATACCACCCCGTGGCATATACGAGCGCAAGTGTATAACTTCTAAATACTATAAAAGATAACGAATATGTGTAGTAAACTATATGTATAGTAATTATCCTCATTAGGCCGACTTTAGTAAGATCTATGATACATACAATGTTGACAATACGCAAAATAAAAATTCATATTATGTGTTATATTCTATATTTTGCTTCTAGTGATATTTTGAAGAAAAAACAAATATAGACCATTTTGTCGTAACAAACTAAAGTCGTCTTAAAGACCGAGGGTTTACGTTAGTTACCAACCCCTATAATAAATTATCGATATTTGCGTCTACTTTCAAAGCTCATGCCTAGAGCCTAAGCTTGTACATACTCCGATGGGTCCTGCCAAGACTGTTATGTTTAAAAGCCTAAGATTACAGGAGCATGCCTAAAGATATTTTTAAACATCGTACAGTCAATTCTTGAACATCTCGACTTGAAATGTAATTACAGTGCAAACTCCATTTAAAGTCACTCGATTTAACGACAAACTCTCTAAAGCGTCGCAATCAATAGGCTTTAGTTGGTTTAGCTTGCATTCCAAACAATGATACATTCTCTCCATTTAAAGACCACACTCTATAACGCCATAAAATGCACAGTCCCTTCAGGGTCGTTATAGAGTTTACACTGTAAATACAATAAGTATCGTTTACTCAACTTTCAAAAAGATATGTCCAAAACAATAGGTTTAGAACCCAAACTTTTGATTTATACTTTTACTCTAAATAAATCAGCGATTGACCTGATATTCACCTGATAGTAATATCTTTAAAACACGCTCCCGTAAAACTCAGTTTTCGTAACACACGTTTCCTTTCGAGGAGCCATCGTAGACGATATGTATGTACATATATTTGTACACAAGTATGTATATAAGCGCTCGTACCTGGCTGCGAATGGGGTCGTTCTTGGGCCTTCTCAGCCGCTTTAGTGGATGTTCTCCTTACGACTACGCGGGTGCATGTGTGGGACAACACATCGGTAAGTATCGGCCCTTCGTTCGGCGACGTTCGGAAGGCGGTGAATTTTTTTATAACTCGATTCAATAAAGGAAACATTTAAAACCGTGCTCTGTTACTTTAAAGAGGCCGGATGGGCTGGTAGGGAGAAGAAAACAAAACGGCTTCTGTGGCTTGTCTGTGCAGGTCTGACTGCCCTCATCAAATAATAAGAATAAGAATTGAAAATCGAGCTTGTTTACTTTTACCGTGCTCAGTTACTTCAAAGAGTCCGGATGGCTTGGGTAAACTAGTAGGGGGAAAGGCACCTCTTGCGGCTTGTTAGTGCAGGTCTGACCGTCCCCCATCAAATAATAAGATCAAGATGAATTAAAAGTTGGCTTCTTCTTGCCCGCACTTATCCTACTAATATTATAAATGCAACAGTTTGTGTGTGACCGATTTCGATGACATTTAGTACGGAAGAAGATTAAAACCTGGATTAAAACACATGCTACTTTATATCCCAGATAAGCGCGGGTAACACCGCGATGTGCAATTAGTTCGGTTATAGGAGAGGACATTTACTTTCAAACGTCTTCTTTATTGACTCGAGTTATATAGGTGAAGTTTTGGCAAATGTCTCTTATAATGCTGAAAGTAGCTACTGCCTGATTAGGCTTTAAAAGAGAAACTGCCATATTGCTAGTCAAGAGATTGTTTGTACTCATAAAAATATAAAACTTCTAATATGGAACTAGAAGTAAAGTTGTAAATTTCAGTCGGTCACAATGACTCACGTTTCTTCAAATTGGAGCGCAAATTCTAACCGAGGATAGTAAAAAAAAAACTTAAGAATCCAAAATATTATACTTTTGCGAAGAACAGACAATGCCAAAACATCACCAAGTACAAAAATCGACCGCCCCCGAACTTCGCCCACGTATCGATCGCTATGCTCGGTCAGATAAAGAAGTTTGCATTTCAATAACATAGATAAAACTATCTTATACAGTTTTTTCAACGCGAGTCAAGTATATTAACCTCAAGGGAAAAAATAAATTATTAAGAAACCAAATTAACTGGTAATTTAAATTTTTATGAGGATCCCATTTGTGACAGAGAAATACAAATTTTCAATTATGTATATTGAATTAATATCACACCAAATAACCTTTTTATAAATTTAAAAATCGTTTCGTACTTTAAAATTAAATATATTTTCGACAAAGCGATCAAGCTCTGGAGTAGAAGAGTTTTGAAGTCGCCCGAAAGCCTCTGACTTGGCTTAACGACTGCTTGTACTGAGACTAACATACATTTATGACCTGTATATTGCGTCTAAAAAATGTAGCGAAGCCATCGGGCGGCTTAAAAACTCTTAACACCAGAGCTTATCCACTTAGCTTATACGAAGAAGAAGAAGACAAAGCGATGATGATGATTGTAATATTATATTACCTACAGTTAAAATACTTATTACACCTCATATACTGTCCGAGCAAGCGATACCAAAGGGTATTATCGTATAAAACAGACACAGAAAGCGGCAAGCGCTGCCGTTCAAATTATCTCTGGCTGTATCGCAGTGCTTATTGTGCTTTGTTTCCACTTTCATAGTCATATTCTCTGTACTAATATTTCCGTAATAGTTTCGGATATAATAATCCACTTCACATTTATTATTTTCATATTGTCTACAAGGCTCATAAGCTCTAGGTTTATATATGTTTATCACGATTTTAAATATGTTTAAACATACATATTTAAAAAAGTGTGTTTCTAAAACAATCTGTATGATGAAAAATATCTGTGATTGGTATAAAAATAATTTCATTTCAAAAGTCAGAAGTAAAAAAAAGGACCCGTTAGCTCAAAAAACGATCAAGTTTTTGGTCAAATTGAAATTTACTGTATTCAACTTCATTGACGGGAAAACATGAAAACTCTGTTGTATTAGTTTGCCTCGCTTTAGAACACACTATGTCAGTATACAAATTCAGGTAAAAAAGATGAAAGTAGCCTTTGGTGTAGTTATTAATGATAGCTGTACCAATTGCTTTAAATAAATTATTGATAAACCAAGGGTATGTGTAAATAATGATAACAGAAGTATAAACCTTTATATACTCGTACCATTGTTACAATATGAATGACGACTTTTTTTTAAAGCGCAGGCTGCTTTGTAGACAACACATAAATCATAAGTGTGAAAAAGATTATTATCCTAAAGTAATTCCTATCTTAATAAACCCTATCATAGAATAGTAGTGTTATTGCAAGTCGCAAGCAGCATTCACCGGTCCCGGTGAAAGTTAGTGAGAAGAATCTCCGTAAGTTTTGTAAGAAGTTTTCATTCGAGAGTGCCACAAGGTTTACACATGCGTGCTTACATTGCAATCCGTGTTGGAGTGATGTTAATTTGAAATTTGAACCTAATTCTTCTGTGTTTTTTGTAAATTTTACCAATCTCTGTTTTCTAACCTAATTTTGTATTAAAAGTCGAGAATATTTTCCTAAAACTAAGTAATAGTCGTGTTCGTTTGTGAAAGTACTTCATAGAGATATTTTTTCTAAATAATATATGCCAATTCTTATTGACACACAGTTCTGCAATGAAGTATTTCCGACGATTTAAAAAAAAAATTAGAACCACAGAATTCATTTACTTTATCTTCTATACGTCTTTATACTTTGACAAAGAAGAGCAAATAAGTAAAACGATCAAGTCACTATCACCACTCATCAAATAAATCGAATTCCAAATTTAAAATTCGAAATGCGAATTCTGTGCTCCTAACATAACATCTTTCGAAGATCTCTCTCACAGATACATTCATCCTCTTTCCTCTTTCACCTATTTCTAAATTTAAAAATTAATGTGTACCTACATCGTATAGTAACACTATCCTTACCCTGCGGCTGCGCCTGCTCCTGAGGAGACTCGGCGCGGTCGACGGCGTCCTGAGCCGCCGCGGCAGCTGCCTCGGCGGCTTCGCGCTCTCGCTTTTCTCGCTCCGCCGCTTCGGCTGCTTCTTGACGTCGCTTCATCTCTTTCACTTCGAACTGGAATGAGAGGGATGAAAGACTAATTATCTTTGTTTTAGATGTGTTTGAGTATTGATATGCATGTTTTGAGCTGTATTTGGCTTGTATTCGAACCTCTAGCGTGATTCAAGTCACGTTCAAATGGATTTACGAACGCAAATCTTGAATAGAGGTCAGAGTAGCCGTTAGTTTATTGTAGGCTATTAGTGACATGATATTGAAGCTATTTTTCCCTCACGCGGTATATCGCTCTTTTGTTACCTGTTCTTCTTCTGCTTCGTATGAGCTAAGTGGCCAGGCTCTAGTGTCGAGAGTTTTCAAGCTGCCTGAAGGACTCTGACTTGGCTTAACGACTGCTTGTACTAAGACTAACAGCCGGGACTTACAAAACGTGTCATCCGACCCAAGGTAGCGCCCTGATGAAAATGCCACTTGAAAAATGACAGTCTTGTGCATGCGGTCACCCATGCAAACACTGTCCGCAATGACCGTTGCTTAGCTTCGATGATCGCGTCAGATCTCCTTAGCTAGCCGCTATTTAGTTCGCTTGATTTTGGTTTTTAGCGTTTTGTCCACGATAAACAAAGAAACGTAGAATTGAAGTCATAATTTACCTACTAAGTAAAGGCTTCCGTTTTTGCTGACGTACATTTTAATACAAGCAAGCTTTCAAAGAACGTCCTTTTTAAGCGAAGCTACTGCAAGCCAAAGACACAAATCATGCTAAAAGCTCGCAGCTAAATACCAAACACCACACTTACACGATTCACATATTCATAGTACCATGCGGCTTCGGGTGACAGGAGGTTACGGGTTTGGGAGAGGAGTAACAGGGCCGGATTTAGAGGAATACTCATTACTTCTTTACCTAGATCATTGACAGCTCTAGTGCTGCTTGTTAAACCGGGGAGAGATAGAACCCCGACCTCTCCAGCAATCTCGCTATCAGAAGACTTCCTTCTGTTTTTACTTGACAGTTTCCGAATCAACTTCTTAACGCTTTTACTCAAAGACTTGTCACTCTTGTGACGTAACAAAGAAACGTTCGGATACACGTTGAGGTAAGACAGTCTCTCCCAAAGAATGAGGTCGATGCACGAGAGACATATTTGAGGTTGCTCCTTATTTTCGGGGAATTCAAAGAAAACTGAACTGTATATATCAGGCGATAAGGTCTGAGATGGCGATAACGGTGGACTGCTCGTTTCGGATATAGTTGATAGGCTTGGGTTTGTCACTGGCGCCCAAAGAAACGAGTCGTTTTTCTTAGCGTAATTAAGGTTAAGAGTTCTAGCTTTGATTTTGTCTGGCACTTGGTATTTGTCTGTGTTTACGATGATTTGTTCTACGATTTGAGCGACGGGGCGTTCGTCAGCTTTCGCTGTGATTGGTTGTTGGATATCGATGTGGGTGTCGGGGGGATGGTGATAGGTGAACTCGGATTCGTCACATGGTTTCCATTGGGCGGGTTTAGCCCATAGTGAACACGCACGGAGCTCAAGCTAAGATAGAAAAGAAGAATTAGAACCGAAACCAGAAGCAGAATTACAATGTGCATGAAAAAATGTGTATTCACACATTTCATAGCGATAATTTCTTTAAATTTATTACCTAATATCAAAGAACAGTGATAGTTAGAAATAAATTAATCACTGTGATTATACCAACAGAAGAACAAAATACTTTGACGCAATTTTTATTTACTTGAGCTTTTTTGAAATGTGTGGATACATAGAAAAAGTGACACTATAAAAAACAAAACAGTTTGTATTAAAATAATTTTTGACAAGGAAAAACAATACACTATTATTGAAAAAAAACTACAAGCTTAGAGTACAATATGCTTACAACGAATGTGCTTGTTAACAAAAACCAGTAACCAAACAATATGACCCATTACATATAGCATCCCAAAATACCAACACACCATAAATTGCATGCCATAATGTTAAACCATTACTTCTCAATAAAAAATAACGTTCTTAGGCAATGAAAATAATAATATGATAAAAAACAATATGATCATACCAATAAAAGCATCTGCTTATTTCTTACGTGTAGTGTATATGCATATTTTCTTTTATGTATGTATATGTATAGTCTTGTGTGTATACAGTTACAGGAAACTAATAAGTATGTCTAGAATAACAACTTTTGTTCTACGACTTTTGGAAATTCATATAAATAAACGTTTCTCTGTACATTACATAATACCCGTGTTAAACTCAAATGCATATAGCACGGGTATTAAAACACTCGTTTCTCAAGTTTTAATACCCTTCATTATATGACAGCTGCATAAACTACTATTCGCGAATTTAAAAAGTCGCAAGAAAAAGGATTTAATTAGACGTATCAAAGCCGCCCTTAAAAGGTTTTGCATTAGTTGCCAATATGTGTGAATCCTTGTGTGTATGTAACGTCGTTTAGACTGTGTGTATGTTTTCTAGACTGTATGAATGTTTTTTAGACTAAATGTATGTCTTCTAGACTGTATGAATGTATTCTAGTGTATGTCTAAAACTTACAGTGGTAAGTCTCTGAAGCGCGCTGAAGCGGTCTTCCTGCGCCGCGGCCGACTTTTCAAACGCCTCATGTTTCTTGATAAGAGACTCGACTTCGTCAATGGTGTGTCCCAATTCTTGTGACATTAGGTACGGCTCCTGGGCAATCAGCCACGCCTCCGCCACTGCGGCGTCGCGGGCGAACTGGTACACTTCCAGAACTGAAAAGAAAATGTAGAAAGCTCATCAGAGTTAGTAAGCTGCAGTAACTATATCTTAGCTATCACTGTGCAGTCTTGATTAGAATTCTTTGACTACTAAGAAACATATTAAGTTCCTTGGTAAAATTTACACGACAAGACTTTCCGCCTAAATTTACTCGTACTTTTTTACTGAAGAAACGAAATTCATACAACCATAGACTAATAAATATAATAGATGCTTAACCTGTTGTTGAACATCTTACTACGTATAATATAATAAAATCGTACTATCATTCGATACACACAGCGCCATCTATTAGTGTTTTCATGAAACGACTTCACTCGGGTCACGCAATCTACTATCGTCATATCATATGCGTCTGCAGCGCGTTGGGAAATTAAGCGGCAGCCGCTCGACTTGCAGCGCCACCTAGGTTTCATCGGTAATTATGGCAAACTTCCGCGCCGCGCTTTATTGTATGGTAATGAGCAATCCTCTCTAGTATTCTGGTCCCTGATAATACTGACATTCAGGTAACGCAATCTACAGTACTGTCGTCATATCACTGTTCTACTGCAGCGCGTTGCGGAATTTGGCGGCAACTAGGCTGCACGCTGGATTTGTAGCGCCGTCTAGGTTTCATCGGTAATTATGGCAAACTTCCGCGCCGCGCTTTATTGTATGGTAATCAGCAATCCTCTCCATTATTCTGATCCCTGATAATACTTACTGAGTTGCAGGTTCTCCCAACGCTCCTCCCAGCGTCTGAGCAGAGCGTTCCTCTGATTGGTGAGCTGAAGCAGCTTCTCCTTGATATCGTTGGTGGCGTAGTGCTGCCGCGACAGCAGCTCCTTCCCGAGGGAGATGCACGCGGAGAAGTTGTCCTCGCGCGTGTCGATCTCCGCCTTCAGCGACTGGTGGTTGTTCATCAGCAGCTCTACTCCGCTCACGTCGCTGTGGAACGGAAACGTTTCCATCAGTTTGACAACCTCGTTAGCGTAAAGGTTACCATGCCGGTCTGCTAATCAGAAGGTCCCGGGTTCGATTCCCGGCCCGGTCAACATCTTTGTGCTTAACTAAATTTGTTGGCTGTGGGTCTGGGTGTTAAATGTGTATTTATATAATATCTATGTATGTATATGTAGTATATCAGTTGTGTTAGCAACCATAATACGAGCTAGAAATGGTTCAGTATGGGGCTAACCAGCCGTGTGTGAATGTAGAAAAATAAATAAATAAATAAATAAAAAAGTTCATCGTAAATACAGTGTAAACTCTATATAACGACACTGAAGGGACTGGGCATTTTACGGCGCAAATAAAAAAAATATTGATATGGCACAGTAATTGTTACAAATACATACATAAAGATATCCAAAAGCTTACGAATTAGTTTATAACTGTATTACGGAAGCCGATGTCTTCTCCCAATAATAGGTGGTAAAGTACACTCTGTCAGAAAGTTTACAAAAATGGAAAGCAAAAAGTTTTGAAAATGAATAATAAATTAAATGAAATAAGTATAAGTATACAAACATGATTTCCGAAAAAAAAAAATATACAAAATATAATATATAAACATGTGATAATAAAAAAATAGACAATTCAATGTAAACCCTTACCGCGGTTTCTCTCCAGTGTTCATCTGCCTCACAACGTCATCCATCCACAAAGTCAACGTCCTGACTTGGTTGAGGAATCTGTAGAGGTCATCCGCGTCTTCGAGTTTGGTCTTCCTGGCTGCGCAGGCGGCGCGCAGGGCGGCCCACGCTTCGGCCACGTCCGCCGCCCGTCGGGTGATCTCGGCAGCCTTGTCGCCGGCGTACGACGCGCCCAGCCGGGAGCATTCTGAACCGATGGCTTCCACCTGGATACACACAATACGTCTTATTAATAAAAAATGCTTCATCATCATCATCATCCACAGCCGATCCTATCCCACTGCTGGGTATAGGCCTCTCTCCTGTCATGCCATTTGTCTCGGTCCTCTGCCAATCTAGTCCAGGTTGGACCCGCGACATCTGTAATGTCGTCGACCCATCTTGCCGCTGGACGACCGACGCTCCTCTTTCCTAGCCTCGGCCACCACTCGGTAACAAGTTTGCTCCACCTGTCATCACGTCGCCTGGCCAAGCTTATTCTTGAGTTACACTTAGAATAGATCACAGACTAATCTCGTATAAGCTTCGTAATAGAAGTGTCATTAAGAAACATGGAGTAAATTCGATGTAACAATACATTCCTTACGCTGGGAGTAGGGTTAGGTGGCAGCCCATCAAATTTAAAAGTAAAAAAGTGAGTTTTTGTATGAATACATCGACGCTTATGACAGTGAAAGTCGAGAGTTTTGATTGTTATGTTGTCAAACTTTTTTTAGAATTTTAAGTGTTTACTTTTACCGTTATTGATAAAGCAAAAAAAAATACGAAAAAAAAACACGTTATATGTATGGAGACCCCCTTAATATTTTTAATTTTTAGTATTTGTTGTTATAGCACGGGAAATACATATCTTGTGAAAGTTTCAGCTTTCTAGCTATTACGGTTTCTGAGATATAGCCTGGAGACAGACAGACGGAGGAGTCTTAGTAATATAGAAAGAAAGAAAGAAAAAATATTTCTTATGTACAAATTAAAAATATAAAAATATGTACCAACAAGAATTTACCAATTTAAATTGTGCACAAAAGGTGCTGGTTCAGCATAATGCTGAGAGTACCTTCAAGGTACCTCAGTGCTGGTATATAGTCTTAGTATAGGGTCCCGTTTTTACCTTTTTAGGTACAGAACCCTAAAAAAGGGCAAAGTCTATAATAGACTGGAGTGTCGTAAACGTAAATGTGTAAAAAGAAAGGAAAGAATACCTGTTGCTGCAGAGTGCTGAGGTCCTGCATGAAGTTGTGGTGTTTCCTCTGCAGCGCGCCCACGCTGATGGCGTCCCGGCCGAGCTCGTCGCTCACGCCGCGCGCCTTCTCGTTCACACGCTGCAGCGTGTCCTTGCAGTCGTGGAAGTACTTGTGCAGCTCGCGAGATGCCGCCAGCATCTGTGACAAAACATATTGTGTATTAGATACTATTTGTGGTCAAAAACGAGTGTGCATCGGTGGGAAAAGTCTGCTTATCGATCAGACGGCCGCATGGTTCAATTTCGGCCAGGACCGCGGACCAATGACTTGTTTCTCAACTTATGGTTCAAGGCCTCTTGTATGGAGTATTCAAGTTAGTTATTTTAAACTGAAGAACAAGTGGAAGTACATCATCTTGAAATGACTTCAGTCGGGTCACGCTATCTAAAAACGTCATACATCTACTGCAGCGCGTTGCGGAATTTGGCGGTAGCTAGACTGCACGGTCCATTTGCAGCGCCATCTAAGTTTCATCAACCGCACCACGCTTAATTGTAAGGGTATCAGCAATCCTCTCTAGTATTCTGATATCTCCCTGCTATTAATCACATATATAGATTTAAATAGTAAGGCATATTACACTTGGCAACGCAGCAGCACTGGCACCGCTACCGCCGAAGTGCCGCTGTATTAGTCACAAATGGATTTGTATGTTTCCTTACTCACGGCGCCGAGTCTGTATACTGCGGCGGCGAAAAACGCTGCTGCTGCGGCTTAACGTGAAATCGTTCTAACAGGGTCCCATCGGTGACATACCTGTGTGCGAGTCTCGATAAGCTCGAGCAGGTCCTGCCAGGTCTCCTTGAGCCCCTCCTTCCACTGCGCGATGGTAGCGTTGTCCGAGTGCCCCATCGCTATCATCTGGTCGGCGATACGCTCGGCGGTGGCGACGCGCTCCGAGCCCACGCTCTGCGTCTCGCGGGCGAACTCCTTGAAGCGTTCCCACAGGAGCTGGGAGGAAAAATAATATTAACTGATCAGTTATTTAAGAATGTATACATTATTGTGTCAATAAAAATATCGGAGACTCCCGTTCTCGATCGTAGAGGATAGCCCATGCTGTTCAGCGTGGAGATGCTGCCGTTGGCGGGTTGTTCTGACTTTTCATGTTTGACACATTTTAATGATATACATGAACGTCTTTAATCAATAAATATTACATACTAAAATTTACTTAATAAAGTTAAAAAAAACCTATATTCCTATATCTAATAAATCTTTTTTCTTTAATCACTCAAACCAAAAGAGAAATTTAAAACGTTGCAGTAAATTTTAATATAACAGGTTTGTACTTGACTTGATAAATAAAATTCAAACAAATGTCTATTTTTAGACAAATGCGTTCCAAACAAAACCGCAACATCAGTTAAGGTCTTGTCATCGCCTTAAGTTGCAGTGATATCATCGTTATTAGCTCGAACCCCAAGATTTTCCACCCAATAGATTCGATTCATTGGGTAAACTAGGAAAATCTCTTACTCCCCTTGAGGTGGGTCCGCTCGGACTGCGGACAGCGGCCTGGGCGGGGAGAGCAGCGGCAATGCGCGATGCGGTCCTGCATCCCTGCCCCCGTCGTGAGATGGGGCACCGTGAGGTTTTAGTCGGTAGTGACGGCCCTTCTGGCCGTCGAGTCCGACATACCCCGCTCGCCTCCCCCAGGCTTGTGGCGGGAGATGCGTAAATGCATTTACTCACGAAAAAAAAAGGAAAATATCTTACAGTAACATGATCGTAGTCCTGTCCAAGTTCCTGCGAGCTCGCCACCAGCTCTCGCTCCGTGATCCACTGCTCGAGATCGTCCACTTCCCTCGACAGCTGGAAGAGTCTCAGCGCCTCGTCCAGCTTGGCGCGCCGCTCACCCGCCAGGTCCTTCAGACCGGCGTATAGTTTGTCCACCTGGGATTGCTTCACGGAGATTTGTTCGCTGTGGAACAGAGATAGATAGATAATTCTTTATTTGAAACAACATACATGAACAGTTTTATAATAAAACAAAAAGGCTATAAAAAAATAAGTGTTTTTTTCTTTTCTTTATTTATTAAAGGGATTCTGTCACACAGTGATAACGCCATCTCCATTGTACTATTTGCTATGTGCAAAACACAAAAAAAAAATAACCTAATATGAACTTATACAGTTTCAACAGTACTTTGGCCTCAGCCGACATCGGGGAGGCCAAAATGCTGTCTCACAAACCTATGTGGAGACAATTGTCCATAAAAGTTAATTCTCAGCTCCTCATTCCGGGCACATTCCATCCAGACATGAAGCACATCTTCGTCTGTATGGCAGACTGGGCAATTCGGAGAGTCCGTTAGTCCTATAAGTTGCTTATATTTGTTGGATGGAATGTGTCCAGAATGGATTTAAAAATAAGTTTGCCACAAGAAAAATATTTTATTAAAAACAGAGATCAGATAATTAGCGACTTTAGTACTGAGTACAAACTCGTATATGTGAATAATTAACGATTGTACTTTGTATCCATAACTGGTGTCAATTAAGCATCATAGCATTATTGTCATTAAGCATCAAGTGATCATACTCCCCGTTCTTTGGGAAAGTCTTTTGTAACAACTAACTAGCTAACACATAATACCTATTTTCGAATATGAATATTATACCACAATGATTGTTCGATACAAAGATAGATATAGCAAAAACGCAGTCAAACGATTTTGGTTCTTATAATTTCGTGAATAGGGAGCAATTTTACCAACCTCAATTAATATTTCACACTGTTGATACAGTTTAAAAAAGGCTTCAACGCAAAGGCTAACAAAGTAAAATGCAGTTAAACCATTTTGACTCTTACAACCTCAGTTAACAGGGAGCAACTCGACTAACCTCAACGGATGTTCCTCGCTGGTCAACTGCCTAACAGTCTCGCCCAACTGTCTGATGGTCTGAGCGTAATCATCCACAGCCTGCTCCAGTATCTCGTGTTTCTTCATCAGATTCTGTGCAGAGATCTCGTCTTTCCCGCGGTCTTCAACCATCATGTACAACTCTTGTTCGCTCATCCAAGCCTCCGCTTCGTTGGCGTCGAACAGGTATTGATGGGCCTTCTCCCATTGGGACAGGTTATCCTTGCGTTGATCGATGGCATCTAAACAACAAGAACAAAATGTATACTGTATGCTGTAAAACCATTTTATAGTATGATGTATGCGTTGACAATGATAATGATCGTAGAAGCGCCTAGAAGTACTATATCGAGCAAAACATTGGTTAAATAAATCATAATTCCTCGTTGGTGTAATGGTTACCATGCCGGACTGCCAATCAGAAGGTTCCAGGTTCGATTTCTAGCACGGCCAACATCTTTGTGCTGAACTAAATTTGTTGGCTGTCGGTCTGCGTGTTAAATGTGTATCTATGTATATAAAATGTATAGGTATATATGTATATGTAGTATATCAATTGCGTTAGCATCCATAATACGAACTAGAAATGGTTCTGTATGGGGTTAACCAGTCATGTGTGAAATGTGTCCTAATATTTATAGTTTTCATTTATTTGACCAGCAGTTAGTGACATTCTAGCCTAAGGTGCAGCATGTCTGGTCTGGAGTAACTAACTCTCAAAGAAAGCTGCTGCAATATAACGTAAGTGCTTGGCAACAGATTGTGCAACTTGCGGGTGGTTGTTAGCCAGGCGAGCACGAGAGACTAAAAATTACTCTACGATGATTAAAGTTTGCTGCTCCTTTATTTCATCTAATTTATACATATTTTATATTTGTCGTCTGGCTCTTCATAAACCAATAAATGAAGAATTAGATTACGCGCTTTTAAGAATTAGAATCAATCAGATCTAATTAATTTCTAGGAATTTCAATGACATATGAATCCTCTTAAATACATTAATTAATAAGGGAGGCATTATAATGACTTACCCTTCAGTTCCCGCCACCTCGCGGTAAGTTCTTCAATAAGCCGCTTGAACTCGGGCGAATCCTCGTGACCCTCATCAATCAGCTTCTGTCCGTTGGAGATGACCGTCAGGATCCTTGGCTCGTGGTTGTCAGTCTCCGTTTTCAGAGACTGATTCTTCTTCTGCAGCATTTGGACGTTGAAGAGGGAGTTGCCGAAGTCCGTGCTAGTGGCTAGGGGCATTTTCTCGTGGATCCAGAGTTTCTCATCCTCGATATCGCGACGGAACTGGAACGCCTCCTTCTTCTTGGCGAGTTGCCGCTGTCTGTCCAGCAGAGGCGCTTTGAGCTGCTCGAAGCGTTGCTCCACTGACGACTTCTTCTGCTTGATCTCGTCCATTTTGTCCGGAACTGTTTTCTGCAGGTACTCCGCTTGGGTTTCCAGTTCGGTGACCTGTTTGGCCTTCACCGCCATCTGAGTCTCGATCATCTGTTGCTTCTGCATGAGAATGTTCACAGATGCCAGATCAGTGCCGGTGTCGGTGTTCTCGATTTGCTTCTCGAGCTCGTTCATCCACGAGTCGATGTCGTCGCAAGTCTGGTGGAGGAGGACCTCGCGGTTTGCGTCGAACAGCTTCTCTCCCTTCTCCTTGGTGGTCGTTTGAAGGTTCTCAAACTGGTCCTGCAGTTCGGACATCTTCGGTGAGATGATTTCGACGAACTCCGGTTTCTGCTTCATAAGTTCCTCGGCTGCGTTTTGTACGGCGAAGAGACGTTCTTTGTTGGCTGCGATTTCCGCTTCGAAAGCCTGGTGGCGCGTCCATTTGGAGTGAATGGTCTTGGCGGAACGATAGGTGTCGTCCTGAGCGGTGAGGTTCTTTTCCTGAACCCATTCCCCGAGCTCGTCGCAGTCTTGCAGGAACTGGTGTAGCTGGAGCTGGTTCTGGAGTTTCTCCATCTGTTGAAGCGCCTTGTCCCGGTTGGCGTTGCGTCTGGCCTCGATGCTTTCGGCCTTGCGTTGGATCTTGTCGGAGTCGAAGTGTCGTTTCTCGACCAATCTGTCGGCGAACTGTACGACCGAGTTGATCTTGTCGTCGTTAGCTTCCATCGTGGTAAGGAAGGCTTCGTGTTCTTTGATGGTGTTCTCGGCTTGCTCGAGGTTGGTGGGAGGCTCGGTCTTGGCCAGCCTGGGAACATGAGAGACTTGATTAAACTCACTGTATTTTTTTACCCTCTGAAAGAGTTACTAACTCCTCGCTTACTAATTACTTGTAATAAAAAAATAAATAAAAACATACCTGTGCTCCTGGTGCGAGAGAAGCACCTCAGCCTGCCTGGCGTCTCTCTGCAGCAGCTGGAGCTCGAAGGACTGCGCGAGCAGCTGCTGTCTGTTCTCCCACATCTGTTCCAACTCAGCCCAGCCCTCGCGGAGAGCCTTCAGCCTCTCGCGGAGGAACATGTACTGAGGATCATCCTGGGTGGACGGCTCCTGTGAAAAAATGGCTTAGTTAATTCGTTGTATTAATATCCGATATCAAATTTTAAGTGCTTGCAATCAAACGTGTTTAGTGCTGAAAATAGGACACATGAACAAAGTGTACTTGCCTTAAAAGAGACATTAAGAAATACGCTAATAGGCACTTTTTTAGAGACTTTACTTGCTACTATTGATTGTCTTAATAAATTAGATTATAGTTTTATTAAAGGATAACATTATATACATGTTTTTTGTAAAGTTGTAGCTGTTGTGGTGTTGTTATTTTCTTTTTCATTCTTTTGGGTTATGTATCTTAAATTATTTAATTATGCCATGGTCCGTTTTATTCAGGGTTGCAGAGGTCGTCATAGGCGATAAGGCTGCCATTGTGCTCTAGTTTTTAAGTTCTATACCTCATATTTTTACATCATAAATATCTGTTAGAACTTACGGCAGTAATCTTTTCTCCGTACTCCATCATCTTGGCGTACTCGTCCTTGTAGTTGTCGATCTCTTCCTTGATGGTCTGGTGCTGGGATAGAAGCTTCTCCGCCTCCGCCAGACTCGAAGGGGTATCTGTGGGAAAACATAGGCGTTTATAACTGCTAGAATATTATAGGTTAAAATTAGAAGGTTAATGAATAAGCACGCTCAACAGGCTGCTTGCTATATGTGTATATATACATATATGCCCATAGACAATGTAGCGCCTGTAGTTAACCCTAGATCACTAACCTTCGTCGATTCGACGACGCGTCAACAAAAATATCGTGATAACTTTTTCGCGCGCGACCGTATGGTTTTGAATTTTCAGCTAATCTTTATCGACCCGTTGCACTTGCGATGGAAGGTAGTGCTTTGTGCATGGGGGGCCTGTACTCACCGTTCCAGCAAGCATGGCTCGTCGCATCGACGAAGGTTAGTAATAACGTAACTTTTTGTACTATTTAGTTAAGTTAAAATTACGTTCTTTTCTTTCTTTCTTGATTGATAATGGTGTCTTTTATTTTATTTTTTAGATACCATTAGTACGTTATTATTGGAAGATCATAGCAAGGAGGAAAATTTATCAGACATTGAGCCTAAAGACCACATTGAGGCTGATAACGCGTATGAAATGAAGGGTGATGATGAAGTTTCTACTATGATGAAGATCCACTTCCAGATCAAGATTATGAGACGACTAATGATACAGCAAGACGATGTATATTAAAATATGTGCTATATGTCCCACCGCAAAGCAAAGGATGACTAAAAGTAGGTGCACTAAGTGCAATAAATCACTGTGTGGGGAACATAAACTAGATGGGTGTCACAAATGTATTAGATCGTAAGCTATTACAACAAAAATATTTTTAATTCATTATTCTGATATTATTTTTGTAATTTTTATTTTTACTCAAATAAAATAATACTACATATATGTTGTACGGTTTGTTTAAAAAATTGAGAAAAGTTGATTATGCATGTAAACTATGATCTCAAAAAGTTGACTTTTTGAATTGAAAAATATGTAAAAGTAAACATAATTATATTTAATTATATAGGTTTATACTTTATGTTTAAAATAAAAACATAAATATAAATATATATTTTTGATTAAACCCCTAAAACCCCTCCATTATACAAGCGTAGTCGAAACGACGAAGGTTAGTATTAAGCGTCGAAAAATAAGGTTAGTGATCTAGGGTTAAGGTGTACGGACGCGATCATCGTGGTCAAAAGTGGTATTTTCTGGTGTTACCGTGGGTCGGATGATACGTTAAATTGAGGTCCCGGTTGTTAGTCTTACAAGTAGTCGTTAAGCTTAGTTAGAGACCTTCAGACTGCTTGAAAACTATATGGTCAAGCGTACGGTGATCATATGAGCTATATGGCCCAGCTCTGTTGTCGAGTTTTTCAAGCCGCCCGAAGGCCTTTGACTTGGCTTAACTACTAACAGTCCTAAGACTAACAGCCGGGATCTACAATTTAAAGTGTCATACAACCCACGGTAACACCAGAAAATACCACTTTTTAGAAGACAGTCTTGTGCATGGTCACCCATCCAAAGACTGTCTGCATCGTCTGGTAACTTCGGTAGGTAAGCGAGCTACAGGCGCTTTTACTAGTTCCTGACTTAGTATTAATGTGACTTCCTCTTACCCTCCGAGGCGACATCTGTTTGGGTCTTGGTGAGCCACGCCTGGAAGTGGTCCACGGAGCGCAGGAAGCGGTGCAGGTCACCTGCCTCTTCCAGCTTCGAGTCGCGCTCCTTGAGCTGTCCAACACATACAGATTATGAGTATATACTAATACTAGCTGACCCGGCAAACGTTGTTTTGACTTAAGTAGAAATTTAAGAGTGAACAACCCTTAACACTTAGGGGTATAAAATATAGATTGTAGCCGATTCTCAGATCTACTGAATACGCATATAAAATTTGGTAAAGATCGGTCAAGCCGTTTCGGAGGAGCACGGTAACAAACACGGAAATTTTATATATAAGAAGATTATAACGAGAAAAAGTTTGATTTATTGTGTCTTTGTTTGTTTGTTTGACGCGAAACTACTGAACCGATTTGAAAAATTCTTTCACCATTGAGTAGCTACAGTATCCCCGAGTAACATTAGCTATATTTTGATTAGAAGACAAAAATAAATATGTAGGGATTAGTTTACTGGTGTGAGTTGTAGTGGAGGTGTGGTGGTCGGTTGGAGGAACACACCTATTTAAAAAAAATCCTTTGCATATCTTAATTTGGGTTTCAGATCTCAGCGGAAGTACACTACGAGTAAATATTTATTTTTGTTTTCTATTTACAATGGATTTCCGCTAAGTAACGCCTGAGTCATTTATTGGTTATAGTTATTTTGATTCCAATATATCAGTCTTTAGATCTTTAGTAAAATGTGTAACAAAAGCCCTTATATAACCCGTGCAAAGCCGTGGCGGTAACCAGCTAGTAACCTTTAAATAAGAAGCACCTCTCCGCAACGATACTAGCGCAATATAATTCGCCCATAATTTATGCATAATTTATACACATATTTGCTTTAATATTGTTACTTTGCAATATGTGTATATGACCTGTGTTTTTTATTAATTTTCTTGTATGATGTTTTTAGTGCTGTTCTTGTTGATTTGTTATTGTTCACCTGTTTTCAACCTATTTTATATTCCTATTTTATACTTTCTTTTGTCTGTTTTGTCGACGTTCGTGTCGTCACCCGTCGGTCTCAACGGAAGATCAGCGCTGGTTGCCTGCAGCCAGCACATGCTTAGTTGAGGCCGGCGCGTGATCGGAAATGTTTCATGTGTATTGTTATTTGTGTACCTATATGTTTTTCCTGTCAAAAATAAATGAATTTGAATTTGAAATAATATTTACCATCTGAGTGAGCTGTTCCCAGTTGACGGTGATACTCTCGATGGTGTCGCGGATCTTCTGCGCCTCGACAGGGTGTTCGCCCTCGATAGCGCTCGCCTCGTTCTCCAGGGACGAGATACGGGCTTGGATCGCGGCGAGGTCGCGCTCCATGCCCGACAGGCGGCGCTGCAGGGTCATCACACCTGACACGGGGACATTACGGGTTAAATTAGTCTTCATTATATAAACATTTATACAATAAAAATAAACATAACCACTTGTATGTTGAAACACCGGCTCCCGGTATAAACACATTTTCGCCGCAACTGTTGATAAACTAAACCTTGGAACTTGGACTTTTTTTCAACAGATAATACAAAATGGGCTAATGTCATTCAACATCGGATAATGTCAATTAAAAATAACTAACTAAAAATAAATATTAAAAACTACATGTCACATAATTAATAATTAATCAAATAAACCGCCCCTGCTCGCTTCTGGTGCAAAGGTGCCCATCACGCTCGAAATCACGCCCAGAGTTTAATATTTTAGACTTAGATTTAATGGCACTTAATTTGTGAATTACAGTCAGGTTTTAAGATAATTAATAAAATTTGTAACTCTTTGTTACACACATTAAAAATATAAACATATCTCAATCAAACCAGTCTTCTAACGCATAGAAATTTAATTTGCGCAATTTCGAACGAAAGTTGTTATTGGTTGCTGTAGGCCGTGTGGCAGTAACGTCAGAAATATATATAGATCAAATCAAATTAAGCACAACAAAGAACAATACAATTATAGAAAAGCAAACCTACAAGCTATTGCCCCAAATAGTATCTCTAACGATCTCTTCCGGGCAAAAACTTAGATCCTAAACTTTTAATTCCCTCACCGTTGAGATCCATCTCCAGATTGTCTGTCTGCTGGAGGATCCTCTTCTTATCCTCGATCCAGGAGACGGTCTCGCGGCACTCGATGTGGAATGTCTGCACTCCTTGCGCAGACTTCAGCTCGTCCTTCTTTGATTCCGCCTGGTGAGAAAAGAGTCAAGGTAAAATATGGTCTAATGCTTTTATTGTAAGGTCTAAAATGTATTGGTTTGAGTTTTTGCGAAACCTCGTGTCTGTAAGGATATTAACCGGCAACATAATACAATGTTTAAATCTGAGGGTACCGCTTTGTTTCCTAATTCAGTTATGTACACCCAAACTTCATAAAGCCTAACTTTTAAAGTGGTTATACTAAATTTAAAGTATTCAGGTTAATAAGACTCTCTATGCTTATAAATTACCCTTTTCTTTCTCTTTACAAAAGAAGCTAGTTAGACAGTGATAATTTGCCAAGGCAATTCCCATTTTACGTGTATTTATATAAGGTTGAGATTACCTTCTCTTTCGTGTTGCTCTACGACTGTCATCATACGTTATTCTCCTTGAACCTCTTTAACTTATGTCATTTAACTATACCCAAGTTAACATTCACTCTAATCTCATACAAATAAGGTTGAAATCACCTTCTCGCGCAGGTTGCTCCAGGCCTGGTTGAGCGCGGTCTGTCGCTCCTGTATACGCGGCGCCTGGGGGTGCTCCACGTGGATCAACTGTCGAGCCAGTTGGTTCACGACGGCGACACGGGACGCGTTGCAATTCATCTCCTTGTCGAAACCGTCGTATCTACGAATGGAAAATATTAATTTTTTACACATTATATTAGGACTCATTTCACACACGGCTGGCCCCCATACTGAAACATTTCTAGTTCGTGTTATGGTACAAATACAAATCATTTATTGATAACACCAAAGTTACAAGTCAAAAGGTAGCTAACACAACTGATATATTACATATACATACATATATATATACTTTATATAGATACATATTTAACACCCAGACCCTCAACCAACAAATTTAGTTAAGCACAAAGATGTCGGCCGGGCCGGGAATTGAACCCGGAACCTTCTGATTAGCAGTCCGGCGTGGTAACCGTTGCGCTAACGAGGTCGTCATTATATCCAGGCATTTAACCACTCACGGTTTAGCAACACTGGCTTAAGGTGGAGCAGGCCAAGCAAGCCTAGTCGAGTTTAAGGCTCAAAACCTCCGATGGTTGGGACAGCTGTTTAGGATGCGGGAGGATAGGGCCGCTAGGAGCGCCTACCTAGGGAAGCCGAAAGATTTATCAACTTGGAGTGGTTGGCCAGGTGAGTGGGTAGAAAATGCCTTTATTCTTATTGATGGGGGCGATCAGACCTGCTCTGACAACCCGCAGGAGGTGTTAGAAAATGCCCTATTTCCAGTTTCCTCACAGTGTTTTGCTTCATCGAAAGCTCGAGCAATGTCTTTACACGTTACCAGTTATATAAGGAATTTGCACTAGCTCATAGAGTGAAGAAAAAGATCTTCATGGTCCAAGGACCACGACATCTGAAAGCACGTATTAGAAACCAATCCGCACCCATAAGGGGCAACCCTTGTGGTGGATTAAGGTTTACGCTTCTCTCCTTAGGAAAAATTGTTTCGAGTCTCAGCAGTGGGAGCGTAGTGTGCTGCTTATGTATGGTATTGTACACTGACCTATGCTTCATGATCTCCACATCATCAATATCTTTAGGCGGCAGCATGGTGTCGAGCATACGGTCCTTCTCCGAGATCCACTGGTCTGCAGCATCAGCCTCGGCCAGCAGCTTGAAGAGGGATAAAGCGTCCAGGAGACGCTGTTTGCGCAGACGGGCCAGCTCAGCCAGCTCCCCGTGGCGGGCGTCGATTGCGGCGAGACGCTCGCGGACCTCCACGCTGCTCGCGTCCTCGGGACTCAGCTCTTGAGCCTGTGAGGAGATACATCTTGTTAACAAACTTTTATTACTAACAAACAACAAATATTCAGTAACGGTACGGTCTCTTAAAAGTATTACAGTAAAATTTTCTAAACAAAACCTATATTTGTAAACTTCTGTGATTAAATTACTATGTATTTAATTTTATAAAGTAACTGGTTGTAAGGCTTGGCAGGTCTTACTGCGTGTATCACTATACTACGATACACGTAACACCATCTATTCGTATTTCCTTGTAAAGACTTCACTCGGTTCACACAATCTACGATGGTTATATCACTATGCGACTGCAGCGCGCCTTGCGGAATTTGGCGGCAGCTAGGCTGCACGCTCGATTCGCAGCGCCATCTAGGTTTCATCGGTAATTATAACAACCTGAAGTTGTTATAATACGCCACGCTTTACCGTATGGGAATCAACAATCCTCTCTACTATTTTGATCCCTGCTAATAGGATAGGATGGTATGTTGATGATGAAGATGATGTTGATAATGTTGATGAAAGATATGATAATCGATGATGATCTTGATATACGTCAATATCATCATTTTTCCCTATAACATGTAAATGAACGATGATGAACAAATATTACCTGTTGTTTGAGCTGCTGGATGACATTAGCATAGTTCTTGAGCTCATCGGTCACATCCTTGTGTTTCTTCAGCAGGCTCTGCACTTGGGCCTCGTCCACCCCAGTGTCTTCGGATGACACCAACCTATGGGCAAAAAAACATTTTATATAATTAGGGTTAATATTTGTTTGATATTATTTTATCAATAGGTTCTAAATAGTATCAAAATTAAATTGGTACCTTTTGGGTACCAATTTAATTTAGAATAGAGAATAAAACCTTAATAAAGAATTTTCTTTCCGTCCGACTGTCTGTCTGTCTAGGTTTAAAAACGCAATTATTTGCAGTTTCATGTTAATGGTACGGATCTCATTGTGCGCGTGCCCAACTCGCATTATGGCAAATTTTATAAACATTTGAGACCACAGTGGTGGCTTGAAAACTCACGACAAGAGCGTTCAGACGCTAGTTTTTACGAAAAACAGAATTTGATACAGAAAAGACTGAAATTTCAAAAAAGCACAGAATTTTAGAAACTCCCCAGAATTCCAGAAATACATAGAATTTCAGAAATCCACAGAATTTCAGAAACTCCCCAGAATTCCAGAAATCCATCGATTTTCAGAAATACACAGAATTTCAGAAACTCCTTCGGTTAGTTTTGACTCTAGAACTAGGGTTATAATTTATATTATTTGTCTATTAAATTTACAAATTAAGACACTAATAATAAAGCATCCCAGCAAATGAACGTGAGTCGGAAAAAAAGTACAAAAAAAAAACTTTTGAAAGTTGTCTTCGATCAGTTGGTTTGTGTTGTTTTTTTTTTTTCTTTTTGAAGCCTAATAATTTTCCTTTCTTTCATGTATGAGGCTGTGAACACATTGGCGTGTTACCTGAGCGTGTCCAGCATCCAGTTGTCGATATCGTCAGCGTCGGCGAACAGTTGGTGGTACCGCACGGCCGCGTCCAGCCGGTTCTTGCGCAGAGACACCACGTCCAGCAGGTGGTTCCACTGGGACAGGATGTCGCGGAGACGCTCCTGACACACAAACAAACAGATCATTAAAATTACTTATAGTCCGTTGGCAATTTGACTTTACAGTGTCACTGGTGACTAAGGCACAAACTAAACGACAGCTCTAGTGCGTCTTAATTTCAAAAGTTCCTGAATAATAGTAAATCAAAGTCAAGTCAAACAATTTATTGCATTATTATGTCACTTTACATACCAATAAATAAATTCATTTATTTCAGACATGGTCTAGATTCTAAACAAACAACTATTGCAGGTACTAATACTTGTATTTAAAACCTTAAACGGTTACAACCTGTATTATTTTGAAAACAAGATTTTGATTTATTACGACCATGGACTATGAATTTTTGATTGCTCTTTAACATATCAACCTTTTTGAGACTAGACTGGATGAAAATCTTTAGCCAAGTAACTAACAACCTTCTTGAGGCTTGACCGGGTAAAAATCTTTAGCCAAGCAACTAACAACCTTCTCGAGGCTTGACTTGATACCAGATTTGGCACGATCTTGGACCAGAGAGTTGCTGACTCTTGTGGTTACGCGGCCTGCTTGTCAAATACCTACTCTATAGAGTAAAAATATAAAAAATAAAAATATAGGCCATACCTGTATCCTATCAGCACCGAAGTGTCCCTGGGAGATGAGCTCGTCTCCCACCGCGGCCACGGACATGAGCTGCGGCTCGTGCGCGTTCACATCGTCCTCCAAAGCCTTGTGTTTGGAAATCAGAAGGTACACTGGAAAATATTATGTTGAAATGTTAGTTTCATTCTTCTTAGCAGATCATCCCGGCTTTAATTTTATTAGGACTCATTTCATACACGGCTGGTTAGCCCCATACTGTACCATTTCTAGTTTGTGTTATGGTAGATAACACAACTGATATACTACGTATACAAACATATATATTTTACAAAGATACATATATAACTCCCGGACCCAGAGCCAACAAATTTTGCTGTGTCGGGAATCAACCCCGGAACCTACTGATTGGCAGACCGGCATGGTAACCATTACACCAACGAGGTCGTTAATCCTCGTACGGGATATAAAATCATTTAAGTTGCAAAGAGAAACAAAATATAGTCTATATTACTCAGGGATAATGTAGCTTTCCAACAGTGAAAGATTTTTTCAAATCAGTCCACGAGTCTCGGAGCCCATTTCAAACTTTCAAACTTTACTAAAATTTAACGACCTATTTAGCGCAATGGTTACCATGCCAGACTGGCAACTAGAGAGTTCCTTTCCGATTCCCAGCACTGCCAACATCTTTGTGATGACCTAAATTTGTTGGCTGTTGGTCTGGGTGTTAAAAATGTATTGATATAAAGTGTTTATGTATGTACATATATGTAGTATATCAGTTGTATTAGCAACCATAATACAAACAAGAAATAGTTTAGTATGGGGCTAACCAGCCGTGTCTGATATGTCATTTGAATAATATAGGGATTCATTTTTAACCGACTTCAAAAAAGGAGGAGGTTATATTCGACTGTATGTATTTTTATACATAGAGAATCAATAGTAATAGACACGCACCAGT
This sequence comes from Mellilla xanthometata, assembly GCA_035578125.1. NCBI lineage: Eukaryota > Metazoa > Arthropoda > Insecta > Lepidoptera > Geometridae > Mellilla > Mellilla xanthometata. The sequence goes on from JAPUBQ010000010.1 coordinate 10,316,288, forward strand.
AGTAAGATCGTGACCGATATCATCGACTGAGACGATCTGCTCCTTTTCCTTGATCCAGTTCTCTTCATCAGCCATGTCCCAGTAGAACTGCCACAGCTTGCGGCTGTCCTCCAGTCGCTTCCTGCGAACACACAGACAAACACACAGGTTAGTTTTTAATTACATATATTCTTTTTTGACAAAACTGTTTCATAAGATATCATTTTTCACATTTAAATAGTACTCTGAAGGACACATCTACCCTCAATACGAGATCAATAATCTCAGTGTGATAGCTGTCCGTCACCACAAAGTAAAAAAGTTATATAAAATAAATGTTAAATGTAATTCAATTAATGTTCAAATAATATATTATAAAGAGTTTAAAACCAGTAATTTAAAATTATATCCACCAAAATAGAGAACTACACGAGTCAATAGGTTATATCAAGGTGTAAAGCGAATGGGTCTAAGATCCGAGCCTACATCGACCTTCACCGACGTGATAATTGAATAAAATTAATTTCATAATAAATTTAGCATCTTAGAAAATATATAAAAAATGGGTTGCCTAAAAAAATCATGAACAGAATATAAAAAAAAAAATTTGAAAAATTATTTATTATAAAATTTAAAAAAAAACTAATAGGTTGCCAGATGTAAACAGGTATGTAGAAATCAGCTACTTTCAACGATTCCAAAACAGAAAAAAATATATATCAACATAAGCACTGTTTCATTGCGATCAGTAGTCCGTCCAGGTAAAAGATAGTCAACCCTACGGCAGCACGTTCTATATGTTCTATACTTCAACTCAGGATATATATTTTTTCATTATCTTGAGGTGTGTCCAGGATTATTTTAGGGAATCCATTTTTAATATATTTTCTTATATACTAAATTTATTATGAAATTAATTTTATTCAATTATGACGTTGGTGAAGGTCGATATAGGCTCGGATCTTCTACTAAATGTTGCACAGACCTTCGCTCCACAGCCAGATGGACCAGCTCAGCGTAAGCGTTCTCGAGTTGCTGAATGCGCTCGACAGTGATGGCGGGGTCGCAGGGCCGGTACCCGCCCTCCTCCTGCTCCAGGAACCGCTGCGACTGGCCCACAACCACCTGACAACAACAAGTAATAATACATTACTTTGTGAACCTGAAAGTATCGCTAGAAAGATTCTACTCTATTCTATTCCAAATTTATTTTTTGCAATTGATTTCTTGTAACTGTTATCTATATCTATACCAATACATAAAAAGGAAAAGTTAGATTTTTTGTTTGTTTATTTGACGTGAATAAGCTCCGAAGCTACTGGACCGATTTGAAAAATTCTTTCACCATTGGGAAGCCACATTATCCCTGAGTAATGTTGGCTATATTTTGTTTATATTATTTACAGCTGTTTTTACAGCTTCACATCTACTTTTTTTTACAAGTGCGTGAATTACTGTATTTGCTATTGATAAGCCTTATTCAATAAAAAAATATGTACGTTTCAGCGGGGCATACAAGCAAGCAATTTCTCCGCTGGGAGAGGAAATAACCTCTTCGTTTTTGTTACTTTTACTTTATTTTTGTCTATTTGCTGCGTTTGGTACCTTCTAGATACTATCGGGTGAATTGTGGTCAAGAGCTGACCTGTTCAGTCGTCTACTTCGTGTGATCTAAGTGGCCAAGCTCTAGTGTTGAGTTTTTAAGCCGCCCGAAGGCCTCTGACTTGGCTTAACAATTTGTTGCATAATACTAACACTAACAGCCAGGATCTACAATTTAACGTGTCATCCGACCCACGATAGCACCCAGATGAAAATCCCACTTGACATCCAAAAACCGTCCGCATCGTGTGGCTCTAGTTCAGAGTAAAAAATATATAGTTTTATATATACCTTGACTCGTTCGCCCAGCACGTTAATATCAGCCTCGACGAGGGCGTGCTTCTGCAGCAGGTCCTCCACTCCCATGAGATGTTTGCCGTAGTCATCGGTCAGCAGACGCAGCTTGATCTCTTCCATAGAGTCCAGGATGTACAACATTTCCTGAGGGAAACGAATAAATAGTAACTCTTTTTTTTAACAATCTACTATTTTCCCAGTAACCAATAGGAAATGATTGTTGTGAAGGTGATTATGTTGCTTAATGTCAACATTTCTTGTTCATTTATTCGAGTTGTTTATGATAAAAAAAAATGGTCTTGTTGTATGAGAGCCCTTTAATATTTTTTATTTAATAATTTATTTTTAAAGTTAATACATAATTAAATATTCTGTCAATGTATAGAGGTATTTCGTTTTAAAGATGGAGTAAAAAATACTTAAATATTACGTATGTTGTGTTGTATGGGAGGGTTAAGTAACTATTTAATTTAATTTCAAAGGTAATGTACACTTAGACATTCCGTGAAAATGGGTGTCTACAAGCTACCGTTATTGATATATAGCAAAAAAATACGAAAATAATACGTTTATTTGTACCGGGATCCATTTTTTGGGGATATTTTTTTTGTATTTGTTGTTATAGCGGCACGGAAAATAAATAACTTGTAAAAGTTTCAGCTTAATTCTAAATAAATAGCCCACCCCTAACAGTTTCACGGTGTTGTGCTGCAAAAAATCAGACTGGCAGCGTTCCCGCGCTGAATGGCAATCACTATCCTTTGCACCAGGAAAGGTCCGGAGCGGGAGTCACCGGTTGATTTGTTATGCCTTTGCCCAATTTCTTTGAGCAAAGCCCTAGCATCCTTGCCCCAACAGCCCAGGGTCTCCACGGCAATTGGTTATATAATTATATTTATTGATGCGTATGGGAGTTGGTAATACCTGGAAGTTCTGCTGCAGTTGCAAGCTGAGCTCGAGGCGAGCGCGGCGCGCGCGGAGCAACTCTAGGAGGTACGCCCACAGGCGCAGCACGTTGTCGCGTCTAGCCGCCACGCGCTCCATGTCGTGGTATCTATAAATAATTAACATTTTTTTTATTTTCACAAACAAACGGTCACACTTACATTAAAAACGTTGGATATAACATCCAACGGGTACTAAAATTTCCTTAAAAGGTTCTAAGTTAGATAAAAGTAGCCTTGTTAATTTAAATTGATATTTAGAGTTCCCAGTATTATCATTTCCAATAGAGTAGATAGATACATATTTTAAGACAGAGAAGCATTTCCCCTTTTTGGTATGACGGTATAACATTAATAATAATGGCTTTATATACTTATTAGTTAATAAAGTTATACATATTTTTAAAACAGTTTAGTTAATGGGGCTTATGCTTACCATAAAGCGAATGATCTTCTTATTTTGTGTATGGTCTAAACTAAGCTATAAGTCTTTAAAGAGTCTACTTAGGACTCAAGAATGTTATATTTTTGTTCATGTTTGCTATGTACTAGGAACCATGTACACTAGTATGTAACTGTTTTGTACTATTATTAAAGATGTTTTAAAAATTGCTAAACCAAAACCAAACTTATAACACTAGAAATAAAGATCAAAATCCTACCTCTCAGCCTGCAGTTCCGAGCACACAGCAACAACAGCTTGCACCCTCTCTTCGTAAGCAAAGATGTCAGTTTCAATCGCCTCATGTTTCTTAGCAGCCGCTTCGACGGCCGCAAGGTCGAAACCGAAGTTGTCTTGAGAGACGAGACGCTGGTTCTCGGAGAGCCAAGTCTCTCGCATCTGGGCTTTGCGGTTGAACCTGTAACAAGTATACAAAAAAATATATAGTCGTATAATGATTCTTCTTCATAGTACGAGCTAAGTGGCCAAGTTCTTCTTCTTCCTTGCCTTATCCCACTAGGTGGGGTCGGTGCAGCAAATTTTCCTCTTCCACTCTCCTCTATCAGCCGTTGTCTCTACACTCACTCCTTTCACTCTCATGTCCTCATTCACACACTCCATCCATGTATTCTTCGGTCGGCCTCTTGCCCTTCCATTTCCATACATCTCCTACTAACATGCCTCTTCTCTCTACGCATCACATGCCCATACCATCCCACTCTTTAGTTTCTCACTCAGTTCACTGGTGTCGAGAGTTCATAAGCCGCCCGAAGGCCTCTGACTTGGCTTAACGATTGCTTGTTTTAAGACTAACAGCCAGGACCTACAATTTAACATGTCATCCGACCCACAGTAGTGCCCAGATGAAAATGCCACTTGAAAAACGACAGTCTTGTGCATGGTCACCTATCTAAACACAGTCCGCATCGATCATTGCTTAGCTTCGATGATCGTGTCAGATCACCTTAACTAGCCGAGCTATAGGCGCCACTAATAAAATGGTAACATTGTACATATTCTTTTATAATTATTCTAGGTCTTGTACTAGTTTTTTTTGCGAGTTATATCCAAACCTAAAAGATTTACATTTATTTCGAAAATACCCTCATTTCTCTAAAACGAATCTTAAATAATACAAGAAAATTTTCTTAGATGTACGTAATAAGGAAAACCAACCCCTGAAAGGCATAGACATAATTTGAAAAAGTGGGTCAAGGCCATGAACGTAACAGGGTAATAAATTCGTTACATTTTATACATTCTCAGACGTGGTTTGGGTAGCTTTAATAGCATGTTTGGATGCCAAGGGCATAATAATTAATGAGTTTAATAAATAATAGGTGTAGTAGCAACTTGTTGAAATAATAAATTAAACTTTTTAGACTTTTATATTAATATGTGGGATTCGTCATTTGAATTAAATCCAACAAAATGATAGAAGATATCATGCTTTCAACTTTTCAGTAAGGACTGCCTCCTGATTACAATTATTTAGATGAAACTTGCATTTAACTGAATCTGTTTCATTGCAGAAATGAGTTCAGTCAGAAATATTTTTTTTCGTGATATGATAATGGGCTTGATTACCAAGAGTTTTTTTGTTTCAAATTGGATGAGTATGAGCCCTTAGAGTAGAGATTATAATATGTACTCATCAGATTAGGTCCAGTAGTTTTTAAATATCTGAGATGATTTAGATATGTTTATTTACATTATTTATATGAGTTTAGTTTTATTATTTTTTTTACTATTGGATTTGCCAATCTTTGTTAAACGAGCTTTGTTCGACAAGTGACTATGACACACAATATAAAAACATGATGATGATGATTTCCAGGCTGATTTCGACCGCGGCGACTGCTTGCCGCTTTCAGGTTACTCTATTATGATGGATGTTTTCTTTTACTAGGAAACAATTCACACACAGCTGGTTAGCTCCATACTGAACCATTTCTAGTTTGTTTTATGGCAGCTAACACAACTGATTTACTACACATAAATACATACATCTTCTTATATATAAAATTTCCATGTCACAATGTTAGTTACCGTACTCCTCCGAAATGGCTTGACCGGTTTCTGACAAATTTTATATGCGTATTCAGTAGGTCTGAGAATCGGTTACTATCTATTTTTCAAGGCAAAACAACATTTGCTGGGTCAGCTAGTATTTTATATAGATACATATTTAACACCTAGACCCACAGCCAACAAATTTAGTTAAGCACAAAGATAGAATAGAACCCGGAACCTTCTGATTGGCAGTCCGGCATGGTAACCTTTATTACCAAGATTATCATAGATTTGAAGTTCATCTCACCTGGCGGCAAGTTGCTCCAGTTTCTCCTGACGAATGAGCTCCTCTCTGAGCGCCAACTCCCGTTCATGTTCTGCCTTCTCGAGCCTCTCCCAGGCGCGGTTGATGTCGTGGATCATGCGGCCCTCTTTAGGCGTGTAGGGCTTCTGATTGGCGGCACGCATGCGGGACTGGAGGGTAAAGAGGAGGACTTCCAAGTTGCCCTTTTCCACAAACCTAAAAAAAAATATAAGATTATCATTATTATTTTTTTGTAACTTTTTTTAACGGTTTGCGTTTGACCTTCTTGCCTGGTGTTAAACAATACTATGGCCTACGATGTTACACGCTTACCTAGAAAATACCTATTAACTCTAGATTTGAAGACCCCAGGTGGTACTTCTCAGGAAACAGAGACTCAAGAAGAGAATTCCAAAGTTTTGCAATCCTCTATAATTATTATTAATGATGTATTTATTACAGAAAAAAACTATACAATTACCAAAATATTAAACCTTTAAAAAGACATGAAAAAATAACATTAAAACTACAATTTAATTCATATACAGACAGTCACAATAATTCAGAGTGGGTAAAAATTATTTGTAACTGTACCACCTAGTACAAGTTTTTTCGAATGCGAAAAATTACCTTAATATCTAATTTTCGTTATATCATTCAGCGGCAAACAACTTTAAAATATCTGTTACTCCATCACACTCCAACGGCTGGACCGAGTTTGATGAGATTTACTATGAAGATAGGTTAGACTTTGGATTAACACATAGGTTACTATTTATCCCGGATTAACTTCTTTCTGTCCCGGATTAACGTGGGTAAAACCGTGGGGCGCAACTAGTACATAATAATGCTCACTTTGGTGGTTTCTCGACAGTGCGGTAGTTGGCGAACTGTATGAGCTGCTGGCGCACGCCCTCCAGCGAGTTGGCGAAGGTGCGGTCGCCGAGAGCCTCGATGGTGCGCTCGATCCATTGGAGCAGGTCGCTGTAGAAGAAACAATATTACTAGATTACTGGACGAAACTTGTTTTTTAGTATCCAGAAAAAAAAAGGTATGGTAATATAATAATGTAATGGACATGTGATGCGTAGAGAGGAAATGCAAGTGACTAGGAGAAGTATGGATATGGTTGTACGAGGTAGCGGAAGTAGAGGTTGACCTAGGAAGATGTGACTGAATTGTGTAAATGAGGATATGTAATGAATGAAAATGAATGTGGATATGACAGCGGAAAGAATCGTGTGGAAGAGGAAAACTTGCTGTGCCGACCCCACCTAGTGGGAAAAGGTTGAGGAAGAAGAAGATTTAAAATCCACTAAATAGAACTTGTATTAATAATTGCCATAATAAAGTATAGCTAGAATAATGTAAAGCTAGAAGGTACCTGGTGAGAGTCTCGTACTCCTGCTGCATCTTGTCGTTCTCCATGGCGATGCCGACCACCTTGCCGATACGCTTGCCCTGCACCGTCTCCTGCTTCAGCTTGCTGAAGTAGTGGTAGTATGTCACCACGTACGTGATGATGGACTTCTCGTCCGGGTGGTCCACCGCGATGTCTGGGAACACGACGGATGTTTAGTAATGTTATGAAAAAAGTGGAATATGCTAAGTTTGGAATAGCTGGCTCTCAAGGAAACTTTCGGAGACACCATTATGTTCTTGGCGGATGATTTTTTCAACTTAGCTAGCTACCCAGCCAGATAAGTACTCTGCCACCACGCAATCTTCTTCATATGAGCTGAACTGGAACATGGATGTGGTGTCGAATTTTAAGCCACCAAAGTGCCTCGGATATGTCAGGAATAAAAATAAAAGACTTTGTCAGAGCATCACAGACTGCAGCAATTTAAGAATTTTTCTTATGATAATTGCTGCAGTTCTGTGAACCTCATCCCTCATTATGCATGAAAGAAACTGATGTAATCAAGACCAACATTTATTGACCACTTTTCAAATCCTAGCAATGGAGGTGCATTTACTCATATACATAGTATGTTTATAGTAAGCCGAGTACAAGTATTGCGATTTTTAAGGTGAGTGTGAACTGCTTTCTTTTAGTTAAGCGGCTCCTTTATAGACGATAATTTTATTTTTTCAGTGCATGATATAAATCTGACTTCTTCTAAACACACATTCGTAAGTTACCAGCATAGACATCAATCATAATCTAGCGAGTACTCTTCTTCTTTACCATTTCCCACTAGGTGGGGTTGGCACAGCCTGTTTTTCGCTTCTACGCCACTCTATCAGCCGTCATCTCCACATTCACTCCCTTCTCATTCATATCCTCCTTCACACAATTCATCCACGTCTTCTTTAGTCGACCTCTACTTCCGCTACTTCTTACAATCTTATCCATACTTCTCCTAGTCACATGCATCTCCTCTCTAAGCACTACATGTCCGTACCACGCTAACTGTCCACTCTTCACTTTCTCTGACACAGGTGCCACTTTCCTTTCAAACTTCCTCTAATATATTAATAGTATAATAATCTAGCGAGTACTGTTACATTAAATTACCTTCAGCATCCAACAGCTTAGTAAGGCCCAGCTTCTCTTCAGCCACATTGAAGGCATTGTTCAGGTTATGTATCGGATTGCTTCGGTGCAGCTTCTCAAACTGAATGAGGTCGGGTCTGTGCTTGTGTATGATGGCGTTGAAGGCCAGACCGTCTCGCCAGGACGTGGTGAAGTTACGCACGTTCACGTTGTTGTAGCCTGCTGTCTTCATCTGGCACCACAGGAGGAGAGCGTCCTTGGCGGATTTGGTCTCCTTGTTGTCGGTCTCTTCGATTGTTATGTCTTGGATCTGGAATGGGATTGTGTGATGGTCAAACTATGCCGCTTAGACAAAGTAATATAGATATTTTAAATTTAATAGATATGGAAAAACAATTGCTATTTTGTGTAGTATTTAAGGATGTATGTAGAATATTTAGTTAAATTTATAAATTTAATTTATCTAACTAGTCTTTAAGCATTTAAGTACCGCATGCTTGTAGTGTGACTTGTCTTTAACATAAATGTTATTTATGGATAAACATTTATGTGCTTTTGTGTAAAGAAATATATATTTTTAATGTATGTTACTTTAAGGCTAATTAAGACATTTTGCACACTGCATATGCGGTAGCCTACAAGGGATATTTTATATTATTTTCCATGTTTTTATATTACCTGTGGCTACGCAAATAAATTATTTGATTTCATTTAAGTTAAGCCACACTACATGCATTATTTAAATTTTTAATTTTACAGATAGTTAACGTGCTTTTTATAGCAAACATTTGCATTTATTACATTTTTTAATACCCTGAAAGAACAATCAAAAAGCATTTGTTAGTTTGAAACCACAGTAATGTTATTGAAATACTGTACATAATAAAAAAACAGTGTTTAAATTTTTAAGCGAACTCTACATAAAACAGATGAACATGTTGTAACTGTAAACACTGACCACATGGTTACAAGCCATGTGACACCTCAGAAGCCAGAATCATCCAGCCGTTTAGGTGCATTACGACACAATATCTTCAGATTTCAGAATCACTCAAAAACTTGCTATTAAAAAAAAAATTGGCCAAGTGCCGGTTTTGGTTTAAGGTACGTAACCCTTAAAGTACTATAAATTGAATACTAACCTGGAAGCGCAGAATGATAGTCCAGATAAGACCGAGGTTGAGCCTCGGGTTGCCGTCCACGATGTCATGGGAGCCCATGTTCTCCAAATGCACTCGCTGCTCCCGCAGGAACTGCAGAGCTTTGTCCACATTCTCCAGGCAGTGGATACGCATCTTGCCTTTCGTCGGACGAGGCTGGAAGTAAAAAAATGTATTGTTAAGTTTCCTATTTACATCACTATTTATGTTAAGTTTTCTATTTACATCACTATTTATGTTCGCATTAGGTGCAAATTTAAGCAAATACTGTCTCATCCTCACTAAAAACACTCAAACTTCTGTTATTGGACATAATCGACCAAATATTGGGACAGTGTAATAAGATTTCACGTTTCTTGCGCTAGTCTTCTTTTTCTTCTTCTTCGTATGAGCTAAGTGGCAAAGCTCTGGTGTCAAGAGTTTTCAAGCCACCCGAAGGCCTCTGACTTGTCTTAACAACTGCTTAGACTAACAGCCAGGACCTACAATTTAACGTGTCATCTGACCCAAAGTAGCGCCCAGATCAAAATGCCACTTTAAAAGTGGCAGTCTTGTGCATGGTGCACCCATTCAAACACTATCCGCATCGACCGTCGCTTAGCTTTGATGATCGCGTCAGATCACCATAGCTAGCCGAGCGACAGGCGCTACTTTGCGCTAGTTAACTAACAAAATTTTAATTTTTCCATGTAAAATTAAGATATCTGACCTCTGGTCTTTTCATAAGTAATCCTATTTTATGACGATAGAACAGCAATGATTATTTTTTAAACAACGCGACGTCTGAGACTGTGAGATTGTTTAAGAGCTTTCAAAATTAAACGCAAAAAGTTTAGATTCCAATATAATATTTACAGGTAAATCCATCTTATTTTATTCTTCTAGCTTTTAGAATCCTACAATAATACTTAAGATAAGTCTGTCATTACTCTCCGCTATGAATAGCCATATTAACTTTCTCGATCTATGACAGGATTACGACAATCAATGTATTATAGCCTTATCTTAGGAAACGGATACGGAAAATCTCATTAACTTTTACACCTAATTAATTCTTTCACTCTTTTTATAGTATAATTGCAATGTTATAAAATATAACATTTAGTTATAATTAATTCCTATATTCATTAAAATTAATGATAAGCATTTTTTTTTAATAAATTGATAGCTATGGTTCGTTACCTCGATGATTGTATAGGTCTGCGCGATTGAGTTTCATTTGTAATTTCTACCAATAAATTTGCATATGCATAGAGATTATTGTTTCAATTATTCTGTCCTTGTTTCGATGTAGGTCGAACTGTTACCTGTGCCTATGTGTGTGTATGTGTGGTTTACACATTCCTACATATTCACAAACATATGTATGTATCCTTAGGATTACAGTGAGTGTTCTCTCACACACTTTTTTATTCCAAAGCATTTTAAGGACCAATGATTTCACTTTTAACCTTATATTACTTGAAAAGCAAATGTGCCGCGATGTGAAAACGTCTGCTTGCAATCAAACGGCCCCTGGTTCAATCCCCTTTTTTCCCGAATTAAAGTTTGCAATTGCACTAGGAAATTAGACCTATGGGCGGCTTAAAAACCTCTCGATACCAGAGCTCGGCCAATTAACTCATACGAAGAGGAAAAAGACTAGGAAATTTAAAAGGTATAATCAAGTCAAAGTTCAAAAATGTGTTTATAAAGGTACATATTCAAAATTACTCATTCAGGGTTTTAATCAAGCTTCCACAGTCGTTATTCTGGCTATTGTTAACCTAAGCGTGCACATATGAGTACATATACTGTAGGTGTTGCAAATTTTGTTATTGTTTTGCTAATTATAACGCCGACCTCACTCGAACCGAAGGCTGTCCATAGCCAATTAAATTCACAGCTTTTGCGGGTTACTCACTAGTAGCCTTTATTTTGGTTAGTTAAAATGTACTGTTTTACGAAAACTATGACCTATCGGTTTTCAAGGCACGAGTGAACCGGTTTCTTCTGGGTAAGCGCGTTCCACCTTAGATCGAAATGTCGCTTACAATCAGGTGAATTGTGATCAAGCGCAAAACCGTCTAGTATAAAAAAATAATCGGCGCAAATGTTTGTAGGTACATTATTAGGTAGGGCTTTAGTGGTTGTTAATCCCACATTACCCGACTGCACCATTGATGTAGTACTCATAATACCCCCCAAAAAAAGTAATATAATAAATATGCATATAGCTAACTTACCAGTCTCTCTCCGGAGAGGACCTCGAGCAGCTTGATGAGCATCTTGCCATCTCGCATGTCCACGTACAGGTCGCCGATACGGCACCCGACGCGGACGAGGTGCGAATTCACCCATTTCTGGAAGGTCTTCTTCTGTACGCTTTCTCGTTCGTCTGTGGATACATTACGGTATTAACTTACACTGGTAAAATAATGCATTTGCCTAACCACTACAAAGATGGACCGAATCAATGGTATACAGATTAAAGAGCGCAGGTCTTAGAGGGCATCCTTGTGGTACATTGTTTAAGCGGAAGGAAAACGGACCTGTGAAACCCAAAAAGTAATGGACATAAAGAACGTTCATAGCTAATAATAAGGAAAATCAATAGGGAATGTTAACACATTAACCGCCAGTGTGGTCGACCGCGATGAGGCGACCAAACGGCTGGCCTTTTCGTTGTGATTCTCGGGAGTGCTGGATGTTGGGAGCCGTCCTGGCTTGGAGGCGGCATTGTAGCGACTCTGCCTAGACAATACTGGGCCGAGGTGTTATGTTCCGTAAGTAATATGCCAGTAATTCGAGACGAGGATCGGATTGCTGTTCGCACGCCTTAGAGCGGAAAGCTTGGCCCTAAAGGTGCAGGGTGATGTTGTATTATAGAGATGATTTATTTATTTCACTTTAAAATATATTAGTTTAATCACTCATCATCACATCTTCGTCAAATGACTGTTATTCATAGAACAAAGTCGCACAAACATAATGTACTTATTGCCACGTAATCAAAACGAATACATTCCATGTATTTAACAAAACAACATTTACAATCAATATTATTTACCGTACAGTCTCTACCTACATACACTCAGGTTTAATATTCCTTAGCTCTAAAATTGATACGAAAGTGGAGAGTTGATTAAACTTAACACTTTGAAATCCATCGGCACAAACTCTAGATACACTGAACAGGAAAACCAACAACACTTCGCGGAACAAGCCGCAGCGCGAATAGAGCCAAAAATGCATGCGTAACGGTAAACCAAAACACTAACCTCGGAGTTCAATCACGACTTTGTCATAATACACATCTAAACCGGGCACTTCTATATCAATTCCCTTTTTTATAAGATCGTAGCAGTCAGTGGTAGTCATGTCGCCAGTTACCGACGGCGACTGAGCCGGCGACCGAGTGAAAGAAGAATTAGAGCGACAAATTTCAACTGAACCACTGGACAAGGATATTCGATACTAACACTCCAGATGTCGACAACACGGGGACCGGTTATTAATTAACTAACATATTTTATTGCATTATTACACGATGCTGAAAAAGAAAATAACAGCTATCTTTTAATCGAAAGAACCAATCAAAATGAACGGGGAATGAATCTCCAAAATGCCAATGCTTGTAGTGAGAGGGTATAGACGTGTAGTGTTTGGATAAACGAGAAAAAACCTACAAGTTAAGATAGCAACGGTTTACATCACTGATAAAACACGCTATATCAAAAATGAAATAGTTATATATAGTCAGATAGTTAAGTCAAGCATAAAACTCCACGAACCTTGCAAAAGAATTAAAACTAAAATGTTTAGCGCTCCTGTAGGAAAAACGGAAACATATTCAATATGTTGCAAACCTAACTTGATTAGGACAATATGTGTAATAATAGACTATTCATAAGGATACTCATAATAATAACAACAGCGTAAACGTGATTTACTAATAATTATAATATATACTACTGTTAGTGTTACCCTGAGATTTATTGTCATTGATTTAGCAAACGAGTAAACTCCCGTCACAAAAGCCGTATTTATACTTCGATACTGTTGTCAGGTAATCTTTGCAGTGCATTCGATATATTCAGCTTTATCTGTGGTCTGTCGATATTTTATCACTTGTGGCCGATAACGATACTGACACACATTCGATATTCTACCACACAAACTGACGCACCAAATACATTTCTTAACAACATATAAAAACAATTGCGGTCCAATCAGGTCTCCCTAGGAAACCGTACAAACAAAGTATCATGAAGTAATATTGGTAAGGTAGGTAATACTGGAAATACAATTAAATTTATATACATTGATAGGACGTTCAGATGTCAGATTCGGTTTCCACAGCTTACCTGCTAACGCTTTGATGCGCGATCGTTCGAATAGCCTCGACGACGAATTGCCACCGTCGTACTCAAAATCATCGATGATTTCCTGACCGTGGCCGATGGACGGGTCCCAGCGGGACACCGATATGTCGGTCGTCATCGCGACCAACTGTTCCTCACCACGCCACGCTCAACTAATCTGGAACGAAAGAAAAACTTTTATTAATACACTACTCATAGCCATAGGCTCTATTACTATGTTTACTGGAGATACTATGGTTGTTTTGCAGAACAGACCATCTGAGATCTATTTTTTTATGATTATTTTTCTATTAACTTAAGATTGAATACAAGATGACAGAAGAAAAAAACTTTAATTATAAAAATACATAATACAAATACTGAGATATTTAAATTACTATCTAGATAATACGAACGTGACAAACAGCCTGATAAAGACTAAGAAGTAATCACAAGACCCGATAAAAAGAGCATTTACTTGGTTTAGGAGTATTCAATTCCGGAAATCATACACTTGCTAAACACTTCAACACACATTACTAAAATAAATACATTTTGCAAGATTCCACCCACAACACACAGACATCAAACTGCATAAACGAGCTCCATATTTTTGTTATTCGATATGACATCATGCCGGTACGGTGATAAGATTAGATAATATTTTTCAAGACTCTTGGCCGCACCCGAGCCAAGACTAGCTTTATTTCATGAAGTCAATAGAAATAAATATGAAAATGTGGAATATATGTTATGACATTATAAGTTTTTACTATATAAAGAAAGGAATAACAATCGACAAGATGGTGAAGATGAAGATTATACTTGCGGAAGGCAGTATATCTAGAGCAGTAACTAATTATGAGACAAATAGTAATTACTATCAAGTCTTCGCTAACATTTTCCAGCCAATACGAGCAATTAGAGTCTGATACGTAAGACGCGAGCAACAGTTACGAAATTAAACTGCTAAGTATGTAATACGCTTCCGATAGATTTCGGTGTTGCGCTACCAACCAAAGCATGACTCATGAGTATAAAGAGAGGAATTCGTTACAATTCAGGCTTGTTATGAATCCCTTCAATAAGTTCTTTTATCAGCGGTCAGATATAAACGGCACAAGGTCTCATTTAGTTTGTTGTCGATTAAACCATAGCTAATAAGTAATTAAGAAAATGTGTAATAAATTAATTAACTTCTTTCGCGTGGCTACAAAGGGCGTGGGTTTGAGTCTCAAAACATTTAATCTTATAATTACAGACCAAACAAATGTAACAAAAAATCAAACTACCAATATACTCAAACCCGGAGGTTAGAATTATTAGACAAAGCCATAAAAATACTGATCGATGGCTTTGGGATTATGATTTGACTTCGACTGTAAGTAAGTCTGTCGTACTTGTTCGGTTGAAACGAGTCTAAATATAATTGATTCGTCGATGGCTTTGACCTTCATACACAATGGCGTAACTTCATCGGCGAAGGTCTTTTCAGTAACATCACAGTTGCTGCTACTAAGTAAACTAGTAGGCATTCATAGTTAGGAGTTTTAACTACCTTTGAATTACACATAACAATAATTTAGGTTTTTGTAGGCTAAAATTACGATTCTTGGACTAAGTAATTCTTATGCGGATGCAAAATTTAAAATGAGGTGGGCAACCTTTATTAAACCTTCGGTTGTGAAGTAATGTTTCCCAGCATTGTTACCGATGTTCCCAAACACTTACGTAAAACAAGTAAAAACTTCGAAACTGAAGATTTAATGCATGAAGTAGTTATTGGTTACTCATTAGGCAGTAATCACGATATTAAAATACTCAGAATAATTATAATAAGGAATCGATTATTTAGTATTTTTACTCTTTTTAATCTCAATTGTATAGTCAGAAGGACTTTTCATTTGATCATATTTGTCATAGACATTAATAAAGTACTCTTAATACATAGTATACAATTCACATCAATAATAAAGAACATTCTTGTCATATTGCGTATTACTATCTACAGACTCGCACTTTCCATCACGTAGTGGATCAGTCACGCGCAACTCGGTCCTATTTACATAATTTCTAGCACTTATATTATCATCGAAGAGTATAACGACTTAGTTCAGAGCTAAGAAGCTGTATAATTTTAGTTTCGTGAGAAATACAATATCACCCGACAAGTAAGCTTACGGTCAAAAGTTAAAGGTCTTCATACATAAGTATACCTACTAAAATTCAATTTAATATTGCAGCAAGACAATACTTTCAAGGTGAATGTGAGGTCGTAAGTCTTAACCAAATATATAAAACAGTAGATTACAGAGTGCTGATAACGAAGCAGCCAAATAATGTTGAGACAGAAACCAGTTCCCACTATGCTTAATGTGGGATAATAAAATTACGAAAACT
This sequence comes from Mellilla xanthometata, assembly GCA_035578125.1. Taxonomy (NCBI): domain Eukaryota; kingdom Metazoa; phylum Arthropoda; class Insecta; order Lepidoptera; family Geometridae; genus Mellilla; species Mellilla xanthometata. The sequence continues at coordinate 10,332,272 of JAPUBQ010000010.1, forward strand.
AAAAAATTCGACGAGAGAATTTCTTCTGAATACAAAGAAGTGTAACATAAAACAGTATGTATGTATGGAGCTATTGTGTCCTTGCGAGCACCTACACGAACGCTGACTTAATACTGTTTAAAGCTATTTACCTATTTAGCCATAAAATAAACGTCATTGTTGTGGCTACGAGAGAACTTAAACACGAGAAAACCTACTTTTACAACTAACGTAATGAACTCGAACTACTGACCATGATTCGTACAAAGAGAAAAGCTTACAAAGAACAAACCTACGCTTACAACCAAAGAAAGCTCACCGATTTCTCTATCGGAACGGCGCGTTTTCCAATCAGGCCAACAATACCACTGTTGTGAGAACTCTTACATAAACCTAGATAGAGGCCCTGTGGAGGCACGAATCAAGGAGCAACAAAAGTCGAACAAAGCAAGTGTATCGAATAGGCAAGCCGGCGGCGGGGCTAATGACCTTTGGAGGCAGACATGGCGTCGTCGATACTCCATAGCCTGCTATTAAACAGCCATGGTCGAACGAAGCGGTACTACGAGTGCACAGGGCAATTACTACTTCTGATCTGAATAACAAGTCGTATCAAATTCAAACCTATGGGTTTGATAGAGAACAAATATTTTTTAAGTCTACAAGATGAGTCAATCAAAGCACAAAAACTACATCACACTTTTTAAATAATTTTACTATTAAAAAAGCAATTTCTAAATAACATAAACCACCTAAGATAAACAATCGCCATAAAGAAGACAAGACACGTAAACGCTCTAGTGGCTGAACATAAAGCAAACGGCAGGGGAGGCCCGGCTTCCCTTGAACCCAGTCACGCGTGTAACTAACGACTTCGAACCTTGCCAGCCGGTTAGGGTTGAAATTTAGGCAACGGAGACGATAAAAGCTCCCGATAGCAGACTATTCGCTGAATAAAGAGGACCGAAATATTGGCAGCTCAGTTTGATAAGATTGCAGAAATGAGAACACTATATCGTAATTGAATAGGATTTGGAGAATGCTCAATATCTTACTTGGAGCAGTTGCGAGCTTTTAATATCATTGTTCACATTAAATGAAAATGTTTAAGAGGATTCTTTATGAGTTTTAAAAGAATCGTACTGATCGTTGACTGGTCTCGCCGCTGCTTGAAGTTAAAAAGTAAACCTGTACACATAAGCTTTGGTACTATCAAACACCTTTCAATGAAAGACTTATGCAAGTTCGCTGACTCCGTGAAACAAGGCAGAGTACGGACAATACGGCAGCCCCCTATATTTACCGCAGCCACTAAACGGCTAGACGACACGCTACCTGCAATAGAGGGGGCCTAGTATCAGTACAATCATCAAGCCCCTTGTAATGAGCTGCGAAGACTGCTTTGGATAACGGATATCCCGATTCCTGGACACCTTATATGAAACGTTTACTGCTTGCGAGTCACACTATTTGTTTGATTCTATACAGTCAAGTTATTCAAATGTTACAAATGTATATGTTATGTAGACTTTTTAGGTGGCAGAATTCTTTTTTTTTTCTTATATCATATTTTTATCAATACTATGTTTGAAGATTTGTGTTTATAGACACAAGAACACATTAATTATAACAACTCAGTCTTACGTTTGTTTTGAAATAGTAGATCGAAAGTGTGATAAAATATCCATTGCGTAAAGAAACGCAAGTAAACAAACCTAGATAAGGGCGATTACGTTATGTAAACGAGAGCATAATCAGAACATTATTAACTACAGTTATTTGGCCGAGACTAAGCCACACAGTCGGAACTAAAAGAAATGCGGATAAATAAAACATGACGACAATGAAACTAACAGTATTTCTCCGGCTATTAAACTCAAGGTTACATTAAGAGACAGATTTAAAGAACAAACTAAGGAATTTGAAACGACAGACGATATTATGAAGTTTGAGACCGGCAAAATAAATACATACACCAAAAGCTGTTAATATGAATATAGTTCCATTAAGTTACTTCATCATATCCGCACAGGTTACTATGCTAAATGCGATTCATTCATGAGAGGATTCAAGCACTTACATTTCAATTTCCATTTACAAATACAGGAAACTACGATTTCTATCATTACTGTTCCTTCAAAATTGACAATTGACAGCGATCCAATGGCGAGCAAGATAGAGTCTATTTTGATTTGGCAGTCCGAAACTGATCATTATGTGCTGATGAATATAGTATTTACGGTCCGTAACAGTCACAGTAGAGCGAGTGTGCTGGAGTACCATTGAGAAGTGCACTGTAGTTAGTAGTTATTGTTTGTTTTAATCAACCTTAGGACACCTTTGTAAACTATTTCAATAGTCAAGCTTATAGACTTTTATTTAAGATGCAATTTTTTTGCATTAAGTATACCTTACGGGAATATTTAGTATTATTTACTGGTACTATAAATACCGTATGTCATTGACATGTGCTTGTAATTATTTATGTATAAAGTTGTGAAAGAGTTATCATAAAATCGACAATAACATTTAACCCAGACAGAAATTAAGAAAACTGAAATGAGGTAAAATTCGTTTCACAAATCAACATAAAACAAAATGTGAACAGGTATTATAGTTGACTCGATAAAATCTGCAGTGGCACCATTTTCAGTTTCCGTGTGAAATTCTGACATCATGTAAACTAAATATAGAGCTATTAAGGTAAATCGAGCCGGGTGTGTGCAAAAATATAATATATAATTTTAGATAGTTTTGCTCTTGTACTTAAACTTGTTAAGTGTTACTTAATGTTTAGTTCATAGTTTTTCGGATAATTAACTTCACTTCTAATAGTATCAATAATAATAATAAGTGATAAATATTTGGTACATTTAACGATACATAGATTCAATTATTATTTTAGTATTTGAGCATACATTTGTATATCCTTTTATTTACTTGGCGACTTTGAACAGTAAGTAGGTAGGTATTTAACAATTAATATCTACTTTCTTAATTATTTGTATCGTTATCTCTACTACTGGTATCAGCAACCACATCGATAAAACCGCAAGATAGCTCAGAAAAACGTAGACTCAACTTATTATATGTATTTATTCTTTTAGATTTGTTTACTAGTTCGTCCCAAATCTTCCAGTTAAATGATTCATTTCCTCAATATTCACAAGTCTGGGGAACATTTCTTCATCCTTTCAACAATAAGGAAGAGACATATGAGTTTTACGGTCGATTATTAAAGTTCATAAAAGTAAATGGATATTAACAACTGTTAATAGTTATAGAAAAAAAACTCACTGATAAATAATTTATTATTATTACTAATATTAATGAATATGGAGAGTTTTGATAAGCGGCTATTATTATACGAGTACATATGAGAAAGTACATTATTAGATACCTGCTTACTTTTTGATGATAATTCATAAATAAATAATCAGTTGTTTTAAGTAAATCAGGAATGTATATGACTACATGTATTTGTACTACTTTTTCGTATCTCTGTATAAGTGACCAAGCTCTGGTGTCGGGATTTTACAAGCAGCACGAAGACTTTTGGCTTGGCTTGACGACTGCCTGTACTAAGACTAACAACCAGGACCCAAAAGGTTATAATGGTGTCATTCGACCCAATTATAGCCCAGATATAAACGCCACTTAAAAAGACATTCTTGTGCATGGTCCACCCAAACAGTGTACGCATCGACCGTTACTTAACCTCGATGATCGTGTCAGATCACCTTAGCTATATTGGTACCACTCTAAACAAATAAATACTAATCTTTATACATGAATCAACGTACATATGTGATCTAGGATATTCAGAACCCTGAAACTACAGGACGAGACAGGTAACTCTAACAGGCACATCCCATGATGGCAGTGTGCGGACGAGTCTATTAACCCAAATATAGAACCACGCCCGAACCGAGTTCGCGTGACATACGCACACATCACTAACTGAGGTGATATTTGTTTTATCTATTAGTTTTAATATCAAGTACTACTAATATTGGTTATACAAGGTCTCTACATGATAACGCTAAACGTCCAAATAACTATGCAACTCTTTTTGTACAGAATCTACAAATGCTTATCTATGAACAAGGATGACCTTGTAATCTCGATTAAATATTTAGGAGGTCAATCTTGATACTATTCGACAACATACCACATACCTTATCATGAAGATTTCCTAACATAGATGCGAAAGTTAAATCTTGTTGTGAGAACACGATATTAAAACGAAACTGAAATCCCAATTCATATTGATAAACACTTGAGTCCAGAAAACAAAGTTGCTAGAATAATTAATCAATTAGGTCAAGCTATCTTTAATGCACGTGATCATTATGATATGTTTTTGAACTTCAATGATTCACTTCGTAAGAATGTCGTTACTGTTAAATGTGACTTGAATATCAAAACATAAATAGCACTACACTTGAATTCGATTATTATATTGCATCAAGATAATTAAGACAATTGTTTCAGACGGTTAATTTAAATTGGTTAATGGTATAGTAAATGGTAGAGCACATTTTATAAAGGAAACGCTTTTAACTAACAGAGACTATAAAAATAGATCAAACGTTAACAGGTAGAGGGCGATAGTGATAGAGGAAACTCGATGGGCAACGAACTATACTCAGGGTTAATTAGCTGGTATAATCAAAAGGTTCCCTCACGTGAAAACGTTCCCCTCGAGCCCACGAGCCAGCCGGCGTTACAAATAATAAACAGAACAATCACTAACACGAAACATGACGCCCAACAGAAACAAAGGGATATCCGGTCCAAATACCGGACTACGTGGACATTTTAGAAAATCGCATCGGTCATTCGTCAGGTGCTGGACGTCGGAACGCGGAGGCTAATGAGCTTGATCGTTTAGACCGCAGTTAAATCGACACTAATGACTAACGTCTCAAAACGTTGATTCCGGAACAACAATGTTACCAAAATTTCTACATGTTTCAATAGTTCTACTCCTGCTAGCGAATAATAAACCGCAGCGAACGAAAATGGGAAGGTCACAGCAAATGTGACACGTACGTGACATTAAATAGATAGAGTAGATACACCTACACATGGTGCCCAAACACCCTAATTCAGTAGGGTAGAAAGACGCATGTCAGTGACCGGATATAAAGTAGGTACGTCACTTTCGCAAGTCCATCGTTTCTTCTTATACGCCGGTAGATAAGTATTTATAGATCTAACTCAAACTTCAGGATTCTCTGTATTGGGGCCAATCATTTCAGAGTTACGCTTCGGTCACAGTGTTTACGTCTGATGTTACGAATGCATTGTCTGCTTACACATTTTATACTGGGAAACCTGAGTCATGTGTTTTATTTTCTTTAGTGGGAGAACTGTCAAAGATGTCTCAAATAAATGTGTATTACTTTCAAGTATATACGGGCACATGAGCTATAACTTGACATGTATATACTTAGTGTCATATATAAAAATAGAATCAGTACTATGGTTGCAAGGTTGCAACATTAGTCTGACAGAAGTCAATGAGTCTTGAGAGTGGGAGTCACCAGCGAACTTTGAGGACCGGAGAGAGGATGCGGCTAATTTGTTGCCAACCTATCTAAACGCTTGTGTCAATAATAATCATTACAGTCTCATAGAGATAAGGAACTTTAATTGTATTGAATGTGTCAGTTTACCAAAGACCAAAATTACAATTAAGTCAAAGGTATCCATTATGTATATTGGATAAGGATTTACTTGTTAGTTCTAATTTTCTAAAGACGATAAAGTTTAAAGACTTCTATACTGCCAGTGCCAGTTTTTGCATAAATTCTCGACTCTCCTACAGTTTGTAACCGATACTATAAGAAAGTGAACTAATGGCCTGTCATAATTCAGGTCTTATTAAATAGATCGTGACGCAATACCAATAGGTATTAGTATGACCGTTGCTTATTGGGTCTCCTAATTATCGAATATAACTGGTAAAGTAACTATTGTTCTTAGATTCTGGCGTCAGAACTGCAGCATATAAGTCATTCGGAATTAGTTAGCATCCTTTTATCCAAGGCTATGAACACGATTGTAAATGCAAATGCTGCATTTTACTATTGAACTAGATAACATCCGATTTACATCTTGATAAATAAGGAATGCAGAAATCTCTGAAAATGACTGCTGCGTTAAAACCTTTAAAACAATCGAAATACGTGTGATCATCGTAGCAATATAAGAGATGAGGTAAATAAGGAATTAGACGCACAGGTCAAATAGGTGTAGAGAATCATCGGCGATGGTATGACATAAGCGGGGTGACGTCAGCGGGCGTCGGCAACTGCTGCGAAGGCCGACGCCGACCGACGCCGTTGTTTGCGAGCTGTAGTCTGGTTTTATAGGGACACACCGACACATGCACCGCACGTTACGTTCTATAGCGGCTTCATCACGCGACGTACACAAGTTCTGGCAAAACATTTCTTTCGTATTTGTTTTTCGGTTCGGTTCGTCTGCAAGTTAATGTTTGTAACATCCGGTGCATGAGTGTTATGAGATTTTTTTGAGATCATATTTTGATGAACGACTTAACAAAACCAGTCAAACGGTAATGAATCTTCAGTTTGTTAAAGAAAGGATTCACTTTTGATATTTTAATGGTTCAACCCATATGTTAAGTTAGTTCTCAGTTCTCACTCACTCAACGGCCACGCCCAGATGCAATACATTGCAGCTTGCCTCGATGCGTTGAGGTGATGACGTCGCCACATTATTTAGGTCAATAACTATAACCATTACAACCATAAACCGACTCCTTACGAACGAGACGCTTATTGTTTCCAATGAATGTGCTTAAGATAACATCAACGACACACTTCACATGGAAATACTGACTCTATTATTCTACAAATAAGATATCTTGAGTGTTTTTGCGGCAAATATGACGGTTGGAATAGCTAAAATGAGCAGTCGGTCATTGAATGCCGCTGGAGAAGCATTTGAACGTTTGCCAAAAGTCATGAAGTATTGCTTATCGTAAGCTCTTTCTGTACCGATGGGGAAAAAATATAGTAGTTAAAGTTTAACACACAGACTGGTTATTGAATGAGATCGAAAATATTTAATCTGTTAGAGTTATTCTCTATTTAATTCAATTTCCGGTATCTGATCACTGCTCCTACCGAGCATAATAATACCTAATTAATACATGACATTCTGGAATCAAGATAACTTTCTAGGAAACTTACAGAGAAAGACAAGGTCAACAAGCAAACTTATTCACTTACATTTTCAACTATCCTAATCTAAGTCTCGCCGTTCTCTTTTCTCCGCAGAAATGAATACATTTCTTTATTTGATTACAGAAGTCAGCTCAGTATGTAATCAGAAACGGTAACAGTAACCGAGTGAGGTGCGGAGTCAATCAATATTCATTTTACAAATGGGTTCTGAGACCGCAGTGCTGTACCGCAACCAATCAGACCAGTATAGTGTTACTATCGACGCCTATATTAATTGATGGACAGAGAGGTCAATATTAATATTGGTTCTCAATGAAAATTAATCGACCGTGCGTGCAGCAAAATGGTTTTTGAAGATAACACGGAGCTATCATCAGTTTTCTCATGCAAATTTTGTTCAACATAAAAACATACTGCATGGGTGGCCTTCTAATATCCATCAGTATTCCGAGAATACGTGAAATATGTGCTTTTAAAATGCACATAAAATAGCAAAATTATTTATGTTTCTTTTCTTCTATATTTCTGAGTTTTTTACGAGAAGAATAACTTTTAGCAAAGGTCATATCAAGGAAGTCTTTTTACGCTTTGCAAAATTGATATGACTGGGCGGCGGATTGAATGGGCGAGTTCAAACTTAAATAATGCATGTATCGAATAGAAACGAACGAATAGGAAAGCGCATCATATTAGGAAGCATTTTAGTAAAATAGGTAGATATAACTAGCGCGTATGCGTATAGTAAAGACAGGTGTTGTCATTATCATCTGCAAGTTGAATCAGGCATTATGCATAGATTCTAGGAACTCAAAATAGGCCAGTGGACGCAGGAAGGGAAGCTCTCATGCTAATAGCGCAATATGAATAATTCACGTGGCTTCATTGTCCAATGAGGTCCTATGTGCTACTACAATCCAAGCTACTTACCATGTTTACCTATTCAAAACATTAGTAACTTATTTCAGTTTCATATAGCAAGAGAAAAAAAGGAAAAATAAAAATTGTGTGCTGTAGAAGACATAAGCCAAAATAAAGTCATTGTTCACCAAACGCCATAAAATTATGGTTATTAACAAATTTTCTCTACAGTAGCTTCCGTAATGGATATCGTAACGCTAATGACCGTTGCATAATAGCAACTACGTATTTATAGCAACACCTTAAAAGCCTTCCTGGAAGATTTGCTAAGTCATCAAACCGTCCGACGTTAATGTGCCAAATTCTAATAAATGTGATCGAGACCAGCTTACTTTAATAAAAACATCAATGGGGTTGGATTCTTCAAGTACATAATGATAGTGAAGTCAAAAATTTTAGGATATTTAATCTCATAAACCGATGAAAGTAAGAGTTCAATAATGACAGTACATAATCTGACGCCGCTTTAGTAGGAACCGTGCCAAAAATACTCCAAATATTTCGTCATAGTTAAAAACGCTCCGATCGTATCAGACGTGGGTGATCTACGCGAGGAAATATAAATAATGCATATTCCATATAAATAATAGCTTAACATGAAGATAAATGTAAGACAGAGTAGACCATAAATGACCGTGCAGAAAATGAGAAGGTCAAAGTAAATGGAACTAAAAGGCAAAGCGCCCAAAAAGCTGAATAGGACAAACAAGAACCTAAAAACATGAATATGAAGTGGATGAAAGTAGGCTATATGTTTGTAGGTCGCTTTGCTCAAACCGTCTCTGCAATTCAGACGAGGTAGTTGCGGACCGGGAACGAAAACGCGCATTGTTTCCAGACAAATAAACTTCCACTCTGACCTCGATAAAGCTTCCCAGCAAAATGAAGATATTGTTCATGCCTGAGCATTATTGTACCATACCTTGCAAAATTGCCATTACTAAGTAAATTCGGCAGAGGAGTAACTTTCGAAAACGAAGAAACCGATTAACCTTGACATTATGTTTGATACAAGCTTAGCTGTAGAGTGCAAAGTTTGTACAATTCAACTTACAGCATTTAGTTAAACATATAATATCATAATATCATATTATTAAATATATAATCTCACTCAATATGTGAGAAGAAATATCACACAATATGTGAGAAGAGTTATAGTAATAGTTTTATTAGCTTCACTAGAATGTTCACATTCCAAAGCTTATTTTCAAAGACTCATTTCATATATATAAATAGGATTTACATCTAGCACCGAATTGTGCCCCAAACAAATGCGCGTTGATTAGGTACATCAAATTGACGTAGAGCTCCCAACAAACCTCGCATCGAATCAAACTCCATTCAGCACTCGTCACGTGATTACTGAGCTACCCGATGCGTGTAAACACAAGTGTAAATTGCAGTCGTTATTCTTCACAACTGCTCATTCTCAGAGCATTATGATGACTGACATATTAAAGCCGATAAAAATAGATGTTCCAAGAATTTTGATATAACTAAACATAGTTCTAATCGGATCGAAATTGCAAATAAAGAATCTGGCATAGCCAAAGCTGGTATCGGCCAATTCGAGTTTTAAACATCTAGTTACAACGTAGACGGGACGTTAAGTGGTTCGGTAAGTGGCACATTTCCAACCGGTTCCTCGTCGATACCACATCAACATCCGATGCGAGCCATAAACTGTCTGTGCTTCCGAAGATCGAACCCATTGGAGTTACATGACGTGCAATGATTTAGAAATATTGCTGACGAAACCACAAAATTGATAGCAGATATTGATTACTCATATCAAAGTGCGATAAGAGAACACTTTTTAGAATTCGTTTGATTGTATGCAAACTAGCAATCAGATCAGGCTATATAGACACGACAGTGGAGAATTGATTTACGAACTCATGTTGCAATTTACAAGGAAATTATTGAAAAGTTTGCGAGACTGGCAAGCCTTACGTAGATACCGGTACACACATGCAAGTTTGTACAGAAAGCGGTTGTTACGTGAGACGACGAATGCAAGACTTGGACTGGAATGGAGGTCGACGACCCCGATACAGCGGGACTCAGGACTCACAGCCGGAATATTAAAGCAACCGCCTCCAAATGTTAATAAGATTACTTTTATGTAACTTTATTGGCACGCACATGAGTCACCATAGTTTTAAAGCTTGGAGACTACACGGATGTTTTGGTTTGGAATTAGCATAAGTCATTCATTTCAAGCAAATTGTGATTTTGACCGAGAACTCGACGATGATGTATTTGCCTATGTTGAGTAGATGTAATAGAAAACAATATTTGACAGACTGTTACGAAACTGAAAAAAAGCTATAATGAAATAAGCAAACCAGTCTACAAAGGGGCTGCTGATAATCTTCATAAGAAAGAACCAGTATTACATGAACTCAATATTAGCAAAGTTAGCACTTAAGGTTTTGGCTGTGAAAAGGTTGGATTCTTTGCCTTTCATTATCAAACAAACTCAAAAAAAAAACATTGTAATAAATCATGACACCAACCTTCGCTCATATACCAATAGAAAACAATCAATAAACCACTGAGTTTAGATTACAATTTCAAATCGTAGAACATTCTATTCGCAACCAAAATATCTTCTACAAATAAGAATAAAACTGTTGAATACCTTTGTCCAGTAATACCCGGCGCGTTAGTTCCCTACGTACTCTTCTCGCCATATATCTAAATATAGGTTTCTATAAAAAGTACTGTCGAAATCCTGGGAATCCGTTTGGGTCGGTAAACCAGCCATATCGAAATCATTGTGTAATGGTGCAGTGATTTTAATCTTCATGCTCCACGTGTATTGCAATTTACTGTGAACTGTTTCAGGGCGGTGCGATTAACAATGAATAAGTCAAAACTGTGACTTACTTACTTACTACTATTATACTTCTGTCATAAGGCATAACTACATCAGCATCTTGTGCATCTTACCTGTAATAGAAGAAATAAATGTTGTTTACGGTCACACATACGCACTATGTACATCATCTACAGAATAATGCACTACTAAAATGAATATCAGGAACTATCTATAGGAAATCCATTAGCGTTTATTAAAAAGGTCGACGATCAAAGCAATACAGTAGACTGCTGCTTACTAATAATAATTTACGCAATGATTGCCGAGCAGCTACCTCGAAAAATGAACTCTATTTGAGTTTATTAAGGGTCATTATTTTAATGTAATGTTTAAACAGCTGTAAAAGTTTTTTAGTAAGACCGATAGTGGATAAGAATCGATGGAACCCATTTTCGTCTATTGTGTCACTGAGCTGAAATGTTGAAAGGTCAATTGAGGGGGTCACACAGCCAACCGAGGAAGATAAAATTACATTCAAACTTAGTAATTGCTGAATAGTCGGCAGAGCAAACGAACGTATATGGGACTGAAAATACGCTATACCCTTGAAAACCTGTTGGTGATAAAATGTGTTACACAACGTATGCATACATGTGCAATAAGGTCAACACCACGCCGCATTATGAGACAAAAATACATCTACATATATAACTTAAAAGTGCAAAAGTCAACACATTCCGTGTATAAATTTGGATAAATGATAATTTATCTTCAATGTGTTACGAATTAAAATAGATAAGTTTAGTAAGATAAACAGTGTCGTAAGCGGAATTATTTTCATTATCTTTTTAAGTGACTTTATTATGAAACTGATTCGCTTTTAAATTAGAATACATTTGGTTCTTGAGGGTATTCTTTGACGCCCACCAGATTAAACAAAACTGTCAATTTTCAAACAGTCATGCCAAAGTAAATCTGGTCAGAGATAAAATTGTAAACATAAGCGAGCTATTCAATGCAAACGAGTCTCGTCGATGATGTCATATCTATAATTTTTTGTCATTAGCAGACCTGCCGTATTATCACGGGGAGCATGCTTCAAAACTGACTCATTATCACAGTACCCAACCTTTTAGAATACATAATGCGTCTAGCATTATGTGGTCATTCTGCGCAGAGCAAAAAGGGTGCGGTATATTAACAAACAACTCACAAATACAAGCGTTTTACGTACAAGGTAACTGCATCCAAAAGAAAAAACACCGAGATAAGAAATGACATCATATCATCCTGAGAGCAATAAAAATGATGAGTAGTATGATATCATACGGAGTTGAAACAGTGCTGTAGAGGCCCCCACTTTATTTAATCTTTTGGGCCTTGGGACATGCTGGTTCGGGAACAGCATATTAGGATGCAGTCAAGTACTTCATACATTTATCTTTGAACCAAAGATTAGTTCGCTATTTAAAACAAGCCTAGAAGACACTAGCGTTTTCGAAACCTATAAAGATAGAATGTCGATCGTAACGCAAACTGGATCACGAGACGGCACTGATTTTGACATAAAACTGGATCTAATTGGGTTAAAGCCGTGCCCAAGCCATAGTGCCGTCTTAATCCTGCTATGTCCAGTATCAGACCGCACATCAATACTGCGCATGACCTAGATGAGTTCAGGGGGCGGGGCGCCGGCGAATCTGCAAATAGAGACCGCTCTAGCCGGCGAGTTTAGTCTGGAGGAACTAAACTGTCTAAGGAAGTACGGGAAGCACAGATCAATAGGTTGAATTGAACAGACAAATTACGTAGCGTAGGAAGAGCATGAATCATTTAATGAGGCTGACGGCACTGGATAGATGTAATGATGAGGACACAAGGGTAAAACGCTTGTTTGATATCATGGGACTTTGGTTTGACTACACAGTAGGTTAATACCATATTAGAAAAATATACATTCGATAAACAGGTATTAAAAAAACATGAAGACACCTCTTCGTTGTACAGGAGCCTGTTTGTATGCAAATATCTCCACATAATCTGATTGAACTTCAAAACTGCACTTTACCGACTACAAAACAAGCTCCGCATTTTAAAATCCCAACATTCGCCACTTTCTCCAAGAGTGCGTAAGTACACTCCAGGTTCACGACCCACTTGTCAAACAAGTAAATCTGTCAAACTGTGACATCACCAGTCAAACGTAACTATTGATCTCCAGCAAGTAGAAAATGCCGGAAAACTATCAATATACGCTTCCGACGTTTGGGGAACTCACCTAGGGTCGCGACTATCTCATCTCAGGTGCACATCCAATGATAATTGTCACGTCACTTGTGAAATGTACAGGTGAAACCAAAATACGGTAGAGGCGGCGCAGAGACGCGTCGCGGGGCCGTGTCACGGTAGGAACTGAGGCAAGTCGTGGGATATCGATCGGTTCCCCGGCGCCGGCAGGCCGCATATCCCCGATGCACGCAAGCCCCGCCCGCTTCGCTCGCCACCCCTGCCCTGAACCCCTTACAACAGGGAATTTATCAACGGAACCCGACACCGTCATTGAAACAATTCGTTGAGAATCATTGTTGTCGTTGAATGAGCGCTTGGAATGTCATGAGTACTTTTTTATGACGATTGAATAAACAGTTTGAAATTAAAATGAACTGTCTCTGTTATCTTAATCTTAAGGCGATGAAAAGGGCAAAATCTTGATTTAACAGTTTTTTTGCTATAAATTGTAAACGGAAATAAATATCGAAACAATAGCTTAAAAGCTGTCTACATAACCATTCTAAGAATGTATACTTATTTTGGTACCAATCATGATTTATGAGTTAGAAATAAAACTGGTTAAAAAAATCTAAAATTATGTTTATTGAACCAGTTTTTTTTTTCATGTTGATAAGTCTGATTGGTACCAAAATAATTAAAACATTCTTAGAGTGGTTGGTTCTTTAGACAGCCTTTAAGCATTTTTTTTTCCGTTTACGAATTATAGCGAAAAAACCGTAATATCAATATGTTGGCCTTATCATGTCATCTAGGTAAATAACTTAACTATAACTATAAGGTTAACTTTAAACTGATGAAACGTAATTCTCTTACAATTAACTAGAGCTTCTAAAATGATTACTAAGAATTTCAACGGTATTTGAGAAAAACAATCAGTTGAAATTGCCGCTCTATTTCGGCGCCTAATTGAATTTGGCAGAACGCTTCGGGTAAATCTAGTTTAGTATACCGCCACCCTGGGTTTCCCCTTTCACCGCGACTCTCTGACCGGAGGAACCAACCTTGAGGACGCGCCACGCAAACCCGTTATACCCGAAAGGGCGCAGGAAATATCTTTAGGGAATTATCTGAGAGTAAGATAAGGAAAAGTGTGGTATAATGGAATATCTTATTACAAAGGATTAGTACATTTTTGTACTACTGGTATTGCAGGCTACTTTCCGATAGTTTTAGCAATGATTAATTTTGGTACAGATGACTCACTGTTCTTTCATTAGGGATAAAGACAGGGCTCTGTTATTAAGATTCCGCTTTCAGGCAGTCTGGCATTGAAATTATCACAGATTACAACAAACGTTATTATATTCTTTCGATTCGTCGTTCGAAGAGTCAACATCTCCTGATGATGCCTTGTGGAAAGGCGAAACACGTGTAGAGTTAAGAATTTCCGAATTGTGATAGGTAACATTAATCTAAATTAATCTTAGTTAATTTTTCCTCAACTTATCTTAATTTGGGTTTCAGATTACAGCGGAAGAACACTAGATATTTAATTTTGTCTTCTATTTATTATATTGTCTTTTTATTTTAATAAGTTCGACTGGTACCTGGCCAGTTTTATATACTTTTGTTAACATTTTGTCAGGAAGTAAAAAATACATGAAAAGGTTAGTATTAGGTATAAGTAAATTAACAACGCCTTAAAGCTAAATCCTACTAATATTATAAATGCGAAAGTTTGTATGTAAGTGAGTGAGTTTATATTTGTTACATCTTCACACACAAACGGCTGAACCGCTTCCAATGAAACTTACACATAGGCTACTTTTTATCCTGGATTAACACGGGCGCACCGGGGGTGCAGCTAGTTAACCCATAAATCTAAGCATTAGATAACATAAAAAACACATTCATAAGGGTTTTACGGTGGAGTAGTATTTTCCTCCTAGTAGTAGCTAGCCAGTAAGGCAAGTTAAACTTTTAGAGACAGTGCACCTACAATGCACCACTTCAACAAACAAGTAAGAAAAGACATTTATGTAAATTTGGATGTGTGCTGCACATCATAAAATGAAAACATTATTTTCTAAGATATTCTATTTTATTGATTAATTACAATCCCTACTCTACCTATATATATATTCCCAATGCATGCATCCTACATTCAGCAATTTATAGATCATTATGCACATATTTATCGGCATGCGTTCTAGTCTGATAGGCCGACCATATTCACAACAAGCTAGAGATGAGATGGCACGCAAGAGACGCGTTGCGCCCGAGGTGTGTTTGAGGTTCCCATGCAGGCAAACTGTTCTCAAATGGCTGGCATTAGGGTGCCATTAGCATGCTCTCAGATCTCAGGGTTGATTTCACAACTGCTAATGTTTGTGAAAAGTTACAGGATTAGACCAGTAGGTACTAGATGCACCCTGCAATTTAAAAAGCGTTTAAATCTGTGGTTTAAAGCCTATGGGTTAATATAGGGTCTTAGCTATATCCATACCAAATTTGATGGAAATTGGTTCAGCTGTTTGAGAGTGAAGAAGTAACAAAACATACACTGTCACACACACAAAAACTTTCATATTTAAAATATTAGTAGGAAATAGGATAATTTAAAACCCCCAACAACATTCTATAGTAGCAAGTTAGGATTTGATCATTTAGCATAGTATATATACTTTTCTACTAGTGAAGCCATTTATTGAGGGAGTTATGGAAAAACATGATATCCATCATTTTAGGTGTCGGTCATGTTGGTCCCATTTTTATCAAACATAGCTAAGAACAGTCTCAACTATACATACCACATCTTACAAAAATAAAAATCTAAATTGGTCTATTCATATGGATGTCACGGAAGTTCAAAGTTTAAAAAATTTAATCTAAAATCTTAGCTAAGGTTTATCTGTCAACTTAATGCACAAACATTTAGTTATTTCTTGTATTTAGACTATATATCTTGGATGACACATTAAATTGTAGGTCCCGACTGTTAGTCTTTGTACAACCAGTTATTAGCCAAGTTTGAGGCTTTCAGGCGGTTTGAAAACTCTCTACACCCATGTTGTAAAATGCAACTGGGGTACTCACACAATGATTATTTACATGCAAGAATTTTGTCTTCAAAGGAGTACTTACAGATAAGGTAAACTCAAGACAAAACCTGCATTCAACCCATTGTACTGTTACCTGTACATTCCTTTCTGGTGGGGTAGAGAGGGTGGCAAAGTTTTGAGCATGGTTTAGCTATCTTAATTGCATCCCAGATGATGCAGGATTCTTGGATAGGGCCTAGCTTAGGTAAGTGGAAAACAACGCCTGAGAATTGTAGTTTAATTCCTAGGATAGAAGCTCTCCCCCCCTTGGGGCCTCGCAATGTCGAAGCGGGAGGGGGGGGGAGGTCAATAACCGTGGCCTGGTCACCCACGGTGAAGCGATGAGCGTCCCTGAGGCGGGCTACTCCCTAGACTTGTACTCCCCCATGCAAGTTCTAGATGGAGTGGCACCAGTAGGTTGCGGAACCTCGTTCCGGGGGGGTTTCGCAACTGAGGCGGGCTTAAGGCGTGTATAGGGAGGCACCGCAGCCGAAGGTGTGGGGCCGCGGCAGGAGAGAAGTGTTGGTCTTACGATGCGCCACTCTTCCTACCTGCCGCGGCCTCGATGGGGTCGCCACCGTTGATGGCGGACGCAGGGAGAAGGGAGTGGTACCACAAAATACCACTTACCCTATTCTCTGCGGCCGTAGTGGCAGGTGACAGGGCCACAGATCTGACCCGTCACAGGGGACCTTGGATGTCGGACCGGGGTTGTCCGGCATCCATTGCACTCACGGTACCCGAGGTGGCTGGTGCACTGCAAGGGGAGTCATCCCCATAGGAGGAGTCTCGCAGGCTAGCCAAGGTGGGTGGAGTGGTGCGGAATTCAATAAAATTAGGTAGTATGAGATAAGCACATACCTATCTATGCATACATACATGTACACACACATATGTATGTGTGTACTATAGCAAGACAGTGAGCAGTACCTACTTGTTTACTCATTAGATAATTGTACATAGTTATAGTTAATATTTATTCTCACTTAACATTATGTAAACTGTTTGATAACTTTATCATTTAACCAGTGTAAAGAGACATTGAAATTTATTTTTAGATGTAATACAAAGTATTCAATGTTTCTATTCTAATCTAACTTGTAATTTATTAGAAAAATCATTTCTTTGCTTGCTCAAACCTATTAAGTCATACTGACTTGAGAACACAAGTTAATATTTAAAATAAATAGTAAAATAAGCAGTAGGTCACTGGATCCCACTAATATTATACCTATTACTTCTATTACTCAAACAGTAGAACCAATATGAAGCAATAGCTTAGAAACTGGTCAAGCACATAAGCTATTTTAAGTATATCATAAGCATGCCACTGTGCTCGCTCTGTGTATGGAAGACCCCACACTTCATTAGTATAATAGTTATAGTAGTAGAATAGTTGTTATTTGCCAGACGGGGCTAACATAGTCGCGTAGCGACTTAAGCCCCCTAAAAATTAAGAATAAAAAAAAAAGTATATCATAAGCATTTATAACTTGGATTAACATAGGTGACAATACAGCTAGTTAAGTAAAATGTTTAAGTCACAATTCTGAGGGTCAAGTCTGTCTCAAAAATAGGTAGTAAGATGTTTTGTGGTATTAAATGAGGAGTATACAGGGCTGAAACATGGTCATAGTATTCATATTTTCTATCAGTGTCATAGTATACAATATATTATAACTCATAAGGGAAATTAATGGTGTTTTACATATTAAACAACAGTGTTTTATTCATTTAGCCTTCAAAAACATCAAAATTATATAAGAATATGATATTTTATAGAACACTTTTATAGGAGCACAGCTAGCAAGGACTTTTTTTTTGCATTTTCAAATGCTATGTAAAATAATCCTCTCACTTAAAACTTCTTCTTTTTTCACATTTGACAACAGCTTTCGGCTTTACAGTGGCCTACAATGTATATGCTTGATTAGAAGAAACCTACTTACTCTAGATTTAAAGATCTCCAAATGGTACTTCTCTTATAACACTCCTACTACATGCTAAACTACACTTCGAAAATACTTCCTAGACAATTGGTAGTAATTTATTCCAATTGAAATTAATTAGGGAAAGCAGGATAAGTACAGGAATGACTCAAGACGTAGGTAAGTACTTATGTTTTTATTAGATACTTAGTCACAGTGATAAAAAGAAGTAAATGGTACTAAATACACAAGTGTTTATTTCCCTCATCTTTATGTTCTGACTCACACTTATTTAACGTTCCTACGAGAGTTATGAAAGCGCCAAGCTAAGAAAGGAGCAAAGGGCAAAGAAGCCGCAAGAATTTCGGATGCAGGTCGCCCACTCTAATAAAAAACATGACTGGCTACAGATAGATTTGACCTGCTTACGTTTAAAATTATTACGCACCTTCTATTTTATGTCCAGGGATGCTATTCCAGCACCGTTATCCACACAAATATTTCGGCACACACAATTTTCACTAATTTGGTCACAGGAGCCGCGGCCAAACGTTCTCACAGCTCCGTTTCACGACACAAACACACAAATTTTTAAGCCGATGCTTGGAATTTTTAACATAACACGGTCACCTCTGTTGTTTAGTTTATAAATAATCGCTGTTCATGTAGATTTATTGAGCATATCAACCGTGAATAAGAGTACGACACGGCATCGAAGGCGAAGCGAAAGACCGACCGCAAAAGCGTCCAACTCAAACTTCGTTCCGCCCATGTCAAAGATTATAAATAGTACTTAGTACAGATAGAACCGAACAGCACCGCACCGTTTTACAGTGTTTAAAAATTGCCTAATATTTTTCGCGAAGCGAACCTAAGTAACTTCCTACTAAAATAATATGTATTTTAAATGTAAAAGTTTTAGTCTTAGTGTATGTTTGTCATCTCTTCACGCTTAAACGGCTGAAGTTGTTTAATGAAAGCGGGTATAGTAGTAGGTAGCCCAGACAGTAAAAATGACTGATCTTTTCTCGGATTAATATGGGTATTTGCGTATAAAAAGTTTTGTAGGTGGCTATAATGTATCTAGGTATATAAAAAACTTCAAACCATAGGTACCTATTCCACATTAATTAGAATAATAACATCAGTAGTTCTATAAAAAGTGCTATACGTGCGGTATAATATATATCTAGGAAAATCTAACAAAAGTTGTTTTTCTTAATAATTAAAAACTAGCAGGCCACAAAGCAGGATAAGGTTTTTAATAACCTGTTACAAAAACAGATAATATGCATTTTCGACCCATCCTTTCTGTATTCATCTTTTATTATGTATTTACTCTTTGAGAAAACCAGTTCAAAAATGATGTCATCGCTCTGTCAACTTTTTCACAAACTAGTAATGTCCTAAGTTTATTGTAGTGAAATCGATCGATTTGTTGTTACTTCTATTTTATTAATTTGTATTGCAAAATAATAAAAAATATATTACACCAAGCTATACGATTTAAACTGGTAATAGTTTACATAGACAGACCAGTTTTTGTTTTATTTTAGATTTGAGTTAACGAGTTTACGCTATCTAGTGAGTGACAGCTAAAGCAAATCTTTTAATCGCTTTTGTACCTGAGAAAAGATTCTACTGATAAAGTATAGATGGCGAGCGCTTCACTAGCTCACCTCGGAAGCCTATTCGAATACTCACAGCTATGAGAGCGCCACTGTGTCATTTGTGAAGAAAATAATGATATTATCCTTTTTTTATCGTATAACCCGATTGCAAGCAGATCTGTGTTAGCAAGAGGAAGTGAACTTTTAAATGTGTGCTGGATTGAACCGGGTTATATTATTACGTGGAGTCTGACTCCTCTCTCCATACACTTATGTAGTTCGTCAAGTCTGTGTAAATATAATCATTAGGATATATTACACATATTTCTTCTCCCATTTCTTGTAGTGCCTGTAGCTCGTCTGGCTGGATCTGACGCGATCATCGAGTTTAAGCAACGATCGATGCAGACAATCATTGTACTCGTACGGGTAAACATGCACGAGACTGTCATTTTAAAAAGTGGCATTGTAATCTGAGCTGTGCCGAGGGTTGGATGCCACGTTAATTTGTAGGTCCCGGCAGTCTGTACCAAGCCTGACCTGTCGGACTTCTCTAAACTGTCGAGACAAGACAGAGGCCTTTGGAAGGCTTGAAAACTAGACACCAGAGCTTGCCCACTTAGCTTGTATAATACGGAGAAGAAGAAGACGTTATTCATAGATATAAATCTGTCTTAATTGAATGTGCAGGCTGTATATTTAGATCATGAGAAAAAAAAAAACAAATATGTCGTATGTCCAATTTTTAATTCAAATAAAAATGTATAAAATTCAATACAATTCCAGTATGCTAATACATTCATATTTTATCACAATACTATTAAATAAAAGGTATTTATAGTCTAGAACACAAAATATGTACTTATTATACTTAAGAATACAACCTTAAATTAATTTCGAGGAAGCGCTAATGATTATCCTTTGTTAACCAAATAATAGTCATGTCATATAAATATCCTTTGAGAAAATAAACAATTCACTTTCTTTTTTTTTCACACTCGTGCATTATCATTCTGATTTTAATAAAATAAATTAAATATTAAAATTATTATTTATTTAAAAAATATTGTCACAAAATTAAATTCTTTAATTTGCCTTTTAGGTAACAATAACAACAATTGATATGCCAATAAAATCAACACGAAAAAAAAAAACAGAACTCTTGTATGACATGACCATACATTCATATTTATAGCCCAAGAGCCAACGACGGCCAGACCTTCGTCATTTTATAAAAGCTGAAAGTTCATCTATGTATGCCTCCGACATAGGTAAGAAGCAAGTTGGCTCTTGTTCTATTCTTACCGTCATGATATTATTTTATCCATCCTCTTAGTCACTTTTTATCCATCTACCTTTATCCACCATTCCCATTAAACCCAACCAAATAAAAAGGCAGAACTCGAAACCAAAAGCACCTCCTCAAAACGACTCGATAGTCGTGTCTTAAATAAATAATCCTAAAAATAAATAGCACATAACTTACAAGAAAGTAAGGGAAGCTTTGGAAGTCTTTAGAAGGCTGCACAGTCTTGCTTTGGGTTTTAAAAGAATAATAATAATGTTCTTGTTCCTATAACATGATCCTTGAACGTGGAATTTTCGAGATATCTTTAGTATATTTTATGTAGTTTAACAAAGAAACGTGTTCAGAAAGTACTGCACAATACTGCTTATATCATCTGTAATAGATGATTCAAATATTTTTTTTATAGCCTCGATACCTAAGAGTTTAAAATACGCTGATGACTGATATGTAGGTACAAAATTATTGCTTTTATCTTTCACATATTCAGAAAGCCCTAGAATACGGCCAGTTGTTACTTGAAGACGAATGGTGATCAAAATACGGACTGTCAGTCAAAAGAAGTTTACTACCACTAAGTCCCGAACTAGAACTTTCGCTTGACGAAAACATACTTTTACTTCCCGTGTAGAAGGAAAGAGATGTGTTCAAGGGCTCCCTGCCTATGCGTCGTCTAGCTCGGATCAAAGAGATGAAAGCGACGGCAATGGCGCAGAGAAAAATGATTCCTAAGACGCAGAACGCAAGGGCCATTTTCCCGGGTGACATGCAGATCGTCTTGTCGCCGGGAGAGAAGCCTCGGACGAATTCTTCTTCGTCTTCTATTCTTCTTGATCCTGGAACATCGAGTATTTTTTTAGAACCGTTTTATAAATGAAGTAAACTCAAAAACAAAATAATAATAAATCTATTTTCTGCGCTTGTGAACAAAAATTGTTCCGTCTTATGGGACCAATGTTTTTTGAACACTTTGAGCATCATATGTGTTTCGAAGAATGCTCTTAAAACTTGTTGTCATACCAATCCCGAACAAAAACAAATACTATATTAGTAGGTTGCAGGATGTTCTTTATGATAACTCTTTAAAATGAATTAGGTTGTCGTAAATTTATTAATATTAAATGTATGTCTGAATTTACTGTTACAAACAAAAATAAATAAAGTTTTATTTTATTTATTCATTTAGATTTACAGATAATAACATTACCTTATAGCTGAACAAATTACTGTACCCTAAACATAGGATGTAGCTACAGGTAACTTAATATATGTACCTATTACATATAAGGCACATTATTCTAATCCTCACCTCTTATAGAAGCTTCATCTTCCAACTCGATATTGGGCGCGTGCACCTCAATACTATTATACACTTCCAGTCGATCTATAACCACGCCTTTCGCATCCTTATCCAGTCTCGCCTTCCTCAGCAACCCATCTCTAGTCTGCTGAGGTTTCTGCAAAGCTTTGCAGTCGACTATAGGACACTGCCCTTTGCAAAGTTCTATGCCACAAGTTAAGTGTAACTTGGCGCGATCAGGAAATTTGAATGCTGAAAAAGTGGTTATAGCATGTTGGTAAGTCATAATGTTTTTCAGCATATAGTCCGGGTCGCTTCTAGAAAGTTTTGTGTCGAGATTTTTCTGGGGGTCGACCGGTTCTAAGTCGCTGAAGTCGATTTCTGAGCTCTTTGCTCTGTGTTGGTGGATGGTTGGCTTCGTGAAGATTGTCTCGTCGATCGGGCAGCCGGCTTCGTCGAGAAGTTTCTGTGAGGCTTCACCGAGACCGTCGTGAGCTATGCAGTTGGTCACTCGCAGGCCCACGCCAACTGGAAAATAAGGTGGTTGAGAGGTAAGAGATTTATTTTAAGTGATTTAATACACATGTTTAATGTTACACTTAGCATGAATAATGTATATTGATGAAACAGTGTCTGATTGATAAAATAATAACAAATTTGGCGCGTTATGTACACTGTCAGATCTTTCCTACGTAATTTATCGTAGCAGTATATATGTCAGTAGTTTCTTAGGATGACTAGAAACCAATAATAATCACAGCTGAGAAGTAGGCGGTTAAATAACTCGCATCAATAAAGTAAACGCTTGATCTTCTTTTCCTTGTTGGCCCAAGTTATAGTTACATGAAGAAAACTTATTTTTTTTTTTAATAAATAGCTAGTAACACCTATCTGATTCTATGTAAGGACAGCCGTATTACCTACTTTTAAGACAACTCTTTTAAGCCAGTACCTATGTATATATGTTTTTCATAAAGTGAACTGTTTTACTCTAATAAGAATGGACTGCATTCTTCTTCTTCTTCGTATGAGCTAAGTGGCAAAGCTCTGATGTCGAGAGTTTTCGAAGCCACCCGAAGGCCTCAGACTTGGCTTAACGACTGCTTGTACTAAGACTAACAGCCGGGACCTACAATTTAACGTGTCATCCGACCCACAGTAGCGCCCAGACAATAATGCCACTTGAAAATGACAGTCTTGTGCATGGTCACCCATCCTAACACCGTTCGCATTGACCGTTGCCTAGCTTCGATGATCACGTCAGATCACAGGCGCTACGGGCTGCATTGTGATTGACCGATGGGTCGTAACGTGACTTGTGACGTCACAACAATATTTACCTGGTAGTGTACATTGTATGAGCAGCCGAGTCTGCTGCCCCACTTGCACCGTAGCGGGTTCCGAGGCTGCTACCGCGGGAGACAGCTCCATCCAGGCCCGAGCAGCCTCCATCAGGAGTTCTCTCTGCTCTAACTCCACGGGGCTGGCGAAGCCTTGCCGGTTGCGACCCGTTCTGGAAAGCGTATAAAATTATATCAACTTCGTCCGATGCATCGGCTTATACCAGAAAGCTCTGGTATAAGCCAAGGTATCGGGTACGATTCCCGGCATGGCCAACATCTTTGTGCTAAACCAAATTTGTTGGAGTGTACCAGAGCAAGTGCTCTGGTATACTTACTGCATACATAAATCTTAATATATATAAATCTCGTGTCACAATGTTTGTCCTTAATGGACTCCTAAACCACTTAACCAATTATAATAAAATTTGCACACCATGTGCAGTTCGATCCAACTTGAGAGATAGGATAGTTTACATCTCAAATTATAGTCGCAATTTTAATTTATTGCTAATTATTGTCTGTTATTATTTGACAGTCACAATTATCTGTTAACTCCAAATGATTCTAACAGATGTCGATAGTATCGACATCTGTTAGACCCAGTCGAAAGGTATCGACTCGATACCTTTCGACTGGGTTGAGTAAGTAATCAATAGATGGCGCTGTACCCCTTAGTGAGGCAAAACAACGTTTGCCGGGTCAGCTAGTACTTTATATAGATACATATTAAACACCCAGACCGACAGCCAACAAATTTGGTTTAGCACAAAGATGTTGGCCATGCCGGGAATCGTACCCGGAACTTTCTGATTGGCAGTCCGGCATGGAACCATCATGCCAACGGGGTCGTCACCAAATGCAAAATAAGCGATGATAATTTTAGATGTTTAAAATCTATGTGCGAACTCTGTGTCTATTTTATTAATGTTTATTATGAAACTGCGGCGCGGATGCGTATCCGCCAATTGAGTAGAGAATATGCGAAGGCCGAAGGATTCTTCCGGTAGTGGATGTTAGAATTCAATTTATATGTTTTGTGATCAAACTACGGATTGGATTATAAAATGTAAAGACTAGGACGATTCACGTTGTATGTATGTATATGTGGTAGAAATGGAAATAGAAAACTAGAAATGGTTTAGTTTGGGACTAACCAGCCGTGTGTGAAAAAAAAAATGGTTGCCTGTAAAGTCGGTTTTACGGGCGAAGATTTTACGTGACAACGTCTGCCGCGTGCTGCGCGCGCGGCAGACCGATCATAGTTGAGTGGGAGAGAGACGCAAGGCATTCGGCGGGCCTCTCTCTCGTTCGGTGACTCATCGTAACGTTACCGGGCGTTACACTTTTTCATAAGTGACTCCCAGCCGCAACCTAATTTAAGACGTTGTCACGTCAAAAAAAAAACAAAATATCATACTCATACTATCGAATGTGGGTCTTTTAGGTACATACATACCTACATAATTATATACATACTATATGTGTCAAATGCTAAACATTACTATCATTTAAGTTCAACTTAATGCAGTAATCGTCGCAAGTTAACTATTTATACTTCTTAAGATAATCGACTCAAATCAAATTTCTTAAATCTTTACTTAGCTAGGTCAAAATCAGCTAGTACCTGCGGTTGAACCTAGTTTCTTAAATAGACGATTTTCAAATAAACCACAGTACGTAATACAATCCACGCCAGCTCTAACCGTATCGGTGAAGGATTTTGTGAAATAGGTTAAATACAACTTTGACTTAGGGCTCATTTGTTTTGACTTAGTAAGTTCTTTGTTTCCACATGATATCCAGGATCGGATGGTGAAGTCTGAAGGTGGCCGTAAGACTACCTAAACTAAATTTGACGACCTCGTGAGCGTAATGGTAACCATGCTGAACTGCCAATCAGAAGGTTCCGGGTTCGATTCCCGGCACGGCCAACATCTTTGTGCCAAACTAAATTTGTTGGCTGTCGGTCTGGATGTTAAATGTGTATGTATATTTAGTATATTAGTTGTGTTAGCAACCTTCACAAACTAGAAATGGTTTAGTATTGAGCAAACCAGTCTGTTGTGAAATTCGTCAACAAAACCGCATAAATGGGAATAAGGGAATTCTTAGAATATTTAATTATTTTACAATTTATCCTATAACACGGGGAAAAGGTTTGATATAACAATTTAAGCCATCTTTTAATAGATGGAGTAGTGCTACTGCTACTTTACCTGGTTTTCTTAACTTCTTGTCCAGCCATTTCTCGCAGTTTCGTGTTGATGACAGTTTCTAGCGCTGAGCTGGTGATTCTTACTGCTTTAGGTTTCAACTTGCATCTGAAAATCGAAATCGCGCATTTAGAATAAATATCCTGAAGCAAAAAATATATTTTTTATAATTTAAATACGAAAGTAGCGATTTCCTATTGAATTTGATAGATAGTTTATACAAAAAATGATAAAAAGTGTACTCCTAAGCCGATCACAGATTCGGACGAATCGACGCGAACAAGTGTGTGAGCTTTCAACAGGATTTCAAAACTCATCTTGTTCGATACTATTGATTCGGGCTAGTTCGCGATCGTCTTTCTCTGCTGGTCGAATGCCTAGCTATAGTCTATGTCAATGGTAAAAAAAAATACAGAATACGTAATACTTTGAACAAGGATAGCCCCGTAGATCGCAACTGATCGGTAGCAGTAGTTCTATCTGTACCATTAGTATCTACCTGACTAGTATCTCCTAATCAGTAGACTGCTGCACCTGGCAGTCCATTTGTACAACGAGCTCAACGCTGTAGAGCAGCACCTTGTCGCCTTGCTCCACTGTGGTCGAATTTAGCGCTGACGTGCGCACACCGCTAGCGTTGGACAGGATATGAAGTAATAGTATAAATATCATGAATTATCTACCTGACTAGTATCTCCTGATCAGCTGACTGCTGCAGTTGGCGGTCCATCTGCACGACGAGCTCAACGCTGTAATACAGCACCTCGTCTCCTTGCTCCGCTGTGGTCGAGTTCAGCGCAGACGTGCGCACACCGCAAGCGTTGGAGGGGAGGTGGAGTGATACTGTCTTTTGGACATTTCCTGAAATAAAGAATTGAAATGTTGGATTTTGCGGGGTAAGGAAAATAATGGAAGAAACCAAAAAATGTAATAAAACTTTCGCTGTTGGTACATTACGTACTCATTATTTATTAGCTATGATAATATTGATTCAGCTACGTAATAGATACCTACTCGGTATATACATAGATATTAGGGTTTTTTGTGAAGTAAATTCTTTCTATTTCATGTAAAAGTGTCTGGGTTTTGTGTCTTGTGTTTTCGAACTAGCCCTGAGCCTTACACAGAATTTATCTACTAAAGAAAGACAAAGATAACTATCGACTGTTATAAACCCTTATCACAAGCTGGATGTGACACCGACCTCTCTTAGTTAGGTACTTGTTGTTTTATTGGCCTAATGGATCATATGTGCGAGTTTGAAAATACGTGTGCAGTATAGGTGTGTGTGTTGATGTGATTGATGGTCGTATGTGTTATTGGGATATACTTCATTCAATATTTAAGAGCTGGGCTCTTGTCTGTGGAGTTTTTTCCAGGTATGTAGTTCTGTCTTCGGCCAAATCCTTGACCTCCCTATACGACATGACTTTCGACTTCTCCTTAATTTGGTCTAAATTTGATCTTCTAGGTCTTCCTCCTTATCTTCGGGATATACTAAATGGTATAAAATTCAGAACACACCTTGAACCCGACATTCTCTTGAGAAGTCCCTGCTGAACACCAGCCCCTTGAACGGCATATCCATCTCAACATTGACCGTCATGGATCCCTTATCACAGCTGGATGTGACACCAATTACTCTGTTGGACTTGCTCTGCTGACCCGGAGCGGGCGTGATGAGGGCTAGGAGGAGCAGCACACGCCACATCTTGCCGCACCCTGGAATATAGAAAATACTTATTTAAAATTGGGGCGAGCAGGGCAGGTTATTTGTTTTATTTTTTATATGTGACATGTTATTTTTAACTGACTTTTATTGAATAATACTATTTATTTAAAATTAATTGATAAGTTAGCGATATTGATATAAATAATTGACTATAATATTATAATTATTGTGTATACCCATGCTACCTATCTAACTGTATCTTGCTTGCATAAAGTGTGAAGGAGCAAATTAAAAACAAGCGCTCGAGTACTTGGTGCTCCAGCTCGAACCATAATGCTGAATTTGCTGCAGTTAATCCATCTCTCTTTGATCGAAGATCTTTTGGATCTTTGATCGAAGGTTCCTATAATAAGCAATTGTATATATTTATTTTTGTGTGCATAATAAATGATTTTCTTTCTTTCTTTCTCTAATTTAAGAAGCTATTTTAGAAGAGTTTTAGGTAATGTCCATCAAGAGGGCCGTTACGCGCTAGCATATAGCGCGAAATAGGAATGAAGTTATTTTGGAGTGAGTTGAGTACGTCTCGTCTAGATAACGTGAGACTGCATCAGACGTCACTTCCCGGATCGAATCCAGCTCTACACCATGTCATCTATTTCATGTTATGAAACTCGCTCATGCGGTGGTATGTGCAAAGTCAATACAGTAGATAATATTAATAAAAGTATGTACTTGTTTAATTTTATTTCCATTCGCTTACATAGATACAATCTACGCTACGTAACACCATACAATTTTGCACATGTATACTTAATAGAACGTGCTCTCAATCTATTATTTATTTATCTGCGCTATAAGATAATTATATGAAAAGTACTCGTATATAGCTTTACAATGATATCTAACATCAGCAGATAATCCCACCCACTTAGGCCTATGTTAAAGTGCCTTAAATTTGATACAATGAAAAAGATTTTAAATACAGGGTAAATGGAAATAGTATCATATTTTCACAAATGTCTAAAAACACGATTTTAGCAAATTTGCAAAAAGCCTCTTTAAGCTATCGCTTCATTTAAAGCATTAACCAAGAACGACTAACACTAGAAAAATAAGAGCTCTTTCATAAATAGGATTTATTGTATAACTTTTAAAACTCGCCGACTAAAACCCTGTCTCGGAACTTGGCGGCAGCTAGGTTCTACGCTCGTTTTGCAGCGCCATCTAGGTTTCATCGGTAACTATAACTTGCGCGCCACGCTTTTTTGTATTGGAATCTGAAATCGCCTCTAGTATTCATTCTGATCTCTGTTGATATCGTAGACCACACTCCATAGTAAAACTTGACATTAGCCAAGCTATTTATTTGGTCAAATAGGCTTATTTAGCATTGTTTTAACTATTTGAAGTAACCCAGAATAAACCGTTGTTTCCTCGCTCCAGTGATCCTCGATACTCCAGTTAGATAGCCACACAATGTATCACTGTTTAGCCGAAATTAAGCTATCTCTTTAGAGCCGATCGCAGCATGAAAATATCGGCTATAGACTTTACTTTCGCTTGAGTATGTCAGGGCACGCTAAAAAGCGAGCGTGGTTCGGTGGGAAAATGTCTGCTTTTCAATCAGATGGCTCCTGGTTCGATCTCAGCCCTACACCAATAACTTGTTTTTCAAGTTATGTATGGATTAGCACTCGCTTTACGGTGAAGGAAAACATCGTGAGGAAACCGACATGTTTGAGGACTACAATATTTGAAAACGTGTGTCATCCGCCAACCCGCACTTGGCCAGCGTGGTGGGTTATGGTTTATACCTCTATGTAAGAGAAGGCCCCGAGTCCCAGTAGAGGGAACGTATTGTGGGCTGCTAATGCCTATGAGCATTGAAAATATTAGAACTATCAACATTATTTACACTCTCCTTACAATCTATTGTATATGCTCAACCCAAAGCTGTTTGGTAAATGTTTGTACTCATTAGGAACAATAAATTATTAGTATACATTTTAATTGCTTTTTTTTTCTTTTACAATACAATATTGCTTTATTCACAGGAAAAAATATTTACACAGCAGACACAATTAAATAAATAAAAAAAAAATATATTTAATTACATTATTTTTATTTTAACTTTAAAAGTGTGCTACTTAAGTAGGTAAACGATTCAAGCAGTGATAAACGGAAACCGGTCTAACTTCCGTCCTCAACAAAGCTCTTGGCTCCATCTCATTACATAAACGCTAACTTACAGTAAGTATTACGTAATTCACAATTAGCGAACAATTAAAACTGTAGACGAGTGTGTGACCACCTCAGCGTAGCGGTTCTTTGTGAGAATGTGCTTGATGACATTTAGAAGATGGATGAAGAAGTTATGGGAAAATTCAATTAACGGTCACCCTTTGATCTTGCGGGAACGGTGTTGTTTGACACTGCAGTAACTAACCAATGAATCTTAATACATAGTTAAAAACTAATTAGTCTTCTTCTTCTTCGTATGAGATAAGTGGCCAAGCTCTAGCGTCGAGAGTTTTCAAGCCACCCTAAGGGCCTCTGAATTGGCTGAGCGACTGCATGTACTAAGACTTACAGCCGGGACTCACAATTTAACGTGTCATCCGACTCACGGTAGCGCCCAGATGAAAATGTCACTTAAAATACGACAATTTTGTGCATGTTCACTCATCCAAACACCGTCTGCATCGACTATTGCTTAGCGTCGATGATCGCATCCAAGCTAGCCGAGGTTTAGGCGCTAGTAACTCATTAGTAAAAAATGGGAGACATTGGTCGATGGACGAAATATGCTTTACGATCCTACTAATATTATAAATTTCGCACTTCCCGCTCCAGCCCGCGCACGGAGCGCACGCGTTCACTGCGATGGTCCGCGTTCCGCGCGTTTAAAACCGGTCTTGCAACCGTAGGGCGGTGAAGTTTCGATACTATCGATATCGATAGTTATCTCACTATGGAGAAATTCCTCACAAGATCTTCCTCGACCGAGAGCCTTCCGAATAAGAGGACGGCTGAAGAACCTCTCTGGAGAATACCCAAGAAGTTCTCAAGAAATCCTAAGAAGACTTCAGTTCCAGGGACTATCAATACTTTCAACCGTTTTGGTGGTTTACCAGATGACTCCGACAGCCAAGGTGAAGCTTATCAAAACAGATACAAAGGTAAACAAACCACTTCTCGAATTCCACCAATTATATTGGATGTCAAAGATTGGTCTCATATGGCTATAACTGCTTTGGTAAATAAATATACCAAGGAGTTTTACCTCCGCTACAGAACAGCTGGTAAAGTAACAATCCATTGCTACTCTAATGAAAGTCACAAATTGCTTGTTGAAGGACTGCGTTCTGAGAAGCTACCCTTTCACACCTTTGCTCGGAAGGAAGAACGTAAATACAAGGTCGTAGTACGAGGCATTCCTGACGATGCTAAAGACATGGTAACTAAAGACTTAGAAACACATGGTTTTAAAGATATCACTGTAACTAAGCTGAAAAGCGCTAAACCTAGTAAATCTTTATGCTCACCGCTACTGGTACAGCTACCTGCAGGGTCTGATATTGTGAAGTTCAAACAAATTAAATACCTCTGTAATTGCGTAATACAAACTGAGAGGTACAAACCAAATAACAGCCACGGAACGCAGTGCTATCGCTGTCAGAGATTTGGGCATGCGTCCAGAAATTGCAACCTTCCCGAAAGGTGCGTTAAGTGTACTGGAAGCCATGCAACTAAGGATTGCCCTAAAGAGGACAAAGACAGTCCAGCGCATTGTTGCAATTGTCACGAGGACCACCCTGCGAACTTCCGGAAATGCCCAGCTCGGATAAGTTACTTGAAAAAACTTCAGTATATGACTAGCGCAGTCAATCCTGGAAACCCGAGAGTCCAAACAGAAGCAAGAGTACCGACAAAGCCCGTTGAAGTAAAACCTATATCTCGCCCTCGCTACGAAAACAAAGCTGTTGGACAGCAACAACAGGAGCGTTCCTGGGCCGACATAGCTGCATCTACAACCGGTCATCGAGTAACTACGTCAGCAACTGCCGTTTTTCATGCTAACTCCGACACGTCTACTTCCGAAATGCTACAAATTTTGGATGTTATAAGGCTCATCAAAACACAATTCAAATCGTGCACAACTATGATGGACAAGGTTATACTTGTACTTAGTCATCTAGGCCAATATGTTTAATGCAGCCAGCGAGTTCCGAATAATTTATTGGAATGCGGACGGTATTCGCGAAAAACTACCGAAACTTATAGATCTAGCTGTTTGTGATTTATCAACGGACATAATTGCGTTATGTGAGACAAGAATTAATGTACAAGTGCCACTTCATATTTCCGGATACAAATGCTATCGTCAAGATAAGCGCCATGATAATAGAGGCCAAGGCGTGGCTATCCTAGTAAGATCAAATATTCCTCACCGCTTTGTTGATACTCCTAAGTTAGGGAACATGGAAGCTGTTGGCATTGAAATCACTATCTCTTCTCATAAGGTACATATTTTTTCAATCTATCAGTCTCCTAATCTACCACTCTTGACAACTGACCTAGATCTTATTTTAAGATCTAATAGTCGTGTCTTGTTATTAGGTGACTTTAATGCTCGCCATCCACAATGGTGCAAAGTGTGCGTAAGCCCAAACTCTCGCGGTGTATCTCTTTACAATCATATGATTAATAACGACTACTGTATTTATGCTCCTTCTGAGCCCACCCTAGTTCATTATTGTACAGACTATCAAAGGTCTACGCCAGATATAGTTATAGCTTCTAATGTTTCATCCATTAAAACTGTGGATGCAATTACCGCCCTATCTTCCAACCACTTACCAGTGCTAGTTAGGATGGTTGGCTACATCGAACGTCAAATTTACGAAAAATTTAACTATAAAAAAGCAGATTGGAATAAATTTCGTTTATACTTGAATGACAATATTTCTTTAACTAGTAAAGCCTTTAGCTGTAGTGAATCTATAGACAAAGAAGTTAATAACCTTGCAACTCTTGTAACCATAGCAAGAGACCTTTCGATACCCAAAATTAAAATTGATCCAAAACCTAAACGACTACCTAAGTTTATCAAGAAGTTAATTATAAGGAAGAATAATTTAAAATATCGTGAAAATAGAACTACAGATAGAAACCAAAGAAAGCTTCTTAGGTCCGAAATTAACATACTACAAAGCAGAATTAAAATATTAGTACAAGTTAACAATGATAAAATATGGGACTCTAAACTTAACAAAATAGATAACTCATCTACTGAATTGTGGCGTATAAGTAAATCGTTAAAAAAACAGGCTTATATAATACCACCCCTTACTAAAGATAATGATGAACTAGTTACCTCAACTGTTGAGCAATGCAATGAACTCGCGGACGCTTTCAGTAAAAATATGAGTTTAACGTTCGACTGGGAAGACAAGGAAGTTCTGCAACGTGTGTTGGCCTCTATTAAAACTTTGAACAATTTTAATGAAGAGTCAAGTCCTATACACCTAATTCGTCCCCGCGATGTAACTAAGTATATTCGCAATCTCAAAAATAAGAAATCACCAGGAGACGATAACATTCATAATATATTACTAAAAAATTTCCCTAGAAAATGCATAGTTTATCTATTAAAAGTATTTAACGCATGCTTGACACTGCAGTATTTCCCTACAGCTTGGAAGTCAGCTAAAGTAATAGCTCTCCCTAAGCCTGGCAAAGATCACAAAAAAGCTATTAATTACCGGCCGATTAGCCTCTTGCCAACATTAGCTAAGGTGTTCGAACGCATCATTTACGAGTTATTGCTTAAATGCTTAGATGGTCGTTTTTTAAATGAGCAGTTTGGATTTCGTCAGGCTCACTCGACTATTCAACAACTGGCACGTGTAAGTGAACATGTCCTTGCATAACTTGAACATGAGACTGTCTACTGGAATGTTCTTACTTGACATTGAAAAGGCATTTGATTGCGTTTGGCATGAAGGCCTTTTCCATAAGTTACTATTGTGCGATATACCTATTTCATTAATTAAACTGATACAATCATACCTTTCACAGCGTACGTTTAAAGTATTTATTGGAAATATTTTCTCGAATCCTCATATAGCACCTGCAGGTGTGCCACAAGGCTCTGTATTAGGCCCTTTACTGTTTTTAGTATATCTAAATGATATACCTAAACAGCCTCGCACAAGTCTTGCATGTTTCGCTGACGACACCTCTTCATACACATCATCCGTCGATGAAGATTTAATTATTAGCCGGCTCCAGCTCTCAATCGAACGTTTAGCAGACTATTTTAGAAAATGGAAACTGAAACTCAATGAGTCCAAAACAGAAGCTATAATGTTTTCTAGAAAACGCAAACCACCTGATCGCGTTCTCGTTATTAACGGACACCAAATTCCTTGGTCTCCGTCAGTCAAGTATCTGGGGGTGCATTTAGACAACAAATTGAACTGGACCACTCATGTTGATAAAATAAGAATAAAAGCAGTTAAAGCTTTCGGTGCACTTAGCCCAATATTAAACAGAAAATCAAACTTAAGTTGGAGAACTAAACTTAAAATGTATACAACACTCATTCGACCACGCTTCACATATGCAGCGCCCGTATGGAGTAGCACCTGTCAATCCAATTATAACAAACTTCAAGTATTGCAAAATAAAGCCCTTAAAATTGCATTTAATACAAAATACCGAACCAATTTAAAAAAGCTTCACATAACAATTATGTGTCCAACAGTAAAAGAGTACACATTATTACAAACTCTCAAGTTCTATAAATATTCAGTAGTTTACCATCACAATAAACTAGTATCTTCAATAGGACAATCACGATTATCACAACTACCTTATGTCGATACATATAAATGATATCGCTTGCCCCATCACTATGTCCTTGGCGACAGCGATAACGCACTTGAGAATGACAGCTCAATCACAAACAGCTAGTTCGTAAGTTTAAAATAATAAAGGTAGTTCATAAATACTTCGCGAATTTCGTTCGTAATCTAAACTAATTTCTTAGATTATCTTTTTAAAAATGAACTTGGTACAATAAGTTCATTAATTTATTTTTTAGAATTATGTACGCTGCTTAGTATTGTATAAATGTAAGAAGTAATCGAATTTTATAACTAACATTATGTTATTAAAAACTTTAAAGAGGTGTTTAGCCTGAAAAGTATTATAGAAATTATGTTTGTACAAATTGTAGGCTATGCTTAAATTTGTATGTTATGTTTATTATTATTACGTAAATAAAGAACTTTTAAAATCAAAATCAATATTATAAATGCGAAAGTTTGTATGTAAGTGAGTATGTTTGTTACTTCATCACGCTTCTTTCTGCTTCTTCGTATGAGCCAAGTGGCCAAGGTCTGGTGTCGAGAGTTTTCGAGCCGCCCGAAGGCCCTCTGACTTGGTTTAATGACTGCTAGTTAACAGGCGGGATTTACAATTTTACGTCTCATCCGGCCCACGGTAGCGCCCAGATGAATATGCCACTTTAAAAACGACAATCTTGTACATGGTCACCCATCCATAGGCGAGCACTAAAAATACTCTACTGCATATATTGATAAAGCCCCTTTTCAAAAATAAAGGTCATATCGATTGGTAACAGAAAAATATTAAAATACAAATCAAATTGTAGGTCAGTGTTCATTTACAACCATATCTCATGCGATGCTCGAATTCCAATACTGATGCTATCTGTAGTATCGACACAAATTGATGAACAGATACGAACAACCGGGTTCATTCATTGAAATGCTTTCACTGAGAATTGATGGTTTATTTCCAACGATTTGAGATGGAAATTGTGTTACTTCTAAGATTTGTTTGACGAAGATTTTTAAACGTAAGTAAAGAAGCTACGTAGAAGACATTTTTTGTCCTAGTTAGGGGATAATGTTAGGGAATTTTGTTTGTCGTATTTTTTTTTCACACACACACACACGGCTGGTTAACCCCATACTGAGCCATTTCTAGTTCGTATTATGGTTGCTAACCCAACTGATATACTACACATACATACCTACATACATATTTTATATAGGTACATTTTCCCAACATTAATCTTTTAAACTAAACAATTAATAGGCTACCTAGCTGCAATGAAGGGTAATCAGTTTGTGTGGGATTTTTACTCACTACTACAGGGATTTGTACTTTGGCTCTTCAGGATTTGCTGACCTATCCGCCAACGACGGCGATTGTGATACGCCGCTGTCATTCACCCCGGACTCGATGAAGTGGGTGTCGGAGCTCATCTCCGAACACCCTCGAGTCTGATGTTCCTTTTAGTCGTCACTTACGACTGGTAAAAGCAGTTTCGCAGCCTTCCTTCACCCAGGCAGGGTTAAAACTATTTATAGCCTACCTAAAACTCATATAATATAATTATGGCATAGTAAACATTACTCAAACTCAAATAATTGGTCAAGTGCGAGTTGGTATCGCGCATAAAGGGTACCATTATTGTATCCTCCTTAATAACCTCCCTTAATATATATATTTTTATTTTTTAGTATTTGTTGTTATAGCGGCACGGGAAATACATAGGTATCTCGTGAAAGTTTCAGCTTTCTAGCTGTAATGGTTTCTGAGTTACAGCCTGGAGATAGACAGACAGCGGAGGCTTAGTAATAGAGTCCCGTTTTTACCTTTTAGGTACGGAACCATAAAAACAGTTTCCAAACCACCGGAAAGGCGTATTCAAAAGAACACAAATCTTCAAAATGAAATTACCTCTAGCAATTGTAATAACCTGTCAGGTAACGTTCATAATTTTCTCGAGTTCTGATTACAAGTTCAATGCCATCATTTGACCAACGCAGCGCAACTGCAATGATCAATTTTCTATAGTGTGACCGGAAGAAAATCGATTTAAATTTGTATTATGAAGTTTATGATGTGGATAAAAAATGTATTCAGAGCGAAGGGTAGGTATTTAGTGGAACATTTGATAAGTCATATCCAAACAACCTTACTTTGTACAGAAAACTTTTTTAACCTATGTCATGTCATGTTACAATGTTAGTTACCGTACTCCTCTGAAACGGCTTGACCGGTTTTTACCAAATTTTATATGTGTATTCAGTAGGCCTGTGAATGGGCTACTATCAATTTTTTTTTGGGCAAAACAACTTTTGCCGGGTCAGCAGTATAGTATACAGCTAGGCATTTGTGGGCGCGTAACCACATGCGTCAGTGACACTCAGGCCTAGGGTAGAGCATGCCTAGTCTGGAATATCTAGTTCTCTAGAAGTCTGCCAGAACGCACCGTGCTTGGTGCCGCTGCTCGATTGTCGATTGTCAGCATAAAACGAGAAGCTTAAACACTGACCACACTTAACGTCGACCTGTATTATATTCTTATATATAAAATTTCCGTGTCACAGTGTTTGTTACCGAACTCCTCCGAAACGGCTTGACTGATCATTACCAAATTTCATATGCGTATTCAGTAGGTATGAGAATCGGCCAACGTGGAACGTTTTTACTCCTAAGTGATGAGGGTTGATCACCCTTAAATAATTTTTTTCATTATTCGACGAATTTTTTTATTTTATTTTTGTATTAGGTGGCATTAAAAATACATACAACCCTAATTTTTTACTTTTTTATCATCTACCCCTATTTTTTTGGCCATTTGAGTATTTTATTCATTTTTCATCTCGCTTGATAACCGATCAAATATAGTGTCTTTAACTGTACTTCGAGTAAAAATCTATTTTTTTTTAAAGAAAATAAGTAACTAAATTTAACCTGATATACATATGCTTAGTATTACCAATCTTAAATACTTAAAGTTTACCGCAGCTTTACTTTACTGGTGAGTGAAATGCCACACTATGCCATAGACTGAAGTCGGTCTCCTGTTTCACTCACAAAATTCTTCTTCAAAGACTTCTCTCATTGTTTACACAAATTTCGACCTTCGTTATTGTTCATGTATCGTATGTAGTAGTATTGTTTACAATTATCATTTTAATATCTCAATGTGACTCTCTTATTAACTACTAGCAGTTGCCCGCGGCTCCACCCGCGTGTAAGTCGCTTTATTGCGTAACCTCTACTGCACATGACTGTTGTAAAAAAAAATATTTTTATCTGTGCGTTACTGTGGATCGGATTATACGTTAAATTGTAGGTCCTCTTAGTACAAACAGTCGTTAAACTAAGGCAGGGGCTTGAAAAACTCTCGACACCATAACTTGATCACATAGTTCTTACGTAGAAGAAGCTATATAATTTGATGTACTAATAAACTAGACCCCGAACGTATGAGCAAAAAATTTTCAACAAATATGATGATGACACTACAAATATTATGTAATTTGTTCAAAGTTTTCGTAAAAAATTTCGCGCTCGCTTCGCTCGCGCATAGCTCGCTGCGCTCGAATCCAGCTCGCTTCGCTCGCCATTGGTCCTAGGACGTTTTGGGTCATAGCTTACGACACTACAAATATTATGTAATTTGTTCTGCTTTGGACTCTTTATGCTCAAACGGCTCGAAAAACTGTGCTAAAATTTTTCGCGCTCGCTTCGCTCGCGCATAGCTCGCTGCCCTCGCATCCAGCTCGCTTTGCTCGCTATTGGTCCTAGGACGTTTTGGGCCATAGCTTATGACACTAAAAATATTATGTAATTTGTTTGGTAACGGCTCGAACGGAATCGCAAAAAAAATGTGAATACCTAATACTTTGGAAAAATATCATTACTAACCTTAAAAATTTTACTATGAAATTGTATTATACAAATAACAGACTTCAAAATCTTACCTACATTTATAAATACTAACTGTATCTAAAAAGTGAAAAATAATTTTATGCCTACACATAAGTACAATCGAAGACTTTATTTGATTTACTTATAAAAATGCTATTTTAAATTTTTATTTATCCTGTATTCTTGGCGTCGGTGCCATCTAAGAAGAACAAATTATATCTTTGATAAAATAAACACTATTAAATAGATATGGTTTTGGAGTCGGTTATTTGTCTATATAATAATTTTATTGCGTCTAGCATTCCAGTATGAGCTCAATATTGAATATAATGCTCATTTGAGCATTATAATATATAAGGTTCACGCTATAGCATTAAACGATTGATGTTGTTTGTTATTGTTCCTGTCGTAATTAATACGTGATATGTAATTTTAGGTAATAAACTATAAAAACTTGAACATAATATTTTTTGGCGTTTGTTATTTTTATATTTCCTTAACGTTTGTTCATAGCACTCCATACTCATTTCACGCATATACCATACACACTTATAATAAGTAAGTAACATTTTAATTATACTAGAATTTGTCTAGAAACTAGAATAAAAATAATTAATAAGGCAAAACAACGTTTGCCGGGTCAGCTAGTATATGTATACATTTACAACAATTCTTATATTTTTTTCCCATCGTTATGCCAAGGCTAAAGCTTTCGCGATAATAGTCTTTTTACTTTATACTAATTGTTTCAGTATAAAACTAAAAGCTTAAACACTAACCACTACTTAACGTCTACGTATATTATATATACATTTACAAAAAAAATATTTTTTTCCATAGTTGTGACAAGACTAAAGCTTTCGCGATATTAGTATTTTTTATTTTATGCTAATTGTTTCAGTATAAAACGAGAAGCTTAAACACTGACCACTACTTAACGTCGACCTATATTATAGGAGTATTTATGTATACATTTACAAAACAATTCTTATATATTTTTCCCATGATTATGTCAAGACTCTCGCGATAATGGTATTTTTACTTTATACTAATTGTTTCAGCATAAAACGAAAAGCTTAAACACTGACCACACTTAACGGCGACCTATATTATATATACATTTACAACAATTCTTATATTTTTTCCCATCGTTATATCAAGATTAAAGCTTTCGCGATAATAGTATTTTTACTTTAAGCTGATTGTTTCAGCATAAAACGAAAAGCTTAAACACTGACCACTACTTATCGTCGACCTATATTATATGAGTATATATGTATATATTTACAAAACAATTCTTATATTTTTTCCCATCGTTATGCCAAAGCTAAAGCTTTCGTGATATTACTCGTAGTATTTTTCACTTTATACTAATTGTTTCAGTATAAAACTAAAGCTTAAACACTGACCACATTAACGTCGTTATATATATTATACATTTACAACAATTCTTATATTTTTTCCCATCGTTATGCCAAGACTAAGACTTTCGCGATATTTGTATTTTTTACTTTATGCTGATTGTTTCAGCATAAAACGAAAAGCTTGAGCACTGACCACTACTTAACGTCGACCTATAAACCCACATGTGTCGCCAATGTCCAAGATCCAAATCTTTCTACAATAAACTCAAATTACGACGTAAATACTAAGTATAAAACGTTTTACAACCGCATTAGTCGAACGCTCGTAATTCTATGTGCCGTTACGGAAATGTTCCTGTCTCTCTAATGCATAAAGCTAGGTTGTTTGCAACTATGGGACGTGTTTACAACAACACTTGCGACGAAGATAAAGGCAAAATCTAGATTTTACAGTTTTTTCGCCATAAAACGTAAACAGAAAAAATATCTTCTTATTTTTTTATTTTTTTTTATTTTCGCGTAGAAAACGGTCACACTTACTTATTATTAAAAGTCATCAACACTCGCCCCTGAAGATGGTGCTCGGAAAGCACCGAAACTGTTGGACTCATTCCAACTTTTAATAATAAGTAAGTGTGACCGTTTCTACGCGAAAATATTAAGATGCCTTACGTAAACAGAAAAAATGATCGAAAAAAAACCACTCCAAGAATATTTTACGTTTTATTTATTATTTTTTATACTAAATTGTGTGTTAACCGACTAAGGAAGATGAATATGTAAATCCTTGAATGTAACTAACATTTACGTATTGTCTGGTATTTCATTGTGTGTCTGGGTGTCTTCAAATATAGAGTTAATAGGTATTTTCTAGGAAAGCGTCAAATTAAAAAATCGTTTATTGTGTATACTTTACTTTATGTACCTAACACTAAGATTTCTTAGTGTTACCTAACACTAAGATTTCTTAGTGTTAGGTACATAAAGTAATGTATAATTATAGCTGAGTGGGGGGCTGTCTCGTACCTGAAGAAGTCGTTGTGCTCTGCACTTGGTACTTCTAAGAAAGTAACATTGTAAACCATAATACTGATTAAAATCAGGCTATCTGTGGTGTGCGTGTGTGTGGTGGACGCAAACCTATCAGTTGGACAAAAAAGTGATAAATTGTAAATTTACTGTAAAATTTATCTTAAACAAAATGCTTTTAAATATTATTATTTTACATGTGACTTTCATTTAGTAAGTAAATCTATAAGCAAGAGTTAATGTATGTAGAACTCGAACATACCGCTATGCACTTTCGATGTAGAACTCAGCAGTAAAATCCAGGTTAGTTTTAATAATATTACTGCTCATGCACGCAATGGTTGTAAAAATAATAAATTGAGAGAGCAATTTCTCTTAAAGATGTTAAAATGTAACAAGTGTGGTCCAGCCTTATAATATTGAGAATTTATTGCCGCTAAATTGGAAGTGTGGCGACGATCTTAATTGCCGAGTTTTAATGGATCTATAAAAGTTATTTTGCGAAACTTTTTCCGTCGCAAATTTTATATTGCATTTAATTCCATTTAGGTTATTAATGTGTCTTTTTATGTACACTTACAAATTAATTTGTTTGATTAATAGTTACAAGTTTATAGTTTATGGTAAGTTTATAGATACAAATTACTTGTAGTTTACATATCCTATTCTTTTATTATCCTAGATATTTTTTCTGGAGTCTTTAGTTATCAACTTTTTATTTAATTTTGGCAAACATATTGGATTGAACAAAAAATAAATGTTTTATGTAGATGGATAACGAACTTTCATTGTTATACATAATGGTACAAAATAAAAGTAATACAGTAAATGCATCTAAATTACAACTATATTTAGATTTTTGTAACTTGAAATGCCCTATTCGCATGTCAAAAAAGCGAGTGTGGCTCGGTGGTAATAACGTCTACTTTCAATCAGACGACCCCTAGTTCGATCCCGGCCAAATGACTGTTTTTCACGTTATGTGTGGATTTGCACTCGCTTCACGGTGAAGGAAAACATCGTGAGGAAACCGACATGTTTGAGGATCGCAATATCCGTATCCGTGTGTCATCCGCCAATCCGCACTAGAGAAGGCCTCGAGACCCAGCAGTGGGAACGTATAGTGGGCTGCTTATGCTATGCTATGTCAATTTTGTTTTTTTATATAGGACCTATTTCAGACTTACAAAGAAAACTCTTTTGACGTATTCCAAGAGATTCTCTTTCGTACTACTTTTTCTTGCCATATAGTAGAAGAGCCCGTGAAGATCGTCCTTCACCGATCTGATAACCAGATGAGACGTATTTTTTATTAAATATTTTTTATAAACAAATATGCCTAAAATTGCTTGCCCATCGAAAAGTGCTCATGGCTATTTTTAATTAAATAAACTTTTATTGTTTTTTTTTTAAACAGGTAAGTCAAAATAGGTGACTCATTCGATTTTGATGCGCTTCATAGGAGTCACAACGATTCTGAACAGTTAGAATGTTATTTTAATTTTTGATAATTGTAGCTAAATTATCATTTGACTATACACGAGAATGCGCAAAAAAAAGCCCTGAGCACTTTTCGATAGGCAAGCAATTTTAGGCATATTTGTTTATAAAAAATACT
Source organism: Mellilla xanthometata (assembly GCA_035578125.1). Lineage (NCBI taxonomy): Eukaryota > Metazoa > Arthropoda > Insecta > Lepidoptera > Geometridae > Mellilla > Mellilla xanthometata. The sequence goes on from JAPUBQ010000010.1 coordinate 10,374,693, forward strand.
TCATAAAAAATACGTCTCATCTGGTTATCAGATCGGTGAAGGACGATCCTCACGGGCTCTTAGACTAATACCTTAGTTTTTCATATCATTATATTATTATTTACGACCAAAGGTTTGCCAGCAATCGTCTTATTCCCAGGCATTGTAGTATGTTTCCTACACACGTATCGATAGTTTCTCTCCATTGTACTATTTCTTGAGAATACTTGCGCCTAGTTTTGAATGAAGATGCCGTTAATGAGTGGTAATTGATTCCACATCTTTTTCAATGAAAGTGGTTTATTTTTTGTTTATAAATATAATAGCATTGATTGTAAAAGACTGAGTTGTACTCTTGCGACGGTTGCCCTCAAATTTGTTTTGTTTGTTAGATCAAGAATTAGCCAAGAGCGAGTCAGAAACAAAAAAAAATGTTTAATCAAATAAAAAATGTTAAGTGTTTAGTCAGGCTTGCACATAAAGGTTTCCATACCAAAATCTTAAATAAATGGCGACATGAACCTTTTTTATTGTATTTTCTCTCATATCTCCTCTCTTCATATTTTTTATTTTAGTATTTGTTGTTAAAGCGACACGGAAAATATCCAAATTTCAGCTTTGTAACAATCACGGTTTCTAAGATACAGCCTGGTGACAGACAGACAGTGATCGCTTAGTAATAGGGTTCCGTTTTTAACTTTTAGGTACGGGACCCTGATAAGGTAGCGCCAGCACTAACCCTTTTATTAAAAAACCCTTTATGTTATGTTACATTTAACAATGATATACCTATTAAGTAATTAATTTTAAATAGTCTTAGCCATGCCCTATTATGTAAAAGCACAGGGTGCACATTGTTGTATTACTTGTATTACAATATTTATGTTGCTAATAAAGACATTTTGAATTTGAATTTGACCTACAAATCAACAACTACAAAGTAATCACCAACATTCACATGTTTCACGCTCCAGAGAATGCAAATTTTGGCAACACTAGGTAAACCCATTAAATATAACGCGACATTGGCCCATTAAACTACAACTGGTACGGTAAGATTCCACCTACAGTTACATACTACATTATGCGAACATTATACAGGGTTATTCATTACCAATTAAATAATTAGTAAATATACATTTCACACACAACTATTTAGCCCCACACTTAACCATTTACAGTTTGTATTATGGTTGCTAACACAACTGATATACTACATATATGTTCATACTTAAATCTTCTTCCTTGCCTTATCCCACTAAGAGTTGGCACAGCAAATTTTCCTCTTCCACTCTCCTCTATCAGCCGTCATCTCTACACTCACATATACATACTTAAATACTTTATATCAATAGATATTTAACACGCTGACAACAAATTGAGTTAATCACAAAAATGTTGGCCGTGCCGGCAGTCAAACCCTATGGTTGTCAGTCCTGCGTGGTAACCATTGCACCAACGAAGTCGACTTAAACTCTCAGACCAGATCTAAGTACGATGGTCAGCATTATATCTACTACCACCAGTATGAAATCGGAGCGACAGATATTCTTAACCCCTGACCTAAACTGGGATCTTATATACTAGGGCACTGCATTCTTAATAAATGTATTTTTTTACCGAACATACGAGCTAAATTCACAAGCATCTGAAATAACTATTGCTCTTTTTCAATCTTTCTAAATAACCCTGTATAGCAAGAACAGCTACGTCCCGTTACCCGCTACACATACTTTGTAGGACCACATCAGGGAATGCGGATATTGGTATAGAACGCTGGATCAAGCAAGCTTCAAGGTACCTAGGCTGTAGGATTATTTAAAACTGTATCTTTCTTACTCGCTCACATGCGCTATCCAAATAACCAATTGACCCAATTGGTAGAAGTAATAATTATACCCAAAAAAAGTTAAGAGCTTAGTGATTTTATTCTTTTCCACTTTATTATATGTATTTGTTTCCAATTTGGTCAATTTCTTTCTTTTTATTAACTGCATTTGTCTCCAAGCGTTCATACCAACGCTGGATCAAGACAACTTCAAGGTACTGAGGCTTTAGGATTATTTCAAACTGTATCTTTCTTACTCGCTCACATGCACTATCCAAATAATCAATTGACCCAATTGGAGACAAATGCAGTTAATAAAAGAGAAAGAAATTGACCAAATTGGGAACATATAATAAAGTAGAAAGGAATAAAATCACAAAGTTCTTAGCTGTTTTTGGTATAATTATGAAACTTCTACGGAGTGAGTAAGTAAGTGTATTGATTTTTTTACAAGTGATACTCATAAAAGAACAAAGAAATATTCAAAAATAACTACAATTGATTAATTTGTTATGAAGTTAGTTTTATATTTTAATTCCCAGTTACTACGAGTATATCGGAAACGAATCCCTTCTTGAGAAATATTATTATGATGCAGAATGACAAGTCCAAACGTGGCCGTGTTAAAAATGTTTATTGTGCACAAAATAAATTAATACATACATATACAAACACAATACATAAATACATTTCTTATAGTTATTTAATATACGCTAAATATACACATATAGGGCCCCGTTAGTATCCTTTGGGAACGGATCTTGTATGAGAAGAGGATGCGCCTGTACCGTTGAATGTCTTCGTCCATGACAGACCACATGTGATGTGAATCTGCCGGAACACTTTCACTCGCGCGGCTACGCTGTCTGTTATCTAACTGCTATTCCGCCCCAAGGTAATGAATTAGATAAGTATACGTAAGCTATATGTAACTGTGTCTAAGTAGATTTGTATTGCCAGAATGTGCGCTTAACATTTCAAGTGAAACCTAGTTTATCGCGTCACGATAATCATTTTGTTTTCGTTACGGAACGTTTTGATGGACCGTATACTTTAACAGAAGCTAGTATGTCTTGGTGGGAAAACTTCTGCTTTTCAATCTAATAAGGGCCCGGGTTCGATACCGGCCTTACACACCAATAAAAAAAGGCTAGTATGTCCCGATTGGAAAACGTCTCCTTTTCAATCCGACTGTCCGGGTTCGATCCCGGCTTTACAACATAAAAAAGCTAGTGTATCTATGTATCAATGGGAAAACGAGTGCTTTTCAAACTGCCGGCCAAGGTTCGATCTCGGCCTTACACCAATCTTTGCAACACTTATTTTTAAGTATAAAGAATCACAAAAAACGATCGTATGAATCTTTCGTGGAAGGACTAAAATTCCCCCATATACATATAATACCTATATTTAAAATTACTTTAATCAGTCATTCAAATCAAGACAATCCATTTAGGATTTAAATTGTGCTTTTGTAAGAATTCCGGCAAAATAAAAATTATCTTACCTGACATATTCAAAAGGGTTCAAATCATGAGTTAGGCTATAGAGAAAGTCATAATTTAAAATTCCTACATAGACAAGATATAGATTTCACTCCTAATCTAGCTTATACGAATCATTGACCTACCGGCAACTTATAACACTGCCCTGACATTCAAACACTCCCGACTTTCATTCCCAGTCTAATCACGTCCCTATACGGTACACCCATTCCAAATAATTGACTAATCCACTTTTATTATAAACTTTATAATGGAGTGTATAAGGTGTAAATTCACCTGAGCTCTTCCATTGATTGATATGTACATAGCGTACCCGGCCTCATATACTTATGACCTACAGAACCTTGACTTTAGAGTTCGGTGAAAGTCGGAAAACGCTCGGAATCTGACCGAAAGGTAGGAGGGAATTAAAACAAGGAAATGGGTCGTTTCTATTCGAAACGTGGAGTCGGTTTAGTGTTCTTTGTTGTGATAAAAGGAGATTAGAATTAAAACATAACTCTAAACAGGTTAAAATGTTTTTCTTAGAGTAAACTAAGATTGGGTAAAGGATTATTAGATGTTAGTGATTGTACGTGACAAATATTTAAATACGTATTTATTTGCTTTTGTAAGTAAAATAAAAAATACATTATTATGAGCAGGACACGTAAACACAAGAGTCAGCGACACTCCGCCCGTAGGTTTAGTCTTGTTTAGTAGGAGCATGTTTAGTCTGGAACTACTAACTCTCAAAAAGGCTGTCGGAATACAATGTCTGGGTGCTTTGCGACAGATTATTTATTGAGGGTTATAGCTTGTCAGGTGAGCACTAGAAAATGCTCTACAAAGATATTATGGTATCCTCACGATGTTTTCTTTCGCCGAAAGCTCAAGTTCATTGGCGGGAATAAAAACCACGCCTTGCAGGACGTAAAACAGCCGTACGTCCGACTGAGCTGTCATCGTTTATCATATTTTTATAAATATACTTACAGTCAAAAAAACAATGTACATATTGAAAATATTATAATACGTACTTGCATTATTGTTAACCTTGCCTATTCAAAACAGTTGTAAGAAACGTAATACTCTTACTATACTTTCGTTTAAATTTAATCAAAATCAAAATGTCAATCACAAATCACATTGAACATAATTTATTCAGTTACATAATCATTAACACCGTTACATAAATTTCATAATTTATTATAAAGGTATAAACCTAAATAAGTACTTATCCGGAAACGTATCAAATTTCCAACTCTACACACATTTTATGGGCTTTAATGAAGTTAAACGAAGCGCTTATGACCTACATATTATTATAAGTGCTTCGTGAGTGACATAATAAAGACACGAAGAAGTTAAGTCACGACCGTCGCGGTTAATAATTGGATGGGTGTCCGAAACTAACAATACAGGTCAGTAGTTGGACTCTTTAAACTGTTATATATGGCGATTTGTATCAAGAAGTGTATGAGCTAAGTGGTCAAACTCTGATGTCGAAAGTTTTTCAATCTGCCCGGAAACGACTGCTTGTACTAAGATTAGCAACCGGGAGCGGTGGGTGAGTAGAAAAAGAAAAGTTTTAACCTCTCGGCTAAGTAAAGATCTTCTTCTTCTTTACCTTATCCCACTACTGTAAAAAATAGCTGCGTCTCGTGAAGCGACGATCAACCGTTTTACAATGTCTTAACAAAACTTTTTAGTGTCGGACGAGCCTAAAGAACTAATATTCTGTGAATGTTTCAACTATTGACATAAACCAAAAAGTTTTTTTTTACTCTTAATGGGCTAGCGCATGATCGCAATTAACTGATGGTAAGCGATATTGCGATATAAGTGGAGCGCGCTTGCCCAGAAGTAACCGGATCACTCTTGCCTTGAAAACCGCTAGATTATAGTTATCGAGGAACATGGAATTTGGCAAAGAAGTCCACACCTTGGCGGTACGCACAATGAAGGTGGAGGCAAACCGCTTAGTTAAAAACACAAGAAAACAAATACGATTTCAAAATGGAACCTGTTGACGTAAGTATCTCAAGTCGTAACTAACCGGTAAGAGTTGTAAGTTACCGTAATAGGTAAATGGTGCCCTTTACTAGGCCGCGGGGTTCCGTTAGAAGCCGTGACCGTGTCTACCATGACTCGGTGTTTTGACGGGAATACGACTCAATCTCTACCTTCATCTACACTAGTTTCCCGAACAGTAGACATCGCAATTATACTCGTAGTTTCGTGAAAAACACCATTGTACCGAAACATAAAGACCTCAATGTATCTCAACATGGTATACAGGTTCTTACTATTGAATATCTATTTTTGTCATAGGCGATATCCTACGGGGAATAGGTTCCCACAAAAAGGGAACTTATTAAGAATGACACTGAAAAAAAAGTATATGTCGATTTTGATGACTTTCGGCATATCACTTAGATTGTGTGGCTATCGATGAAGTTATCAAGTAATTTTTGAGATATTATGAGATCATGAAGTTTTATTACACATGTTTTAAAATTGTACTCAAGAAGCTTTATTAAAAATTACGTTCAAAAAATATGGTGTTCTGTTTGGAGAACTGCTAGTCTATATAATTAAATCAGTTCTATATAAAATAGGCCGAGATGGGTTTTGTGACGAAGCGGAATTTAGGGATGTAGGCTTGATTGACGCGTTTTGTTCTGGCCGTGACTTGACTTTTTTATCTTGAGAATGTGTTGAGATCCGTTTTATAGAAAAGTGGACACATTTCATCTGCTTAAATTCATATAAGGAGATTAATGCCTCTATAAGCTTCTTTGTATTTGAAGCGACTACAACTCAGTCCGAACTACGGCCGGCTTACGTTCTCGAAGGTCATGTTCCCGCCAGTAAGCTCAAGCCTTCAAATTTTTTTTTATGATGGATAGGCAAGCGGTTGATCGAAACTCACCTGATGTTAAGTGATGTTGCGATCTAGGGTGGAGCGCGCTTGCCTAGAGGAAAGCGATTCACTCTCTATAAGGAAAACATTGTGAGGAAACCTTAGCATGGTGGTAGAGCACTTTCTTTTGCTAGCCAGCTACTAAATAGTTACTACGTAACTTCCGAGTAAGAGTCATTTTTTATTTATTATGAATAGGGTTTGAGCGCAGTTTGCCTGATGTTAAGCTTTACTGTGGTCTAAGGTGTAACGCGCTAGCCTAGATATAATATATTTATTCTAGATTTGAAGACCCCCAAATTGTTCTTCTCAGGAAGAGAGTTCCAAAGCTTCGCTGTTCTCACAATGAAGGTCGAAGCAAAACGCTTTGTGTGAATCATTGGAACTTCAACAGTAAATCGGATTTGTGAGGATACGCGGCTTGTAAAAAAATATATAAAATATCAGGTCTACCGTTTGTCTACGATAATGGTATGCTCATTATCATTCTCAGTAATTTATCGCACACTCCTGAGCATAGGTCTCCTTTCGTGTACGTCATTCGTCTCGGCCATGTGCTGTCTTCAATCATGCTAATATGCTAAAACGCCATATCTGTAAGAGAAATAATCATACAGTGAGTATATTACGTATCTCAAGTTAAAATATATGTGTATTAGGACTGTCAGCCAGTCCCGGCTTTGTACGGGCTATAAAATAATCTAAGTTGTAAAGAGAAACAAAATAAAGTCTATGTTACTCGGGTATAATGTAGCTTCCCAACAGTGAAATATTTTTTCAAATCGGTCCAGTACTTTCAGAGCGTTTTCGCGCCAAACAAACAATCAAAATTTTCCTCTTCATAATATTGGTATGGATAGAAGAAGGAAAGCTTTTCCATGTGAAATGCTTTCATCGTTATGGCTCTTCGTCTAAGTGACGTTCTAGTGACGTAATTGGCCATGCTTTGCCTACATGTGGGTCAGAGATGCCGTTAGATGCGCATAGCAAGTGCATAGTGGTATATGATGAATAGAAACCTAATCAGAGTTACGGACATATGCATTAAAGTGTAAGTATTTATAGTTTTTTCGTTAAAAATCATACATGGTATAGCTATCAAAAATACCTTAAAAACCGTCTAAAGAAAAAATTTATGAATATTTATACACATTTTCTACTAAGTAATTTTGTTTAGTTTGAGATAAAAAACTAAAAATATTTAAAACAAAATATATTATACCTGAAGTACCTTTGTTAAGCACGTAAATATATATAGATACTATTCAATTTTTAAATTGCTTTGTTTTTAGGCACTCAAAGAAACCCTATTAATATGTATTAAGATTCCGCTATCCGTCAGTCAAATCCAGGCTTGATCTCATAAACAATGATAGCTAGAGAATTTTAATTCACACACGAAATATTTCTGCTTCCACCATTACAATAAATATTAAAAACAAAATATAATACTTTTTAACATAAATAATAGATTTATTAATATAAAAAAGCTGGTTCAAAAAAAATAATTTACTAGCCTAACTGTGCGTGTTTCGGCTGCCTCCTTGAATACGAGCTATTCCAGACTATGTATTCTCCACCTTAGAATAGAAAGTCGGTAGCTCGATTGGAGTAAAAAAAAATGCTAAAAGCGGGAGTAAACTCGAGATAAAATATAACTAAAATAAAATAAAGATATTCATAAAATCTGTCGGAAAGTTATATACTTATGAGTAACCAAATATGCTATCTCAATTATTAACTTCGTAAGTGACTGAAATAATATTGCTGCTGTAAGTGCTGAAATAACTTGAGTTTTAGAAAACCAGTTACGTTGAGGAATGAAAACTCTTTTGGGATACTGGTTTCCGAATTCGGTTCCCTAAACGGCTGAAGTGATTGAAGTAAAATAATAAAAATAACTTGTAAATCTCGACCATTTCTTACTCGGTTATTTTGATGATGGTTTAATAAAAACGTATGTATATATGACGCTAGTCTATTAAATTTTATTGTTTCTTAAATTCTCTTACCTATAGTAACAGGAAAATGTAGCTCGTTGAAGAAAAAACAAATTAAGTACTTAAATACGTTGAAAATTGGACTGAAGTCAAGCGTGAAATAAAGACATGCGTGACGAAACTCTAATTTTCAGGAACTATAAGAAAGAGGAAGCATTTAATTACTGTAATTATTAAATGAGTATGTAGGATTGTGTGTATCTATACTATAAGACTCTTTGTCCTGACTCATTCATTCATCTATAGACAACGCAGAGCCCAAACGGCTGGTCCTAGGGTTGTGAAATTTGGAGGGTGTATTTGTTTTGGTATGTAGACGCGTACTAAGAACGGATTTTTGGAAATTCCACCCCTAAAGGGGTGAAAGGGGGTAAAACAGTTTGTATGAAACTTCTTTGTTTTTAAACTTCCAGCAATGAAATTTCGAATATGTAAATTTTATGTAAAATTAAAAATAATGGTATCAAGTTTTTTTACCAGGGGTGAACTAAGAGTTTGTTATGGGGGGTGAAAGTTTGTATGGAAAAATCTTTATTTATCAAGTTAAAGTCTTGAAAGTTGTTATGGTAGTAGTTTATTGAATGGTTAAATTAAATTTTTAAAAACTTTTGCCAGGGATGCAATAAGGGGGATGCCATTGGGGTTGAAAGTTAAAAATGAAAGTTTTGTGTTTTTGAACTTAAATGTGTAAAATTTGGAGTGTGTATATATTTTAGTACTTAGACGTGTACTAAGAATAGATTTTTTGAAATTCTACCCTTAAGGGGTGTGAAAGGGGGTAAAACAGTTTGTATGAAACTTCTTTGTTTTTAAACTTCCAGCAATGGAATTTGGAATATGTAAAGTTTATGTAAAATTAAAAATAATGGTATCAAGTTTTTTTACCAGGGGTGAACTAAGAGTTTGTTATGGGGGGTGAAAGTTTGTATGGAAAAATCTTTATTTATCAAGTTAAAGTCTTGAAAGTTGTTAAAGTAGTAGTTTATTGAATGTTTAAATTAAATTTTAAAAAAAAATTGCCAGAGTTGCATTAAGGGGGATGCCATTGGGGTTGAAAGTTAAAAATGAAAGTTTTGTGTTTTTGAACTTAGAGGTGTAAAATTTGGAGTGTGTATATATTTTAGTATTTAAAGGTGTACTAAGAACGGATTTTTGGAAATTCCGCCCCTGAGGGGGTGAAAGGGGGTAAAACAGTTTCTGCGGGCCCGCGGGCGGAGCCGCGGGCAACCTCTAGTACACTATATGAGGTTTGAATATCCTACTAACTTCCTAGAGTTATAAGTAGTACATTAAATGGTTGCCCATTCGACTTCGATTGTGTTTATGTTTGTATAGCCAGTAGTTTTAAGTTATTTTTGGTACCACCGCTTTTTTCTATCTGTACTGTCCCTCTCCATTCCTGGTTGCCTGGTAGAGATCGCCATAGGTGATAAGGCCGCCTTTGTACTCTATGTGTAAATATTTTATTTCTTTAATTTAAGCTGTTCTCTTATGTGGTTGTACAATAAAGTAATAATCTATTCTATTCTATTCTATTGTGTGGTACGTTATTGGGACGCTGTGCCCCGCGCTAAGTACTATCTTTCGATCCTGTGCTGCGGGGCTACAGTTTTATCTGCGCCGAGCCATTTGCCTGATAAAGCCTTTCTTAACATTATTTTTGCTTCTAACACCTAAATGTAAGTGTTTCAGTACCAAGCAACATACGAAAGTCTGACATCTGTGCAAATGTTCCAAAGACTCCATAAAATTTGTCACGCACTCCACTTCACCGTTAGCTGAGATTGCAAACTGCAAACTCGGGCGAAATGAACGAGACTAATGAACGGAATAAACAGAGACGAAACCGACTTAACTCTGGTACTGAATAACGGAGCCACTGTCGCATTTTCTTGAAAATACCATCACAAATATTAAAAATTTTAGTTCTTCATATCCACCACTGGATTGATGGACAAGTGTTCTAGAAATGATTATTATTGACGACGCCTCTATGACACCTTCATAAAAGATTCTATTAATTATTTTAGTTCCTCATTCCACCACTGCTTAAATATCTTGGTTCGACTTCCAAGCTCACGAATCTTCGTGGGAACTAAGGTATTACGTGGACAGAAAGAATTAGACGCATTTGGTTATGGTTAGAGGCAAATCACGATGTGAAAAAGATTAACTAACATTAGTTTAAGCGCTTGTGTCTGCTATCAACACCGAAAACTATATGAATTACATAGGCTTTTGAAAAACTTTATTATCTTAATATAACTATATAAATCTCGTGTCACAATGTTTGTCCTCAATGGACTCCTAAACCACTTAACCAATTATAATAAAATTCGCACATCATGTGCAGTTCGATCCAACTTGAGAGATAGGATAGTTTAAATCTCAAATTATAGTCGCAATTTTAATTTATTGCTAATTATTGTCTGTTATTATTTGACAGTCACAATTATCTGTTAACTCCAAATGATTCTAACAGGTGTCGATACCTTTCGATTGGGTTGAGTAAGTAATCAATAGATGGCGCTCCTATGGTAAATCTACGAACGTGTCATATAAGCTACACTATCTATTTTTCATACTCCTAAGTGAGGCAAAACAACGTTTGCCGGGTCAGCTAGTTGAATATATATATTGAAACATTTTAGATTCTCTTCCATCTAAAATGGATTTACCCAAAGTAACGCCTGTGTCAATAGGTTCAAAGCGGGCGGATCGGAGGACCAGCGCTGCTTGCCTACTAGTTGAAGAGTACGTCCATGTACCAGCCCCCTGGCTTTAAGGTGCAGTGTGGAAACACCATGGAGGTTTTAATCGGTAGTGGTCGCTGATCTGGCACCGAGCCCGACATACCCCGCCGCCTCCCCCGAGGACTGGCGGCATGCGTAAATGATATGCATTTAATGGTGGCAATTCAGCCACACACACGACTAAACTAAATTTAAAGAAGCCCCGTCTCTTTTCATATTAGGTGGCCAGAAAGAGACGGTACGTTCTGAAACACAAACAAAACAACTAAAATCATGTCAAATATGGAATGTGCAGGCAGTTTTAGAGGTGATACAAGTGAGTGCGCTCTAAAGTCGTCTATTTTTTCTACATTTGACGTTATTTTAGTTGTTTTGACTATGGTGCAGAACGTGCCGCCTCTTTCTAGTCACCTAAGATAAAAAGAGACGGGGCTTCTTTAAATTTAGTTTAGTCGTGTGTGCCGCTGAATCGCCACCAATGTCAAAAAAAAGGTAAAGTCTGCTGCTAACAAGTAAGCACTAATTCACGTATTTTTTTAAGTTAATTTATACAGAGAACAAAGCACCTTGTATAGTTATAATCGGCGCGTTTAGAATGTACTGTAGAATCTGTTCCGCCATATTTTTACCGCATTAGCATAAAAACTTAACTAGCCAGTGTTGCATTCGTTAACTTCATTATAATAACTCAATTTAAATAATGGAGAGATTATACGATACAACGTATCAAAACAATGGGACTCCCACTGCTTTAACGGAATTTAGAGTCTTTAGTGGAATATAAAACAATCGTACACAGACTCTACCCGTCTTGTTAGTGCTTTGTTAGGTCATGGATTTAGAATTATTTAGAATGAAAGTCTTGAAAAAAAGGGGTCATTAGGACTAAGAATTAGTTCATAAAATAATTAATGTTTACGGGAATGCAATGGAGTTCCGCAAACTTTGTGTTTATGTAACAAAAGAGCAGCGGAAGAAGAAAAAATATTGTAACAAAAGATTATAAACGAGATTCGAAAATTTTGATTTTAGTTTGTACAGAGGTTTTCGCGTAATTTTTACTACATCATTTTTACTTAGCTATGTCTAACAAAAAAGATTGTACTACCTATATATATACATATATATACTCGTATCTATAGCTCTATAGTCATTTTCTGTACTTGAAACAATTGAACATCTATCTAGATTTTGTACTGCGTTCTCTGTAGGGTTCATTCATTTATCTTATCTAGACTTGATCTAGCGCGCCGGGACGTTGCCTGAGAGTGGGCAGATGTTATAAAGGCCATTTATTAAATGGATGCCGATGGCCTTTGAAGATTTATCTTGGGATTGGAAAAGACGTATTATGGCGCGGAGACCACCATGGGTTGCTTTGTAACTTTTAATTAACCTTTTCTCATAAATATTAGTATCTATTTGGTTAGGCTTGTACAGTCTACAACAGGATCTTTATACACTGCTTGTAGAAGGTAAATAGCTGAGCTCAACTGATTAGAGTTTCGAAACCATCAAAAAAAAAAAATGTATCTTAAAACAATGGTATTAAATACATTGCATGTGATAATGATTTGTTTCTTGCACTATTACTATTTACACTTCAACTAGCATGTGTTTTAAATCAAGATACACCTTATAGCTAAATACTTCATCAATTTTATGGCTTAGTTACATCTATCATCATCGTCAGTCACATCACAGAAGCTACGTCCCATTTAAATCGTTAATTGGTTTCAATATGGCTTCGATCTCGTAAATATACTTATAGAAAACACAAAAAGCATAGTGTTATATGTAAAACCCTATTTTAAGTATTGACAAGTAATGGCGTACTGGCTTTCGCAACAGCCCTGTGATAATTTTCTCTGATTTTAGATTCGCTTCACAGCAACCTAATCTCAGGTCTAGTGCTTAGGGCAAACCTAGGCAACCTAGTGCCGTTAGGGCATAGCGGAAGATCATGATACCTGTCCCAGTCGCCAGTCCGGACCGGTACACGCTATCGAGCTGTTATTATTTCGCTATTATGGTGTGCTTTACTCGAATGTGCAGGAGATTGTGGTTGGAAGTTCTCGTGAAGCGGTGTTGATACTTCGTGGAAATCGTCTTTGGAATTAACGTTATGAAAGTTTTTAGATTTTATTGCTAGACTTAGGGTAGCGACTGGCTTGATTTGACACTCTTTATTTGATAAAAAAAAACTAGTTTAGCTCAGTTTGGTAATAAATTATATATATAAACTAGCTGACCCGGCAAACGTTGTTTTGCCTTATTAAAAAAAAACTAAATATACAGTAGCCGATTCTCAGACCTACTGAATACGCATATAAAATTTGAAAAAAATCGGTCAAGCCGTTTCGGAGGAGTACGGTAACAAACACTGTGACACGGAAATTTTATATATAAGACTAGCTGACCCGGCAAACGTTGTTTTGCCTTAATAAAAAAAAATCTAAATATACAGTAGCCGATTCTCAGACCTACTGAATACGCATATAAAATTTGGAAAAAATCGGTCAAGCCGTTTCGGAGGAGTACGGTAACAAACACTGTGACACGGAAATTTTATATATAAGAAGATAACGTTCATAACAGTTTCTTAAAAAACTACCCACGACATGAGCTATGCTGAGTTTAGGAAATGGAGTTAAATTAACTAATGTAAATTATATTTTTCGAAGCTCAGATTTGTTTCTGTGTATGGTATAGACGTAACAATTTTGTAAACTACATATGATTCATTATTTCTGTTTTATTTATTTTTGAAGCAAAGTAAATACATATTAATAATTGGGAACGGATTATTAGCTGATTTAGTTAATGCGAATGTCATACCTATTCTGATTTCCTTTACACTATGAAAGAATTTTTAGTGTTTAAAAGCAATCAAAATGAATTTCTTACATTTATTTATTAAAATTTTCAATTAAAATTTTTAATCTTACATTTATTCAATTGTACTTAAGTATATGTTAATAATGATTTTAATGAAGTTTCATTGAATTGCTATATTCGACGAGTAAATGTTTTTTTACCAACACCTTGTCACGATTATCCGAGTCTCGCCTTAGCACTGCATATCAGTAAAAAGCCTTACGAACCTACGAAACTTCACATCATGTTTTGCGTCACTCGAACTTTCATTCCACGACTTCTCCATTCCAAATATGATTACTTTTCAAAATCAATTCTCCACAGCAAACTATCAAAAGCAGCTAATTCACTATCGCGCAAGTTCATGGCTACTAAACTACGTGAGCTATTCGCCTTCGCCTATCATCGCACGAGCTGATGTATTTTGTCACGTACATGCTGCTTTGTAGCAATTAACCTACAAACAGACCGATAGGCGTAAGGGGAAGAGGCGAGCTAAAGACTAATTTTGAAGCGATGACTGCTCAGTCGAGTGGTTGGTTGCTTCACGTCCTGATGGTCGAAAATTCGATCTCTGCCAATGAGCTCGAGGTTTCGATGAAGGAAAACATCATGAGGAAACCATAGCATAGTGGTAGGGCGTGTTGTAGTGGTCTCCTGGGTAGTTGAAAAATTAATCGTCAAACATCGCTGGGCTGTAACAAAGTACCCATGTTTTTGCTTACGTAGTAAGCGTTACAATGCTGATATCTTCATCTTCCAATTATTAAAATCTATTTATCTAACAACGAATTCCAGAAGCATCCTTAATTTATAGCTAGTTATTCCGGACTAGCCATGCCTCACCTTGCTGGTCAAATGACTAGCTGTGAGGAATAAAACATGTGTTTTTTTCTTAATATTTACTCGTAGATGATGTAGTCGATAGTGTGTCAATTTAATGTATGAGTAACTAAGCAAATTACTAGGAATTTAGCCGTTCGAGAATTTATGTGATCGTGATTAAAATTCCAATTTTGTTAAGTTATACAGTAACGTTATCAAAGCTTGTGACCTTAGAAATAATAACAGTCTTGGTTGATAACACTGTCATACGTGGCTACAGAAAAGAATGATTATAAGTCTTAGTTTGTAACGTTATCGTATTCATGGTTTTATTTGTATTATGTTTTATTTTTATACTGTCTTGTTAGAGGTTAAGTTTATTTTAAATTGCAAACTGGTTAAATTGGACTACTGAGATTCAGGCCTTGCCTAGTTAAGTAGTCACAAGAGAAAATGTAATATAAGTAGATGTATGGAAATGGTAGTGCAAGGAAGAAGAGCAAGAGGCCGCCCGGAAAAGACATGGATGGAGTGTGTGAATGAAGACATGAGAGAGAAAGGATTGAGTGTGGAGATGACGTCTGATAGAGGAGAGTGGAAGAAGAAGATTTGCTGTGCCAACCCTACCTAAATGGGATAAGGTGAAGAAGAAGAAGAGAAAATGTAATATAGTAATAAGTTAGTAAATAAATATTTTCATTTTATTTTCATTGTCATAATATCGCATCGATAACGATCACGGAAATGTTAGAACAGCAAACGTTACGGTAACTTCTGATCTGCTTCACTACCCTCGGTTATCGGTTTGTTTTTCCTCTTCATTTCCTGCAAAGTATTATTATTAGGTATCTGTTTATGGAACGTCTTCGATAGGCCATTAAACTTTCCTATGAGATCGCGATATGCACGCGGAAGACAAGGTTTGCTGCGAACTTGCTCTCTACATCTGAGTTTCTCAAACTGTAGGTTATTCATTGGTGATAAGCATATGTATTTCATTAGTGTTTTAATACATCAATTGTTTGGGGAAGACTGACTGCTACAACACAGCTCATATTAAGGGGATGACAATGGCATTATCATCATCAACATCAGCCGGTCCTACTGCTGGACATAGGCCTCTCCGAAGGCACGCCATGCGACCCTATCACAAGCCCCTATATATATGACAACGGCAAAATATTGAGTTTACAGTTTTTTGCTTTAGTCATAAACGGTAAATTTATTGAAAAAAATAGCTTAAAACCGTTTAAAGAACTACCCTAACAATATTTATACTTATTTTGGTACCAATCAGATTTAACAATATGAAAAAAAGGTAAAAAAAATTAACCACTTTTATTTCTCATTCATAAATCTAAGTACTTACACTTAGACTACTGTTTAGTCGGCCTTTAAGCTATTTTTTCAATATATGTAATTACCATTTATGACTTATAACGAAAATATAATATTTTTCCCATGTCTTGCCTTAAAGCAGCAGGCAGAACTTCACGTAATAATTTTTTGCTTCTTTTTAAGATCTGTACAATTATACATACATTTTATATTTTTATATGTATTTGCGGCTGGTTATTTTTATATGCATGTATACTACTATATCACTAGCCATGCTGTACCCGTTTTAATCCAGGATAAAAAAAAGCCTATTAGCTAATCCAGCCTAAACTATTCCCATACAAAATTTTATTGAAATCGCTGTACTTAGCTGTTTGAGCGTGAAGAAGTAAGAAACACATAGACACAAACTTTAGCATTTATAATATTAGTAGGATCCTAATCTTTTCCGTTTTGCAATGCGTCCAAGTTGAAGCACCATTGCCATATCTACCTAGTCAAGTGCAATCAAGCTGAACTAAGTTAGGGTCCATTGTTCCATGTGCCAGCACTGGCTAGTCCGCCACGCCTCTCAACAACCAACAATACGGAGCGATACCTAGATAACATTCTGGTGCTAGAATTGGTACTTACTTATCTTAAATGTTGCATATGCGCCAGGATAGAACTGTTAAACTCATTTATAGATAGTAGTTAAGATATTTAAAAGAATATTGTAAAACAGTTCTATGCATTAAAAATATTTTGTCTTATCTTGTACTCATTGTACGCGCCATTGCACTCTACTTTTAAGTTTTTTATTTTAATTATTTTAATTTTTGTGGTTGTACAATAAAGTTATATTCTATTTGAAATAGACAAACGTACTTTTGCTAATTGAGATAATGAAATTAATGAATAAAATTGTTTGAGGGTTTCCCACAATTATTGGGTTTCGACAAATAAACCGCTTGAATTAATAGGTAGATAGTTTTTTTTTTGTTTAAATTTAAGTAAAACAGAATCAACTTTAAAAGTCGTTAAAAGTAATACTTACTTCTTTTTTATCTTCTGTGTATATAAAAAAAGATTAATGATAAAGTACCAATATACATATATTCAAATATGATTCAAAAAGGTTTATACATAAAGACCGTTCCAATTCTCGTCACATGTTAAAATATTTCATAAGTAAAAAAATCTGTGAACACAAAAGAAGTCAACGGACGCTATATGCTACGCGTTCGATTATTAATTAAAAACAAGTGTTTTATTCTCATGTAAAATTCGGTTCTTTCATGGTTGAAAAGGTTTGTTTAATAAAGTTATCTAGCTAGTTAAGCCCCGCGAGTTAAGTCCAGAGCTCTACAAAGACCAGTTATACAGGATGCACGAACCGAGATAGTAAATATTGGAACGAAAGCTTTACGTTCTGTGCTAAATAATGGTACAATGGATAAGTTTGCAGGTTACATTTTCAGTTTATGTCTGTCGAAGTGGATTAAATAAGTTTATTTAGCTATAAACAAAAACATGTGCAAAACAACATTATAAAGGCGAAAGTAGGTATGTAAGTGTGTTGTTAGTTGTAGGTATGTTTGTTATTTCTTTCACGCTCAAACGGGCGGACCAAATTTAATAAAATTTGTTATAAAGATAGCTTTTTATTTAATTATTTATTTCCATAAACATAACAGTATAACACACGTACCTATACCATAAGATAAAAGCAATGGCCACCAAACTTGGTTAGACCAGTATCCTGGGCTTCCGTGAACCTCCGTTTACTCAACTACAGTTTATGAAACAACAGTAAAGAGTACATATTCACGTTCAAATTTTGTGTTTCAATTAAATACCGTCTTCAACACGTCGCAAACATAAATAAATATTCGGACACATTTCACACACGGCTGGTTAGCCCCTTACTGAACCATTTCTAGTTCGTGTTATGGTTGCTAACACAACTGATATACTACATATACATATTATAATATATAAATACATATTAACACCCAGACCCACAGCCAACAAATTTTAAGCACAAAGATGTTGACCGGGCCGGGAATCGAACCCGGAACCTTCTGATTAGCAGTCCGGCATGGTAACCTTTACGCTAACGAGGTCGTCGAAAAGCTAAAGCTATAGCTAAAGCTAAAGCGAAGAGGTAAAGCTAATCCTCGTCTATCAATCTACATCAATCAACGCAAAGTCTGACTTGTAAAATGGTATAGAGAACCTAATAAATTTCGCGTCAGTACGGAATTGCCTTTCGAGTGCTTAAAGCACAAAATTGAAAGCATAGCAACTTTCTTTTAACATTTTGACCTGCTATTTCACAGTTTGCGAAACGCGCTCTTTATGGTTGTCAAACCTAAACTCTTAGTGGTATCCAATGTATTGTAGGTGTGTAGTAACACACCTACAATTCATGACTTAACAATTAAGTTGTTCTTAAACAAAAGCACTAACTAACCACGGGTCAACATTTACGTTCAAACCATGGATTGGGCAACGGCATTGTTGAATACGTTTAACCTAAGGCCTTTTACAAATCCTCAAGCTTTGGATAGACAATCTGTTAAGAACTAAAATATATAAATTCTATTTTTAACAGCTATTATCATAGTTATTTTAAAGTGCATGAGGGTCATATTTTTCAAACTATCTTAGAACAGTTACTAATGTTATATATGTATATATGTTATTCAGCTTACCTTAAGTCTTTTTCCGCAAAACTAATTAACTAATCGCCCGCATCGGAGTTTTCTTTCAGCGTGACTGGATAAACTGCACGGCTGTAAAAAAAAACCTTTAATAAGTTCACGTTATTAGACATGTTTCTTTTTATAATACATAAAGTTAAGTTAACTTAAGTAACAAAAGTAAGATAACAAAATAGAATATATCTTTACTGTACAACCACAAATCAAAATACATAGAATGAAAGGCTTAAAAGGAACAATGGCGGAGTTATTATGTAGTATATCAGTTGTATTACAAACTAGAAATCGGGCTAACCAGCCGTGTGTGAAATATGTCCTATTATTTATTTTATTTTGATGGGCCAAAGCTCAACGAAAACACATTCGTTTACATTTAAACTATTATATTCATATTTCGCATCGTCTGTACGAGGCCTAGTGTTTATGTAAATTTGGAAGCAAAACAAATTCACTCTCACGGGCGCATCGAATGTATGGAATCAAGTCAGGGTCAACATAGTGTGCATTTTAGGTGCTTTTTCACAAATTCGACATACTCCGCTTACTTTTATGTAAAGTTTGTTAACCTGAATACTGAAATATGCTAATAATATGTTTACGCAATGGCTTTGGCTTCGCTAGGCATAAGCACCTAGCTGATTGTTAAATCTTGTATTACCATAAGTGGGTTTTGTTGAAAATCTTTTGTTACAAACAATTGTTCAAGATTTGTTATGCAAACTGGTTCACTAAGGTTGTTTTTGTTTAGTATATATCGAGTCGGTAGAGAAAACATTCGTAAGTTCTAGAAGAAGCTCGAGCTAGAAGCGAACTTTCGAATATTTTTTTTATTGAATCGAGTAAAACTATTTACTTACTACTAATGTTATAAATTCAGAAGTTTGTGTGTGAGTGTGTATGTTTGTTACTTCTTCACGCTCAAACGCGCACGGCTGAACCGATTTTAAAGAAATTTGGTGTGGAGATAGGTTAGACCTTGGATATACATATAGACTACTTTTTATCCCGAAAACAATTGCGATTCCCGTGGGATATGCAAATAACTTTAAAATTGTATGTTACTACTTCACACTTTAAAATTAGTCCAACTACTAATTTTGATGGGATCATCATCTTCATTGTAAACAATGAAGATGGGTTAGACCATGGATTAACACATAGGCTACTTTTTATCCCGGATTAACTTCTTTTGAGCCGGATTAACACGGGTAACACCGCGGGGCGCACCTAGTTTTTTTTATTCTTATATGTGACATTTCACAGACTTTCCTAAAACTCTTTTGACTTGAATACAATAGTTTTTTTTTTCAGGGCAAATAGTTATCGTATACAAAATGCTCATATGCAATGACGAAAATACATTATGAACCAAAACAATTTTTCCATATTGAAGTTTTTTATTCGTAATCGTAAGATTTATTTTTAATTTGGAATGTAAAATATCAAGTGATCTTAGCTGCCGCCCACTCATAAATACGTTTTTGCATAAAATATGTAACTGTGGACTTGATAAGGTTACTTGTAAATAGCATATTGAAATCTTGTACTTGTTGACATTTGCTGTTTAAAATTAATACTTCCCTTCTCTAGAGTCGAAGTAGACTAAGTATATTTGACTAAAAACTTTGATTATAGTCCTGATTAAAAATTAATATACATATTTTGAAGCATTTTTGTACTCATTATGAAATGCTTCTGCGTATCAACTGATGCACAGTTGC
This sequence comes from Mellilla xanthometata, assembly GCA_035578125.1. Classification (NCBI taxonomy): domain Eukaryota; kingdom Metazoa; phylum Arthropoda; class Insecta; order Lepidoptera; family Geometridae; genus Mellilla; species Mellilla xanthometata. The sequence continues at coordinate 10,395,129 of JAPUBQ010000010.1, forward strand.
ACATCACTTCTCATGCAATGCTAGTATTACGCAAGTACTTTATTTGTAATTTACTTCGATCCTACTTTCTAGAACTGTCTTGAATTTAAAGGCGTTACGTGGAATGATTGTCGTTTTAAGAAATACCTAAGAGCATAAACATTATCGTAATGCCTACTACGCTAAGTATGTTATGCGAAGAAGTAACATTTCCTTTTACTTTAAACGTAACTTTGTAAGTGAATTACATAATTATGTATGTCGAATCAAAAGGACATGAGGAAGTAAACCAATACTATAGGTACTTATTCGATTTTTACGAGCTACTGCGATTGATCGCGATTTTTCACAAAAGGTGTAAATGCAAACCTTTCAGGTTACATAATTTTTAAAATATAACAAGCTATATTTTAAGTATGACAAAAATTTCAATAAATTACATACGAAACGTAAAAGTTTATCGTTTTTTTAATCATTGCGACCAGTCTTAAGTCTTAGTCAGGGAGCCAAATAGGGTATTTTTATATACATATCATGCATACACAATAGGTACATACTACGGTTCTTTACCACAACATCTGACGCAATGACAGTGGAACAGGTATGCCAGCGACCCAAGACCGTGCTCCGCTATTTTAAGGAGCTTGGATGGCTTAGGTTGGCGGAAATGCACAATGCGCCTCTTGCAAGTTGTCAGTGCAGGTCTGATCGCCCCCATCATAGAATAGTTTTAGTATTTTTTATTAAGAATCATTAGAGTTCCAAAAAATGATCACATTAAATTTACTCGATAGTTTTTATTTTATTTAAATAGACTTTTTATAATTTAAAAACGTGCTTCTGAAATTAATAAAGAAATTAAAACAAAACTTATGTTTTTTGTTGTAAAATAATTATAAAGATCGTTCCAGCTTACACTGACAATAGTGATAATTGTTGTTTTGATATTAATTTATTTCTTTAAACTACTATAATACCGCGCGCCAGGCGCTAAGCTCAAATTTGTATATCGAGGCTGAGCTCTATACAATAGCGCCTTTAAGTGTAAAAAACAATTGAAACACTAACAAAATTAAATATATTATAATAAATAAATAAATATTAGGACACATTTCACACACGGCTGGCTAGCCCCATACTGAACCATTTCTAGTTCGTATTATGGTTGCTAACACAACTGATATACGTACATACATATTTAACACCCAGACCGACAGCCAAACAACTTAGTTCATCACAAAGATATAGGCCGTGCCGGGAATCGAACCCGGAACCTTCTGATTGGCAGTCCGGCATGGTAACCTTTAAGTCAACGAGGTCGTCATTATGTACTAGTATTTAATTTTTTTTCTACATACTATTAACTTTTTGCGCTACCCAAATATATTTTAGATTTGATTTGGTTAATCAGTCGTTACTTAATTTAGTTAAAATTACCTCAAGTATAAGAAAAAATTACAAAAATACTAAACCACACTCAGTAACTTCAAGTCATTTTAACAACCACATATCGCTAATTAGACTACACTTTAATTACTGCAAAAAATACCACTAGCAGAACGTAGATAGATTACTCCATATATTCATGGAATTTATAATTTATTTGGAAAGCAAGCAGGAATAGAATCCGTAAATACCGGCATTTCCTTTGTCTTAATGGTGGGTACAAATTCTTATTAAAAGAAAATAATTGGCCAACTGCGAGTTGAGCTCGCGCTTGAAGGGTTCCGATAGATAGAATAAGACATACATACATACATAAGTGAAAATGTTTCTGAAGTGTACACACACTACACAACCATGATTTATCGTGTAGACAAAATTAATGATCGTTTCCTGCGTATTCGACTGTTTTTTTTTTTTCATATTATTTACGAATATCCTGTACAAATAAATATGTGTCAATATACATACTAGTAGCGCTCCGCGGTGTTACCTGCGTTAATCCGGGACAAAAGAACTTAATTCGGGATAAAAAATTATATGTATATTTATTCAAAGTCTAACCTATCTTCACAGAAAATCTCATCAAAATCGTTCCAGTCGTTGGATCGTGAATGAATAACATAGATTTTGATGTTATTTGCGTATCCCACGGGAACCACTCTTGTTTTCGGGATAAAAAGTAGCCTATGTGTTAATCCAAGGTCTTACCTATCTTCACACCAAATGTCATCAAAATCAGTTCAGCCGTTTGAGCGCGAAGAAGTAATACTTTTTTACTCATTACAGCAAAGCATTTGGCTAGTAGGCTGCATACTTTCATATGTTTGTCACTCTGTGCCATAGGTGGAGTATGCCTAGTCTGACAACACACCGTTAGGTGATAGGTGTAAGATTTTTCTTAAAGAAGAAAAATATTAGATAAGATTAAATATTATTTATTAAGAAAAATCTAAACCAATCACCACACGGTGTGTTTACCAGACTAGCCATACTCCACCTATGGCACAGAGTGCGGCAAACACATGAAGGTACGCGGCCTAAAAAATGCTTTACCATCATGTAAAGCCAGTATAATAATTACTCTAAGGAGTGCCATAGTAAACATTCCAACCTCTGTGCAAAACGAAGCATTTCTCAGCGCAGTCAATTAGTAAAGATTTTATCCGTTGTTAAATCCACTGGAGGTTCTCGGTCCTTTTATTGCGCTCGTATAAAGTGGTGAATGAACTACCACCTGTCTACAATCTGCATAATCTTTAAAGATTGTTCAGGCTTTGGTCAAGTTATAAATGAGATATGTCAGTAAGGGCTGATAATGCTGTGATTAATTAGGCACAGGTAAAACTTTTCTATGTAATAAATACTTAACAGAATCCGAGTGTTATTTTTTATTGATATTTATTTTAATTCGATCCTAAGAAACGAATAAAATTTAGGAACTTGTCAAGCGGCTCTTGAAGGGTGCGGGTGTTCCAAATGCTGCCTTTTTTTCGGTCGAAAACTAAACATTACCATCTAATGTGGGAATGATAATTTTGCCTTTACCCCTGGTATTTTAAGGTTTAGTTTTAGTTAGCACTATTATTATATTTTTTTTTTTTAAACATCTTATTCTATAGGACGATTTCAACGTTTAGAAAGTGATTTAGACATACCTATATGTAAACCATAAGCAAAGACGATCTTAAAATAAAACATAGCTGATGTTCAAAAGCAACTCGCGATAGAGTCCATACTGTTTCCCAGCTCATAGAACCTAGTCGTAACATGCCATTGAAATGGAGATGCGCATACGCAGCGGCGAGAATCGCGTAGGCTCCGTCCAGTCGCGTACTTTCATATTACATAACCTAGAGCCCACTTAGCATATTACATGTATGCACTTGTGCCTATTTTAAGAATTTCAATCAAATCAATAAACTCAGTTTCTTTATTTGGACTGTTAATATAAAAATTACTATTAAATTTAGTCGCAAACATTTTCGTCATTTTTAGTATTTATGTAGTTTTTAAGAATCGACTGACTGAATATTTTCTTCCTTTCTAGACCATCCCACTTCCTTTAATGTGGCGCTTTAGTTTATTTCTATATTTAGACTTGATATATAACGCTTTCATCGTTTTTACCCGCGTTATTACGGGATAAAAAAATGGAAGATAATCCGTGATAAAAAATGTCTAACCTATCTTCACACCAAATTCCTTTAATATCGGTTCATCCGTTAGAGCGTGAAGAACAAACATACATACACACTTACTAACACTTTCTTTATCCTAAAATCCTACGTATTAAAATCGTATTACTTTAGCAACGTAGATTTTTCTTTGTTATCCTATTATATTATGTAAATGATAAATCCATAAAGTTAGAGTCCGCGTGTAAGCAAAAGCATATTGCGTGTTCACAAGGTCGGAAGGAAAAGAGGACGACATCAAACCGCGAGTGTTTCTTGTTTTTTGTCCGTAATTGGTGTCATTAACTCGGTAATTGATGCTGATTAGTCCGGCTTTGGCTAGGGTTGGCAAGCTAGGGTTTGTTTGTCTATTGACATACTGGCAGGGCCTCGTGCGTTGCCCACGTTTACACGGGGTAAAAAAGTAGCTTATGTTAACACATATACATGTACATATAGATACACATGGACTAACATCCAAGGTATAGCCCTCCATAGCCATATAAGGCCAAAGGCGACTGATCCTGACTTAGTTTAACGGCTATTTGTGCTAAGACCATGTCAACCGTCTCACGGTAGCACCTATGTATATGTAAATGCCACTTGCCACAATGCCACACACACACACAAAAGATTGTCCGTATCGACAGCTGCTTTACTTTGGTAATCGTTATATTTATTTATTTACATCGTACCAAGATAAACAATATCTTATCTTAATATATATATAAATCTCGTGTCACAATGTTTGTCCTCAATGGACTCCTAAACCACTTAACCGATTATAATAAAATTCGCACACCATGTGCAGTTCGATCCAACTTGAGAGATAGGATAGTTTAAATTTCAAATTATAGTCGCAATTTTAATTTATTGCTTATTATTGTCTGATATTATTTGACAGTCACAATTATCTGTTAACTCCAAATAATTCTAACAGATGTCGATACTTTTCGACTGGGTTGAGTAAGTAATCAATTGATGGCGCTGCTATGGTAAGTGTCATATAAGCTACACTATCTATTTTTCATACCCCTAAGAGAGGCAATACAACGTTTGCCGGGTCAGCTAGTACAAAATAAAATTCACCTTAGAAATTTAAATAAGGTGAATTATTCTCACAGGTTTGTAACATCTTAACAGAGTTACAGTGGCTACTTATTGGTTGGTTATCTGACTTTAAGAGTTTCTGAAAAAAATAGTAATATCTTAAACATTCATAGAAATGAATACCCTGGTGGTAGTATTCTTGCGATAAACCTGTTAGCTCCGTTGACTGACTTCTTGCGTCTTCGAACGATGACTGTATTCACTTTTGCCTATACTTGGCACGCTAATATTATGTCAGGCACGTAATACTTGTAGTATTGCCTAATTAGGATAAGTTTAAACAAAATAAATCAATAACAAGTAATTGACGGTGTTTAATTACTTTTCTACCTGATTTGTGTGCAAATAGTCTGGAGACTATTAATAAGTAATTTGAAGAGTTCCGTACCTAAAAGGTAAAAACAGGACCCTATTACTAAGCTTCTACTGGCTGTATCGCCTTTACCATGACATCTGGAAAGCTGAAATTTTGCTCAGATTATGTATTTACGTTGCCGCTAAAACAACAAATACAAAAAAAATATTAAGGGGCCTCTAAACCTGCTCAAACGTGTTTTTTGCCAATTTTTTGAAAACGTAACAACCTAGAACCTTCTATATGTGAACGCAAGTCGCACTTAGCCAATTTTTTTTAATTATCCTTTCATATTTACAGAAGTAAATTTTTTTGTGGACTGGCTACAAACATAAATTCCTAGCTAATCCCAAGCACTCTGGTTCAAAATTTTCCCTAGAAGAAAACAGAAACAAAACAAACATGTCGACAGCTCACGATTTCCCAGAAGCGCGGCGAAATGCACAATCCTCGGCCGTGTAACGGTGATCCCATTAGTCCTGGCCAGTGAACATGCCACTTGATGGCGAATAGCATTACACCTCTTTCCGATACAAGTAAGTGTTTCATCACTAACTCTCCCGCGCAATATGCTATACCAGGGATCAAAATACTAGATAGAATTGCTGATCCTGATACAATAAAGCGCGGCGCAGAAGTTTGCTTTGATGGCTCTGCAAATCGAGCGTCCAACCTAGCTGCCACAGTGCGCTGCAGTAGCATAGTGATATAACTATAGTAGCTTGCGTGACCCGAGTGAAGTCGTTTTGAAGAAAATACGAACAGATAACGCTACGTGTATCGACGATACACGTAATACAATTTTCAACAAGAGGTTAAGCTACTATTATATTTATTGATGTATGGTGCTACGCACTTAGTTAAATTCTAAATAAATGAAATCAATCGTCTGAAAGCTTAAATTGATTTTTAAAAGAAAGTTTGATTTTGGTTTAAACCATAATTTTACTTAATCAGAAAATACAGAGATTATGAGAAACACGCAAACATTAAATCACCGACAAACTCAACGTTCGACGTTCAACTCTATAGTTCGTTCTGCTCTATCGCACAGACACAATATAACTCTGTCCTTTACTAGCACCCCGTCTCGCGACTACAGAGGTGGACAGCGCTAATATGAGACATTTCATCGGCTATCAAGTAAGATATTATCATTGGCCCTGGCATGGCTGGTATGCTGCCACCGACACCGTACTTCTACAGTAACAGGCCGCTGATTAACCGTATCTAACTGCCGAGAGCACTCTCTGCTGCCTATCTACCAAGCGACATCGCTCTGTAGACATTTCACTGCCTTCGATTGTTTAGGATTAATAAATCACTGGATCGTCAAGGCGTGGATTAGGGCAAAATCTTGATTTTACAGTATTTTTTGCTATAAATCATAAACGTTAAAAAAATGGCCGTATGAATGAGAAATAAAACTAGTTCTAAATATGTAATTAAGTTTTTTAATCAGTTTTTTTTTTCATATTTATAAGTCTGATCGGTATGAGTACCTAAATAGATACGTATCTATAAATACTCTTCTAGTTTTATAGACGGCCTATATGCTATTTTTTCGATATTTTTCCCGTAAACACAAAGTACACACATAATAATATTAAAAAAAATCAACTCACTTCAAAGCAGCTTAAGTTATGGTTATAGTTTTACTGTAAGCTTTCATATTTTAAAAATAATTGCTTAATATATTATTTAACATCTTTTTTTAAATATTAGAACACATTTCACACACAGCTGGTTGCGAAAGATTTTTCCAACTCGGCCAAAATGATCTACCACCATGCTATGCTATCCGGGGATAAAACCCCCGACCTTCGGGATCAGAGGCATTCGCACGCTAGACTGAGCTGTCATTGGTTCAAAACTCGCCCATTCCATAATTTACTCGGAACATTCCATCACACATTTAATCCTACTTTAACACACATCTCCTCCTATTGTTCCTCAGTCCATATATCACTAGCTTTCGTAAGGCGAACAATACTCTCTGCACAATGGATCTGGAGTCCACCGTTTGAAGGTCCAAGGTCCCTGCGGATCTTTCGCAAGCGTATTTATCGGTACGACGGCTCGGTTTCTTCACGCGATACCCTGATTGTTGTTGAGGTAAGTACTAGCTAATGTGTGTAGGACACTTTATACGACTAAGCAAGTTATTGTAAAAATTTAAAGTAAATTAGCCTAGTGCGAGTAGCTTGCTTTCGAAGGGTTCTTTACCATAATTTCAAATGACAAAGATGACAAAAAAGTTTTTTGTTTGGCTTATGCAAGTGGAGTGTCGGTAGGAAGGGCTTCGCCCTGCAGTATAGGTGATTTATAGGCTTATATAGATAGATAGATTATGTTTACCAAACTTGACCACTTCTAATCATGAATTACTTACCACTATTACGGTTTACGCAACCCTGTAAAACCTGGCCATGGATACATACTTTCTTTATTTTTACACTATCATTGGAGTAAGATGTAGCGCCTGTAGCTCGGCTAGCCAAGGTGATCTGACGCGATCATCGAACCTAAGCAACGTCGATTCGGACGGTGTTTGGATGGGTGACCCTGCACAAGTCTATCATGTTTCAAGTGGCATTTTTATCTGGGCGGTACCGTGGGTCGGATGACACGTTAAATTGTAGGTCCTGGCTCTCAGTCTTAGTACAAGCAGTCGTTAAGTCAAGTCAGAGGCCTTCGGGCAGCTTAAAACTCTCGACACAAGTGCTTGGCCACTTGGCTCATACGAAGAAGAAGATTAGAGTAAGATATGTACAAAAAGACTTGAAACAAACTCCAAAATTGCGTCCTTGTTGCTTAAAGGTATAGAAGCGCTAGAGGAATCCGGAAACTACTGTATAAGTTGTAAATAGTTTTTAGTTTTTACTTTTTATGACATTTTATAATAACCACCTATGTATGTGCCTAGTTTTATGGACAATAAATCATTCATTAATTCTAGCTATCTGTTCTAGGCTATATAGTTAGGTCTAGGTCTAGACATCCTACCGGTACACCGGTAAGCTAGCGTCCGGCACTAAATGGTTTGATTAAAATTTGGCCTCGAGCCGTAATTCACGTATCTTGTGTATAGTTCGATCATTAATATGTCGGCTGCGCTTCCGGTTCCTGTACCTAAAGCGGCGAGGAATACAAACGAGGGACAGTAAACTGGGAAAGCAGTGACGTAAGTTCATCATTCTGTCGTTCTTCTTCTTCTTGCTCAGCTAAGTGGCCAAGTTCTGGTGTCGAGGGTTTTTCAAGCCGCCGAAAGCCTCTGACTTGGCTTCACGACTGTCTGTACTAAGACTAACAGCCGGGAGCTACAATTTAACGTGTAATCCGACTCACGATAGCGCCAAGATGAAAATGCCACTTGAAAAACGACAGCCTTGTATATGGTCATCTATCCAAACACTGTCCACATCGACCGTTGCTTAGCTTCGATGATCGCGATCACCTTAGCTAGCCGAGCTACAGGCGCTATTATTTTGTTGTTAACTGTAATTCTATTGTCAAGAAGAGTGCTTATAGAAGAAAGAAAGTAATCTAAGTCTAGACCTGATATGATATGAATATAATCCTACCCCTAAGTGATTACACTTAGGGGTAGGATTATATTAACACCTAATTTTTTTTATATTGACGATTTTTTTGTTTTTATAATGTTGTATTAAAAAATACGCACAACCCAGAATTTTTACTTTTTTATCACTAGCCCCTTTTTTTCTATGGCCATTTTAGTAATTTTATCATTTTTCATTCCGCTCGATAACTCATCAATTATAGTGTTTTAACTGTATTTAAGACAAAACAGTGTTTGCCAGGTCAGTATAAATATAAAAAAAATACCTTAAAAAGCTAGAAATCGCTCATTATTTCTGTTGCCGGTCATTCCTATTAGGCTAAAGATGCACTTTTCAGTGTCCAAGGTCCATCAGTACGAATGCAAATAAGAAATAGAAAACAAAAAAATAAATTATCTTACTGTAACTAACTGGACTGGAAACGAAACGGCTTCCGAAATCATAGTCTATCTAATTACGGCGTGAAGTCGCGACAGAAGCGTGACAAATGGGATCAAACATAAAAGAACATTAATATTACGATTAGGTAAGTTTAGAGTTTTTGTATGTAATATTACCGTATACATTTTTAGATGAAACTTGTTATTTTTTTTTATATTAGGACTCATTTCACACACGGCTGGTTAACTCCATACTGAACCATTTTAAGTTCGTGTTATGGTAGCTAACACACCTGATATACTACATATACATACATATATATTTTATATAGTTACATATTTAACACCCAGACCCAAAACCGACAAATTTAGCTCAGCACAAAGATGTCGGCCGGGCCGGGAATCGAACCCGGAACCTTCTGGTTAGCAGTCCGGCATCGTAACCGTTGCGCCAACGAGGTCGTCAGCACTAGCACTTATAACGGCAACACTGTATTAAGACAGGATTTTCTGGTTTTGATCCGAACATAAGTTATTATAATTAGATACTTAATATTAAATAAAAGATTAACTACTGTTATTCAAATACACTGTGTCATTGTGCTGCCTGTCGGAATGGAACGAATAAACTCACGGCACCTATTAGGTACTATAGAGATAGAGAAATGTCTATTGCCATACGAGTTTTAATGATACAGGGCTACTCTCACATTCAATTAATTATTCGAAACTTTGCGTTAGTTTGTACTCATTCGTCAAAAAGGAAAATTAAGCAAACAAGTATAGGTAAGCTCCGTGAACAAATGACACTTGCAATCAAAGTCACATAAAAGTTAAAAACTATTTTCATAACTATATGAAATTGAAACGTTACTCTAAGTAAAAAAAAACATTGTACATGAAAGAAAAACTGTAATATAAGTGTTCAAACACTTTCCAAGCGCAAGTACTTTCATTAAATATTTCACATTTATTTCCATCTCAAGTCTTTTGAATTGACAACATCTACACAATTGTTTTTAGACAATCGTTTAGCTGCCTATTATAATATAAGTAATACTCATATACATAGCTGCAGTTTAGTATAGCTACTCTATTACAGTTTGTTTATTTCATGCAAAATAATTCTTATGATAATATACCGAATCTTAAATTAGTTATAAATTAAATCTATTAAAAATGCGGGGTGCACTGAACTCCTGTGATATGAAGTTCAGGCTATTCCCCCTATCTACATATATTTGAAGCTTTTTGTAATAACCCTGTAAAAGTAGCCTATCAAGCTACCAATACTCTTCTAATGGATATATGGAGGTACGTGATCCAGGGACTAGCTATTACCATCCTATCTATCCCCAGACATAAATGAATGATTTATATGCGAACTGAGCCATTCAGCGGGATAGTCGTTTTTGTTGATAGAATTAACCACCAGTTTTTTATGTTTATTAGAACGTTAGGAGAGACGATTTTATGTCGTGCGTAGCTTTTTACGATTTTTCTAAGGCCCGTTAGGTAGTAGGTAAACTATTGGGAGCGGCAAAAAATGTTTCTTGTCGCTTGTTTACTCGAGACATTCTATAAAGATGTACATTCTATAGCTCCTAATAAAAACAACCTGAGGTTTTTTAAGATTAAGCAATCTACTTATTGTAATAGAAGTTTTTATATCTCAATAAAACAGTAACACATTTAAAAAATCTATAAATAAATAATAAATTGTACAATTTATTATTTATTAATTGACACTTATTAAATGATAAGTTGCCTATTTCTATTCAAACACGTAATGCGACCAAAAAATAAGGATTACATGAAAATCCAGTGCCCGAGCAATAAAAAAAGGGTATGATTTGAATCGCTTTGACCGCAAGCCACGGCGGTGGTTGCCCGGCGATTAGCCGCCACTCAGCGTAGATGTTGCTAGAAATAGTATAAGATACGTTGAACTTTTCTAATTCTTGTTTTACACAATTGAGTTAGAAAAAATTAGTTATTTTTTATTTCTGTATTGTCATTGTTTCAGCAACCCTTCAAAGATTTGATTTTTCTTTTCCTTCGTATTAGCATAGACAAAATATTTAAAAGGTATTTATAAGCCAAGCTCTGGTGTTGAGAGTTTTCAAGCCACCCGAAGGCTTCTGCCTTGGTTTAACGACTGCTTGTACTAAGACGAGCAGTCGTGAATATTTAACTGTACAGCTTATCTTATTTAGTTCCTATAACCAACTTTCCTACACTATTATCAGACCCTGCATATCGTGAAGCACGAAAGTACTATAACCGAGACAAAATAAAATAAACATTATCACGATGACTTTAACTTGTTGAAAAAATACTGTTTTCTGGCTCCCTTAAAAGAACAGCTCTATCATAATATACTACATATTGTTTGATTCTCACCGAAAAAACGTAATTAGTACAACAAATTTGCTTCTAGTCGGAGATTGATAAAAGGTCTTACTGGGGGTTTTCAAGATTACACCCGGACATACATAACTACATTGCAAGCTAAGTTAAAATTAACTGATACATTTGTAATTGACATGGATACATTTCATATACTTTTGTATTGATATCATATTATTTGACTTGTAACTTTAGTGTTATCAATAAATGATAAATCAATAAAAGTGGAAATTAAGAGAATAGCAGTCAGTATTTGTAAAGTTAGATGTTTATCTTGCTTGTTATTTTACCTTGCATAAAAGATAAGTCAGTGCAATGAAACTTTTTTTTTTAATTGATGAATAGGCTTCCGTTTGACCGCTTGCCTGATGTTAAGCTTGACTGTGGTCTAAGATGTATCACGCTTGCCTAGAAGGGACCTATTTACTCTAGATTTGAAGACCCCCAAATTTTACTTCTCGGGAAAAAGAGACTCAGGAAGAGAGTTCCAAAGCTTCGCAGTTCTCACAATGAAGGTAGAAGCAAAACGCTTTGTGCGAATCCTCGAAACTTCGACAGTGAAGCGATGTCTGAAAGAAATTTTCCTTTTGTAATAAAAAAATATATGTTATTTTACGGTTTGTAGAAACCGTCTAATTTTAAGCAAAACGTCAATGCAATAAAAACTCCAATCTCTTGAAGAATGTTGGTGCTTATTTTCAGACGAAGTTATGGTGATTTGAGAATTCTTTTTCTTCATTTCAGATGCATCAGAGGTAAAACCCGCACAACAATACCCACGCGCAAGTTTATGATTATTGTCTTCTATTTATTCGTTTTCTCCGTTCGTTAAGACGAAGAAATGGAAAAGCATTAAACATTATAATGCTGAGAAGACCAGGACCGGTTGACTTGGTATGAGATGTAAAACTTACTGGAATTCTTATGAATAGTTAGAAGCTACCATAAATGGTTGGATTGTATGAAATATGTATGCAGTACTAAAGTGCTTTTATGGATAAAAGATTGTAGTAACAGTAATCTTGGCGGGGTCAATAAGATATAGTTCGTATTTAAATTATTTAATAGATATTTAAAAAAAAAGATACTTTAAAGATTAATTTAACTTTGACGTAATTACTGTTAAATTTTGAGAGAAAATATTTCTGACTAAATAAAAAACAAGATATATCGTAAAAAAAAATCAGTTGGGCTATTAGTTTATATAAATACAATTTACATGAAATTAAAATTTAATATGTACTATTTACAATTATTAATTTTGCAATTGCACAAAATTGTGAAGAGATAAAAAAACCTTGATCGATGAATTGTCTATGCCCAATAGGTATTTATTTAGTTCCTCTTTGTGTTGACCACAAAGGTCACGCAATAATTTACTTTCTTTTGGCGGGAAAAGTTTTGGCGCCAACGTGCGACCACAGACAATAGTATTTTTTTATTTGCTAACGCCTACATGCAAACAATCAGCGTAGCGTAACTGAAAGTACTCAAAAAATTGAAAAAAAAAATGCTTTTTGTGCTACCGACAAGGAAAAAACTATTCCACCACAAAGAAAACTTTCGCTGGGTAATGCAATTTGTTAGGTGCTCAAATTCTTATTCAGTTATAAACATGCGGAAGAATATTATATTGCTGGTTCCACGTACTTACAAGGGTTTTGTGTTCATTTAACCGATATAAAAAGACAATGCCTTCATAGTTTAAGCATTTACCATCTCATCTTCATTAAAGACTAGCAGATCGTCCCGGCTTCGCACGGGCTATTAAATAATCTTAGTAGCAAAGAGAAACAAAATATAGCCCATGCTACTCAGGGATAATGTGGAAAAAATCGTGAAAAATAATTCATCTTTGAGGGCTCCCGTTGCGTGCGCTGCAAAAGGGGAGAGAGAGGTTAAAAAACGACCTATATGAGGGCGGGCAACAGCTTGTTATAATATAAGTACAGACACTAGATTTGTACTGACATACTATAGACTACTAGCTGACCTGGCAAACGTTGTTTTGCCTCACTTAGGGGTATGAAAAATAGATAGTGTAGCTTGTATGACACGTTCGTAGATTTACCATAGCAGCGCCATCTATAGATTACTTACTCAACCCAGTCGAAAGGTATCGATATCTGTTAGAATCATTTGGAGTTAACAGATAATTGTGACTGTCAAATAATAACAGACAATAATTAGCAATAAATTAAAATTGCGACTATAATTTGAGATTTAAACTATCCTATCTCTCAAGTTGGATCGAACTGCACATGGTGTGCGAATTTTATTACAATCGGTTAAGTGGTTTAGGAGTCTATTGAAGACAAACATTGTGACACGAGATTTATATATATTATAAGAAAGATAAAGACTAGATGACAAGTATTGAAGGTACGAGTACATACAAGACCTATCTCATCATTAGTAAAGAAAGTATCAAAGAATGATAACCATTATTTTAATTTGCTTTTTCTTTGTATCTTATCCCATAATATTTTATCGCCAACGTTAATCTTACGCGTTTGCTGTACAAGAGAGTTCAACGAGCTAGCATTAACTAACAGACAGCGTGTATTTATGTTATTATAGCGATAACGAGCGTAATATCTACGCAAAATTATATGTGCATATTAATTAATCATGGATGTTAATAATAACACTGCTCTCCAAAAAAAAAAAAACATTTATTTTTGTTGCCCTGGACATCATCGCAAATTTTTACGTTTTTAAGTGCCCAGATTACGAATATATTCATCAAAGTTCTCAATGTGTATTTTCATGTTTTCGTTTTTGTATGTCTAAGGCAACAAAATCAATAGCAGGCCAGTGTAAAATATAAATAATCTATGCAATATAAAATATAAATAAATAATATGTGCAATATTATTCACATAAATACTATATTTAAAAAAACCCTCACTATATCTCTGATTAGGACTTATTCTCTATGTCACCCATAACTTTGAATGAAAACTGCGTTAACGTATATTAACGCGATCTTGATAGAATTTGGCTTTAAAGTCGGGTCACATACTTGATCTACTTTGATTATCTTCAGTAATATATACTATATTCTATCACCATTATCAGAACTTTTATTTATTTATTCAGCAACTATATAATTTACAGATATAATCCAACGCACTATATAGGTAGAAACAGATAAAATTATAAACTAAACTAACCATAGGTTGTACTAATAGTGAGAAATGAATTGTTAAGGTATGCCAACATTCTATCACGGATTGTGGCAAATCTATAGGCGAATATATCTACATCTGGTAATTGAGTAATCATGTCAATGATAAGATTTAATTCTAAAAGATATGTTTATTGTATGTGACCTTTCAGAAATCTTTTTTATTGTAAAATAGTCAATCGGAAGCAGAGTTAAGTGGTAGGTGAGTAGAGATAAAAACTAGCCGTCCTGCATCCGCAGTCAGGGCTTGGACCAGTTCGGATAACAAGGTTTCGAGGGCATTGGCGTGGGAGCCCTAACCAATTGCTAGGAATCTAAGCATAGGGCTTAGGTCGTATAGACGTATTGAATTCTTTTAGTCAAAAGTGGTTAAATGTTTAATCATTCAGTCACAGACAGTCTATGTCACATAAGTATATACTAAATAGATGAGAATAAAATAGAATATAACTTTATTGTACAACCACAAATATTAAAAACTTAAAAGTAGAGCACAATGGCGGCCTTATCACCTATAATGATTTCTACCAGGCAACCGGGAATGGAAAAATAAAATACTAATGAAGGCGGTGGTACAAGTTAACAATATAGATTTTTTTTATGGTTGATAGGCAAGCGCTTGATCGAAACTCACCTGGTGTTAAGTGATGTTGCGATCTAGGTGGAGCGCGCTTGCCTAGAAGAAACAGATTCACTCTCGCCTTGAAGATGAGTGATAATGCAGCCGTATACTTGTATATACTTTGACTTTTTGTATTTGTAAGAACGTCTTTGAAGTATAATTGTGTATGGATGCATAAAATCTTTTATGGTATAATTTAAAATTAATAGGAAAAGATCGAAAATTCAAAAAAATTAAGTACAAACATTTAGGACCTTTCCATTAGAATATTTATTTATTTAACCCGAATATCAGATCAATTAATAACTTACATATTTACGAGTAAACATAATTTGTGAAGCTAATTAAATTTGTGAAGAAAATATATGAATAAATAAATTACTCGTACTCGGCTACAAAGTACATAGCGCTAACTTTTCATATAATTAATTTTAAAAGCCCGATACCCTTAATCTACAAAGAGGTTCAGCTTGGCTGAGCGCTAATCTATCCTATTCCTAAGCTAAATAAAAAAAACCTTTCCCAACGCTTCAATTTCCATCCATCCCGGCAATTACAAGCAAAGGGTAAAAATAATAAACACGTTCTAATACCGAGTTAGAATCCTGTTCGACTTACCACTACTTAAGTTATTATAGAAGAATCCTCAATCCACACCAACAGTGCACTTAATTAGAATAATTAACTAAAACTCAGGCTGAATGCAGCGTCGTTGTTAAGCATTATTTTTATTTTTTTAAGTCATAGACATCGCGCGTGTTTTGTTTTTGTTTTACGCGGGAAAGGCGCCTCGTGCGGCGTCTTGCGCGTTTCGTTTTGAACTGAGCGTTTTCTTCGCTCCCACCAACTTGGTCGAGTAGAATGCACATAGAACCAACGCTTAGAACAGCGTACTTTAATACGCCGGCACCTGTTACAAGATCATAACGGATTGCTGCGCTCTAAAACGAATCTTGCTTGTGCGATTTACGTTTTGTTTACATTTTTGTTATTTCGACCTAGAGGTTTTATTTAATAGTAGATACATCCTTCTTAACAACCAAGTGATGAGACAAAACATTGATCTGTCTGATTCTTAATAGCCTTTAAGAATGTCTGATCAATGTTTTAGAATTTTAATTCAGTAAAAGATAACACAATAGTTTTTTTTAATACCAACAGAGCGCGTAACCACGACAGTTTGTGACATTGGCCTTAGACAAAGCCTAGTCTGGAATTACTGGTTCTCAAGCCGGTCGCAAGGGTGCCGGAACACACCGGTCTAGGTACTTGGCAACGATTTCTCAACCTAAAGATGGTTGCTAGCCAGGCGAGCCTCGCAGGCTAGCCGAGGTAGGCGGGGTGGTGGGTTAATGCGAGGAGTGGAACCTCACCCCGCCCTTTCCGGTGAGGAGGCCATCGTGAGGTTTTAGTCAGTAGTGATGTATGTCCTTTTGGCATCGAGTCTGACATACCCCACTCACCTCCCCGGGTGTGGTGGGCATGCGTAAATGCATTTTCTCACGTAAAAAAAGGCGAGCACTAGAAAACACTGTACCACCACGTATGGTTACCTATCTTTCAATGTTTTCCTTCATCGAAAGCTCGAGCTCATTTGCGGGGATGGAACCCACTTCCTGCGGGACGTAAGGCGGTCGCACGTCCGTCTGAGCTGTAATACTACAAAGCTTCGAAAAGAACTGTCTCTACTCACATCTTACACCCTAGAAGAGAAACTTACTTCTTTAAACTCAGGGAATCCTAGTGAGGGAGTAAACGCCCTTAAATTACCTACCTGTAAAAAACTTATACAGTAGAACCTTGTTAAGTCGAACCTCGATAAGTCACCTCCAAATGTCGAAAAAATGTTATGTTCCCTTCCCTTCAAACACCAAAACCTCTAGTATACATCTAAAATTATTGTTGCAAATTTTGAATTGCAAACTTTTTGTACATACAAAAATTAGTTAAATTATTTGTATTGTAATGTTTAAAAGAAAACATGAATGTGCTATTATTTAACTAAACAAATCTTATTTAGGTAAATGAAAAATTGTGCTTAAATAGTTAGATAACATTTTATTTAATTCTTTATATAAATTAAAGAAATTTGATCTACAATATATTTAGTATAATTATATAATTATTACTAGATTAACTACATGCCGAAATGCTTTTGCTCCATCTGCGTTGTAACGCGTTAATTAATTATTATAACCCTTAAATTTTTCCGAACTAATTTCAAGAACAAATTTCTATAAACATAAGCTAATGTTAATGACCTCATATCTCAACAACTACTTGACCAACTTTATTCAACTTAATTCACAATTTTTTAAATTATTTTATAGTTATTTAAGATTCTGCCATATATAATTAAAATTAACCAATAAATAGCGCTGCCATCCCTCCAATTAAAATTTGCCGGTGACCAAATAAATCTATATAGTATTTATGGTACCTGTATATACAGTTTTATTTAGATTAGTTCAATATTAAGACCTCTATGATATATATAACCAACATAGTTAAATCCAAAAAATGCCTTCCGAAGTTTAAGTACCTATATTGGTTCTAAAATCTTCTTCATTGTATAAGCTATGTAAGTGGTCAAGCAAGCTGTCAAGAGTTTCCACCACCCCTGACTAGGCTTAGATCTTAAAATACAGACACAAAAGAAAAAAATACCATTTATTATTTTATTTTTGTTCGCTTCGCTCACTAGGTGAGTTACATATTAACAATAAATGAATCTGACTTATTCTTATTCTATGATGGGGGCGATCAGACCTGCACTGACAACCTGCAAGAGGCGTATTGGGCGTATTGTGCATTTCCCTCTACCAGCCTACCCAAGCCATCCAAGCTCCTTAAAATAGCGGAGCACGGTCTTGGGTTGCTGGCATACCTGATCCACTGTCATTGCGTCAGATGTTGTGGTACTTCTATTAAAAATGTTGTGGTACTTCTATTAAAATGATAATGAATCTGAATCTAAATTTACTAAGTTAAATTTTAAAAGCATTAAAAACTAAGCTTTCAAAAGTTTAATGCGTAATTGGACATTCAAAATAACATCAACGCAGATGGAGACACACCATAATAAATATTTAGTGTTATTAAATACATAAATCGAAAATGTATTGTTCTTTTGTATCTTTCTACACCTAACTTGTACATTATATTATAATAGTTATGTTGTTTTTAGATTTTTAGGTAAGTAATAAATTAAATATTATTTATGCTAGAAAGAAGTTGCAAATTAATATTTAGATATCACTTCATTATTGTTAATTCATACATTTACTATTATAATTATTTCTCAAAAATAAAATAATAATGAATGGGTACATTTGTTTTAAAACTTAAATCACTTTATCAAATATTTTAACTAGGTATAGCTATAATAGCATGCTAATATATTATTTCAATAAAATACAAGCATAATCATTAGTGAAAATCAAACCAAGCAATATATTAGAAAATAGCTGATTAAGTCAATAGGAAATCAATTTGGAAGAACTAATATAGGTATATTCAGTACAATACTTAATTAAATTTATAATGCCAAATTTTTAGTACAATAAAAATATCAGTCTAATTTTGCCACCAGGGGCTAATTAAATTTCACAGAAGTATGATAATTTTGCAAATCATTATTAAAAATAATAATAATTTTAAAATATAATGATATATAATTCGAGAAAGGTGCCATGGCTCATTTTGACAGGGGCAATGCTTTGCCCCCAGCTCAAATAGAATTTCGTCAACTTCCTGACAAAACTGTTAAATTCAAATAAAAGTCTATATTTTATAATCCATACATATAGGATTAGTCATTTGCAAATGGTTTGAGATTGCCAAATTAGTCAAATCTCGATTACTCATCCCCCACACATAATATGATATGTGTTAAAAAAGATATATTCCAAAGAACAGGGAACTTACATGGATCAAATCTGGAAAGACCAGGCGGAGAAGGACCTGCGCAAACTTCAGTTCACCCAGTGATAGAAGCTGGCAAAAGGACCAAGAACAGTGGCGTCTCTAGGTATCAGAGACCAGGATCGTTGTCGAGTTGACATGCCAAACCAGTAATTAAAGTTTTATTTCAACATTGTCACAAGTTTGAACCTTAAACATGATAACTGATTATTTCCATAGATATGTGTATGTTAATTTATCAAAAGAGTTTACTTTGAAATTAACAATTTAAAACAGGATATTAGAAGGAGGAACAGTTTGGAGATAAATTATTAAAGAACTCAAATTCAAATAATGCCATTAAAATTTTATCCCAGTGACAAAACAAACCCATAAGATGTTAAGAGAAGGAAGAACCGATAGTTGAAATATGTTATTAATCATTAGAAAGAATACATTTCATGAAATAAGTTCTAATATGTATATCAAAGTCTCCTTGCACATTTATCTAGTAAAACATTTATTTCCTTTGTTTCTAAAGAATGGTACTTTTGTCATGAAATACACTCTAGATACGTAAATTCGTTTTCATATAAGATATTCAGCTAAACTACTAAAACATAAG
Organism: Mellilla xanthometata; assembly: GCA_035578125.1. Classification (NCBI taxonomy): domain Eukaryota; kingdom Metazoa; phylum Arthropoda; class Insecta; order Lepidoptera; family Geometridae; genus Mellilla; species Mellilla xanthometata. The sequence goes on from JAPUBQ010000010.1 coordinate 10,414,906, forward strand.
AAAAAACTGTCATACATTTATGTTTCCTCAATGTTAGGGTTTTCTGAGAAGAGTTGGTGGTCATTGTAAGTCCGGAGATACTTCTTTGTAGTGTAATAGAGGATTATGCCCCATTTAGTCATCATAAACGCCCAGACTAATCTAATGATAATACTGGACTGAATTGGAGTCACATCTGAAATTAATAATTGTTTGTTACTAATTGAAACTGGGGTAAGAAAAGCTGTTATCTTTTACAATAAGAAGAAAACCAATAACTTAATGAATAGAACTTTAGTAACTGAGTTTTTGGGTTCAGTACACTAAGGTTAAAACCCTAACCAAGACTTTGCTGTTGGTCTGTTTTGCCAATCACCAGGGTGTATATCTCATGATTCATGATAGCTAAAGTTAAAATTTAATTTTGTTACTATAACAACAAATACTAAAAATAGAATATAATAACAATAGTAGATTGCATGACCTAAATGAAGTAATTCCAATAAAATACGAATGGATAGCGCTACATAATACATAAAATTTTCAATAAGATCTTGTGTGTCTATTATATGTATTAGTCTATGGTCATTCGATTTCATCCAATATTTAAGAGCTGGGCCCATGTCTGTGGATTTTTTTCCAGGAAGTTCTATCTTCGGCCAAATCCTTGACCTCCCTATATGACATTACTTGTCATATTAGTCTATGATGATACTAAGAATTCTTACCAGCTTTGTAATAGCATTCAAGGAATATGTAAAATATCATCAAAGCCAATCCTGACACAAAGCCAATGATGCCCAGGTCTCCGATGTACTGCAACACTTTCCTAGAGAAGTTCACATGGAGGGACTCCTTCAGGTAATGGCAATGCAGCATTAATGCTAGGCCAGCATTTATGCCTGTAAAGAAAAAAATATATATTAAATTATAACTCTGCATCAGTAATCTTATTCTATGATAGGGGCGGTCAGACCAGCACTGATAAGTAGAGCTTGAATACTAATTAAAGACCTTGATGGGCATAATAGTTAACATGCCAAACAGCCAATCAGAAGGTTCCGGGTTTGATTCCTATCACGGCCAACATCTTTGTACTGAACTAAATTTGTTGCCTGGCGATCTGGGTGTTAAATATGTATCTACATATAATATGTATGTATATGTAGTATATCAGTTGTGTTAGCAACAATAATACAAAATAGAAATGTTCCAGTATGGGGTTAACCAGACATGTGTGAAATGTGTCCAAAAAAAAAAAATTAAAAACAACCCTGTGGTAGGATTCCCTGTATTGCAGTAGTCAGAGTTCTTCCAGAAACAGTCATGTCGAATTTAGTTTGAAATAGGTTTGCGTTTGACCACAGCTTGCCTGATGTTAAGCAACTCTGTGGCTCACATTACCTAGAAGGAACCTAAGTATTCAATCTTGATTTGAAGATCTCAGGATGGTACAAATCTTTAAGGTTAAATCAACTTGCAAAGTCATCATATGCATTGCAACTGCAAACAAGTTGATGGCATATAATTGTGTAATATAAATATCAAATGACTTATCAAACAAAAGCACATAGATACGTAGGTAGGTTTGCAATGAGTCAGATGTAGGTATGTTTACAGGAGAGCAACATTTTATGTAAATTATTTTATCTAATACCTACCTACATGATAATGTTTCAATATCACCAAAAAGATGATTCAATGGGGAAAATTACTTATCGCTGCGGGTCTCTAAAGGTCAAGAGGGCAAAAACCTTTGTACGATTAGTTTAGTCTCTTACCTGATAAAAGCGCCCAAACTCCAGCTTCGATATTAGCGTAAACGATGCAAAAACATATAAATGCCGAAAGGCCTAGAAACACACCGATTGCACTCAGTGCTATATGGATTTTCGTTCGCAACATTTTTTATGCACTGAATCAGTAATTTGAGTGTTCTAACACTGATTTTGTTTAAGAAAACATGAATTATAAGTAAAACGTTTCGTTTTCGTTTCAATTTCTCGACGAATGCGTAAACAAATCGAGGAATGACATTGATGATGACTTAAACTCTATGTCTTGTTTGACAGTTGTTTGCTTTTTTACATTTTGCCTTCAAACGACTCTAATATTTAAAAAAGAAACTGCAATCTTCGTAATTCGTTTATCCAACAGTAAGGACCCTTGCTGGTCGTTGGTACGACACAGGGCAGTAAGATGGACGGATAACAGAAACAACTTTTATAACAAATAAGTTTTATTATAAAACACTCAGTTATGTGATTTGACACCAATCACAGTAATTTCAGTAGCGCTAGCAAAACCTATACTTAGTACCTACTGAAGTTATGCAACTGATGATACGTATACTTTTGGATGGGTGAACATGCAAAAAAGTAGATAGGTTATATCTTTAGGTTCGGTTAAAACGTTAGATAATAGGTCCCAGCTGTCAGTCTCAAGACGACCCTTAACACAATTATTATATGTATAGGTACCTACGATAGAATATTAAGAATCTTATAACAATAAGGATTGATAAACAGTAGTCACCAAATGCGCAAATACTAGTTAACACTATGAATTTAATAAAATAATCATGACTTGTTTTCAAACAAGGGAACAAGATTGATTGGTACATACCAGTTTAACAATTTTGCAAATAGTTATAATATTTATCTTATTCTAGTTATATATAATAATTTATTAACAAATTTAAATTAACTCTGAACATAATTATAACAAGTATAAAATATTGAGATCTATATCAGAAAATAAGTTTTAAGTACCTAGTTTCACAAAATTATTGCACAGTTTGTCTCTTAATTAAAAATATTATAGTTTTTAACATTACTATTGGTGCTTTCAGAATCTCCTGCACAATGTGTCCTTTTAGTGATGTCAAATCTTCAATAACTTCAAATAATTTGGTTTTATTCTGCTAAGTGTGACAGCATCGATTTCAGTAATTCTGTGTATACGTAAATGGCTTTTCATGTTACCACGTTGAGCGTAGCCTCGGCCACATACAGGGCATTTGTATGGGGCTTCTCCAGTGTGTAGTCTCATATGTTCTTTTAAGTAATCCTCGTGAAAGAATCTTTTGAAACAGACAGAGCATTCTACTGGTCTTTCCCCTGGAATAATACAATACATTTTAAATAAAATTTGTGAGTTCCATATCCACTTGTATGTTGAAACACCGGCTCCCGGTATAAACACATTTTTGTCCCAACTGTTGACATACCGGGGGCCGGTGTGGGTAAAACTAAAACTTGGAACTTGTACTTTTTTTAACAGATAATACAAAATGGGCTAATGTCATTCAACATACGAATGGTTAAGAAATTTGATGTACCAATTTAGAAATTAGCCCTATGTCCTCATACTAAGATTGAACATATTGGATTATTACCTTGCTTCTACTGCAGTAAACCTACAATAGTATAGAGCTGTCTCCCTTACTTCTTTTATCATGTCATCTTTCTACATAGGCCCCAAGTCCCAATATTGGAAGTGGTAGATTATTACCATAAAAATATATACAAACCAGAGATCAGAATACTAGAGAGGATTGCTAATTCTCATACAATGAAGTGTGGCGGGGAAGTTGCCATAATTACCGATAAAACCTAGATGGCGCTGCAAATCGAGTGTGCAGCCTAGCTGCCACCAAATTCCGCAATGCGCTGCAGTCGCATAGTGATATAATGATAGTAGATTGCATGACCTGAGTGAAGTTGTATCTAGAAAATACGAATAGATGGTGCTAGCCGCTATAGTTCTAAAATATGTTTGATACAATTTTCAATGAGAGGTTGAGGATCTATTATATTTATTAGTCTATGATACAAACACATATTTAAGAACAATAAAAGAAAACAATTGCATAAATAACAACTTACCAGTATGAGCTGATCTTTCATGAATAACAATCGACTTTTGGGATAAATATTTTTTGTCACAGTATTTACATGCAAATATTTTCTTCACTCTGTTTTTATGCAATTTATTAATATGATTACTTAAGTCCCCTTTAAAAGCAAAACTGGAACCACATGTTGAGCAAATAAACTCCTTTGATATGCTATGTTTCCTTTTTATGTGACGGAGTAAATTTATTTCAGAAGAACAAATTCGTGAACATTGTTTGCAAGGCATTGGTATGCTAAAATGGACCTTTTTCCTATGTAGACTAAGTTTATATTGTGATTTAAATGTGTCACCACAAAGGTCACAGAGTTTTGGTAGTTTCACTGTTGGTTTTCTTGGTAATTTCATTTTGGTGTTTCTTCTTTTAGGATTAACTTCTTGTTTGACTTTTGGTATTTTGAGCAGAGTTGATTTCAAACTGGAAAACAAATGGACATTCATTTTATTAACCAATCCAACAATTATCTTGAATTATTGTTCTTACGATAACAACCATCAATTTAAGGCATGCACTTTGATGAGCAAGCAACAAAAATTATAATACTACTCATATTATAAATGAAAAAGTTTGAATGTGTGTTTGTTACTTCTTTAAGCTCAAGCAGCTGAACCAATTTCGCTGAAATTCAGTATGAAGATATTTTTTACCATGGATTAACACATAGGCTAAGTATTTTTTAATCTGGATTAAGGCAGATATCACCATCAGGTGGAGCTAGTATTATATATTTTTAAGAATAAAATCACCTAACAAAATAGCTTCACAATATTCCTTCAACTAAAAGAAAGAAAAGAAGAATCTTCATTTAGGATATAGCAGAAAAGATGAGAGAATAATAATTTACCACCAATTATCTCCAGTCCATGAGAATTCACCCTCTAGTATTGATGCGGCAACTCTGCTTGTGCTGTTTGCATTCTTGTTATTACTAAGTTTTTTGGGCTTCTCAGTTTTTATGGATAAATTAATCTTTTTTACAAGATTTTCCTCAATAACATTGTCTGCATCCGTTACAGAGGGTTGTAAGAATTTCATAATATTATCTGTGTCCTCTAAACTGTCAAGGAAGTTATTAGGTTCTGTTTTAATGCCTTCCAACTCAATTTTTCTTTCAGAGCACTGGTCAACCTCCATATTACTATTATCATCAGTTTCTTCCTGTTTAAATATGACAAGTCCATCTTTTAACAGTTTGTGACTTTGTTTAAATGTTTTTATAAAGTTGAATACAATATCCAGATTATATCTGCACTCATCGCATATAAGTCGTGGATATCCTTTTATATCTTCAATCTAAAATCAATAACATTTATTTGATTAGAATAAATAACGACAACCTATTAAAATCATAATTCCTGTATTTTAGGATGTTACGCAAATGATTTTACCAAAAGCAGGCATTGGATACCACATAAGAGGACTAGGTATGATTTTAAAAGAAAATATGCTTTAGAACCTGTTTTTTGTGATCCGTTTTCAAGACACTGGTTAGTTTTTATAAAATAATTTTACTCCTCATGAATTAAAATGATATCAATAAAATTTGGTATATCTCTGTACCTATTACCTTATCCTTGAAACATTCTCGGAGCTTGAAATAAATGCTATTTTCTTCTTTTACTTCTTTGAAAATTAAACAAGTAGCACCACTTTCTAAGCATATCCTACAGAGAGATGATACATTTTCGTTGACCATTTTTGTTAAATGACTTGCCATTAATACATTTAGATTTCACAATTTGAATATATAATTGTATACTCAGAAGTAAATAACAAATAAAATAAAAAATAACATTAACATTGGAATTTTTGGAATGTCAGCCACAGGTAGAAAAAATGACATTGACAATTGCAATTATAAATTTTTGACAAAAATGAAACAACTTTTTCTAATAATGCACTTGATCTGCTTGTTTACTTATTACATAGATAAGAACTTTTATTAGAAAAAAAATATATTATAAATTAATCTTTAAAATCCTTGATTAGATATTTGTAATAAACTTGTTGTTCATTAAATAGTAAATACATAATGCACTACAATGATATACACCTTTTAATGTACATGTTTTTATTACTGTTCTTAGATTTTATTTTGTAATCCGTGTTGTAAGCCAGTTTCCTCTCACTATGTAAAAACTTGGACTTCCATTATGGCCGCTAAACACCTTATCAAAATCGTTACAATGTATGGGAGACGCATGAAGTTTTATACCTTAAACTTCATGGGGAGACGGTACAGTTTAAATTGCAGTTTTTTCGTGCAAAGTTAGAAACAACTGTTTTGTTCCTGTTACACACAAGACACAATGACATGTTGATTTCTCAGAATACAGAAAGAACGTTGATTTATAGTTGTGGTTTGAATAGTAGGTACAATATCGTAACAATTTTATAGCGCGTGTAACAGTCATTAGACACCTAAATGTCATTGTAAAATATATTTTACTACTAGTTGCGCTCCGCGGTGCTATCCGCATTAATCCGGGACAAATAGTAGCCTGTGTGTTATTCCAAGGCCTATTAACCTATCTTCCTAGAGATGAGAGAGAGAGAGCGTGAAGAAGTTACAAACATACACATAAACTTTTATATTGTTTTTACGCCTAATAGGCTTGCGCTTGACCACAACTCACATTACAGTCTAAGATTAAGCGCGCTTGCCTAGAAGAAACCGGTTCACTCTCGCCTTGAAGACAGTAAGGTAGTAGGGTTGTAGTTCAGTGGGAACAGGGATTCTGGCAAGGAGTTCCACAGTTTGACCGTCCGTAATTATAATATAAGTGGGTTGCACATACGCTTAAAATAACTTGAGGTTTAAGTTTAATTTAGTATAAATTAATTATAAATTTGACATGTAAAATTATTTATTAGTAAAATTTCCATGATCGACATTGACAACATATTTTTATAATAAGGTATTGTCGATAACATAATGAATATAAATGTAAACAAATGCTATTTGTATTTAAGTACTTTCTGCTGTAAAAATTGTTACCTATACATATTCAAATTACGCTTATAAACATAAATGACACTTACAGTTTAGCCAAACATAGAATATAATTATATGTACATAGAAATTGTTTTATATTTTTATGAATATAATTGTTTTATTTTGTAAAAAAATATTATCAGTAAGTTTGTAAAATAACAAATAAAAAATTTTTATTCAATAAAATTATATAAAATTACGTCCAGAAATTGTTTCAACTATATTATTTCAAGCCGCCCGAAAGGCATCTGATGTGGCTTAACGACTGCATGTACTAAGACTAACAGGCGGTACCTACAATTTAAGGTTTCATCCGACCCATGGTAGCGCCCAGATGAAAATGCCACTTGAAAAACGACAGTGTTGTGCATGGTCACCCATCTAAACACCGTCCTTTTGACGATTCGATCGCATCGACAGTTGCTTAGCTTCGATGATCGCATCACACTACCTTAGCTTTCCTACAGGCGCTATTTTATACTAACCCCATATCATAAAGCTTTAACCCAAGTCACATTTATGTATTTAGGCCAATTGCAAATGTCGTCACTCTCATTGATAATAAGACCTCTGTTTTATGACATTATATCTTTTTAATGGCAATACATGAAATATTTATTCATTTATTTACATTACTTTACGGCCAAGACCAATTTCAAAGCAAGTTACATTTAAATGACATTAAATTAATTTACAATATTACAGTCAATATAAATTACATTCAATAACACATAGTCCAATTATAATAAGAATACATAAACATAATTAAAAGGAATATGTGACTTGGGCTACTGTACTTGGCAAAATCACGGTTTGAAATGCTTTAACAGGTCGAGCTTGATTTTAGTCAACGCTGCAGGGTCGAGGTCCGAGAGCCGATGGTTATGGAACACATGACTCCTCATGCTGGAGTCTTGCGTGAAGGTTTTCTCGCAAACCGGGCAGCTGTATGGCTTGACGCCCGTGTGGATACGCATGTGCTGGGATAGGTACCACTTGCAAGCGAATGATTTGCCACACACTTCACACAGTTCGCCGAATGGAGAATCTCTTTGCTTCTCCAAGAGTTTGTTGCTGGAAAATAAAGATGGATCTAATGTACATTTATAAAGCATACATAACGTTTGAGTAAAATTGTTTGGATTCAGTTTTACAGTTTGTCAATTGCACTTGAATTTCCAAAACGTAAAGTTGGGTGTCATTCAAATTGTATGAAGCATAGTAAACCTATTTCCCTTCCTTAATTTAGGTTTATTTTTCAGTAAAGCATGAATAATTAATATTTTATTTATAATTATTTTTACGGTTGATCTCAAGCACTTGAATTTCAAAATGTTTTAATTCAAATTGTATGAAGCATAGTAAACCAATTTATTCCCTTCCTTAATTTAGGTTTCTTTTTCAGTCCGGAATGGATTATTATTATTATTTTAATATTAATTATTGAAATTCACAGTTGTATTAGGGTCCCATAGGTACTTTATCATCATCATCGAGATAATTAACAATACCTATATTAATTTAAATAAATACACTTTCACGTTCTTAAAAATTTCAAATAATTAGGCTTAATCTTGGCCAATGTCTCCGGGCTTTGCTCCGACCTCTTATGGTTCCGCATATGGCTTTTCATGTTACACAGCTGTGTATAGCCTTGGCCGCACACCGGGCATTTGAAGGGAGTTTCGCCTGTATGTATTAACATATGTTGCTTTAGGTACACTGTGTCGTAGAAACGGCCGTCACAGACACTGCATACTTCTGGTCGTTCACCTGAAATAAATAAATAATAATAGGAAAAAAAAAACTAAAAAACACGCTTATCTGGCCGTTTTAAGTGGGTCAAAATCGCACCCAAAGAAGTCGGTTACAAACAAACATACAAAAAAATGGAATAATTTTATCAAATTAGTGTATTGTCATCGGTCCTCAATAAATCTACAAAGTTTGAACGAAATCTGGCCGTTTAAAGTGGATCAAAATCGCGCCCAAAGAAGTCGGTTACAAACAAACAACCATACAGGTGAAGCTAATATAAAGCGTGTAAAAACAACATATTAATAGAGTGGAATCTTCTTCAGAATAAGGAATATCATAGAACTGTAACTACATATATATTACGTAGAGATATAGGTATGAAGATTTTTAGTTAGTAGACGGCCTCTTTGGCGTAATGGTTACCATGCAGGACCAGATGGTCTTGGGTTTGATTCCGGGAAAAGCGCTAAAGTCTTTGTGATGAACTAAATTTGTTGGCTGTCAGTTATCTATGTATATAAAGTATTTATGTATATAAATATTTTTCATTTTCATATATATTTAGTATATCAGTAGTGTTATCAACCATTATACAAACTGTTAATGGTGTAGTATGGGGCTAACCAGCTGTGTATGAAATGAGTCCTAATATTTGTGTATTATAAATATTTTTGTTTGTTGTGAAGACAGATTATGCCCAAAATTAACAAAAACTATTTTTTTTCATATTAGCTCAGGCTCAGCAATACTTGAGTTTACCCCAGGGGTTTGTTTAGAAACAGACTGTTTCAAGTTTTCAAGGAATTAACTGACTGTTTCAAGTTGACCTAACTAAATCAATCTGTTTCCAAGAGCATCTGGGAAATATAAATTTATTGTATCATCTATGCGGCCTATATTTTCAAAATCAAAACAATGTGTATAAGTTTATTCTAATGTCACCTAAAATTATACAAAGTTAATATGTCAAAATATGAAAAAACTTAAAATAACCCATAACAAACAATATGTACCTATATGTACATATATATATCCCTTAAATGGACAATGTTGTTTTTAAACAACATACTAAAAATCATACATAAAATTGACCATCATTTATTTTATTTTTTATTTTGCGCAATGTAGTTTATAAACAACACTCACATTATTGCAAAAAAAAGTAAAGTAAATTAATGTCTAGATTTTATTACTAATTTTTCCTAGTCCTAGATATACACGTCTATTACACTAATATATGTTTTTAAACGTGAAACAAAAATCGTCCATGTAAGGTATATTATTATAAATATAAATATCTCACCTGTATGTATTGACCGTTCATGTATAAGAGCACACCTTTTCGATGCAAAAATTCTGTCACAAAACTGACACTTGACAATTTTCATCTTTGGCCGCACATTCTGATGAACATACCGTATATGACCATTTAAAGTTTTCTTTAAACTAAAGCCTTTCTTACACAATTGGCAGATGTGAATTTTCTCCTGATGAGATTTAAGATGTTCTCTGAGTCTACTGCCACTGCAATATGCTTTCATACATTTCGAACATTTGAATTTTTTTTCAGTGTGCTTCATATGCATGTGTTTTTGCAGCATGTTTTTATCTTCAAACACTTCACCGCAAGCATCACATAATGCAGTTGTTTTAGCATTTTCTGAGTTCGTCTTTTTAATTTTTCCTCTGAAATTAAAGTTTAATCTTGCAATGGAGAGAGTTAACGACAGAGACACTTTAGGGCAGATGTAAGTGTTTACCAATGCCTTTCTTTTCTACCTTATATATCAAGGTATTACAATTATAGCTTTATAAAACTTAATCTTTATATTTAGTTAGGATGTAGATTAATCTTTATACCAGGGATTATTACAGAATCATTATAATTTTAATCATCATCATCCACAGCCGGTTCTCTCCCACTGCCGGGAATAGGCCTCTCTTTTAATATGCCATTCATCTCGGTCCTGTGCCAATCGTGTCCAGATTCGACTTGCGACTGATATGATGTCGTCGACCCATCTTGCCGGCGGACGACCGACGCTCCGTTTTCCTAATCTTGGCCACCATTCGGTCACAGTCACATGCCGTCAGTTCGCCTAGCCACCTGGCTAGGCGAACTGACGGCACTGACGGCTGGGCGGGACACCTGTTCCGCCCAGCTCCAATTAAGGCTTATAACTGTAGATCCGAAGTCTCGAACTTTCGTAGGTTCTCAGTATTACGGATGTGATCTATAAGCTTGACGTCGAGCATGGACCTCTCCATGGCTCTCTGTGCGACTCTGATTTTGTTCACAGCCTCATTGGTGAGGGTCCATGTTTCGGCACCATATGTCGTGGTGCGTAGGACACACTGGATATAGAGGCGAGTTTTAAGGCACTGGAATTATAGTATAATTTTAATATCAGACTAAAATTTATAGCATTCCATATACGTATAATGATAATTATGGTTAAGAGAACTATCTTATATTATAAGTATATGTTCTTACCAACATAATAATGAAAGTACAACGTTATAATTTAAGAAAGTACAATGCTGATATATTTTATGAGGCAGATTTTAAGATAAACTTATCTCTCATATACATAGACCCTCTAAGCATATCATAAAACAACTTTCCCAAAGAAGTAAAAATTAATAGTACATATAAACATAGGTATCTTGTAATAAGGTTGGAAATTGTCAAGCATGCTAGCTTGTACCACAAAATACACCTTTCGGAACATTTAAATACCTTTTGGAACTTCAAGTACTTGGTGGCTTTTCTTAAATAAAGTGTTCATGATGTTCTTGATCTTAGTAATAATGACTCAAGGATCAGAAAATAAGTAATGACTTTAAATAATCTCAAATTAAAATGTTAAATACTAAATGTTAAGTTTGATTCATATTTTAAAAATAATTAATTTACAATCACAATAAATACCAGAAAATGTGACCCGTCATGGGAAGCCTAGCAGATGTGAAACATCAACATTATTTTGTTTAATATGCAGAAAAGAACATATTGTGATAGGAACTGAATACATATGTCATAATGATAAAATAAAATATTAATTTTTTTTTCATTTTTTTCCAGACTATTTATTGAATTTATTATGAACATTTATTTTCATGAAATACAAAAATTTACGAATTTATTCTAAATCGTGACCACGTTACTTGTAATAATATAAGGTTTACCAATAAAAAAAAAGGATAGTAACTTGGCCAATATAATGGTTCCACGCGTAATCGTAAAATACCGCGGTGGGCGGGGCAAAACAGCTATCTGCGCGCCCGCGTGGAGTGGTGTGGTACGGCACCAATCGCATGCGAGCATTGTGTGTTTGTGTGTTTCGTTGGGATAGCAGTATAATTCTGTGCGTAGATGGATCCAAATTCTATGCGGCATTTGTATGGAGTTAGGTACTCTTCCGTTTATTCTAGTTCGCTGGCAAACCTCCAGTATCGATCACTGACAACGTGTGTGATTTTTGTCTCATGTTTGCTTCTTGCTCATGATTAGTACACCAGAAATAATGTCCATTGCAATTGAATCTATTTTATTTTCAGTTTGTAAATGCTGTCATTCAATTTCAATTATCATTAAATAATCGTACACCACTTGGACACAGACCTTCCTTCGTAAAAAAATCTAGACTCAATAACGACTTATTCATCATCATTTAAAATATCACTGCCAATTTTAGTGAGAATTGAAGCAAACAAATTCTGTAATCACATCTGCAATTTGTAGACGCCTTCTTCTTTCCGCTTCACGTTGTTTCAATTTTTCTCTGTTCTGCTCCCTGTATCTTTGTTGACGTTCTCTTTTTCTTTGGAGAGCATTTAGTTTATTACCTTGATCATTTCGAATGGATGGTTGTATTTTTTCCGAACCAGATGAACTTTGAGCAGCAATTATTTCTTCATTATTCAGTTCTATTCTATTCGTGATTGAAGAGGTAGATGGTCCGACAATACTTTGTGAATATTGTATGCGTTTTCTTCTTTCCGCTTCACGCTGCTTCAATTTGTCTCTGTTCTGCTCCCTATATCGTTTTTGACGTTCTCTTTTATTATTATTTACTCTAAAAAAATATGTAGGTGTTAAAAGAAGCTCAGATAAAAATTAGTATATTCTGGTACTATTAGATTAACAAAATCTTACATAACATTAATAGTATGTCTTGTGTTTAACTGATCTTGTTGATGTCCACTTTCAATAATAATATTTTGTGAACCCTGGGATGATTGCTGAGTTCTGAAATATTTATAAAGAATATAATATTTCACGTCTCTGTTTGTTTTTCGGCTATGTCAAACTTCTATCTTTTTTGTATTCAACACCTTTTAGAGGTATGACAAATAAGTACTTTACAGAAAGAAAAGCTTTTAATTGGCTTCAATATATTAGTTAATAAACTCAAGAATCTTAGCTAGTTATTTCAATATATTACTAAAGATCGTAAATTATAAATATCAATAATAAATTTTTCACTATGATTGGAAAAAATATTTAATTATTTAATGTTCATATTAATAACAAATAAGAAAAACATTTGTGCACTGCACACCATCAGTTGATTATGAAATACAATTCTGTCAGTCTTAATAAATTTATTCTCTAAGCAATTGTTTTAATGCATCAATTACAATTAGAATTAAATTAAAATTAATTATTAATTTAAAAACATTATATGCAATGAAATTTATGTGAATTTTAATCTACCAAGAGAAGAGAGTAGATTTTACATTTATTGGCCCTCAAAACATACCAAATATACATGTGCTTAATGCACAAATAAATGCATACTTCAATTATATAAATATAATTAACTTACTGATGACTTGATAGTGTATTGTGGTGTGATTTTGCTTTCTTTGCAGGAGGCTGATCACTTTCACTGTCAAAATTATCACGGTCAGACATTTTATGTTCAAAAAAATATTTGTTTTCAAGTAAAACACAGGTTATGTTTATTGTAGTAAACAACACTGTATACACTACGGAGTATACACTATAGGTATCCGAGATTAGTGTAGCTAGAGAGATGGTTTAACGCAGGATTGAGTGGGAGAGAATCGCACATATCTGCGCATGGCGACGCGGCGCCACACCGTACACACTACTGCATATAGACTGTATATACGGTCATCTGGCAATGACCCATTTAGCGTTTTGATACGTTTGGCAGGCGAAAAACGCCAAATAGTAAACACACAGGCAAGCGACCAGTATCTGTCTGCTTGCCAGTTGACGGGATATATATACCATCAAATAGCGAGGCTACGCGTCGCCACGGCATGCGTCGCCACGCCAGAAATCGGTTTTATGTGTGTCTATGTAATATAATATTTTTGATGTTTAAAAAATATTACCTGTGAGCTTTTCCTGCTTCTACGACTGGGCCTGGTGTGGACATCTCCTTTTTCTTCACCTTTGCCTTTGTTGGTTTTGTTGCTGACTTCTTTACTACAGTTGCTTTGCAATCTACTTTCTTAGTTTTTGTAACTTTACCTAAACTTTTTGATGTCAGGTTTGGTCTTAAGTTTTTCTTAACTCCTACACTACAATTTATTTCCGCTTCACTGTTGACTTTGATTTTCTTGACAGTTAAATGTTTTAGTGACTCTAGTAGCTCAGTTGGGTCCTGTTTCTCGGGTTCTGGTTTGACAGCCACATTATCTATTTGAAGTTCATAAACTAATTCTTGATTGTCTTCATTATTATCAAAATCATTGTCACTTATGTCTAATACATCTTCTTTTTCAGTTTTTACTCTAATTATATTATTTTCAAGAATTTTGCAGTTTTCTTCAAATTTGGAAACAAAACTGCATATTGTGTCTGAGGTATTTTTACATTTAATGCATATGTTTTGTGGATACCCTTCTGTGTTTGTGATCTGAAATGTTAAACAATTTTTGTTTAGATTAGATATATCAAATGATGGAGCTTATGTAGGAACATGCCAAATGGCACCAGTTGAGAGGGAGATTTGACCATAGATTTAATTAACTTTACTTGCAATGTTCACCATCATTATAAGGCTTGATATATCTTATTCAGATAAGTTCCGCATCTATAGGTGAGCACCTCCACTATGGGCTGAATCACCATATACAAGAGATGCAGCTGCTCCCGAACTGGTTTCACGGATATATCTCAAGGATGGTAACACAGAAGTTTCACAGAACATCATGTGTTATTGGTTTGTTTTCATTAACCCAAAGTCTTTGTCATGGACTTACTTCATTGTTTGCAATGGTACGATAATAAATAGATATATACCTTTTCTCTAATGCATGTTGCAAGCTTATCGTAAATTCCCTCGAACTTATTATTGCTCTCGAAGATCGGATATATGGCTCCATCTTCCAGACAAATTCGACACGTAGACGCAGGATCAATGTCGATCATTTTTCTCCTTAAATTATATAATTTTGTTTACGAACTCGCATTCAGATTATGTTAATAAGTTTTTATGAAACTTAAACAATAACAGCGTTCTATGGAGCTATTTTGTTACTTTCAATCTATGATTGAATAATTACTTTGATCTAGCTTAGTGCGCAAATAACAATCACTTGTAAAAACTGGACCTAGGACAACGTAAAACCACTTCATTTAAGTTTAACTAAATTTATTTTTGTTTTAAAATACGCAATTCCAGAAGGGATGCACACTGCACTGACTGCACAGTCTTCTGTTGACGTTAGATTGTAATACTGCAATTGTCAAAATCAAAACTCACAGAGTATGGCCATAGACTTCATGTATGTACTCTTTGCCTTATAAATTATAGACATGGATATTAAAAAATAATCTTACAAAATTATATTGTATATTCACCTAGTCAAGTAATAATTCATAAGAAAAATTTTGATCTTTGTTCTTATTAATGATAAGATACATTTATGTAGTATCTTGGATTTTAAGAACTACCAAAAAAAGGCAAAAGCGTTTCGTTATTTAGTTTTTCTGTAAGAAGATCACAAGACCATCCATAGACAATATTTTTATCATTTGTCTTCTGTCATCAGGTGATTTGGGTTTGGTAGCAAAAAATCCTGTTTTAGGATAAATCGCTAATATTTCGTGAATCAAAATGTCTGGCAAAGATAAATTAGCGATTTTCCCGTCCCGTGGGTAAGTTTGGTTATGGATGAAGTATTCACAAATACCGTTTCTGGAGTGAAAAGGTAGTGCTTATTTCTTACTGTATTATCATGGTTTCAGTGCTCAGATGTTGATAAAAGGCCGTCTGGCTGGAGCACAGAAGGGCCATGGTCTCCTGAAGAAAAAGGCTGATGCCTTACAAGTGAGATTCCGTCTCATCCTGGGTAAAATTATCGAGGTAAGTTACGGCACCTATTATCCTAAAAGTAGGGCGCATTATTCAGCCTCGATCAGCTGTGATTTATGTTTTTATTAGTTATAATATATTTCCGAAAAAAGTGGTGTACTATATTTTAGCTAATGTTTACTAATTAATATTTGGCAACATCCAGAGATTAGTTACTTAATCGCCAACGTTTAAGTTTGGTGTTTCAGCTAGGTAGTACGTATGCCGCCAGCATATTAGGTACCTTACCCGCGGACACAAACATAAGTTTAATTTATAGTTAGATTTTTAATTATTGTGTAGGATTTAATTTAATTTAGTTTTAAAGTTGTAAATTAAATGAGTTAAGTACTTACTATCCTAGTGCTGTTAATTTAAAAGTTCCTTACCTAAATGGTAACCAATGGGACCCTATTACTAAGGTTGTGACCCACCAGCATGTTTTAATCATTACCTATGTAGTTTTAATTCTTGTACTATCATTATTAGGTGAGATAGCATTCACTAAATTCTTGTTGTCTGTACCGGGAATCAAACCTGAGACCCTTTGTTTAGAAGTCCTGCATGGTAACCATTACATGTAAACTTACATTTACATGGTGATAATGGAGTAGGAAGGTAGCCATGGGAACTATTTATCTAGTTAGCTAAAAGCTCATCTAGTTTGGCCTAATCTAAAAGCCCATCTAGTTTGGCCTAATCTAAAAGTGTTTGCTGAACTTCATAAATGGCAGTTCCTATTGCATATAAAAACTTATCCTATAACTAAATATATTTTTTGAAACATAATACTTACTAGAAATAGGTATTTCTACTAAGTATTATTTATAATTAATTTTTATTTAGATGCACCAATTAATTTTATTTGCATACAAAGGTGCATGTCTTCGATCATCAATGTTGGTATTGATGATCGAAGACATGCACCTTTGTAATAGCACAAATATTCTAGCAGTCTTGGTTGAAGATTAAACAAAAGTACAAGTGGTTTATTCATAACATGGGGCTGTTGAACTTGAGAACTGGCTGATGTCCAAAAAATATATGAATCAATACACTAGTACTTGTCATATTACTTATTACAATGGCTTGTGAATTTCCGCAATATTTATTTTATTAGATCCTCTCATGGAAGTCACATGTCCCCAGTTTTTGTGGTCTAGTTTTCCTGTTAATGTGTGCAAATCCACACATTAACATTTAAGTGAAAGAATCTAAAACATTATGAAGTGTCTATTGTTAAGCAAAAAATATTTCACACTCATATTGTTGATGTATTAGCTAATTTATTGAAGTACTCATGATTTTCTACCTTAATCTTGGTTTTAAGTTTATTAAGGGGTAAATTCAAGCATTTTAGGAGAATCATAACCTACTGATTATTACAAACATTTGTTAAAAAATATCAGACTAATATTTATAAAAAATAAATAAAGTGCCTGGTGGCCCCCATGAGTGGACTAAATAGTTAATATACAGTTTCATTCCAATTCCAATAAGCTCCAAACTTGCTTGATAACTAATACATTTTTAGCATCCTGGGCTCTCCTATTAATAGAATTTACATGTTTTTTGTTTTTTTAAATTTCAGACTAAAACCCTTATGGGTGAAGTGATGAAAGAGGCTGCGTTCTCACTCGCCGAAGCTAAGTTCACAACAGGAGAGTTCAACCAGGTGGTCCTACAGAATGTTACCAAGGCTCAGATCAAGATTCGCTCCAAGAAGGACAACGTTGCTGGTATGATTTATGTTATTATAGGATGATGGAAACTCGTTCGCCACTTTACATTGATGTATTTTGTTCACAGTAACACATAAAAAACATTAATAAAAACATAAAAATAACTTTATTTAAGCAAAGAATTTACAATATTAATAAGTAGGAAACTAGAATAACTTACTTACTAAATATCACACACAGGTGTTTGCTGAATTCGGCAAAATAAATTGACGATTATGCGAACATGCACAATAATATTCGCCATATTAGTCAAATAGCATAAGAGATAGGAGGCCTATACCCAGCAGTTATTTGCGTATTCCACGGGAATAACAATTGTTTTCGGGATAAAAAGTAGCCTATGCACTAACCCGAAGTCTAACCTATCTTCACACCAAATTTCATCAAAATCGGTTCAGTCGTTCGAGCGTGACGAAGTAACAAACACTTACACACCAACTTTCTCCTTTATAATATTAGTAGAAAGTAGAATTATATATTTACTGCTATTGTAAGTCATACCATAGAGTAACAAAAAGTTTTCAATGTCCTATTTTTTTTTACTCTAAATAGGCCAGCGCTTGACCACAATTCGCCTGATGGTAAGTGATATTGAGGTCTACGGTGGATCGCGCTTACCCAGAAGGAACCGGTTCACTCTCGCCTTGAAAATCGCTAGATGTAGTCATTGGGGAACACGGAATTCGGCAAGGCATTCCAAAGTTTGGTGGTTCAGACAACAAAGGTGGAGGCAAAACGCCTTGTGCGTGTCTTGGGCACCTCAACCGTAAACCGATGCCGCCATGGCGTTTCCCTGCTCGTCCTAATAGAATTGCATGCTGCATGTGCGGAGATTTTTCGTATTTATTTGAGGATTCTATTGGTTAATATTCTCGTTTCTCCACTCTGCGCCAGTGACCTGACCCTTCTTCTATGTTTCCAGGTGTGACCCTCCCTGTGTTCGAGTCGTACACGGACGGTACGGATACGTACGAGCTGGCGGGTCTGGCGCGCGGTGGTCAGCAGCTGGCCAAGCTGAAGAAGAACTACCAGACCGCAGTCAAGCTGCTCGTGGAGCTGGCCTCCCTGCAGACCTCCTTCATCACCCTCGACGAGGTCATCAAGATTACCAACCGACGTGTCAACGCTATTGAGCATGGTATGTGTTATTGGTGACATTAGATTGAACATTTTGTATTATTAAAGAAGCTTTTTAGAGTTCTCTGCCTAAAAGGTATAAATAAACAAGATGAACCATTTATTGATAATTATTCAATTATATACGTCAAAAATTAAAAAACATCAATACATACATTAATACATTATGGAATAATAATATTAAACAATTACAGTCATGTTCGCGACAACATGATTAAAATAACATTTATTTCCGATATAAAAAAATTCATCCATAGAATAAAAAGTTTTCTGAATGAGCCAGTTCTTGATCTTATTTTAAAAAATGCTGTCATTCAATGTATTTGTAATATCCTTAGGCAAACAGTTATATACCTTCGGCCCTATAACGTGCGACAACTTATCGGAGCGATATAAATACGACTCTATTACTAAGTTTAGTGTTTTATAGCTCTACTATAGTGTCTTATGCGCTACGAAAGTAATTGAAATCGTTCTCGTTAGGCTACCACCATTCTCCACCACTCGGTCACTTTGGAAAAATGTATAGTTGGAAACTCAAACTTATATTATTCATTGATCTTAATGGTTCCTTCTAGGCAAGCGTGATACATCTTAGACAACAGTCATGCTTAACATCAGGCAAGTTGCGTCCTGACGACGTTGATCTAACGCTGGCAATTCGCTGTTCGCTTTTTCCCTTCGGGTTTGAAAAAATTGCAGAAGTTGAAATGGCACAATACACAAACAAACACACATTTGATATTTGTCAAATAGATTAATACATTATCAAATATACCGTCTACACATCGTAATTGTGCCGAGTACACAAATACTAATAGCGATGCCACGATATGAAGTGCCACTGGCGCCACTACCACACATCACCACCCATTACCAATCAGAGCGCTCGGTATTGAATCGCTCAATCGGTATTCACAACGACGGCTGTTAGTCTTAGTATAAGCAGTAGTTAAGTCTAAAGCTTCGGACAGATGTTGTGTCTGGAGACGGCTGTCCGACGGTCATGCTTTGCAGCCCAAAGGCAAGAAGCCTTATGCTTAAAAAAGAAAGAAGAAAGAACGCCTATACGAGCGGTCCCAGCTACAATGCATGACCGTCAGATGACAGTCTCCGGACACAACATCTGTCCGGTGGGATATCCCTCTGCTAGATGGAGGCAGACCGTCGTCACTCCATACCATCATGCTCCATAACCCAGGATGTCTTAAAGCTCTTTTTTAATATGCCATTGTAATTAATAACAGATTGTAAACATTGTAAAGTCTTCTTCCCGATGATTAAAAATAAAGTAACTAACCATCTGGATCTAAATTGGTAATACAGATTACCCCTATGTGCCGGGGATGTATGAGGGTGGACGAGACTGTGGAGCATGTGCTGTTGCCCTGTGAATCCACAAACCAAACAAGAGAGAAAACCGGACTAGCAAGGGAATCTCAACAAAACACTATGCTATACTTGGACGCTTCCTGCTTTAATAATAAAAGTACCACAACATCTGACGTAATGACAGTGGAACAGGTATGCCAGCGACCCAAGACTGTGCTCCGCTACTTTAAGGAGCTTGGATGGCTTGGGTAGGCTGGTAGAGCGAAATGCACAATTTGCCTCTTGTGGGTTGTCAGTGCAGATCTGATCGCCCCCATTATAGAATAAGAATAAGATGGCATTGTAATGTGTTCCAGTGATCATCCCCCGATTGGAGCTGACCCTGGCGTACATCATCTCGGAGCTTGACGAGCTCGAGCGTGAGGAGTTCTACCGTCTCAAGAAGATCCAGGACAAGAAGAAGATCATCAAGGATAAGGCTGAAGCTGTGAGTAATGCTCATAATGTAATTGTTAGATTAATATGGGAACACAAATATTATTCTTATGTTGGTAGTAGTGTTAAGTTGTGTTTTTGCTTTAATGTTGGCTATGCTTTTCTTCTTCTTCTTATGCTCGCTCCCATGACATGTGTGACGATGTGGTTCAAATAAATAATATTATAAAACATGAGTTACAACAGCTTTTCATTCATTAGTTTGTACATGTAATTTATTACTTCAGCCTCGCGGTGTTACATTTGTTGATCTGGGATTCGCCTATATGTATCAATCAAAGGCTCTGTACTAAATTTAATCAAAATTGGTCCAGTAGTAGATACAAATTTTGACAAATTATCATATTATCTTAGCTGTAACCTGTAGCTTTGTCTATATTTTAAAAGAAGTTTGTTATAGGAAGCAATAAGTAATTTGCGTCCAACAATCAATGTCCGTGCAATATGTGTAACTTAGAATTGTTAGTCGGTATAACGATAACAATCCATTAACTTGTCAAGATTTTTTTTGTTTCTTTTGAATATTACTGCTCATTTCACGCCTGGCTGTTTAGGTCCATCCTAAACCATTTATACTTTTATATATATTATGGGTGCTAATACGACTGTATACTACATATAGATACATACATAAATAGTTAATATGAATACTTATTTAATTAAAATATCATCTATGAATTTTCTGGTGTACCATTGTCCCTACATTGTTTAAGAAAATAATGAATGGGTATTAATTTTTCCTATTTTTATGAAGGTTATGTAATAAAAATATTTTATTATTTAAGGAGGATATGTATCTTTAGCGCGTAGCAATTTAGTTTGCACGATTCAAAACGAGTGTTGGGATTGACAGTGCCATTAGACAATGACGCCATGAACATATTAAAATAATCATCTCATCAAATAACTTAAAGAAATATAACTTATCTTTACAGAAAAAGAAGGCGCTCAAAGAAGCCGGCCAAGACCTTGCGGACTCCGCCAACCTCCTCGATGAGGGAGATGAAGATCTTCTCTTCTAAACCACACGTAGACACTCCCATGTTATATACACGTAGATACGCAGTCAAGTTCGTAATCAAGGATGAATAATGGTCTCGTGCGAGGTCAATTTAAAAAGTTAGCTGTCAAATTTGACAACTATTGACGCTGAAGTGTAAAAGCGCGCCAAAAATATTTGACGTGTCAATAACTGACCTTTTGTAAAAAGGGTTCTTACTTAGTTAAATTGCATCCAAACTTGACTGCATGGTTTTAAAATTAATGATATTACAGTGTTGATCACGTTGTAAATACTATATTGTTGTCGCTGTTATTTACCTAAAGGCGCTGGGAAATAAACAAGATTTTAGGTATTTTTTGCAGCAATACCTAGCCAGGCAATACCTGTTTCATACTAACTGGCTTACCGTATTAATTTTATGTCAGACTGTTGATTGTTACTGGCAATATTGTCGGATGTGGTCTGTAAGATTGCCAGTAACAAGTGACTGAACCCAGTCGTAATAAAAAGTATTCAAAGTAACTTTTAATGAATTAGGCATCAGTGTTTCTGAGTGTATGTAATGCATTCCAGCGTATTGTCTTCACGTTCTAACAAAGCTTTGTACGATGAGTAGTGGAATCAGTATAAGTACAGTTACTAAGTATTTATGGTTTTTGAATTGTTGTTTAAATAACCTAACAAATTATTATAATTTAAGTAAGCAATCATGTAAATACAAGTTTGTGAAGCGAAATATTAAAATTATTATTATTGAAAACGTTCTGTTTTTTACATAGTATAGGTATAGAGATCAACTTTGATTTACTAACGTATACATAATCTTTAAAATGGACGCACCATACAGCCGAGTAATTGCTCCGAAATTTCACTCATCACATTTTTAATTTACTATATTTTTTACGTCTCACAGAGCGCGAGCATTCACAAAACGAAGAGTCATTTGTCCTAAAGTTTCTTCTAGTTTTTCGATTTCTTATTTGATAAGTTATCCGTTAGGAAGTATCTGTTGCCTCGCTTAGTGAGCAGGCCAAAGTCCACAGCGCACCGGATCATGGCTCCGATAGAGAAGCCAGTCTTCCGCGGGTTCTCCACGGCTCTGTAGTGCCTTTTTAGGAAATTTATCACCCGCCGCGACGTAAGGCCCTTATGTGAAGGAAGCTTGTGGAACGCCCAGAGTACTATAGCTGCGGGGTTGGACTTCTTCAGGCCGGACTTGATCTGGTTCAGGGTTTCCGTCTTTTTCGTCACGATACTACTCTTGGATGTGATACTGGACTCGCTCGAATAAACTGTATTACACCTGCGGTACCCCATGGCTCGAATCCAGACTGGTGGCTTTGCTCGGCACAGCACTGTTTTACAATTTTTTCCGCAGGTAAATCCGTTGTGTTTGTAGAATTTTACGTATGCTACAAAAATTACATTGCATGTCAACGAAAAATTTTGGACTCTTGTATCATATTGACAAACTGTCACAAGCTGAGAAATTGTCACAGACGTAGTACAAAGAAGTCTATGAAAAAAGAGAATCCAGCAGTGTAAGGTCTAACGAATAACTCGATTAAGAGGAATCACTAGAGCCGTTTTTCCATACAAACGCTGTCCCCTGTTTCCTCCCTGGATAATGCCGGTAGAGTTATCCTTTTTTTCCTGAATATCTATGGCCACTATTATGATGTCCCTATGTTTTCCTTTTTTTTATAAATAAATTATTATAAGAGATATGAACGTTCAAAAACCTAAAAAAATGGCCAGATTTTCCGCTGTGTTCAAACATCCAGAAAAAAAAATTGGCTACATTATATAAAAAAAATAAAACATAGAAACACAGCTCAAGCCTTTCTTTAATTTTGAATGAAAACTATTTAAAAATCGGTTAAGTTTTGGAGAAGAAATCAGGGGACAACGAATCGTTGATTTTCTGTTCTTTACATAGGTATTTTCAGTCCAATCTGCAGTTGTCTCTATCGCGCTCTGCGGGGGGAGGCTTGAAGTTCGGGAGACGCGGACTAATACGTATACACTTGTGACGTGCATGTAGTCGATCATTTTATCGATAACCTAGTGTTGTTTATCGATATCGATATTTTTATCTGAATATTTTGCGAGAAGTGTATTTAGCTGATTGTCAGGTTCGATTGTTGAAAGGTAATAAACTAATAAACAAAAGTAATAACCATTTTCTCGACAGTTTCTTTATTAAAATGTTAAAATCACACTAATATTCATAATTTTGTAGATAAATTATTACGTCACTATTCCGTGGCCAATCCTTTTCTCTCTCTTACTGCTAAATGTCGTGGTATACGACCGTCGATTATTTGTGGTAATAGTCACTCGAAGTAAAAGGTTTCTAATATATGTTCCATTTTCTGCCAAAATACATCGTCTCTCTTAATTTTTTCGTAAAGTAAGCCTTTAGGGCTCCACAAAATAAAATAACAGAAATTTCGACCGGTTATGTGTAGTTGCCCCTGCACTTGAAAGTAGTAATTATGATTCCTCTTTAATTGTAGGGTGTCATTTTTAAATACGCAGAAGTCTATTTTCTTTTGTTCTATTCCTTCTTTAGGTGTTAAATCAACAATTTTGTAAGGACATTTAACTTCCACTACCGAATTTTCTTCAACAAGACCATCAGGACTTGCTGCCAAAAACGGTTTATGCTTGTCGACGAATAATCCACATTTTGACACCTGTAGTCCGGTTTCTTCAATGAATTGTTGTATTGCTTCATCTTCTTTTTCTCTACCATAATTTGTGGCAAGAGTGCCTTTAAATTGAGAATACAGCAAAGATTTTAATAGTCCTGCAACTGATGTTGTTTTTCGTAGTTTACAAATTTGACCGAAGTTGGATGCTGTTAGGCGTTTACGCCTTTCAACTGCCCACAACTTATTCTCGCTCTGACCAACAGTGTTTTACGAATGTTCTATCTGCGATCTTTATTTATTGCATTCTCTAACTTTTCCAGAGTGTTCGAACTGCCGTACTATAATACAATGAGTTTTCCAGAAAGTTCTACTTAACTTTCTAGAATGTTCTACATCTTTCTGGCAGTTTCTAGTTTTTTCGGTTGACTATACTATTATTCTAGAACTTTCCCGAAAGTTCTATATTGTTCTAGAATATTCCATACTATTCTATATCTATCGAAAAGTTAGTTCTATACAATTCTATGTGTTGTATTACAACTGGAACTATGCTATATGACTATGTAACTATTATATATCGCTATCCCTATGTCTAGCTATAGTCGTCCTGAACAGATTGATTGATTGCAAGTATCTTTTTAGCCTACGTGAAGTTTTATTCATCTCAATAAAGTGGATACGTAAACAATAGCGTAGGTATGTAAACACAGAAAGCTAGCTACCAAATTATATAATTCAAAAATTCCTTACCTACGGTTTATCTCCGTTCGATCTCTCAAAATTCAATACACAAGCCGAGTCAAAACAGTCAAGTAAAGAAACAAGCAAGTCCAGTAAACAAGCCTGAGTCAAATAAAGTGCAGGTAGGTAATATAATAATAACAAGAACAAATGTTCCGCAAACGCCGAAATCAACTTGCCGACTGCATCTGCAAGCAATCTGGGAGCGTGGACGGTGGGGCGGGGCGGCGGCGGCGCAGCGCGGTATGCCACGCAAACATACGCAACAGTCACACTCACACATTGATAGCTGCTTGGTCGGGCACCGCGCGACAGCAATAGATTTTACAAATACCTATTTTTCATTTCTCTAGCCCTTGGTGTATTCTCTTAAAAGAAGAAATATTTATTATGAAAGTTCGATCACTTTGCTTTGAGTTTTGTAAGACAGGACATGAACTTTCAAAAGTTTTCTTTATTGACGACTTTAACCAACCTTAAGAAGAAAACATAATAAAATTTGTGCATCAAAGGAAATGAGATACAGTAATGGTTTGTAAAGTAACAGTAGCAATAAAGGTTCCGCAAGATCTTCTGTTGTAATAAAGTCAGCCCAATATTTTTAAGAATGGGCACGTAGCAAATTATTTAGCAACATCAAAAAAGTGAAAAATTTATGCATTCGGAAATTTCATTTCTACCAACTAACTGTAACAGCAAAATCTGCACACCGATCTGCCAACCAGTCTACCAACTCGAATAACCAGCCTGCGGTACGTTGTCGGCAACGAAAGGCACATATCCGGTAAACGGGCTGAATTATTGCAACTTCATTTACTATGACAGAGCGCGTATTTTGCGCGCTGAATTCAGGACGAGCTCGTCTCTGAGTACCGGGTTAGTGGAAGGTATATAAAATATGAGAATAACTTAATATATACGTAATATGGAAAAACAAGATTTCCTGAATGTTTTCACAAATACAGTGTAAACTCATAAAGAAAGAAGAAGAAGGATATCATTGTATGGAATACAAGCTAAACCAACTAAAGCCAATTGATTTCGACTCTTTACAGAGTTTGTCGTTAAATCGAGTGACGTTCAATGGAGTTTGAGTAACTGTATGAGTACCTTTTGGGACGGGAACCACGCCGATTTCGATCGCAATATCACATGAGTTGCGATCAAGCGTAACTCTTTTATCATAAAAAATCGCTAAAATTCACTCAGACACACACACTACCATACCACCGCACCAGTTTAGTACCACCATATTCAAGAGTTCCTGAAAATGAAATAATACAGAACTTAACTTATTATATTGTGGCTTGCCATAAATAAAAGGCAAGTCACACTAAAATAATGACTTAATACTTAAATTTTTTGTTAGATTAAATTAAATAAGCTATCAAATTTCATTAAATAAATATTCTACCCATTAAATTTATTAGCACTTGTTTTTCATATCTACTAAATTTATTTATTATAACTTTTAAACGTCAATAACGATTCTGCAAGCTCCGTATTTATATATTCGCTTATATTATAAAATAAATTTTGTTTACAAAACCTCTTTATTTTCAGTCTAAACATACTACCATTTGTTTTTTACTACACTAGGATTTGTTATTTTCTCTGGCAACTTCTTGTACATTAATATTTTATTATAACATCCCTGTTTCTAGTCTATTTGCTGGTAGAACTTTACCTATCTTCCTACGTAAACAATATGGAATAGCATCTTTAGGAATAGCATCTTCTATAGACAGTTGTTGGGAAAAAAGGCTCTTTCTATGTGTCCCTATTCTTATTTTCCTATTTAGGTATTTTTTTAATACAGCGTTCCAGAACACAAATAGCTAATGTGATCAAAAAAGCTGCAAATCTAAAGTGGCATTGGCTGGTTACGTCTGCCGCATGCCGTGATCTGTGGGCAAAATTGTCACCCAAGGACGCCGGCTTACACAAGACCTCGCGACAGACCAAGAAAGCGATGGAGGGACGGGCTTCACAAACACCTATGCCTATGCTTGCACTTGGAAAGGCCTTTAATTTATTAACGTTAAGGATAAAATTCGCCTAACATTCGAGTTAGTTCTGTATCCAAAACTAGATGTCGTGTGAGAAGACAAACCCATTGACAAATCTTTATTCCTGAAATATAAAAGTAAAAAAAAATATACAGTCGAGTATAATATAAACCTGGTATAAGCCAATCCTCCAGGTGTTTGTCGAGCTCGTCCCTCCACCGCTTTTTTGGTCTGTCGCTAGGTCGCTCCAGGTGACAAATAGAAAGAAGGTGTGGAGGCCTTTGCCCAACAATGGTGTCTGATAGGCTTATAAAAAAAAGGTAATTTTCCCTCCACCGGCTTAGTAACTCCTATTCATTCAGATAACTCTGTATGGATCGTGTTTGTAGGCATGTGAAACGCGATGTGATGATTTGTCTGACCGCATTCAATCCGTTCATGTTTATTATTTATCAACTTAATAAATAAATGTAGGTTCCCATTGATTACAGAAAATATAACATATTTTGGTTCGCCAAGACTTTTTTCATGTTATGTGTGAATTTGCACTCGCTGTACGGCGAAGGAATACATGGCATAGACAAATTATATATTAATTTTGTCTATGATATTTGTAGAGTGCTCCCATTGTCGGGGTGCACTTATATCACCTTACACACATATAGATATATATACACCCATATAGGTATATACACATATATAGGTATAGATCAAACACATAGTATATAGACCATAGTTACGTTACACTATACTGCTTGGATCACTCTGTGGAGACGTGTTGCTCGCTCGGCGGTCCGTGTGCGACTGTCCTCCAGCCACCGAGTGTAGGCCTTATATAGTGGTGGGGCGCCGTGACTCACGTGCACGTGCACTGACGCCTGAGTCAACCGCTAGTGTTCTTTCGCACTAGGCGGTTGACGCCGACGCGTACATGAGCTGTATACTACATCTCTTCCTTTTTATGAAGAGTTTAAAAGAGTTTACCAATAACCCATATTGAGTATTGAATCATCACCACTTGGTCATAACTATTTAAACCACTGATCTTAAACACGCACTTAAGTAATTTGATCTCGATCTGTTCTTCTCTTTCTCTCTCTTCTTTGTTTTTGTTTTGTTTTTTTTTTTTTTTTTTTTTTTGGTTTCTCAGAGTCAATTAACCATACGTGTAAAATGATAGTAATACAAAACCAATGCAATCTACAATAACACTGGATTGAGACTTTTGGTACTGCGAAAGTCTCCCTCATGGACTGAGCAAATCCAGTCCATGTCAAGTAAAAATCTCCATCCTCCGCGGTGGTGAAACGTTTCGAAACTAATCACATTTTCTTTCAGCATGACAAATATCGATGACAACACCTCAGAAGAAATATATCTGACCTGAATTCAAAATACTGACAACGACTATCTTTGACTTATTGCGCCTAGTGTGTATACATAATGTATGATGATGTTATAAAAACGTTTGCTTGCCTTGTCCATGTGTAGGGCACCCAAGGATTTGTCGTCCGTGCTCTGTAGAGCTCTGAGCCAGTTATGTATTTATAATTATAAGATTGTATACGAAGCAATACTAAACTTTGCAGACCCTTCCGCACAAACTAACCAATGCTGAACATAAAACGCCACGTTTCACACGGTTTGATTTACCCTTGTAAAGAGCCAATTAAAGCAAGTTAACAAATTAAAGTTCTGTTAATATTTCAACTTCTTGGAGGTGTACTTCTGCTTTTTCTACCGCTCCGCTAAGTTGATTTCCACTAAGAATACAAATGAACCAACACACTGAATATAAGATTATCTGAGAACAGGACACCATGGAAAAGATCCCTATGTCGGAGCGGGATGGACGACCACTCCCTCTATTGTGCCGCGATGCTACAAACAACTACGGGATCTGGTCTTACCAGGCATCTTAACAGGAGCTCCCGACACTACGCCCACTCGGACTAGTTTCGCTTTGAGAAAGGCACCCACTCACCCAGGCACCGTATAAATATACAATAAATAGAAACATTGTACCAAAGCTCCGTGATCTGGGAAATAAAACATTATTGGTAGTTTATGGAACGTACATACTCTACTCATGTGGTCATGATCCTTGTCTATCTTATGCCGCATAAAAGTAATTTTGTCAATCAAGATCTAAATGAATAATACTGATGATAAATACTAACACTGATAGAGTAAATATAAAACTGTTTAATACTTGTTGTAGTCTTGATTAGAGGTTCAGTTTCATCGTTGGTACCAGATAAGTTCACCTCGATACAGCCCAACCACCCAGTAGAGCAACTACTAGATATTTAACTTTTATTTGGCGAATAATATTTTCATTTTATTTTTCAGTTGTAACACTTGGTGATAGAAATGTTCTAATGACTGTTTAAACTTAATTAGCTTACAAGAAGAGATATTTTATTATTGCAAATGGAAATTCTTCTTGGCTTGGCCTGAACCCATATTCTGTGTAAGCTGTGCATAATATTATAATGTTTACTAGATGAGACCCATAAAATATTATATAATTCATAGTTGTATTTAAGTAGAGGGTACTTTCCTAATTTTTAAACAATATATACTGACATGTGTTCTCTGGAAAAGCTTAGATAAAACCCGCCAAACTGATAGATGATAACAGATTTTAAATGTGTTTTGTGTAACCTGCACTGAAGCGTGCTATTTGTAAGATCTTATAACAGTCATTACTTCAAATGAAGAAAAACTTTTTTTCAATTAAAATGAACTCTGTACAAGTTCTTGAATCATGAATGCCTATTTCAAAATAGAGCAACATCCGTCGTTAACATGAACATCCAGTTCCAAGCTGAACCGTTAAAATTATTTTTTTATCCTACTGGTACCTTACCCTCTTTTTTTTTTCTTTTAATAGTACTTACGAAAAGGTAATGAAGTAGTAGATTGCTGATGAAAATAAATGCTGCAGCTGCAGCTGTACTGCAGCATGGCATTTAGCCCCACTACACAGTATAAAACAAGGTCGCCTTCTCTATGTCCCCCTATGTCTCTTGGTATGCCCAAATCTTTAAAATTACGGAACGGATTAATAGAGAGAGCGTTTCAAGAGGAAGATTTCTATGTATGATAACATCCACTGAAATAGTAGAGAAATACTGTTATTTTTGAGATCTCTAATTATCAATCCCTTCAACCTCCCTCACTGCAACCGCAGGCTGAATGAAGTCTACGAGATCTATCATCATA
Organism: Mellilla xanthometata; assembly: GCA_035578125.1. NCBI lineage: Eukaryota > Metazoa > Arthropoda > Insecta > Lepidoptera > Geometridae > Mellilla > Mellilla xanthometata. The sequence goes on from JAPUBQ010000010.1 coordinate 10,445,235, forward strand.
ATGTACCAATTGCTTATACACATTGAAAAGGTCCATAGAAAATTCCGGGATGGTACACGTCCATCTCCCATGGACATCCCACAATATTATTTTCTGTCTCTTACCCCTTACTACCATGAATGGCAAATTTCCGAAGCGATTCCAACCAATACAGCACCAATCCCTATCCAACAAAATACCGTATATATAATACTAGCCGACCCGGCAAATGCGGTTTTGCCTCACTTAGGGGTACAGCGCCATCTATTGATTACTTACTCAACTCAGCCGAAAGGCATCGACATCTGTTAGAATCATTTGGAGCCAACAGGCAATTGTGACCGTCAAATAATAACAGACAACTAGCATCAAATCAAAATTGCGACTATAATTTGAGATTTAAACCATTCTATCTCTCAAGTTGGATCGAACTGCTCATGGTGTGCGAATTTTATTATAATCGGTTCAGTGGTCTAGGAGTCCATTGAGGGCAAACACTGTGACACGAGATTTATATGTATTAAGATAGACAAATACATTGTTGATCTATATAGTCCTTTACATTACAAGATTCAAATAAATATAACCAATATTACCAATTTAAAATTGCGGGCGCGGACGTAGCGCTCGCGGTGGTACCGGCCAGTCGGGGCGGCGGCAGCGCGCTCATAAATAGCTCGACGAAGACCGTAACTTCCCCTATAGTACTCTGAACCCTGCAGCGAAATGACGCGTCCACTATTGGAGCTCTCTAGAGAGGACAATAACATACCCAGCAAAACTTGCTTTCCAGCGCGACAATGTATCAGTAATCATAATTTAGATATTCCAAAGATAGCAGGATACTTTCGTGGTATAGGGAAAGGGGAACTGCTCCACTTCAAATTTACCGCGTGTAAGCCACGGGTCAACCAAATCAAAACTATAGGTCGTATAAATAGCTGGTTATGGGAATTAATACCTGTTAAGACGGTGAAGCCACAGTGTCATTATTGTGACTTGACCATTTACGACTGTAATGTTGGCTGCATTTTGTGTCCATACCCTTTGGATTACGTCGAACGCTACCTCGCGTTTGTGCGCCTTTATTGTGATGGCGACCATCATTGCCTTACCCCTTTTTCCTCCTCGAACGCTAGGGCTGCCTCATCAGATGGTATTGCAGCATGTTCATTTAAGAACTTCCTGTTCAGTTCATTTAAGAACCTCATATTCAGTTCATTTAAGAACCTCATGTTCTGTTCATATAAGAACCTCAGGTTCTGTTCATTTAAGAACCTCAGGTTCTGTTCATTTAAGAACCTCATGTTCTGTTTATTTAAGAACCTCATGTTCTGTTCATTTAAGAACGGTCTGCTCGCTTCATCTCGATGGTGATTTCCTCATGTTCGGTTTGTACACTGGGTCACTTCATCCAATGACGGCTTACGCACTTTTCATTGCGATGGTGGTTAACTTATGTCATTGCCTCTTTGGGCCATCTTGATAGTAGGATCGTTTCGCCTAGTGGCGTATATCTCAGATTAATTAACCAAATCCGTTTACTGGCAAGACTAAAACAATAACTTATAGCAGTGTAATTTATGATTGCCTCATCATTATAATTTAGCTAAATCAGCAGTTTTCTTCCATGCACCAACACTGTATCTGTGCAGATTTGTACATAAAGGCACCTATTATTAACTAGTTATTTATAAATTCTACCATCATGAAGTTTCAAGCTACACGTACGTAGGTATGTAAAGTCAAAACACTTTGAATCTTTTTTTTAAATTTTATCAGTCATTATGCCAGACAAACAACAATTTATAATATCGGATTTAATGGTACGTAGGCATCGCTGTCTTAAAAGCTTCAACATCAATACCAAATTAATCATGATCAGATGATTCACTTTATTACTTTTTAAGAACTCGGCATGGATCAATGGTCACACATGATAAGCTATAGTTTTAGTTGTTTAAAGACTCAGCGCAATTTATTACAATCCATCTAATCTATTTAGTTTGCTAGGTGTGACTTTTGAACACTAGACTGTGCTAGCTACTCTATGAAACTTTCTTAAACACCTGAACTGTGCATGTAATACAGACTATTTAGTTTTCATATGAATAATTATACGTTATAAAAATGTTCTTTTTTGTCATTGTCTTTGATAACTTTTATTATTTTGGACAACTCAGCACGGAATAGTAATTGGGCACTTGAAACTGTTGTAGGTAAAGTAGGACTACAATTTATTACAATTGTACCAATATGAACCATAGAGAATTATAAATCGATTATGAACGTGACACCAAATTTGGCCAATAATTATAGAACCGAATATTTCAGCACCGATTCGGTCCGATTATATTCACAGTTCATTTGAAACTACCTTCCACTAATATTTTGTACTTGGGATAAACTACCACGTGATGATTTTAATTTTTAGCTAACGCCGAATTCATACTATACTTCTATGAGTTTCGTTATCGGGAGTACCACGAGATTAAACTACACTCACCCGATTATTTCGCAAGTTAAACGAAACTACCTTCAACTAATATTTTTTATTTGTCGGCAAAAACATGTGGATTTTAAATGTAGTCGACGGTACGATAATTAATACCGCAGTTACTGTATATCGTTACTCCATTTTTTTTTTTTTTTTATTATTATTATTATTATTTTTTTTGTAAATTGGAACGTACTCTCGGTTCTTTAGGCCGTCTGCGCCATATGTAGAGTGCTCCCATTGTCGGGGTGCACTTATATCACCTTACACACATATAGATATATATACACCCATATAGGTATATACACATATATAGGTATAGATCAAACACATAGTATATAGACCATAGTTACGTTACACTATACTGCTTGGATCACTCTGTGGAGACGTGTTGCTCGCTCGGCGGTCCGTGTGCGACTGTCCTCCAGCCACCGAGTGTAGGCCTTATATAGTGGTGGGGCGCCGTGACTCACGTGCACGTGCACTGACGCCTGAGTCAACCGCTAGTGTTCTTTCGCACTAGGCGGTTGACGCCGACGCGTACATGAGCTGTATACTACAATATTTGTTCGATTCTCATAAAGGAATAAATGTGAAATGAGGGTAGTTCCTGAAAATCCTGCAGTCCGCGCGTCGCGGCCTGAGGGAGTCGCTCTGGAATCGTATGGGACTCAACTCGCGCTTATCATCGCCGCGCCGTAGTCAAGTTACTCGCTAATATATCCAAAATAGTGTCGCGCGTCGCTTCCCATTTGGTTTTTTACTGTGCCGTGTACAGTGAAGATACTGTTCTGCATTTCAACAAGGAGCTTAGGCTACGTTGACGATCGTTACCCACCAAGCTGCCGCCAGACGAGAGGAGTTGTCCCAGGGAGTGGCGTCGTGGATGAAAGGTATTATTAAAGGTATGAATAGCTATCTAAGTTTCGCATTTTCCTAGTGAGAGTCAGAACTTCCATACAGTCCACTCACTTTATACCGAACAATATTAGTTAGCAAGTTACAGTAACCTAGTATCTACTGATGTTTCATGTCAATAAGGCTCTTGAGTCATTAGTAATATTATAAAGCTGAAGAGTTTGTTTGTTTGTTTGAACGCGCTAATCTCAGGAACTACTGGTGCTAATTGAAAAATTATTTTTGTGTTGAATGGACCATTTATCGAGGAAGGCTTTAGGCTATATAACATCACACTGCAACCAATATGAGCGAAGATACAAAGGAAAATGTGGAAAAAGCGGACGGAGCCGCGGGCAACAGCTAGTATTTTATGATTGATAATAAAAATTTCTGTATTGTTATTTTTTTAGTTTACAAAATTCTCGTTTTAACTATTCTTTGTAAATATTATTCTTAAACTATGTTTAAATTTATTTTTAACTTTAATTTGGCAGTTATATAAATAATTGATAATCAAAATGTTTGTTATATTTTGCACCGGTATTTCTAGGTATTTAAGATACTTTTGCCTAATAACCACGCCGGTAAGTGATAGAAATACGCTAAGTAATAAATTACTTAAAACATTGGCTCAAATGATATTTCAACTGTCTCCCGTTTCGTTCCAAGCACGACCTAATCACTTTTCAAAAGGCATTTCTCAGATTTTCAGTTTCTCAATAAGCGGGCCGTTTCACAGTAGGGCCGCAGATTGCGTAGCAGTCACTACGGAGCCATATTACCGAGAAGGGAGGGGTGGAAACACAGACCTTATAAACGTTTACTAGAACAATAAACTGAAAAAAAATTGAATTAAAAGTGGAAAATCATGTGATTTTTATACATTGGTGCAGCAAGTACGTAGGTAAGTATTAGAACATAAATATTATAAATAATAAATACCTACTAATAAAATAAATGCGAAAGTTCAAACGGCTCATGCTCAAACGGCTGAACGAAATTTTGATGAAATTTGGTTATTGTTTGAATTAACATAGGCTACTTTTATCCCCAAAAACAATTGCGGTTACGTATATAACTTTTATATCTATGTTACTCCTTCACTCTTCAACGGCTGGACCGATGTTGATGAGATTTACTAAGATAGGTTAGACTTTGTATTATCACATAGGGCACTTTTTGTTCCGCATTAACTTATTTTTGTCCCGGATTAACGCGGGTATAACTGCGAGCGCAAATAGTTAAAAATAAAAGAAATACATACGTCACTTAATAAATAAACAAACTATATAACTGTTAGGTTTCAGATCACAGCGGTACAAAATATAATTCAGATTTTCTTAATCTTCGTCTATGTTTGATGATTTTTTAGATTTTTCTAAGATTGCGGCCGCCATAAAATTGCGGATGTCGATTTTTTTCACAACTGCCACAATATTATATATAAAATTTCCATGACACAATTTTAGTTACCGTACTCCTCGGAAACGGCTTGATCGATTTTTACCAAAATTTATATGCGTATTCAATAAGTCTGAGAATCGGCTACTATCTATTTACCATACCCCTTTTATTTATTTTTTAATTAATAGAAATAATTTAGAAGGCAAAACTAATATAAGTTTGCCGGGTCAGGTAGTATATTTACATAAATATATTTTTCAATTCCAATAGTTTTACAACCTCCACGGTATAAGGGGTGGCGGGGGGTGGTATGAAGTGTTGTTCGCTGTAACCGTCAAGCGCCCCATCGCCGAGGGTAGGCGGTTGGAGGTGGCGCGCAAAAACAGGATGTCACCGGTAATCACTGGCTTTTGCTACGCTCTTTATGAACAGAAATAGGACACGCTTGTGCATGAAGAACTAAGCACTTAGAATATACTAATTGTATATGAATAATAAATTAATCTAAAAAAGTAAATGCCTGTATCAGATAAGCCAGGCAAATTCTCTCTTCGAATTATTCTAGAACTATCTAGAATCAATCTTTATTGTACGACACACCGTACTATATACCAGATTCAGTGTTCATTCAGTTCATTCAGTGTTCAGATAATAATAGTTGATCATTTTAACCGTAAGATACACGAACAGATATCGCACTTAGAATAGACTAATCGAAGTAAAAAATAAATTAAAGTAAAAAAAAATATGCTTCAAAAATGTAGGTATGTTTTTGGTATTTCAGCCGGATTACCCCGCTGAATGACTTTTTTATTCTAGAATTTATTAGAATCAATTTATTCAGTATACGAAAGAACGTAAAATAGTTAATTTTAACCGCAAGGCACACTAATATTCTGAGATACCTAGGCTTACTGATAACCAATGCGCGAAGCGGTCCTGCTTCCCTGCCCCCGTCGTGAGATGGGACACCGTGAGGTTTTAGTCGGTAGTGACGGCCCCTCTGGCCCTCGAGCCCGACATACCCCGCCCGTCTCCCCCAGGCTTGTAGCGGGAGATGCGTAAATGCATTTCCTCACGAAAAAAAAAGGCTTACTGATAACAACACAACATGTCAACATTTTAATTTAACATAGGTTAATAATTCGATAACCTTAAATTAAATCTATAGGTAACACTTGGATACCTATAAGTTATGTAATTTATAAAATAGTAGAAAATACTTCAGGTTAATACGGCTGAAATTTATTTTATTACTGTATTGCGGACACGACAATATTTTTTTGTGTATAAACGCAATTTCCGTTTCGTATATGAAATGTATCTTAAAATTTAGTCGTATCTTAAAGGCACCCCAAATAAAGAAGTGTATAAACGCAATTTCCGTTTCGTATATGAAATGTATCTTAAAATTTAGTCGTATCTTAAAGGCACCCCAAATAAAGAAGTGTATAAACGCAATTTCCGTTTCGTTTAAGAAATGTATCTTAAAATTTAGTCGTATCTTAAAGGCACCCCAAATAAAGATGTGAAGTTTAACGCACTAAACATGACTTTTGTCTAAGAAGAAATTACCTGCTAATGTAACCGAGGCAACAAGTTTAGGTAGCTTTAAAGCTCGACTTAAACATTGGCTTGTCGAGGAAACTCCATGATATAGATGACTTTGTAAAAATTAAAAAATTAAATACTCGTATTTTGACATTGTTTAATACAGATTACATATTGAATAACTCTGAAATGTAAACAAGTATATTTTTTTTTGTTATAATATTTTATTAATGATGAATGAATTGACCTGCAAAATATTTTTTACCAATTAATATGATTGTGATTATGAATGAGGCAAACTTCTACTGTCACAATATGGTACAAGCAGTTTACAAATATACCTTTAGGTGTTAGTGTAAATTAGATGGCAATTTTTATAATTAGTGCGAGGTCGTAGTTTTAAAGTGTCTATACACCATAATAGTATATACCTACCTTTATAATTTCGTCCAAATATTAAATAAATTATACCTATTAATGTATAAGTATAAGAAACCTAAGTTTTTCTGATCATTGTGATTATTATTATCTAGGTATTTTGTCCAAATCCTGGCATATTTATTTTTTATATGTATGTATATGTATACTATTTTTTGTTCAATAATAATATTTTAATAAACTGTTTTGTGAGGATTTATTTTCAAAAATATTTTAAATTATAATCTAAATACTATAATATAATAAATTAGAATATATTATATATAGTATTTAGTTACATAAAGTTTCCTAACATATCTATAACCCTGGTAATCTAGCTATAAGGTAATATTTAGCGCGGCCACGTACTGCTGTAAAAGGGAGCGTTATCTCGGCAGACCCTCCATTCATCTTCGGAGGTTTAATTCCGTAACTTTAGATCCTTTTGTCGCTTTGCGCACTCTACTTGTTATATAAAAGTGTACGTTTTAATAAGTGTGCGAATCTTTTTTTTGACTTGATTTTTTACTAGTAGTTTATTTAAATATTAGGTCTTATGATTATTAAAGCTTTTTATATTGTTAGTTATAAAATTGTAGTGCCTACTAAGCATACAATAATATAAATATGTGTTTTTTATACTAAATGTAAAAATTTGTCGCCAAGTGTGTTAATAATACATTAATTCTGTAAATAGTTTCGATAGGCTTAATGATCCTTGTAAACGTAATTCTAAATATTACAACAAAATAGTAGGATCCAAAGGCTTGTATGTACACTACTGTTTTGTAATATATTTGTATTTCTGTATTGTAATAAAGATAATTTAAAACTGAACTGAAGGTCTTATGATGGGTCCTTGACTATATTAGGCGAATTGCCTTGAGTTTTTTCTGTTCCTAAACAAAACCATTCCCTATATTGTATATGTATATGAAAATAGATTTGTTTATATTGATTTAAAACCATAACATAGTTCTTAAACAAACCTATATCCCACATTATATACATGAAAATAACTTTAAAAGTAAGTAAATCAAAGTTGCTATAATTAGATATATCTGGTTAATTTGATGTGTCTGTAATTTATGAAAGAATTCATTAAAATATATTAAATTATGAAATATTACCTACGCAATCTGAGCCTGATTCTGTCTGTATGTCAGTCTGTCAGCTAGATTAAATGCTATTACCTATATAAGACTACTATCGCGTCGCTCAAAATAAAAAAAGCGTGAAAATTTTTAGCGTACCTACCTATCTACTGGCACGGATAGCAGTAGTTATTGCCATTCAGATTGTGGTGACAGTTGATAGTGTCTTAAATACATATTAGCATTGTAAATACCAGACTTGGATGGAAGTACTGGTAATTTTGTAGCTGGGTCTAGACTTAAGACATACATTTATAGTTCCGGCACCCGCTAAGAGATGGCGCTATCAGTTCAGATAAAATAGGTAGGTTATACCACTGTACGCGCTCATTTCGCATTACTACCAAAAGATCCGCATTTTTTTTAACATAAATTAAAGTTGTACAGATGTTTCCTTAACAAAAGTAATATTTGTTAAATGTATTTGACTGATAATGTACTCATCTAAAAAGTAATAAAAATACATAATAATGGGACTTACACTTATTTAGAATGCTTTATTGGCAACCCACACATACATTTTGAGTATTATTAGACTACACATATCATTAGACACTATAAACAATCTATATACGGGCTGAAAAAGCTTTAACCTTCAACCACGCGAATTTGAAAATGAGGATTTGTCCGGAAATAAAAAAAAATACCATAACGCATAAGAATTACATCGGCATGGGCCATTTATGAAAAAAAAACAACAAACATGGCGAACTTTTGACATTTGCGATGCGCGCTGAAACCAAACCCGAGTCGGCTATGATGGCCCCATGGCGGCAATTTCGGACGATATTTCCCATCGACATGGCATGGTGGTTAGCAAATTACTTTTTAGCGGATGCAATGTATATTTCTTTGGGTTAGCAGCGACATTTCATGTAAAATGGGATTATTTTAGGCTTTTAGTAAATTAAACGAATCAAGGAGGTTTTGGCAAAGGAGTCCGTACTGTAAAAAGTTAAATATGTTTGTGGATTAGTGTTGCTATACAAGGAGGCAACTCGGCTAGCATTTTAGATACTCTTCCCACTGGCACTGGCACTTTTAATTTAATTAATTTTAGATTAGATTTAACATTAAGTAATATTTATTGAATTTGTAGTATTTAGTTTTCCCCCAAATAAACTAATTTACATTTTTAGTATGTTTGTAATTAAGTTAGTTTGTAAGTTTTGAATTATATAAATACACCCCAATTTCACACGATTACAGGGTACATGTTACTATAAGTTTAATTTCATTAATAACTTGTGTGCTATGAAAATAAATACATATATTAATAACATATTATTTCCATAGATAACAGAAACAATATATTTTCCGAATAATTTCCTTATCTATTAACTAAAAAGGACAGTCACTAAAGATAATTTAAAGATACCGCTATCCAAGTTTATTAAAGCTGCGGCAAGCTTACAAAATAATAAGTCATGACAAAACGAACGGCAAAAGCAATAAACATTGAGCACTGTGACACGTTATCTAGGTATTTTTAGCTTCAGTAAAAGGTCACTTGTAATTTTTTTCGTCACGCCATTTACAGGTTGTGTCCTTCTTTCTTCATGTTAAAAGTACGTATATGTAGGAAGGTACGTATGTTTGTTCCTACTACTTACAAATGCATAGAGTAGCATTATGTTATGTTGGTTAGGTAGAGTTGCTAACCTGGGTAGGTTAGGTATGTAAGTTAGAACATAGATAACTACACGCTTTATATTAGCTTCACCTGTATGTTTGTTTGTTTGTAACCGACTTCTTTGAATAGAATAGAATAGAATAGAATGTCTTTATTGTCATATTGTTAAATAATTATTACATTATATAAACATAATCATAACTATCATCAATATGGACTCGTCAGTATTTCATTCAATAATAATCAATAAATTAAATTAAAAGAATAGCAGCTGTATAGGGGCTTTGTCGAAAAGTAAATAATTATAAATAAATAAAAAAAGTATAATTATAAAATAATATCCTTATTCAATTTTGGGCGCGATTTTGATCCACTTTAAACGGCCAGATTTCGTTGAGAGGATCGATGACAATACACTAATTTGATAATTTTTTTTTTTTTTTTTTTGTATTTTTGTTTGTTTGTAACCGACTTCTTTAGGCGCGATTTAGACCCACTTAAAACGGCCAGATAAGCGTGTTTTTTAGTTTTTTTACTACTATTATTTTGTTATTTTATCCAGAAGCTTCAGTTAATTACTTAGTAGTAATTAAGCCTCTGAGTTTTATCCGGATTGACAGTAAGATTAATTTTTTTAAGTTCGGAGGGAATCTGCTCTTAAAGAATGTAATTTGAAGAAGGGACGGTAGGTTCTTTCTATACGGGATCCTATTGCATTTTCATTAGTTTAGCATCGCATAGTATTAGTATCGCATATGTGTACATTTATTTATTTATATGTTTTTTTATAATATAATTATATTTGTTTTTATTCAGTTATATTTATGTTTTTATATTTCACGTTTATTTAAAAGTACGGACGAATGAAAACTATACATAGCCCGCAATTAATTGTAATTAATATTGTATACTTCGTACATCATTATCATCATCCACAGCCGATTCTATCCCACTGCTGGGTAGAGGCCTCTCTCCTTTCATGCCATCTGTCTCGGACCTAGTACATATTTGAATATTTTTTTTTATTTTTAAAATAATTAAATGGATATATTTATTGTAGTGGCCGATTATAAATATATAACAATTTGTACCTAAGTATACGTTTATTATAGGTAGATAAAGTATTAGGTTTACCTATTTGTAATTAAAAAAAGACATCTTAGAGAGTTTGCTCGCTGGGTTTTTGAACCGTATTATTTCGACTTTCTTGTGTCGTATGTACAGTTAGTTTTTAGACTTCAAATAAGTTAGTTCTCTACATTCTACTAACGCATTATGATTACTATCATTCATTTAATTTCCTTGCATTTTGAGTCTTATTTTCACAACATAAAGTTTATAATTGGATAGCAGACGAGACCTCCATTGTGTCCCTCTCAGGTTATAATAAAATAAGAGATTACATCTTTGCGTAAGCAACAATACGACCTACTGTTGTTTTACGTGTACAAGGGTTCCTTCTTTGTTGTAATTTAAACCTTATAAAAACTACATTATGGTCGAAATTTATTTCAGTTTAAACCAAATTTTGATTATAACAAAGTTAGATTGTTGTGATAGGTAATCGGTGGCTTTAAAAGCGTTTAAAGTTTAGCCACCTGTTAACTTATTCGTTGATTGCTGATATTTATAATACAGGTAATATGTAGTTACTTGTGCACTAATAGTTGAAAAGTTAAGTGTAGATAGATATATGGGCTCTTATGCGGTACAAAAGCTTTTCCATTTCACCCCTTATTTTTTGGCAAAGGTTACGACGTATTTTATCTTGTTGTTTTTTTATTAAACGTATCGTAGGGAGATCGTTGGACTGCAGTTTGCGACATCCCGGATCGAATCAAGCCTTGCACCAATGACTTGTTTTCCAATTTATGGCTTGAATTTACGGCGAAGAAAATCATTGAGAGGTAATCCACACATAGACCATAAAAATCTGAAGACTTGTGTCATCCATCAACCCGCACTTGGCCAGCGTGATCATAGCATATATCTCTCTCCTCGTGAAGATCCCGAGTCTTAGAATTAGCACTTCTAAGACTCGGGAGCTAACATGAGCTATACTTTTTCTCTTCCGTGAGATATACAATCTTAATAACAAGTCATAATGTCTTCGGAAACTTAAATTTATACCGTTTTTTCCAACTTAATTCAAGGACAATGTCTATAAAAGAGTTTTTCGTAGATTTAGGACCATTGTCAGAATAGATAATTGTGGGTCTCGGTAAAACATCAGATTCTTTATCCCTCCATCCTTTGTCCTCAATCAATTCAAGGAAGGTAAGATAAGCGACGGAAACCGGTACGAGACGTACCTGCGGTTATGTTTCAATAACAGTCTCAGTTTATGACCGATTACACGGTTCGACACCACTCCGACCTAAAACGAAATAAAACCTCAAAAACGGATACGACCCAAGAATGCATGCGATAGTGATGTGAGTCATTCTATCACTGGCCACCTCGAAGTTTTGACATGTCCAACGCTAACAAACCTCTATGCTAAACGACAGTAACCTCTATTCGTCTCTGCAAAGAGTTCATACAACAGGTCAGAGGTTGGCGGTCAAAGAGACGGTTACGACAAAATAATGTTTGCAGTCGGCCAACTCAATTTACTCTCCAGAAAATATGTACGCCGCTTTAATACCGTGTTTTTATGCGCTGTAATAATAAGTTTGTATATTTGGTTAATGGTAAATTAGTTTAAAGTATTATAACAGAAGTTTAGACTACATTCCGTCGGCAAGCAGTGGCTTATGGCTCGAGACGCGGTTTTCAAATGATGTAAATTATCAATTACGGTAGCCGAAGTTATAACAATCTCTTTGTGAAATTGAATATTGTTACTGGTTGGACATGAATATTAAAATACATAATGCCTAGATGGACTTACTCTCTTATTTCTTTATCTGAGGAGGCACTCGTATCATATTGTGATACCTACTCACATGCAAAATCATAGAGAAAAGTTAAAAGGGAAAACCAAAAAAGGCGGCACTACATTTTTTCTAGCCATACATCAAATTTACAATACATATTTTGCGCTTGGAGAAGTCTTTAACTACAAAACGCTAATTAAACGAGCTTTTTCTAATATTCAGAACTAGATATCATGTGAGAAGTAATATATGTACCTGATCGCTCTTGATGGGTTGTCTGACTCTGCCCCCGGCATTGACGGCATACCCTACTCATTTATAACCAAGGCTAGTAAAAAAGTAAAAAGTAGCTTTCTAGCAATAATAAATGATCTCTACCAAAAAGGTATAGTCCCTGAATCATGGAAAACCCAAGTGGTAATCCCTATTCTAAAACCAAAAGGAAACCCCTCAGATCCTAATTCTAGACGTCCTATCGCCCTATCATGTACCACAGCAAAAATAACAGAAATCCTGATCAAAAATAGATTAGAGTGGTATGTTGAAAAGAAAGAACTCCTCTCTAGATCCCAATTTGGATTTAGAAAGGGCTTTAGCACACTAGACAGCCTAAGCATTTTAACCACAGAAATTCAAATTGCTGCCAAAAGAGAGGAGTACCTAACTTGTGTATTCCTGGATGTCGCTTCAGCATATGACAATGTCATTATTCCAGTACTAAGAAACAAACTGTTGCAGCTTAGTATCTCAGCGAAGATGGTCCATTTTATATGCTGTTTCCTTGTAGAAAGAATGATCATTATACAATCCCAGGATACACAATTGACCCCTAGAACAATTTGGAAAGGACTCCCTCAGGGTTCTGTCCTCAGCCCCCTTCTTTACAGCCTATACACTGTTGATCTAGAAGAGTCAGTCAACCCTTACTGCCAAGTCCTCCAATATGCCGATGACCTAGTATTATATTCCTCTTCTAAAAATATTCTCAGTAATGTAGACAACATCAACAATGCGCTTGTATATTTAGATTCTTGGTTGCTGGATCATGGTCTGACTATATCTCCCTCTAAAAGCAAAGCTGTAGTTTTCACAAGGAAAAGACTCATCCCTGATGTTAGCATCATTTATAGCAATGAAAGCATTCCGCAAAGCAACTTCTCAAAGTTTTTAGGAGTTTGGCTCGATTCGCGACTAACAGGGCTCACTCACTGTGAATACATTGCCAATAAATGCGAAAAAAATATAAACATCCTCAGATCATTATCAGGCGTCTGGTGGAGCTCCCACCCATCTTCACAAAAGCTTCTATACCAGGCAACCATCCGCAGCCATATGGACTATGGAATGTTTTTGCTAGCCCACGGTAACAAAACTGCCCTAGCCAAACTCTCAAGTATTCAGTCCAAATGCCTCAGACTCATACTAGGCACCATGAAAAGTTCCCCAATTAATGCCATGCAAGTGGAAAGCGGGGACCCGCCTCTACACCTTCGGAGACAATTTTTGGCCGACCGCTTTATTAATAAACTAATCCAAAACTCTAATCACCCACTTATCTATCTTCTTGAAAAGCTACATTCCCTGATCTACAATCAAAATCAGAGTCTAATCAGGAATGTACCCTGCCTGATCCAAAGTTTCACAAAATATATGTATGCTTTTCCCCATAAAATCATCCAGTATCCCCTCAACCCCCTTTTTCAATCTTCATTTGAATCCTTAATTTTCCAACCCAACATTCTACTAGACATCGGCATAATTAAAGATACCCCTGAGCCTGGTAAACTAATAAATTACATCATAGAAAGCTCCTGGAATGACTGGCTTCCAATCTACACCGATGCATCTAAGATGGGTAAAGATTCTGATGTAGGTGCCGCTGTCTGGATTCCCAAATATAAAATTATTCTCAGCTGTAAATCCCCATCTTTTGCCTCTGTCTTCACTGGAGAAAGTATAGCTATTCTAGAAGCAATATTATATGTTATTTCTCATAACATAAGGAAAGCAATTATACTAACAGACTCAAAAAGTTGCTTACAGGCTGTTAGTGCCAACCAGTTTAAAACCAAAAATAAATTCCCAATCATTCTTCGTATCAAAGAGGAGCTGCTAAAATGCCACTACTTAGGGTTACAGGTAGCTTTAGCTTGGATCCCAGGTCATGTTGGTATTACCGGCAATGAACAAGCAGACTTATGCGCGAAACAAGCGGTTGCTCTAGGCCACTCTAATTACTATCATATATACTGCCATGACCTCTCTTCTTCGTGCTATCCTATACTTCACAATGCTTGGGAATCTCTTTGGCAACAAAGCCAACTTATTAAGGGGAAATTTTTTGGTCAAGTTCAACCATCAATCCCTCGCAAACCTTGGTTCTCACAATTCAAAAAACTCACTAAGAGAGTCACCTCTACTCTATGTCGCTTGCGATTGGGTCACGCCTGTACACCTGTATTTCTAGCCAGAATCAGAGTTCGCGACCACTCTTTGTGCGAATGTGGTATAGACATAGGCAACACTGACCACATTTTCTTTAACTGCCCGAGATTGCGCTATTCACTGTATGACTCGATTCCGGTTGAATTTCCCCGTCCAACTAACTTTTCCAACCTTCTACCTCTTGTAAATTCTAAATTTGTATATGTTCTAAGTAAGTTTATTGTTATTAATAATATCAAATTGTAAATACATGTATATATTCTATGTTATATGTACCCCTATTAACACATGTGATGTCCTGTGAGTGTCTTGTGTTTGTTTCAGATCTATGTACTAATACCATCAAAACATGCTCAAATTGAAAATTCCCGCGTTCCTGATCACCGATCATCTGCGAAACGTCAATCGACTTTGACACATTAACCGGCCAATCCCTACAGCGTTTGTTTTCTAGCCAACCACGCGACACTGGCGCTAAATTGCGGCAATACCGCAGAGGCCGCAAACAAAAATTGAAGTTGAATATATGTACCTACTCGTATTTACATTGACAGATCTTTATTCCTGAAACGGAATTAGCGTAGGTAGCACAGCAGCATGGTTGTTATTTTTTAGTTATGCCAGTTTGGCATAGCCATAGACTAAGTTTTTTCCTGAAGTACCACCTCTTTTGTTTTTCGTTATCCGTGGATACTTCCAACAATCTGGCACCCTCAGTCTGCCTCTCACTCCATTTAGTCTATGCGTAAAAATAATCTATGTTTAAAAACGTGTGCTAAAACTACCGGTTTATTGTAATACATATTTTAAATATCAAATGTGACCACAATGTAGGTTCCGGTTTGCGAAATAAATGAGTCAAAGATAAATCCATATGTCATTCATGTAAGCTAGAAGCTGATTTATAGCAGACTTTCTTTTTTAAATTATATTTGTTAAACGGTTTTAGACAGCTGTGATATTACTAACCTTTTTCCTTGTTTGTGTTTATTGTTATTCCAATAAAACTGAATAAACCGCAGACCTATCATTTAATCGGGATTTAATAGGAATTTTAGGGTCCTATAGCGCTTTAACTGGCCAATTTTGCTTTCGTTTGTCTGTATGTTAATATTTTAGTTCAGTATTAGTATTCAAATTTATTATTGTATCATAATTGACCTTGTATTAACACATAGGCTACTTTTTATATCGGAATAACGCGAGTAAGACCACGGGCGAGATAGTTGGAAAATAAATAACATCATATTTTAGTTTTATTTGATACGAGTACGTGTTGAATAATATCCATGTCACAATGTTAGTTACCGTACTCCTCCGAAACGGCTTGACTGATCTTTACCAATTTTTATACGCGTATTCAGTAGGTCTGGGAATCGGCTACTATCTATTATTTAAGGCAAAACAACGTTTGCCGGGTCAGCTAGTCTTAATATATATAAATCTCGTGTCACAATGTTTGTCCTCAATGGACTCCTAAACCACTTAACCGATTATAATAAAATTCGCACACAATGTGCAGTTCGATCCAACTTGAGAGATAGGATAGTTTAAATCTCAAATTATAGTCGCAATTTTAATTTATTGCTAATTATTGTGTTATTATTTGACAGTCACAATTATCTGTTAACTCTAAATGATTCTAACAGATGTCGATACCTTTCGACTGGGTTGATTAAGTAATCAATAGATGGCGCTGCTATGGTAAATCTACGAACGTGTCATATAAGCTACACTATCTATTTTTCATACCCCTAAGTGAGGCGAAACAACGTTTGCCGGGTTAGCTAGTATTTTATAAAAAAAAACATTAGCAGTACAAAACAGGCAGCTAAACCTGCAAGTCATTATAAGTGAGTCGAGTGTCTGGGAACCTACGCGTTATACCTAATGACCCGTGAGCCTAGGCCGACCTTAGCCTCCATAACTTTGAAGCTTTACCGCTTTGTAACGTCACGACAAGCGATTTGTTTTTCATGGCCTCGTGATTAGTAAGGTTCTCTGCTGTTTTGTGTTAGCGAGTAGACAGATATAGTGTTGGGAGTTTTCAAACTTCATTAACCACTTTTATGTGATATCTGACGACCTTGTTGGCGTAAAGGTTACCATGCCGGACTGCTAATCAGAAGGTTCCGGGTTCGATTCCTGGCCCGGTCAACATCTTTGTGCTTAACTAAATTTGTTGGCTGTGGGTCTGGGTGTTAAATATGTATTTATATATCATAAGTATGTAGTATATCAGTTGTGTTAGCAACCATAATACGAGCTAGAAATGGTTCAGTATGGGCCTAACCAGCCGTGTGTGTCCTAATATTTATTTATTTATATTTATACTTATGTATAGATAGTAGCGGAAGGAGAGATAGACCAAAGAAGACGTGGATGAATTGTCTGAAGGAGGATATGAATGAGAAGGGAGTGAATGTGGAGATGACGGCTGATAGAGTAGCGTGGAAGAGAAAAACAGGCTGTGCCGACCTCACCTAGTGGAAAATGGTAAAGGAGAAGCAGAGTATAGATAGGTACTCATATTATTAAATTAAATTAAGTAATCACATGTTCATTTGAAATGGTGTCCCATATATACTTGTTTCATCTTGCAAGTTGTCTTATAGCAATTGTAAAACAAAATAGTTGGCAACAAAACTAATAAAATTCTCTACAGCTCCAGAACAAAGTTTAAACATTGAAAACACTTTCTAAGGCTAGTTCGGGCTTGTCTTATCCAAGTTTTATGCTTATGTATTTAATAAAATGTTTGATTTGTAAGTTTTAATTTTATTGTGCCGTAAAGTTTGTTTTAATTGTTTTTTTTTATAAGTCACGTGATACGAGTAATAACAATTTAGTTAGTTTATTAATAGATATCTTTTGTACATACTAGTAAGATCACCTACTATTATTCAATTTGTATTTATGTATTCTATTTATATATACGAGTATTATGCAAATATTTAAGTAGTTTATAGTACAAATTTAACATAATTTGCAGACGTTTCATTATTTCTATCTTACTAAATATATAACCTGTGTTTTAAAATATTGATCATTACGTTATGAAGTTATAATATTAGCCAGCTATAAAATCTGTGTAAGCCCGATCTAAATAATTTATTATTTAGGGTCCGCATTGCGGTAATCTCGACTTTATCTACGGTACGCTTAGGTAAAGGTACATTTTCTAAATAAATATGTTCAAGCTTAGCAGAATCTAGCTTGTTCAATACATACTTGTTCAGTACAATACATACATTTCGTTTTAATAATTCAAACACATTTTTTTCTCTCAAGACTATAATTTGTTTTTGTATCGAGAAAATGGTGGCGATTCAGCGGCACACACGACTAAAATAAATTTAAAGAAGCACCGTCTCTTTTCATCTAATGTGGCCAGAAAGAGACGGCACGTTCTGAACCACACACAAAACAACTAAAATCACGTCAAATATGGAATGTCCAGGCAGTTTTAGAGGTGATACAAATGAGTGCGGTCTAAAGTCGCCTATATTTTCTACATTTGACGTGATTTTAGTTGGTTTGACTATGGTGCAAAACGTGCCGTCTCTTTCTGGCCACCTAAGATGAAAAGAGACGGGGCTTCTTTAAATTTAGTTTAGTCGTGTGTGCCGCAGGCCGCTGAATCGCCATAGCAGTAGATATGATAATCATATCAGTAGGTAGCAATATCAATTTGATTTTCTAGGCCGATAAGAAATTTGTACGATTCCTTATCTAGAAAAAAAAATGTTTTATTTGAGATAATACGAGGTTATCAGGATATTTAACCGATTCAGGGTCAAAATGAATATCCATGAATTACATAAGGGTAGTAAAGAATTTTCTAATGCTTGCCTGCTCTAGTCTCAAGTTGAAAAATCTGTCTCCAAGTACCTAAAGGTATATTCCGGCAGCCTCCTTGTGAGCCAGTAATACTTGACTAGGCATACTCCACCTTAGACCAGTGTCGCTAGCTGGTGTTGTAGTCAAATGCCTAGCTGAATTGTGTAAAAAAAAACAAAACAATCCTACTATCTTTAAGATAATAAAGGAACATAAATACAACATTTGAATGTTAGTTTTTAGGGTTCCGTACCAAAAGGTAAAAACGGGACCCTACTACTAAACCACCGGTGTCTGTCTGTCTGTCTCCAGGCTGTATCTCAGAAACCGTAATAGCTAGAAAACTGAAACTTTCACAAAATATGTATTTACCGTGCCGCTATAACAACAAATAGATACTAAAATTTAAAAAAAATTAAGGGGTCCTAATACAATAAACGTGTTTTATTCGTATTTTTTTGCTATATATATCAATAATGGTAGGTGCTAGACACTTAAAATTTTCACAAAATTCATAAGAGTATATTGGCCATCAAATATATTTTTATCCAAGATGTAAGCAACATTTAAAAAAATAATAATAAAGATTTAAAATTGAAAGAAAGAAAGAAAAATATTGCTTATTATGCACAAAATCGATGAATGAATACACATTTCTAATTACTTAGTTAGCCATTGTAAACTGTTCACGTAAGGCATCTTAAGGCGGTCTTATTCAACTTTTTGCTGTTTTAAGTGACGTTTATTTACTTCCTTGATAAACTAAAAAATATAAAACTAGTCTCATATCAAAATTTAACATTTTATCTAGTGATCACAAGAAACAGAAACACGATTAGTAACAATTCGCTCGATAGAATTTTGTTTTGAAAAAAGCTCTAATTTACCATAAATTGGGTATTATCCTTTATATTTTTTTGGATTGGTGAGAGATCCTATCACTAAAATGATGTCAAAAAAATATCAACAGACAAAGCACAAAATTTACAAGGATTCTGTAGAGATACTTTATATCTTGCCATACAAAAATTAACCAGGAAAAAATAAAACCCTAATAAATGAAACCGATCCATGCCATAGACGCGCTCGCGCTCGCCGGCCAGTACCCGCCGAGGCGTCTCAGAGAGTGGACGTATCGCTCGTTGTTCCTAATTGTCAGAAATTCCGAATTTTTGTCGCGGTGATTTTCATCCTAAATATGGGCAGAAAAATAAAAAGAAAATGACTCCAAAGGCATATCGGAAAATGGTAAGTACCTTCCACCTTTTTCTTTGTTGTAGATTGTAGACCACTTCGTATGAAAACAATCATGCCACAGTCAAAAATAAACAGAATGAAAAAATGAAATCAGAATTAGGTATCAAGGTTTATCTTTTTTGAACACAGGTTTATTTATAATATATTTTATTAGGATACTTGTACCTATATTTTTAACCGACTAAGACAAAAGGAGGGTTATGATTTTAACAGCATATCTACGTTTGTACGTAGTGTATGTTCATCTGTGCCACCATATCTCCTCAACTACGTAGTAATCATAATTTGGCAATCGAGGTACCTATCAACAGACGCGTCTTTACGCTCCCCGCTTTTACGCTATAGGATATATATGACGTCACACAAAATTTAAAAGACGTAGAAGTGGCTAGCAAAATATTTTATAAATTAAATTAATTTTACATGTACCTAAGATTTATTATGTGCTTGTTGCAGTGCTGCAATGACAAAGCGGAAACAAAAATCCAACGTCGAAATTGGATCTGTTTCGAGCGTCGAGTGAGTATTATTATTACATTATATAAAGTATTTTTATATATTCCTATTTAAAATAAACGAAATTAAAACTCTTACTGATTGTATGTGTTTAAATACAGTGTAATTTTTAGGGAACTAGTTGCAATGGACCCTACAACCAGCAGCGATCACGAAGACCTTTGTGACCAAACCTTTTGCCACATTATCCAACGTCGAAATGGGATCTGTTTCGAGCGTCGAGTGAGCATTATTACGTTATATAAAGTATTTATATATATATATATACATATATATATTCCTATTTAAAATAAACGAAATTTAAACTCTTACTGATTGTTTGTGTTTAAATATGATGTAATTTTCTGTTTCAGTGTTGAAACAGAATTGCCAGAAATTACTGTTGAAAAAATCAGTGAAAGCGATGATTTTCGACCCATTGCTGGAAGGAGATTGATCTTTACGTGAAAATTTACTAGATGGCGCTGATGACGCCTTAACTCGCACAATTGTTTCTTTCGCAGAATATGTATACGAAATTATATTGTAATTGCGGGGTTTTTTGTTTATGTGAAAATTAACTAGATGGCAAGGCGACGCTTTAATTTGCGCAATCGTTTCGTTCGTTCGCAGAATATGTATGTGAAACCATATTGAAATTTCCAATATTTGTTTACGTAAAAGTTAACTAAATAATCTTAGAATTCGAGGCAATACTCACGAACTAATTGGTGCGTGATTTAATTATTTTTGATGTCAAAGCGTCAAGTTCGGAATTATAAATTATGATAATATTTTGTGGCATTTGTGGCAGTGCTTATATCCGTTTGACATCGATGTCAAACATCAATCATCATATTAATTTAACAGCACATAGGTAACAAAATTCGGTTGTGATATATAGATAAGTCTTTACTGTTTACAACAAAAATGTTAGAATAAAACTACTTAATTTACTTTTGCAATTTAGGGAAGATAAGGAGGTTAGAAGTAAAGGTTTTCCTAAAGTTTTCCTCTATTGTTTTATTCAACCCTTTCCACTGCACTAGAGGTTTCATGACATAAACAATCTAATTGTTATTTTAAATTTAAGATTTATAACTTAACTTTGTTGTTTGTGTGACTTTGAATATGATAATTGTGATTGAAATTTGAAATTTAAGTCATCATCTTATAAAATCAAAACGCCCCTTTATGCAATACTAGCTGACCCGGCAAACGTTGTTTTGCCTAATAATTATTTTTATTCTAGTTTCTAGACAAAATCAGTGCCAGCAAAGAAAGATAATGTTATAGTGTTTTATTTAACAAACATTTATTTGTTCTTCATATATGGCACCGACTCCAAGAATACAGGATTAAAAAAAAATTTTTCAATAAAAATGTGGTTGCTGTGCCTCACTCGACATAGATAGGTATAGTGTGTCGCGCACTTTTTTGTAGATATTTATAAGATCTACAATTAATTACAACATTTTATGGTTCTATCTTTTGTAGTTTAGGCAGCGTACGCAATATAAGTAACTTCTTGGGTTGATTTTTTTCAGTTTGTGTCCGAAAAATCCAAATATCTTACGGAACCCTATTTTTTTCCAAAATAAAATATAACCTATGTTACTTGTGGATAATGTAGCTTTCGTATGGTGAAAGAATTTATAAAATCGGTCCAGTAGTTTTTGAGCCTATTCGTAACAACCAAACAAACAAAGTTTTCCTCTTTATAATATTAGTGTAGATAGATAAAAAGGTATTGTTTATACAAATAATTAAAAAAATAGGTAATCCAACAAGATAAAAAAAAATCATGTGTGTTATTCACACCTGGTAGAAGTGAAACCTTCAAAAATACGATGAAAAAGCTCTACAAATAAACGTATAATACGTTCACGTATACAAAACACCATTGTTGTTGTTGTGATGCCTTTTCTAAAACTTTGTACTACGAATGCGCGCACAATACAGTCTCTTTTTCGTTTCATCGACTTTCAAATCACAACGATGCTAAATAATTTTTCACTTCAAAATATGATTTCATTTGTACCTGATATTTCACAAATTGTTACAGTATCATACAATTTTAGAGAAATTATACAAATGATGAATTAAGAAAACTAACGTTGTGCTAGCCTTAGTTACCTAAGTAACTGCATTTACAATGTCTAGAATGACACTGTAAAAAGATAAAAATATAAAATAATAAGTTTGCTCACTCTGTCAACTTATTTTTTACACTGTGGCGCCGGAACGACTGGTCGCCGGGACAACCACCCAGTCTTAGATCGCGAGTTCGCCGCGCGCGCTTGTGTGCGTAGCGACTTTGTTCGTATCGAGCGCTATTTGCCTAAAGTGTCAAACTAAGCTCGCCTTAATATTTTCGCGTAGAAAACGGTCACACTTACTTATTAGTAAGTATTAATAAGTGTGACCGTTTTCTACGCGAAAATACTTAGCTAAGAAGCACAAGAATAGACTAGAATGGCGACTATGGAAATAGGAAACTATGGAATAAACTGGGGGAGGCCTATGCCAAGGAGGCGACAGCTACATAAACCGATAATTTAACTGACAAGAGAAATCGCACCATTAATATGATACAACAATTATTATAGCTATTGACAAATAAATCGAAAATTTGACATTTAATTTTAATAATCAATTTAATGAGTAGTTATAATGAAATTAATTTTGATAATTGATAAGAGTTTAATATATGTGCATGTAAATATGTTGTAGTTGAATAAAAGGCTTTTTTACTTTTACTTTAACTTTACTATGTGCACAAAAGGAGGTCCTAATTATTAAGCTTATGGAGAAGATGGTGGTACAGGCTCTTTGTGGTTATAGCTTGGTGAGGCTAATCACTGAGAGAAACAATCCACTCCAAGGTCCCAGCGCTTCTGCTAGCTTTATAACCCAACCTTCTAGACGTTATTTCTGTAAAACATTATAATATTCGATGCTTCGGCGCAACTTTTAAAACTAAAATTGTATAAACAAAGGTTAACATTGTAGATAAATCTCTGCTTCTAATCTACCCATTACGGCGCATAGCGTCTTGGCGCAAATGTTTTAACTTGTTATTAATAGTTCACAGTTTAACATAGTAAACCAAGGCGTTGCTTTGTTTATTAAATTACTCGTAAGTACTAGTTAAATAAAACAAAAGAATAAAAATTCAGAAATTTAAATACAATATGTCAAACTTACACAATAATATCATGAAATTCTTAATAAAGAGTTATATTTTCTAAAACAAAAGAATACAAATTCTGAGATTCAATTTAATTACAAATTGAACTCGGACAATATCATTAATTTCTCAATAAAGCGTTCTATTTTCTAAAACAAGGGAATACTAATTCTTTGGTTAAATTTAATTACAAATTAAACTTAAGCAATATCATTTAATTCTAAAGAGTTATATTTTTAAATAAATATGAAAACTTTTTCGCGCTCCGAAAAGAGCGGGAAAGCGCTACGCTAGTGATAGGTGCGAGCGAGGGGGGCGCGGGGCGCGGGGCGGGGCGGCGGAATAATCGATACCCCATAGAAACATAAGTAGGGTGGACATACAAGCCAGATTATTGCCGTATTTGGCGCCAAACTCAAGTTATTCCATAGTTTCGTACGTTTACAAGAAATGTGCTTTTACCAGGGCGCCAAATTTTCGCTCAACTCTTTTGATAAAAATATAATACATAGGTACTAAGCGAAAAATAGTGCATGATTTTTTTCATTCTTAACCAGACTTGTGTAATAGAAATGACAGCAAAATGAAACTTATATCAAACACTTAAACACAGGTACCGTTAAAATAAACACGTAATATATAAGTATTGTAGACAAAATCAGTGATTTTCATTTTAAAAGTTATTTATTCAACATACAAATAACACAATATACAATATAAATATTACTTTATTGTACATCCACATAAAAAAACGGCTAAAAG
Source organism: Mellilla xanthometata (assembly GCA_035578125.1). Lineage (NCBI taxonomy): Eukaryota > Metazoa > Arthropoda > Insecta > Lepidoptera > Geometridae > Mellilla > Mellilla xanthometata. The sequence continues at coordinate 10,469,638 of JAPUBQ010000010.1, forward strand.
TGAGGAAATAAAATATTTACACATAGAGTACAAAGGCGACCTTATCACCTATGGTGATATCTACCAGGCTTATCAGGCTAAACAACTCTTTGAAGCTCTTAATAGCATTAATATTGGTTATAATGTAAATTATATTATGTATCTTACAAATATAAATATACATTCAAAACTATAAGCAGAATACATAATGTAAATTTTGAAAAACTTTTTGCACCAAGTTCATTTTTAAAGAGATATTCTAAGAAATTGGCTTAGTTTACGAATTGAATTCGCGTGTATTTGAACTACCTGTATTATCTTAAGTTTAAGAACTAAAACAAAATCAGTCAACCATAGTTAAGCTTAACATAAGGCAAGCTGTGGTCAAACGTGACCATTCAGCATAAAAAAGTTATTATTTCCTCTAAAGTAGAGTTGTCCCGAATCTCTTTTGTTTCTCGGTTCGAATATTGACAAGCTTACAAAAATGTCACACTTTTCTTGGTCAATTAAAATATATTGAAATAAAAGTGTTCTTCTATATTCAAAAACAATTATTTTGGTTGCCAGTAAAATTCAGTAACAGCAAAAGCTGATGTTCTTAGTTTAAAATAAGATTCAGTGAAAGTGTAACAGAAGATCAAACATGGCCGCGTCACCCCAGCCCGAGGGTCGATGGTAAAGTATAAATCGTTTTCTAAATATTTCCGACCCCATAGTGCAACGTGCATCGGGGTCAACAACCTATCCCATGCACTGATCAATGCAGATGGATAACTTTTGACTTATCTGTCAGTAAAATATTTATTTACTCGCTAAAATCATGAGAGGAACCTCCATTTCTAATTTCATGTTAGTTTGAGCTGACCGTTGATATCTATGTTAGTCATTCCGACAGTTTAGAATATTATTTATATAGAAGCATAGACTAACCAACACAAAGGGACTTAATTCGTCTAAGATAGAAGATAGGTTGGTTTTTGGGTTCCATATCTAAAGATCAGTGAAGTACAGGATAGGGGTGTGCCTTGGGAGAGTCCTATGTCCAGCAGTGGACGAGCATAATGTCAATTAATCTATTAATTAATTGACATTTTGCACACCGCATATGCGGTAGCCTACAAGGGACATTTGATAATATTTTCTATGTTTTTTTATTACCTGTGGCTACGCAAATAGATTATTTCATTTCAATTCATTTCATAAACTGATGATAATAATGACGACCTAAAGATACAGACAGCGGAGGCTTAGTAAAGGTTAACTTCTGTCTGTCTGAAAAACTGTGATATAAGAGCTGAAATTTTTACTAATTGTGTATTTCTGTTGCTAGTATAACAAAAAAATACTACAATAAATTAAAATTAAGAAGGGTTAACAACAACAACAAACGTTATTTTTTAATGACAATGGTACGGAACCCTTCTTGCGCGGGCCCGTCTCGCACTTGACCAATTATTTAAAGTGAGTATCTGTCATATTCTGTGTCATATCATGGGGGCGGATGGTATACCATGTCAAATCGTCAATATTGAACTTGGTTGTGTGAAGTGATTTCGAGGCTTCAATTAAAATGCTTACGTTACCATAGCAACGATAATTAAGTCAATGAATAAGGTACGAGGGAATTCTTGTACACAATTTACTAGTAGGAGCAATAAATAAATAAAAACAATTAATTACACAAATAAATAAATACTAAGACATGTTTCACAAACGATTGGTTAGCGTAATACTTTGTAAATTAGCGTATTACTATTATTTACCATGTCATTCTTAGTCAGACCTTGTTTGTTTTCCTTTGCTTACCTTGATCTATCCTCTTATCTCGGCTACAGTTTTGAGAACGCTATTCTTACTTAAGAAGATATCAAATACAGGCAAAAATTAAAACATATAAATATATGTTTTTTTTATTAATTTCATATAATTTGACACTATTTTGGAAATTTCTAGCAATTTAGCATTTAGCACAATTTTTTTGTACACATTTCACACACGGCTGGCTAGCCCCATACTAAACCATTTCTAGATTGTGTTATGGTTGCTAACACAACTGATATACATACAAACACATACATTAATACTTTATACCGTTACATATTTAAAAACCAGACCGAGAGTTAACAAATTTAGCTTATCACAAAGATGTTGGCCATCCCGGGATTGAACTGGTGAATATCTGGTTGGCAGTCCGGCATGGTAACCATTACACTAACAGATCGCCAGTATTATCGAAGTTTTAGCAATCTGTTTACATTTTGTAGCGAAGTTTCAATGTTTACTGTAACAGCCTGGGTATCTGGAAGCGAAGATGAATTGTTATTGTTTGACTAGTTCAGTTATTGGCTATATTAGTTACATAACGTTTGTAAATAAATTAAGTTAAGTGTAAATAAGTTATAACTTATTGACTCAGGCGTTACTTTGCGGAAATCCATTGTAAATAGAAGACAAAATTAAATATTTAGTGTACTTCCGCTGTGATCCGAAATCCAAATTAAGACAAGTAAAGGAAAAAATAACTAAGATTAATTAAGATTAACGTTACCTATCTCAATTCGGAAATTCTTAACTCTACACGTGTTTCGCCTAACCACAAGGCATCATCAGGAGATGCTGACTCTTCGAACGACAAGTCGAGAGTAAACTAAGTAACTTAATTTGGATTTTGGATCACAGCGGAAGTACACCAAATATTTAATTTTGTCTTCTATGTAAATAAGTTATTTCTATGTAAGCGTGATCATAGTGTAGATTATTATCAGACAAGACAAGGTTTAATGAGAAACTATTAAAAAAAATGTATGTGCGAATTCAAATTCGTTTATTTAATAGCATAAATAAATAAGTATAAAATGAAAAGCGCTTTATACCTAAACTTTAGCATATTTACGATATTGGTATTTTCCCGAGAATTACAATTTGGGGGTCTTCAAATCCAGAGTAAATAGGTTCCTTCTAGGCAAGCGTGATACATCTTAGACCACAGTCAAGCTTAACATCAGGCAAGCTACGGTCAAACGTAAGCCTATTTATCATTAAAAAAAAATGGTGCAATATAAAGCACGATATTGGTAAATTATTCCTAAAGGTTTACATTTTGAAACCACTATAAACCACTTCTAATCATACTAATTTACTAATGATTACATTGTAAATGCGAATGCTGTATGTGTGAATAGGTATGTTAGTTACTTCTGAACTCTCAAAACCATTTAGGTTGAAACATCTCAAATAATTTCATTGAATTTTGACATGGAGATAGTTTAGACTGTGGATAAACACGTGGTTACTTTTATTCCGTACTAATGACCTTAGTAAAAATCGAATTCCATAATTTATAAAAAAACATAAAACAAATATATATACACGATGTTTTATGTTATGATAATATATTATGTTTCTATATGATAATGTAATTAAAAATGAAGTAATGTATTTTACAGGACTTAAGAATATTTACAAAGCATAGAAAAGACGAAAATTTAGTAAACCAAAAAAATAATGAGCGCCATCTTGAATTTGAAGTGATAATATATGATAATATATTAAACACCATGGATCAGGTCTAGTTATATTGACAAACCACATTTCACCCACATTTCCAGAATGGCAGTATGACTTCAGGTGTGATATTTTCAGAGAACGCAGAGAGTCAAAGCGTTATTGGATTTGTACGCAATAAAAACGTAAAAAGGGGCGAAGAGATAGAAGGAAGAGAGAAGACTACGCTTGGAAGTAATGGAGTAATAATTATTAAAGTAGATCAAATCTATTGTACTTTGTAAACTGTTATCGTAAGGCATACTTATTATATATTTGAGCGAAAAGTAAGTGTGACCGTTTGTTTCGTGCAAATAGATCAAATCTTTCAGAGCTTACTTGAATATTAGAGTTTAGTAAGTGTAAACTCCATGTAACGTTACTCGATTTAACGACAAACTCTCTAAAGCGTCGAAATCAATTGGCTTTAGTTGGTTTAGCTTGTATTCCATACTATGACACATTCTCTCCATTTAAAGACCACTCTCTATAACGCCATAAAATGCACAGTCCCTTCAGTCTCGTTTTTAAGACGATGCTGTACCGAGTTAAGCCGCGTTATTAATATTTGAGCAAAGCGTCTGACCGCGGCAGTACACTTTTCAAGAAATAAATTCATAAAAATTAACAATATTGAAATTATAAGCTCTAACAGTTCTAGATAATATCTTACCAACAAAATAAAGTTAGATGTATTTTAATTTCTTTATTGCTTTCAATCTTTCAAATTAAATCTTAATTATTTTAGTTAGTACCATGCTGTAAGGTCTCTACTTTTCGATATAAAAATGTTTTTGTTTTAGAAGATAACCAATCCATTAACTTAGATTAAACCTAACCAGCCATTCTAAAAAAATGTGCCTCCAATTTTCTTCAACCACGAAGCCAAAATCCCTAAACTTTTGGATAATTTATTCCTTATTTACGGACTTTCGCTACTTACGTAATTAACTTAACGACTTTGACGTAATCCCGAAACAAAAATCTTGCCGACACTCTTTGTAATGAAAAATAATAATTACGAGATGTAATGAGAATTAATATCGCGATGGTTTTACTCCACAGCCACAAGCAATGGGACAGCAAACCTCTATTTTATTTTCTGCTAACCGGGACTAAACATTTGTGCTGCATGATACACTAGTTTGCCAACAAGTTGGTAGACCAGTTTGATAACCTTATGGAAAGTCTGCGTATATACCGACCAGACAGTAGAGACCTATCAAGCCTTCTGTCACTTGCAAAATTGAGCACTAACACACAGGTAGTAGAGTATATTATAGGTTAGCAAAGAGGTCGCTATGATGTCACAAAGGTCTGTCTTTCCTGGTTGAAGCAACCACCGTAAGTTTTTACCAAAATTAACTTCAAGGGTCACTTTAATCTAAACGTTTGAGGATTAGGTCTTGGATTAAAGCACTTAAGTGTGTTTAGGTGGTCAACATTAATAGCTAAATACAGATAAAAAATTGCTAAATAAATTGCTATTCCGAAATGTAACAACATTACGATTCGCATATTTTAGAAGACCCAATAATGTAGCACTCGTGAAATACATAGATCGAAGTCGATCATCAACGTTAATTGTCAACATTGATTACTTCGCCAGAGGTCAAAATTGCCCTACATGAATTTATGTTATACTGAATTGTAATATTATCCATTAAGGAATTTTGTAATTTTGATAGAATAGCCATACATAACCTATCCATATAATCATTCATCCATTTATTATAGTAATGTACGCACATTTATTCATGCAATTAAATTACAAATTAAAATACCAAGATAAAAAACAACTTACACATCTAAGGAATTCAAAACCGCGAACATTTTTTTTCACTTTATCATGGGTTAAACGGTGATTTTGGAATTCATTTAAGGGCAGGTACACGGATTATAGATAAAATCAGACATATTCAGTCAATAGTGTACTGCGACATAATTTAAGTTTAAAAAAGTATTTTTTTTTAATGAATTCGAGTGCAATGCTTTTTGACCGACTTCAAAAAAGGAGGAGGTTATAAATGTATATTTGACTTTTTTTTTAAATTAGTAAACAGCTGATCAGAATTTGGCACTAGAACTTATTCACCTTAAACAATTATATCTCACAGAAATTGAATTAGACTTAAAAAAATGGTTGCCTGTAAAGTCGGTTTTACGGGCGAAGATTTTACGTGACAACGTCTGCCGCGTGCTGCGCGCGCGGCAGACCGATCATAGTTGAGTGGGAGAGAGACGCAAGGCATTCGGCGGGCCTCTCTCTCGTTCGGTGACTCATCGTAACGTTACCGGGCGTTACACTTTTTCATAAGTGACTCCCAGCCGCAACCTAATTTAAGACGTTGTCACGTCAAAAACTTAATTAAAGCGCAAATGCCTCTATTAGCATCACTACTAACACTTCCTTTCTATCGTTTAAATAATTCCATGAATGTAGAATGTAAAGGGCAGAAAGCAAAAGGAAGGGAGTCAAGCCCCATATGTTGCGAGGGTGCGGGATCACAAATATCACGATGCCATCAATGATTTCCGCTCGGGGATGGCGGACGGTGATATTGATTCTGTGGGCACACTGTTAATAATGTTGGAAGTTAAATGGAAAATAATGCTATCATCATTTTCATTAGCCTTTTTTTTTTTTTTACACATTCACACACGGCTGGTTAGCCCCATACTGAACCATTTCTAGCTCGTATTATGGTTGCTAACACAACTGAGATATACTACATATACATACATATTATATATAAATACATATTTAACATATATAACACCCAGACCCACAGCCAACAAATTTAGTTAAGCACAAAGATGTTGACCGGGCCGAGAATCGAACCCGGAACCTTCTGATTGGCAGACCGGCATGGTAACCTTTACGCCAACGAGGTCGTCGACCCGCTGTTGGGTATTGAGATATGCCCAACAGCAATGGGTTGATACCTATAGGTATACTAGCTGACCCGGCAAACGTTGTTTTGCCTCACTTAAAGGTATGAAAAATAGATAGTGTAGCTTATATGACACGTTCGTAGATTTACCATAGCAGCGCCATCTATTGATTACTTACTCAACCCAGTCGAAAGGTATCGACATCTGTTAGAATCATTTGGAGTTAACAGATAATTGTGACTGTCAAATAATAACAGACAATAATTAGCAATAAATTAAAATTGCGACTATAATTTGAGATTTAAACTATCCTATCTCTCAAGTTGGATCGAACTGCACATGGTGTGCGAATTTTATTATAATCGGTTAAGTGGTTTAGGAGTCCATTGAGGACAAACATTGTGACACGAGATTTATATATATTAAGATAAAAGATAATATTTTTGACTTGTAACTTTGGTGTTATCAATAAATGATTTGTATTTGTATGGTTGATATATACGATCTTACTAATTACTTAGTACTAATTCATAATAATAATTCATAGTATTTCATAATTACTTACTACTAATTCATAACTTACTAATAATTCATAGTTTCATAGCTATGAATTACTGTGTAACTTTAGAAAATAGCTTTAATTATTTATGTAAAGTTAATTCATAGTAGTTAATTGACGACCTCGTTGACATAATGGTTACCATGCCTGATTGCCAACCAGAGAGTCCCTGGTTCGATTTCCGGTACGGTCAACATCTTTGAACTGAATTAAATTTGTTGGCGGTCAGTAACTGTATGCGTAATGTATCGATATAAAGTATTTATGGGTGTACACATATACAGTATATCAGTGGTGTTAGCAACCATAATACAAACTAGAAATGGTTTATAATTGGGCTAACCAGTCGCGTGTGAAATGCATAATATCTAGTAATAATTGTAGCAGTTATTTGGTATTCTTGTAATGAAAAATTTTAGAGTCGATGACCAATTATTTACAAGCTTTTATTTAATTTGCTTTGTATGTATGTTCGGGTCAAAGCTTTAGAGCGAAAATAGATCACATGCTACTTAAAATAGCTATTTTAATAAATAAAAGTAAGATTAAAATGTCAACTTGTTTTTTTTAAATTGAGTTATTTCGCATCTGTAATACTAAAGCTCCGAACTATTTTTCCCAGGATTGAGGATAGAGGCGTAAAGATAAAGGGGTAAAGATGTTGTAGTCGCAAGCCCTGGGGCTATTCCGGATCAATATTGTGAAATAAAAACGCTGCGTTGCATTTCTATCCGGGAAAATTCTTTGGATAATTTTTTTTTGTTTTATTCATCGCACATACAGCTATGTGCTGTTTTTACTTTCATTTTCAAAATCTTTTATCGATACTATTATTATAAAGACACAGACTTAGGTATATTTTATTATTTGATTTGGTATTATCCGGATCGTACCTGGCGCAAAGGCTATCCATCGCTATACAACGCGGCAATGCCACGAGCGTTATGGATACCTTTCCGTCAGGTTCTGTCTGGAGTAGCCTTTTAAATTAGTTTTGTTAGTGGTTTAGTTTTTAATTTTAATAATTTATTTACATTGTATGTTTTGTATGTATAATAAATAAGTATATTATGTTTCTTATTTGTAATTTAGGTTTTTAATTTAATTAAGTTTTCTATATCAATATTATGAAGAGGAGAGTTTGATTGTTGTTTTTTTTGGCGCAAAGCGTTTTGAAAAAAATATCTCAACGTTGGGAAATTATGTCCGAGGAACATTTTATATAAAATAAACACATATTATAAAGAGAAAAAGTTTGATTGTTTGTTTGTTTGACGCGAACAGGCTCCAACACTACTGGAGCGTTTTGAAAAACTCTTTCAAAGTTGGGAAGCTACATTATCCTTGAGTAACTTAGGCTTTATTTTGTTTCCAAAAATATACTTACTACTAAAAACAATAAGGTAACACAAGTTCCTATAGAGCCCGTGTGAAGCCGGGGCGGGCTGCTAGTATTTAATAAATGTTTTTGGTTTTTAGGGTTTCTCTTTCCAAATAAACCGTGATAGCCACTTTTTTTTCAAACGATGTATTTCTGTTGCTTCTATAATAATTTCTACTGAAACAGAATAAAATTAAATATTTAAAAGGGCCTTCCACACAACACTGCAACGAGTCTGTATAAAGGAGACTACGTCGTCAGATAACAGATGGCGCTAGGAGTAGGTAGTATAAGTCTTTTTTTTAGTTTTATATTTTGAAATGAAATTTTCTCTTGTTTTAATTTTCCACTTGTTTCTTACAAGTGAGTAGGTAGATATGTACTTTGTAACATTATAAACTAATTTAAATTAAGAAAAATTTTGTAAGTTCATGACCTCTCGCAAATAAATCAATGAGTTTGAGTAAGAGGGTTCAAACTTTCAAATGTTTTTAGGGTTTCGTACCTTTAAAGTAAAAAAAAACATAGGCAATGTTTTACTCGACCTTTATAACGATATTTGGTGCACTCTATAAATATAATAATAATTATTATAATGAATATGTAATTGTGTATTAACTTTAAAAATAAATTATTAAATTAATGTTTAAGGGGGCTCCCATACATCAATAGTGTTTTTTAACGTAACGGTACAGAACTCTACATGCGCCAGTCTAACTTGAACTTGCTCAATTATTCTTTATTTTTAGCTCTTAATATTTCTTTTATTACTTTCATTTATTTTTCATTGCATCAAGTTTTGAAAAATCTGTCGCCAAGCACCTAAATGTGTGTTCCGATTAAAAGCCAGTTAAGTTAAATTTCATCCTGGTCAAATGCCTAACTGTAAGGAATAGAAATAAAAATAACGATTTTCTATCTCTTAACTTGTAATTTTCCTGTAAAGTTTCGAAGGGGCTACCAAAAAAGCAAGAGCGTTACTTTGTTTTACAATACGGCAAACTTCTTGGTTCTAATTTCCATTGGCATCTACATCAAATTGTATTGTGTTGACAAATGAATACAAATCAACTTGAGTTCAATCATTATTATTCAGTTGTAATTTTTTCAGCACTTTATTACTGTCCAGCTTTGTGATTATGTCATATTATATGATTGTATTTAAGTAATTGAGGCCAAGAACCTTCTAGTAAATCTAATATACTACTCCGAAACGGCCTGACTGATTTTTACCATATTTTATATGCGTATTCAGTAGGTCTGAGAATCGGCTACTATTTTTTTTTCATACCCGTAAATTGTTGGGGTTGTTCAACGTAAATTTTTTTTAAACAAATTTTTATGCTTTTTTTTAATGAAGCATTAAAATATACATAGGTACATCCTTAAATTTTAACTTTTTTTAACACCAACTTTTATGGCCATTTTAGTAATTTAATCATTTCATCCCGCACGATGAAATCCCGGTTGCCTGGTAGAAATCACCGTAGGTGATAAGGCCGCCATTGTACTCTACTTTTAAGTTTTTAATTTTATATATAGTAATAATCTAAAATAGAAAAGTTATGTCTAAAGAGGAATACGGTTACTAACATTGTAACAAGGAAATTAAATGTAAGACTAAAAAAAACTAATCGACTGAACTGTTCTGACGAGACCTCAATAACCTACAAAGTTCCTACTTATATGCTACCTAAACAATGATAAATAAAGTCGAACACAATAGGAATTCATTACACTGATTTATTGGAGACCATACAAGCGGTCAACGCACTGATTTTACGGATCTTTCGACCCGCGATGACGTCACAAATCACAAGCCTAAGCAAGCAAAGAGGTTTTCATTTCCAATAGCGCCTGTAGCTCAGCAAGCTAAGGTGATCTGACGCGATCATCGACGCTAAGCAACGGTCGATGCGGGCGGTGTTTGGATGGGTGACCATGCGCAACACCGTCGTTTTTCAAGTGGCATTTTCATCTGGGCGCTATCGTGGGTCAGATGACACGTTAAATTGTAGGTCCCGTCTGTTAGTCTTAGTACATGCAGTCGTTAAGCCAAATCGGCGGCTTGAATACTGAATTTAAAGTATGGGTACAGTAATGTGGACGATTCCTACTAATACAGTGTAAACTCCATGTAACGTCACTCGATAAAAAAAAAACGACAAACTCTCTAAAGCGTCGAAATCCATATTGGCTTTACTTTGGTTTAGCTTGTATTCCATACAATGACACATTCTCTCCATTTAACGACCACTCTCTATAACACAATAAAATGCACAGTCCTTTCAGTGTCGTTATATAGAGTTAACACTGTACTTTAAAGGCGGTCGCTTGAGTGTGTGTGTATGTTTTTCACTCTTTCACTCTAAAGGCAAAATCTTAAATCTCAATCTAATCACTCTAACAATATTCTCAAATCAGTCTAAAATATTGATTTATAGTACAAATCAGACTTATGAATTAGAAATAAAACTAATTCAAATTCATATTTAAGCTATTTTATCGTTTTTTTTTTTCGTTTAGCTAATATATTCGTTATATAGCGAAAGATTTGTAATATCAAGATTTTTCCTTTATCTTCCCTTAAAGAAATTTGGTATGAAGATAGCTAAGGTCCTAGATTTTATTTCTGGAATAACGCGGCAACACCGGGGCATATCCAGGAAAACTACTAAATAGTAAAGTTTTTCAAACCTATTTATAAGTATGTTTTGAATACTGTTGAAAATATTTAGTTGAGTTTCATACTTTTATTTCCTTTTTATGTTTGTAAAATTTAAATTATATAAGACTTCAACTGAAGGACTTTACCGTATCCATGATTATGAAATAAATAAAAAAAGCAGTTAAACTATATTCAATTCTATATGTATATTAAATTCCATTTTCAATTGCTTTTATGAAGCATCCAATGCTAGAACGGTTGAGATGACATAGCATTTATAACTAAACTTTTCAGTCGGTTGGATGACACTTCAATTTGTACGTCTATACTAGGCTGCCTTGGTACGGTAATTGGTTAGCGGAACTGAAGGCTACCGGATGTCGACCGCCTAACTAATAGCAATTGTAATCGCTTTCGTTTGTAACTACGTCACATTCATATGGTAATGCTTCGGTAAATCTTATATATAAAATTGCCGTGTCACAGTGTTTGTTACCGAACTCCTCCGAAACGGCTTGACCGATTTTTTCCAAATTTTATATGCGTATTCAGTAGGTCTGAGAATCGGCTACTGTATATTTAGAAATAATTATTAAGGCAAAACAACGTTTGCCAGGTCAGCTAGTAAATACATAATTGTACCTGGTTTTACTTCACAATGAATCTCAACATATGTATAAATAATAAACTTGTGTGGAGCTTTATTAGGGTAGCCAACACAGCACTTTCAGAGCTAGATCAAGCACTATTTTCACGTGCCTAGCACTTAAATTTCAGAAACAGCAACCAGCACTAAATACTGGTATCAGTATTTATTTTATTAATTTCATATAATTTGTACAATTTTTGGAAATTTCTAACAATATAGCACAGTTTGAGATATTAGTTAACACTGAACCGTGCCATAGTTGTCAACCCTGAGCTTTTATGACTGTGACGAGGGCACAAACAAATGCGATTGCAAATATTATTCACTAGCTGACCCGGCAAACGTTGTTTTGCCTTAAAAATATATAGTAGAAGATTCTCAGACCTACTGAATACACATATGAAATTTGGTAAAAATCGGTCAAGCCGTTTCGGAGGAGTACGGTAACTAACTTTGTGTCATGGAAATTTTATAATTCTTTATTGGACACATAAATAAAAAAGGCACATTAAAAGACAATTAACTTAAAATTAGTGTACCACAATTGGCGGCCTTATCGCTTAAAGCGATCTCTTCCAGGCAACCTTTGGATGGAAAGGAATTTATAAACGACTAAAGAAGGACGTAGTGTACAATAAAGAATAATAAAAAACATACATATAATATTAATAATCTTATCTTAATTTATATAAATCTCGTGTCACAATGTTTGTCCTCAATGGACTCCTAAACCACTTAACCGATTATAATAAAATTCGCACACCATGTGCAGTTCGATCCAATTTGAGAGATAGGATAGTTTAAATCTCTAATTATAGTCGCAATTTTAATTTATTGCTAATATAATTTGTTATAATTAACTGTAAGTAACCTATCTATATAGTAATTGAATTATAATTGAAGTACCTAATTCGTAAAAATGAAGTATCTTTTTGTACGTGTAACTCCTAACCAAAAAGAAACCTGGCAATAACTAACCTTAGGCTTATATTACTTAAAGTAGGCGACCATACGTTTTTATCAAGTCGCTAGTGCCTTGAAAATTCGCAAAACGGACACAACCGTCAACGACGTCTGCCCTCACGCGTCTGCCCGTGTTCGGGTCGCGCACTCAGCGATGAGCCACTTCTTCCCCACCGCACCTACCCCGCTCCCGCCATATTGCTATAACTCTGCATTTTAAATCTGTGATATCTTCGAAAATATTTATTTAATTTACATGCTGTAAAAAGCCATATTGATCTTTATTAAATGCACAATGTATTTAAGATGCTTAATTGGATAAGAATTAATACTGTATTGCTTAAAATCGCTTCGTAAATAAGCCATTATTTGTCGTACAAAGTAAAGGATAAAAAATGGTTATTGTGGGTTATTCCTAAGAGATAAACATATACCATCACGGACTTTTTTGTAGACTTTTTTAAGTTGTACAATACTGTAGTAAATTGTTTTGATCTATCTTGTAGGATTCAGTCAGCGTTTGCAATGTAAGCGCAAAAAATGTGTTTTTTTTACGACCTCACATTAAAATCCTCAAAAATTGTAGCCTATGTGTTATTCTGATGTATAAGCTATAGCCTATGTGTTATTATGATGTATAAGCTATATTGTGGTAAAGTTTCATTCAAATCCATTCAGTAGTTTTTACGTGAAAGAGTAACAAACATCCATACATCCATACATCCATACTTACAAACTTTCGCCTTTATAATATTAGTAGGATTAGGCGGTCGCATCTGAATAGCTTTAGTTTTTTTTTATAATTCGGACTCATTTCACATACGGCTGGTTAGCCCCATACTGAACCATATTTATACTTGTATTATGGTTGCTAACACAACTGATATACTGCAAATTATCTATATATACTTTATTAACCCCCAGACCGAAAGCCAATAAATTTTATCATCATCATCCACAGCCTTTTTTATCCCACTGCTGGGTATAGGCCTCCCTCTGCATGTGTCACCTGCGTCGATCTCGTGCAGTCCTCGTCCAGGTAGGACCTGACCAACAAATTTAGTTAAGTACAAAGATGTTGGCCGTGCCGGGAATCGAACCCGGAACCTTCTGATTGGCAGTCCGGCATGGTGACCAACGAGGTCGTCATAGATTACTCACTCATTACTCCGAGGAAAACGATGCTTGATAAAGGAAGTTTCACACTACACTCGTATAATAGACATTTGTTACCCACACTTGTGACAGCCGTCATTACATGGTGTATCTCGGGTGAGTGACCGAAGACGGCGCGGAAGTTTGCGGCCCGCACCGCGCTCGATTTCCGGCGCCACGCCGGTGTGACACCACCCTTACATCCAGACATGGGGACGTTAAAAATACATACTTACAAATAATGTGAAACAGTAGATCACGTCTTGAATAGATCAAATCAAATTATTTATTCACAGCATTAAAAATATGTTACATGTATTATGAAAGTTAGCTATATTTTTTATTTTTACACGCGGCTGGTTACTCGTAACTCCATACTGAACAATTTCAAGTTTATGTTATGGTTGCTAACACAACTGATATACATACATATTTTATATAGATACATATTTAACACCCAGACCCACAACCAACAAATTTAGTTAAACACAAAGATGTTGGCTGTGCCGGGAATCGATCCCGGAATCTTCTGATTGGCAGTCTGGCATGGTAACCATTACGCCATCGAGGTTGTCACACCCGTAAGGCACGTGAGATTGGAAACATATCTAAAATATACTACTAAAGTTGCATATACATTAATACACATGTTCTACGTATAGAACTACCTATTACACTAAAATAGAGCGAGTGTGGCTCGTCGAATGAAAGTTGGATTGCAGCCCACGACCCCCCCGGATCGAATCCCACCCTACATGGTGTACAGTGGTATTCGATCGTTTCGATTCGATTCGTTTTTTAACGCATTCGCTCATATTACATAAAGACTATGTAGGGTTATTCGTTTAACATATTTATTAAGCCGAATATATCGAAAACTATCCATTAAAGCCATTCGCATTAATTCGGGATAAAAAATCTTATGTGCTAATCTAGGAAACTTTCTATGTATATGTACCAAATTTCATCCTGATTGGGATCTAACAAAACAATCATACATACATACTCACATACTTTCGCATTAGGATAAGATACTGCGATAAAATAAGTAAGCTGAAACTCTTAACAACACACTAGTTTCTTTTGCGCGATATATATAAACTGAAATAAACTGACGACCTCGTTAGCGTAAAGGTTACCATGCCGGACTGCTAATCAGAAGGTTCCGGGTTCGATTCCCGGCCCGGTCAACATCTTTGTGCTTAACTAAATTTGTTGGCTGTGAGTCTGGGTGTTAAATATGTATGTATTTATATATAATATGTATGTATGTATATGTAGTATATCAGTTGTGTTAGCAACCATAATACGAACTAGAAATGGTTCAGTGTGGGGCTAACCAGCCGTGTGTAAAATGTGTTATAAAAATAAAAAAAAAACCCTAAAAATTAGAATGCTTGTATTTGGCTTTCGATAACATACGATGTAACGATGCAGTCAATCATTGCATAGCTGAGCTGAAGTCATTTACGTACAATAAATCTCGGTTCCGGAAGTTAAACAACAGGACTTTTTTAAATATTTTAACAGAACTTTGATAAAACGACACCCTTATAACATAAGCTATTGTTAAACCACGTCAGGGGTCTTCAGTCGGCCAAGTAGGCAAAATATACGCCAGGTGATTTGTCCGGCAGGTAGCTTAGCAAAAAAACAACACCAGATCTTGTCACCTCAAAGTTATTCTATGTTAATTTCCGATGTTGTCAGTTGTTCACTGCAGAAATGAGATAGAAATAATTGGGCAAGTGCGAGTTGAGCTCGCGCATGAAGGGTTCCGTACCTTTGTTGTATGGGAGCCACTCTTAAATATTATTTATTTAATTAAAATATTTAAAAAAGCTGCACAAAGGCTCAAAAAATTCAGACTAAATTAAATACAGTCAATAGGGATAGAAATTGGCAATGTGACATGGTTGTCATGGTTACATTAAAATAGTGTAAGTATTTATGTGCGCTGCGAAGTTTTCTAATCCACCCTCGTATGTTTTTTGTATGGGAGCCCCCCTCAAATATGTATTTTATTAAAATTTTATAATTTAATTTGATAGCTAATATAAATTTATACTTATACTAGCTAACCCGGCAAACGTTGTTTTGCCTTAATAAAAAAAAAAAAACTAAATATACAGTAGCCGATTCTCAGACCTACTGAATACGCATATAAAATTTGGAAAAAATCGGTTAAGCCGTTTCGGAGGAGTACGGTAACAAACACTGTGACACGGAAATTTTATATATAAGATTATATAAAAAAATAAGTATCAGTAGCTACCGTTATTGATATACATATAGCAAAAAATTCGAAAAAAAAACATGTTCATTCTATACCCTACTTTATATCTTTTTTTTTAGTATTTGTTGTTACAGTGGCACGAGAAATACATGTCTTGTGAAAGGTTTAGCTTTCTAGCTACGGTTTCTGAGATACAGCCTGGAAACAGACAGACTGCGGAGTCTTAGTAATAAGACCCTATTACTAAGACTCCGTTTTTACCTTTTAGGTACGGAACCCTAAAACACACGTTGCCTTTTTTTTCTAAAATTGAGTTATCGATTTGTATATTTAAAAAAATGTGTATAAAATAAATATCCTACACACATACGACACACGCAATTTTCCGCCGCGATATTTTTTAAAGAAAATGCTTCGGAACCTCAGAATACAGAAGTTCTTTCTGTATTCTGAGTTCGGAACCTTGCAATTTTAGGTGCATGTAGACACCTAAAATTTACATATAATTATGAAGCTACTAAACATGTTTTTCTTTTAAATATTATCCCAGCTTACTTACTCTAAAAGCGTCCGATCCATCCCACTCCCTGTACGAACAAATCTCTAATTAATCATTAGCCTTTTGATTAACGACCGCATTCCCAAACCCCGGTTTTAATTTGTCATCTGGCGCGCCAATCGTTACCGAATCGATGAATAAAATATTTTAACCTTAACGCATAATATTTATCAATCAGCATAATATGCGATAATATCATGAGCAAAAGTGGTTAAAAAATCAACAAGATCCAACACGGAGCGAGTAGTAACGACCTATATACAAATACCGTAATTCCGTCTTCGAATAATGTTGTATTTAATTTTTCACGCTACATTGCTGCATTTTACCTTAGAGCCCAGAAACTTTGGTAAGCAAAAGCGGCAATGGAAATTTTGTAATGTGGTTGTGACGCAGTAATTTCGCATGCGCTTCGGTCGTCTCGAGGGCAAGCGTTCCTTGTTATGAGAAAAACTTATGTGCAGTCAACGTTGTAGTCTAAAATCGACTCTAAACGAATGCAATAAAGTCTATTTTGGTTTAAGAATCAAAAATTATAAGACAGTTTAAGAATGGAAAGTATGTACGGTCGCCTCAAATCGGCCGCATTCGGGTGCCGTCGCCGCGCACGTGCACTCGGCGGGAAGGGGACACCGCGCGCGCCTAGGGTTGCCACACCACTATACATCGATAAATTAAAGCTTAGCATACACTACAGTGTTAGCACTTGACATAAATGTCAATACTGTCAATTCTATTGATAGAGATACATGACTAAACAATATACTCGACACTTCGAGTTCAATTGAAGTAGGTAATTTGGTTATTAACTGACGACACAAGTAAATGACAATGTAAGCTTTATCGGTTATTAATAAAAATATAAATAGTTATATCTAAATACTTAAAAGTACAACTGAATGTCGAATGAGAATGAGGTCGTGTATCCCTAACTTTACAACGGGCGGATGAGACGATTGCTTACACAATGAATTAGTTTTACGACTACTCAACGGTTACTATTTTTACTCCAACGCACTTTATGTAGATGAGACGGTCAGCTTATAGCTTTAGTATGGTATACTTATGAGTTAACAGAATGGGTTAGAGTAATTTAGAAGGAACATAACGGTATTGTACAAGCTAATTAAATGTTTCTGGAAAAAAGTTAAAATTTAGGGTAATCAATTTTTACAACACGGTTCCTAATATGAATTAGGTATTACAACGTTTATTTCTAATTTGATTATTGAAATAAGTACTTATTTAATACTTCTGCTACGTGTACTGTTTTAAACCTTATGTCAGACAAAATGGTAACGGTCTCTTAGTTACATTTACTTATAAAAATCATAAAATAAGAAATCACTAATAAAAAGCCCGAAGCAGCCCTATAAAACCATCAGGCAAAAATGTATCGCGTTCGCGCCATATCAGCCTTATAGCCGAAATTCGTATTTCAAAAGTTATGAATCCATCTGTTTGCAGCGTTTGCTTGACGAACTCCACGTTCCAAGTTTAAAAGTTCATTAACGTTCAGTATTCAATGTCGTGTTCAATAATAAAAATTTACCGGTTAATGATACTGGCTGGCGAAAATATTTTTTTACCAATTAAAATTATACTGGCTGGCAAGAGATTTTTTAAAAATTGTTCTTATATTTGATGACTTATTCACAAAATATGAGGATTACCTTTGCTCGTGAAAGGAGTTTGGCTTATTATTGTTGAACCTTGGCCGTGTTGGCGGCCATGTTTCTCTGCCCACGTAGCCGTAGAGTTAAACAAAATTTTGTTGTGAATCTCGTTTACGTATCTACGTTGAATGAAGAAATAAGTACTATTGGATATCGGATTTTAAGTACAACACAATTCTTCTTCTTCTTCGTATGAATTAAGTAGCTATGTTCTGGTGTCAAGAAATTAGAAGCCGCCCGAAGGCCTCTGACTTGGCTTAACAACTATTAACAACAGCCGCGACCTACAATTTAACGTGTCATCCGACCCACGGTAGCGCCCAGATTAAAATGCCACTTGAAAAACGACAGTCTTGTCTATGGTCACCCATCCAAACGCCGTCCGCATCGACCGTTGCTTAGCTTCGATGATCGCGTCCGATCTCCTAAGCAAGCCGAGCAAACAATTTATTATTATATTAGTAAGGATTTAGATTTTAAGATCTTTTTTATAACACTACCTCTCTCTTTTTCGTTTTATAGATAAGCGAGTGCAGAATTTCTTGGATACTTACATATGTAATGGCCATTCAAAAGAACCAATGAACAACACTCCACACATTGTTGCTAAGTGATAAATGCCTCAGGAATTTTCTTTATGCCATTGCTGCGCTTCTTTTTTCTACGACGATGCGTCAAGTTGGGTTCAGTGCCATCATTTAATCTTTATTTTCTGTGTTATATGTTATGTGAAACGCAATAAAAGTACGAGTAACCCTAGGACCTTTTTTTTCGTGAGGAAATACATTTACGCATCTCCCGCCACAAGCCTGGGGGAGGCGAGCGGGGTATGTCGGGCTCGAGGGCCAGAAGGGCCGTCACTACCGACTAAAACCTCACGGTGTCCCATCTCACGACAGGGGCAGAGATAGAAAGATGCAGGACCGCTTCGCGCATTGCCACTGCTCTCCCCGTCCAAAGCTACCCTAGGACCTGTGACATAGAAGCCGTAGCCCTCCGCTAAGCACAGAGGCCATTGAGGTTTAATTGGTAAAAACCCCACATAACCTAGAAGAATTTTTTTTACTCCAAAAATGTCAGCGCTTGACCACAATTCACCTGATGGTAAGTAACCTGAGGTCTACTAGGAACCGGTTCAACCTTGCCTTAAAGATCGCTAGATTATAGTCATTGGGGAACAGGGAATCCGGCAAGGAATTCCAAAGTTTGGCGGTTCGGACAACAAAGGTAAAACGCTTAGTGCGTGTTTTAGGCACCTCAACTGTAAACCGATGCCGCCTTGGCGTTACCCTGCTTGTCCCATAGAGAAAGGGGACAGGGGGAATTCCATTGCATCCGTGTATCTTCTTGATAAAACCCCACTCCTCTCCCCCGTCAACAAAATAAAAGGACTTATGACATGGCCTAACGATGTACTAAGACAAATAATCAGAAACATTTGTCTCAAATACCAACCTTTACGTTTTACCCATTTAACCTTAGTAAGTTATTACGAGTAGGATATAGATATATTAGAGTATTTATTACCTGTGTATGTTATTTTATGTTATTTACTTAATTTTATTTTAAGTCCTCCATCATTATTATAAGTATTAATATTCTTTATAGTGCATCCCCTCTTTTTCTCATACTTTCAACTACTTTCCATCCAAAGGTTGCCTGGAAGAGATCGCTTTTAGCAATAAGGCCGCCGTTTGTGGCACGATGTCAATAATTAAGTTTTGTTACTTTTTTATACTGACTTGCACCTATTATCTGGTCAATCTTTATATCTATCTACTTTTACCTCCTTGGAAATGCCATTTAAATATCTATAATAAAGTACTGATTTTACGATTTTCATGATCGTTCGTATCACCATAGTATAGAGTTGGGGATATTCCAATGATCCCCATTGAAAATCCCCAGTAATAGGGATTTTTGGACATTAGAATTGGGAATAGAATATAATTGAAAATTGGCATTGATACATATTATATACTTTTGTAATGATATCATATTATTTGACTTGTAACTTTGGTGTTATCAATAAATGATTTGTATTTGTATTTGCATTATAAAGATTTTTCTCCAGAAAGCCCCATTGGTATCCTGAAATGCTCGCAATGGGATTTTTGGATAAAAAAAGTTAAATATCTATAAATTCCTATTGGTACTAGAGTCTCACATACTAACCGCGCTACGGGCGTTAGAATATAACAAAGCAAGTAGATAACTTTAGCAATGACCTCAGACTTACGGCGAGGTGAATCAATCCATTCAAGGCTTCATTCCTGGTAAAAGGTATGCCCATTTGGTACAAAACTTGACCCTTGTTTTCTAAGTTCTTGCTTCTATTCCGAGGTCTAGCAAAGCTGGTTAATTGGTTTTATCCTAGGATATGAACATAACTCCTATATTTTGTACGGTTCGGCTCTATAACGAATCAATAATATTCGTTTGTATGTCGGGCTTCGTGTTTTAATCAAAGGAATCATTGAGCCGGTTAAAGTGGAAAAGTTTTAAGCCAGAATTTCAGAGAGACATGTCAATGGCGTAAATGTGTGTTTTAATATTTTGGTTTACTTATATTTTGGTAAAATTGTGAGGCACTTGTACTACATGTGTATAGGCACCTTAATTCATAAAATTTTAATCCAAAATGTAGGAAGCAATTGACTGTAAAGTGACACTATTTAATAAAGATTGTCATACCTACTTAATATAAAAATAGTAATAATAATTAATTTTAAAATAAGAAATAAATTTCATACAGAATGTTTTTCTGATTTCAAGGTACCGAGTAAACGCAGGATTATTTTTGTTTATCTGCAATAATATTCATATTAAGTATTTTTATCTTAAAGTAGGAAATTATGTGTATAAATACTTTAATAGTTACTTATTCTTTATGCCAGTTAAAGTGATCCTACGTATCGTATAAGTAGTCATGGTATGCTCACCCAAGTCTTCATTAAGGTTTTAAAATAGCTTGTAAGAAGTAATATTTTCTTGAAATAGAATGGCACGATGAGACAATGCAGCATCTGGTGTTCTGATTCATCGGCAAACATGTTGAAAACAAGTTTGATCAATATTTGTTTTAGAGGTAAAAAAGGAGGAGGAATAAATGAATAAATTTTAATGATATTATTTCAGAGCTAAATTCAAAATTTAATGTTTGGTATTTAGATGACGAGTCATTTGGCGAGAATGCATCTGAAGTATTGTCAGACCTCAAAATATTCATTTAAAAATTCAAGTCTTTTAGATGTTTGATATATTTATTCATAAACTTTAATCTATGCAGTGTAAAAATATTAAACTTCAAGACTGAGACAAATAGCGTACTCGAGGGCCTATGCTCAGCAGTAGGTGGTAAATGGCTGAAATTGATTATGATCGTGAGCCAATTCAACGTAAAAAATGAATGAATGAAATGATGATATCCTAAATCGTATGTTTATTGTAGGTACTTACTATGAAAATAATAGTAATCAAGAAATGAAATTTTGTAATGTTGTTCGATTCTCATGTAGGAATAAAGCACAGTTGGTGGAAACTGGCTGAAGATACTGTATGACGCCAACGAGGTCGTCAATAATCATTAAATTAAATTAAAATTAATAAAATTATAATTTGAGATTTGACTTAGCACTCAAGCGTGCCATTGAGTTGGCAACCCTGGATACAGGCTGGCCATGATGATAAGGATGATATACCTTTATTAAAGACATATTTTCATATAGGTAGAAATCGATTCCTAAGAAAGATTCAAACTGGTAACCATACCGGTTCCAGACAGTAATTTTAAACGTCTAAATATTTTGATGCATGTGCAATATTAGCACGCAATGTCAAACCGATTAAGAATTTCAAGCTTAGAGGAGGAAATAATTTTAATACTATTAATTTTGAAGCGAGTCGTGAACACCTAATAGTAAAATAATTGTTCTTTCCGTTCGCAATAAGAAGCACCAATTTTTTGTACCTTGGTGAGACTTTAAAAAATTATATAGGTAAGTAGATAGATAGATAGATATGCTCTTTATTGCAACACAATTAAAAGAAAAAACGAAACAGAGAAAAAAATAAAAATCGTATAAGTTGTGTTACAAGTGGTGGCCTTGTCACTGAAAGCGATATCTTCCAGGCAACCAATAATTTAGGTCTGGGGTCACCTGGATCTTAACTGAAAATGTATTATTTAATATTTCATCATCTGAAATGATAAATGGCCACTAACCTACTACAGTGGGATTCCATCGGCTAGTAAAATAATAAATTACGCTACAAAATGAACGTGAACGATTTGACAAGATAAGAATATTAATTTACTTTAATATTATCATAGACAAAATATATCTTCTAATTCTAAAATTTCCATGTCGCAATATTAGTTACCGTACTCCTCCGAAACGGCTTGACCGATTTTTACCAAATTTTATATGCGTATTCTGTAGGTCTGAGAATCGGCTACTATCTATTTTTCATACCCCTAAGTGAAGCTAAACAACGTTTGCCGGGTCAGCTAGTATATTTATAATATATATGTATATATTGTGTAGCGATTTTTTTTAGTTATCATTGAATTAGTAAGAAAAAGCGAAGAAATCTATTTAGATAGCGGTTTTGAATCAGATCACTTATTATTAATAAAAATTTGGCTTATAAAGGGCTTTAATTTTGACCGCAATAAGCCATATAATGACACTTATAATCAAAGTGACTTTTTATTCAAAAGTGAGTAATTTGTATATTTAACTATCTTCTTTAAGTGTTGTAAGAATTTGTATGATACACGTCCTCGGATCTCTTAAGACCCTCATCTAGCGTCTCGTGACCTCAGCGGTAATAACCAAAACTACGAAGTACAAGTTATTATTCTGTGGTACTACCTACCGTATTAACGTACTATTGTAGCACCAGTAGCTCAGCTTACTAAGGTGATCTGACGCGATCATTGAGGTTAAGCAACGGTCGATGCGGACAGTCTTTTGATGAGAACCCATGAACCAAACTGTCTCTTAAAAAGTGGCCTTTCCATCTGGGCGCTACCTTGGGTCAGATGACACGGCATGTTGTATCGGCTGTTTAGCCTTAGTACTAGTCGTTAAACCAAGTCAGAAGCCTTCGGGCGGCTTGAAAACCCTCGACACCAGTGCTTAGCCTCTTAGGTCATACGAAGAAGAAAAAGAAGGAGAACGTACTTTTAAAAAAGTAGACAGGTCAGAACAAAAGGTAATGCAATACTCTATGCGTAGAAAGAGAATAGACATCTATAATGCTAAGTGACCTTGTCTGCTCAGTGTTTAGTACAGATGATTCATGATTCACAAAGGAGATGGTGAAACCTTGCGACCTAGTATGGTGCTTAGGAAGGTGCAAATCTGATACTTTCCGTTTCAAAAGCTATGCGTTGTGGTCTGTGACGTCACTACTGATATTAGATTGTAACAAATTGCAAAGAAATACAGTGAAATGTAATATTTTGGCCAACATCTTTGTGATGAACTAAATTCGTTGGCTTTCGGTCTGGGTGTTACAAAAGTCATACATAGGTAAAAAAAAAGAAACAAATTTCATCACAACTTTTTACGTTTTCAAGTGGCCAAATTACAAATATGTTCATATAAGTTTTCAATGTGCTATTTTGAACAATTATTGGCTTGTTCATAATATATACTTTAAAGCTACAATCATATTTGGATGAAAAAAAAACTAAGCAAATCTTTCAAAGTCATTGTTAGTTGCATAAATACATATACCCAATCATTATAAGGTCACAGAACCACTATTGACCAGTGTTATGTATCGATATAAAGTATTTATGTATAAGATGTTTGTCTTTTAGATAATATTCCTAAGATATTACAATAAAATTACAGTCAAATTATTTCATTACTTTAACACAAAATACATGTATGTATGTATAATTATGTAGTATATCAGTTGTGTTAGCAACCTCAATACATTCAGTAAATGGTTTATCCTGGGGCTAACCAGTCATGTGTGAAATGTGTCCTAATATCAATTTAATTACTTGTAAAAACACGCTCTAGCTTATAATTCCTTCCAATTTGTAATCACACTCCCAAAAGGTGCGATGGACTCCAAGCCAAGGTCTACACGATCTGTATTTAAAGTGCGTCAACCTATTTAAACTTGATATCAGGGGTGTTTCACCCCGAGCAACCTTCGTTGAATATTTATATTTGAAGCCTGCATCGCCCTTCGAGCCCTTCGGGTTAGTCTACGTCTACAGATCAGTTTATTGTAGTCGAAATTCTTTAAAGTCTCTTTTGTTTGTTTTTTTCTATGCTAAATCTTCTAATATATATGAATAAAGTGGTCATTTTATTATTTTTATATTAGTTTTAATGTGAATAATATTTCTTTTGTGCATCACCGTTTACATTGGTAACTAAATTTAATTGTTTTGTTTTAATAAAAAATATATATGTTAAATTTCCATGTAACAATGTTAGTTACCGTAGTCCGAAACGGCTTGACCGATTTTTACCAATATTTTATATGCGTATTCAGTAGGCCTGAGAATCGGCTACTATCCATTTTCCATACCCCTAAATGATAAGGGTAACTATAGTTAAGGCAAAGCACCGTTTGCCAGGTCAGCTAGTTGTATATATATATCAGCTAGTTGTATGTATATATATATAAGCATTATCACAATGATGTTAAGCGACATTGCGATCTAAGGTGGAACGCGCTAACTCAGAAGAAACCGATTCACTCGTGCCTTGAAAACAGCTAGATTATAGTTTGTGGGGAATTAGGCAAAGAGTTCCACGCCTTGGCAGTACGTACAATGAAGGTGGAGGCAAAAAGCTTAGTACGTATTATTGTGAAATAATACATGATATAAAAGCAGCAGTAAAAAAAAGTAACAGTAATCCAATTGACTTCAAAAACCTAATAAAAGCAACTGATCTGTTTTCTGGTGAAGGGTTTTCGTAACATCTTTAAAAGATGGGTTTTAGAACGAAGCTTCTTTAATTCTACGAGTTAAGGAAATTCTTAAGGTTTTGTTTGAAAACTATGATATGATTTAGTAACCCATAGACAGAGATCTAAAGAATTTTCATATTATATAGATTACAAGTAAACAAAAATCTAAAAAATATTCTATTTGTGTAATATCAAATCATCTACATGACATTTTATATTAATAACAATAACTACATAAGATACTCTTACTTAAAATACTTGGATTTTTCACATTAATTTTATTTTTAAAATAATGACAATACAAGGCAATTATAAAATTAAATACTAAAAACAAAACCACTAATAAAACTAATTTGATAATGTAGTATTAGTATTGATCTTGATTACTTTGATTTAGTGAAAAATAATAATAATTTAATGAAAATAAAAATCAAACAAATTTAATTAACAATGACGTGCCGTGTACGACAAAATAAGTCATAAGGTTAATAAATGAAATTATTTGCAAGCGTTAAAAATATAATAATACCACTTATTCCAATCTAATATGTTGTCTAAAAATTTACATTTTCTAAACCAGTAAGCACCTGGCACCTTTGATTCCGCGGCTTCTCCTGCAAGAGACTGGCTGAAATGAGACAAAAAAGAAAAAAATCCGCCTCTAGCAAGAAGGCGAACGGTGTAGAGTTTTTATGGCTCCGAATAAAAACTCCACGGTAGACGAACAACGATAAACCAGATCATTATAAATGCATCTGAGCACATCTCTTCTATTCAATCTGATTTTGATCGTTTGCCTCGAGATTAATTTATGCGAATAGCATACAAATTTGTCGACTTCGTTGCTGTAATGGTTACTCTATGCCGGAATGCCAACCAGAAGGTCTCGGGTTCAATTCCCGGCATGGCCCAACATTTAAATTAGTGGACTGTCGGGCTGGGTGTTAAATATACATATTTATCGTATAATATTAAGTGATTATACGCCTTATAGCCATCAATTTCTTTTATTTTCATTAAGTATGCCGCCCTGGAGCCGCTTTATCACTTTGTGCCTATTGCCGTGGAGACCCTGGGCTGATGGGGCAAGGATGCTAGGGCTTTGCTCAAAGAAATTGGGCAAAGACTTAACAAAACCACCGGTGACTCCCGCTCCGGATCTTTCCTGGTGCAAAGGATAGCGATTGCCATTCAGCGTGAGAACGCTGCAAGTTTGATGGGGAACCTTTGCACCGGGAACTATTAGGGGTGGTTTATTTATTTAGATTTAAGTTATTTGTATTTGACATTATAATATTGTAATCTGACATTTTAATATTGTAAATTCTGACTTGTTGATAGATTATGTATTTCATAAAAAAGCCAATGTTTTAAAAAAATGTAAACTTTTCATTTTGTTTGAGATAAGTATACAATTTTGCCTTAAAGCGTACACGGAAGAATTAGATTAATTTGAATAAATTGATTGATTAATCAATTCACGTGTTTATTTGGTTCATGGCCGCTGTTTTGCTTCTATAGGCAGGTATTATACGTGCCGATTTGAGGTATAACACTTACGTTACACATACGAATAAAAGTCTTTCAGATTCTAATACAGTGTAAACTCCATGTAACGTCACTCGTTTTAACGACAAACTCTCTAAAGCGTCGAAATCAATTGGTTCATCAATTGGTCGAAATCAATCAATTTAGTTGGTTTAGCTTGTATTCCATACAATTAAACATTACCTCCGTTTAACGACCACTATCTATAACGCCATAAAATGCACAGTCTCTTCAGTGTCGTTATATAGAGTTTACACAGCATTTATATTATTCAGTTATACAGGGTTTACTGGTAATAAACGCAAAACTTTTGGTAATAAATTTATAAAACAACTGTTCTTAAAAAAGTTTTTTGACTCACGACAAGAGCTTTATAAATTATAATTCTTAGAACAAAAGGTGGTTCAATTAATTTCCAAAAGAAGTGAAACAAAAGTTGCTTTGTGATGCACGAGTTAATATTAACCAACTGACCTTAACTAACCTAAGGTTACGGATTACTTACGGGTGAGGTACTCGTATTATAAATATGTGCTTTAATGCGAATATGTTTCATAGAAACTCTTTATAAGGTAATAATTTGGCTGAAAATTTAATTTGTAAGTAAAATTTTAATAAAATGCTTTTTGTATCAGTTTCTCTTTACTCACATCTTTCTTCTTCTTTACCTTTTCCCACTAGGTGGGGTCAGCACAGACGGTTTTTCGCTTCCACGCCACTCTATCAGCCGTCATCTCCACATTCACTCTCTTCTCATTCATATCCTCCTTCACACAATTCATCCACGTCTTCTTTGGTCGACCTCTACTTCCGCTACTTCTTACAATCATATCCATACTTCTCCTAGTCACATGCATCTCCTCTCTACGCATTACATGTCCATACCACGCTATCCGTCTACTCTTCCACATGTATCAGTATATTCTTTCCCTTCTCGGTACAATCTATTCATACAAACAAATATATTTTTCATCATATAGGCTTTGTTAGTAATTGATAAATCGATACTTCTTGCCACTTGTACATTAATTTATCTTTTTATACATGGACCTGTTATGATGAATTTGCATTTTTAAAGAGTATTGTTCGAACTATTATATTTATTCATCTGTAGTAGTAGTATCTAAGTTAGGTCATACACATTAACTGTTTGGAGAATACAGACTTATTGTTATAATTTATGACCTAATTCTTAGCTCTAGTCATTTTGTTCGGTAGTGTTAACCCGCCCTAAGACAGATACTAACTCGTTCGTTTTCCATTTGATGACTAAGAAGGAATGGAAGCAAAATAGCATATTTTGAAAAATCCTATAAAATCCTTTCTACGTATGTTTTTACAGTTTTTTTTATCTCTAATTAAGAATAGTTAGAGTTCAAAAACACGGTTACGTAAAATTCGTTCCATAGTTTATTTTTTTTAAATAGTTATATTTTTTAATCGTGTTGTGCTTCTGAGTGTCAGAAATAATAATACCTCGCATTTGGCCAATGCGAGGTGGGATGGCGCATGAAGGGTTCCGTACCATTGCTCAATAGGAGTCCCCCTCTAATATAATTTTATTTAAATTTTATGATTTCATTAGATAGATTTGATTTAATATACATTTATATATTTTGTGAAAATTTCAAGTGTTACTACTACCGTTATTGAAATATAGCAAAAATTACGAAAAAAACACGTTTATTGTATGGGGATCCCCCTTAATATATATTTCTTATTTCATTTTTTTTTCATTTTTAGTATTTGTTGTTATAGCGGCACGGGAAATACATATCTTGTGAAAGTTTCAGCTTTCTAGCTAGTACGGTTTCTGAGATACAGCCTGGAGACAGACAGACAGACAGCGGAGGCTTAGTAATTGGATCCCGTTTTTACCTTTTACGTACGGAACCCTAAAAACAAATCTTACTTTATACATAATAATATTATAATATAACAATCATTACAACTTATAATTTCAAAATTGTTAATTCTTGGTTTTATATAAATTTATTTCGTGAAATTTCCACTACCAACAGGCACTTTGCTTAAATTTGTATGGGGCGGCTGAACTTGGTACAATAGCGCTTTCTGATAATATTTATTTACCTACACGTATAGGTACATTCAAATTCAAATTTCAAATTCAAATGATTTATTGCAGAATGGGTAAGATTAGTTTATTACACTTTATTATTTCATGTTCCTCACACTCTTCGCCTTTAGGCATGCAATATTAGCAAAAAATATACAAGAATGTCATCTAAAATTAATAAATACTCACCTAAATTCTAATCTATAATCAACTAGCTGACCCGGCAAACGTTGTTTTGCCTCACTTAGGGGTATGAAAAATAGATACTGTAGCTTATATGACACGTTCGTAGATTTACCATAGCAGCGCCATCTATTGATTACTTACTCAACCCAGTCGAAAGGTATCGACATCTGTTAGAATCATTTAGAGTAAGAGTAGAGACAGATAATTGTGACTGTCAAATAATAACACAATAATTAGCAATAAATTAAAATTGCGACTATAATTTGAGATTTAAACTATCCTATCTCTCAAGTTGGAATGAACTACACATGGTGTGCGAATTTTATTATAATCGGTTAAGTGGTTTAGGAGTCCATTGAGGACAAAATTGTGACACGAGATTTATACCTATATATTAAGAAGATTACAAAATCATTTACATTCATTCACACACAAAATAGCACAACAACAAACAATTTGACAGCTCATAGACAACAAGAGTGTTATGGTCAGCTTACACTATCAGGTTTAGTTACAATTAGTCATCATCTTTACAAAGTACATTTAGACCTGTATTTCCAATGTAGGTATGTTTTTGTTTGATTTGCAATGTCTTTGTCATAAGTCCTTGAACAGCTGAAATACTTTATGTAACTCGATGTGACATTGACCTTATTAAAACATGTGTTGGTTCACAATGGTACATGAGCTCACGGTTTTCAGAACAATGTTATAGTTATTGTAATTTCCTATTATTTACTTATTTACTTATTGAAATTTCTTACCAATATGTTTGAGAGTGCTGAAATAAATAAACATCATAAAATATCTAACAAGAATGTTGTAATATATTATTAATATGTAGTATGTTTTATAATATTAAGTATATTTTTTTCGTTTATGGTTCCACATTTATTTAATTCCATGAATAATAATCCACCACTGCATTCGATCTATAAAAGACAGTCTTGTGCATGGTCACCTATCCAAAGATTGTCCGCATCGACCCTTGCTTGACCTCGATGATCGCGTTAGATCATCTTACTCATAGTCAATCGAGCTAAAGGCGCTATAACTACAATTCCACTAAAAACAACTGTACAATATGCATCAAAACAGGTACCTACAAACTAACTGAGAGTCGTTTAAAATCTCTCTCGGCTAACTGGAGCTTCGGACGCGAGCCTCGAGGGGCAATTAATTATTCTACCTGTTCAGAACCGAGCCTATTGTTCCTACTAACTGTAACTCCATCTGTGTCCCCAAACCCTTTGGACAAGCTTTGGTAAAAAATCTTCACGCCTCCTTTGCAAATCAACTAGCGTCACGAATTTTGGGCAAAGCTGCTAAGCTGTGGTGCAATTTCTTTGATATTTTTGTTCTGCGATATAAAACAGGCAGAACCGAACTTTATCTCTCAAGAGATAAAGTAGTTTTCTGTTTGTAAAGTAATCTGGAAATCAGTCCGTGTGGTCTACGCTCTGTCGACAGCGCGAGGCTGTTTCACGAATCGTGAAGCTATAACGACTTATATTAGAATGAGGATTGTTCTACAGATCTTGTACTATAACATAACAATTATACCAGTACGTACCTATAATGGGGTCCTAGAAACGTAGTGTGGTGTCATAAAGTATGTGAACAAGCGTAATCG
The DNA here is from genome assembly GCA_035578125.1 of Mellilla xanthometata. Lineage (NCBI taxonomy): Eukaryota > Metazoa > Arthropoda > Insecta > Lepidoptera > Geometridae > Mellilla > Mellilla xanthometata. The sequence continues at coordinate 10,500,296 of JAPUBQ010000010.1, forward strand.
TTTTAAACTCACCGTAGGGTTTCTAAGTAAAAACATGTCGGGGAAATAAATATGCCGCTAAATAATATCTTAAATATAATATATTAATATATACATAATAATATTAATATATAATAGAAACACACATACATCTGGAGTATCGCCTTATATGGAAGTGAGGCTTGGACTATGACCCAAAGAGATAGACAGAAGATAGAGACATTTGAAATGTGGTGTTGGAGGAGAATGGAAAGAATAAGTTGGAGAGAAAAGAAAACTAATACAGAGGTACTCTACCTAGTACAAGAACCAAGAACCATAATAAATACTATAGACAACAGAAGAGGAAAAATGGTTGGCCACCTTATACGACATGACAATTTCATTAAAAATATCGTAGAAGGAAAGATAGAAGCCAGTAGAGGAAGAGGAAGACCTAGAAGATCATACTTAGACCAAATTAAGGAGAAGGCGAAAGTCATGTCGTATAGGGAGGTCAAGGATTTGGCCGAAGACAGAACTACCTGGAAAAAACTCCACAGACAAGAGCCCAGCTCTTTAATATTGAATGAATGAATGAATAGAAACACTTTAACAGTGAAATTCAAGGCTGATCAAAAGTTATGTGACTTGGGTCAAGACGTGACTAGTAACCTGTGGTATCTACAATTTGCTAAATATACAAAAAAAATGGCTGCCATTGGAGAAAAAAAATATTAGAGCTTGCTTTGCTATTTGTCGATAAAATTAATTCTATATTTTACCATTTGAGGCTCCGGCACGGGTAGACAAACACATTGTTTACTAACGTTGAAATATCGTATTCAAATGTAACGATAATAATATAGTGAAGAACGTATAATATCAAAAATGATACATTTTAACGTATTTGTTTACAAACCGTACCATATATCACGACGATGTCAAGGACAAGTCGCATGGCATTTAAAACGGTGCTTAGCTTCTTATTTTACTCATATCTCTGAATATAAAAAATATATATCTACGAATACATAGATACATACATGTATTACTCGAATCTCATTTTGTCCTATTTTTTTTCCTATACAGTATACTCTTGATGATTACTCTGTAGATGATTTTCATGTCATTAATATTAATATTTTGTCCTTATTTCACTTTCAGAATATATGACATTATAATTGGAAACGACAATTTGCCGGAAAATATTTCTTTGAATTATTGAATGACACATAAAGAGCAAATTACACATGGAGCGATTTAACCTGAATATTGATATTGCTGTTGAATAAACAGAGTCATTGAGTATTCTTTTCTTCCACAGTCATATTCATCACGTTTTTTAGGGTTCCGTTACTAAAAGGTAAAAACGGGACCTCCCCCGCCTCCGCTGCCTGAGCACCAGGGCGTAGCGAGTTAGCGACACACTGGCCTAAGTTGAGCATGCCTAGTAGTGAATAACTGGCTCTCAAGGAGGTCGGAACACACTATTAGGTGCTTAAAACCTGCTATCTGGCCTTCGTGACGTAGCGTAAGAATACTAAATCAATCTTTTTCCTTATTTACAAAGCACTGAGTTCACAAATTGTTATTTAGTAGGCGGTGAATAAATTCAATTTTTGGACAACGCGAACCACGATCGGGCGAAACTTATTAGAAGAAAGAAAAGTTTTCTGCAATTTAGTACACAGGCACGGATATCGTAGTGACGTACCGTATTGCTCTCTAAATAATTATAGTTATTTACGTAAAGTCAGGAAAACAAATACAATAGAAAATAGAATCGTAAATTGTTTCATCAACATACGACGAAATTATTTAAAATTCTTGCCATACTGGTTATAGCACTCTTATTTATTTTATACTTTTACAACCTTACTTTTACTTCTGCAATAAATGTGTTTTGACTTTGACTTTGACTTTACGAAATGTATTGAACAAAATTTCATTAGCACGTTTGAACCGTCTAAGATTTAAATGAAGTTCACAGATAATTAACAAGGCTATTGTTTTTTTATTGAGATTTGAACAAATTCGTAGTTAATAAATAAAAACGTAAAATGTTTCATCAACATACGATGAAATTAATTAAAATTCTATGCCTTACTGGTTAGAGCACTCTTATTTATTTTATACTTTTACAACCTCTGCAATAAATGTGTTTTGACTTTGACTTTGGCTTTACAAAATGTATTGTACAAAATTTCATTAGCACGTTTGAACCGTCTAAGATTTAAATTAAGTTCACAGATAATTAACAAGGCTATTTATTGTTTTAATATTGAGATTCGAACAAATTCGTAGTTAAGAAAAATGAATGTCTGGTGTCGTGGTCTAATAGTTTCTTTCAAATTAACTTTTCCGAAACACAAAAACCAATCAGCAAATATTCTAAGCAGCGTAAAACTTGTCTTTCTACCCCCGCCCTAGCCTGGGGGTCTGGGGGCGCGGGTGGCGACGGGCGGGCGGCGCTAAACGGGATGCGCCCCCAATTTACATTTATGAAGCCCCTAACAGATTCCGGGATGTTTACTTTCGATAATTAAAAACGTCTCAGGTGTGGAGTTACCGCATGTCGACTGTATTAGATATAGCCTTGAAAGGTAATTACGTGCATGACTGATTAAACGCTTTTGTAATCGATCGAGGTTTATGGCGAATTTAGTAATTTCAAACCTTTTTATTTGCTTACTTTTACATTTTTGTAAGGTTATTGAGACAGAAAAGTTGCCAGTTAAATCACAAGTGGGTGTCATTTGAATTGAACATTGCTGTTTTTAAGTAGTTTACGTGAAAAACATATAATGGTAGATTGGTCGTGTTTCTAAATGTTTATGTCTTAATTATTCATAAAAACGTACCTTATTTTGACAAACGGAAATAATCACAAGAATGAAGTCACTTTATTATGAGGATGGTCGTACAGCAAATTCAAATTCTAAATCTAATTCTAAATACACGTGTATTTTTGCGAATATTTAGCACATTTATATGCTCGAGAGTCGACTGTGGTTTACACTTCAACCTTTGAAATGTTTATAAGCTATTTTCAAGTTTCACGTGCTTCATAAAATGCGTGAATTTTATGACTCCTCCATAATATACTTCTACAGAAGTTTCAGCTTGAATTCTGTTTTATTCAAATTATATTTTATATGTATGTATTACAAACCACGAGACTTTTTGGTCTAACGATAGTTAAGATTTTAAAAAGAATTTATTTCTTTACTCAAAGTAATAGTTACAAGTTATAAATGCCGTAATCATCATGGACTCTGAGACTTAGTATAATCAGTATTCTTTAAGTACCTTGATTTTAAAAACATAGTTAAAGCAGTATTATCGAGTAAAACACATTTTTTTCGAGATCGTTAAACGAGACTATTCAAAATTAATCAGTTTTAAGCTAATCTTAACTTGGCATTTAAGATTTTTTATATATTTTTGCATGAATGTAATATTTGTAGATATAATATGGTTTATTACGATACACATTTCATAAGAGATATTATAGCATGAACCGATTATCTTCTACATTATAAATAATTACAAGCAGTAGCGGTAAATATACTGTCAAAAATTAATTTCGTATTTGGAAAAAAATATAGGATTTTTTACAATAAAAAAAGTAAAAAAAAAATAAGCAATATGACGAGCATCATCTTCAAGTATAAAAACAAAAAAAAACATATCATAATGTCACATAATAGGAATAAAATATTAATCTTATATATAAAATTTCCGTGTCACAGTGTTTGTTACCGTACTCCTCCGAAACGGCTTGACCGATTTTTTCCAAATTTTATATGCGTATTCAGTAGGTCTGAGAAACGGCTACTGTATATTTAGATTTTTTTTTTTATTAAGGCTAAACAACGTTTGCCGGGTCAGCTAGTTATAAATAAAAATAGCCAATAAACTATTCAAAATTTGAATATGGACTTAACGCGTTCGAATAAAACACAATATCTTTTATTCGCCAGTAACTAGGACAAAGCACTTCCTCCGTCGGGTGTAGATTATCTAGCAGTCAGCTCGTTGCTTGGATTACTATTCACAGCATGTATATTATTACTGGGAGATTGGACATATCATTGACTAGTCTAGTCCACCAGTAAGCTAGTTGCGTAAACATAAATCCGATGATTTCCAAACTAAAATCAAGAGCACTAACTTAGCGAAGAGCATAGGCTTCGATCAAAAATGTACTAGATTTAAGGTGACGTCTCTAAAAACGACAAGGAGAATAAGTAAGAGTGTGGTCTTATTTCAGTTTGAGGAATTTAAGCATTATTAGTATAGTAATACAGTTGAATTTTCCAACGCTTACTGCGTACGGTTTAAAATTTGATAGCTGTTATCGCGGAGCAAGATAGCTTAAATGCTTATTACGGTACTAATCGAAACTCTACCTTAAGATACAGTAGTAAGGTCAACTTAAATTGAAATGTTTTTGTGGTGTAGTCATATTTTGTATTTCTGTGAATATAAACGCATGCCGTTTTCTGAACTGTGTTTGTATGCAACACTGAAGCTGGTATATATTTGATCGAAGCTATACATTCAAAATCTCAAAGTATTGCACAGGCCGATTCGCTTCAACATTCCTTGTGAGGACTGCAAAACTTTGGCATTCTCTTCTTGTCTCTGTTTCCTGAGAAGTACCACAGTAGAGTTAATAGGTATTTTTCTGAGTAAGCGTGTAACATCGTAGACCATAATACTTTTTGGCAGGCAATCTCCAAAATATACAAATCTCGCTGATTAAAATAAATGCCGAGTAAAATAATTAATTTAATTGAAGGCGCTATGAGAGCAAAATAGCATGTTTTAAAAAACCTATAAAATCCTGCGTTAACGATAGAACTATGTTTTTTTTCAGATTTATTATCTTTTATGTAGTTACCCAAATATAATTAATTGAGAATTGAATTGAGAAATAAATAAGTTGCAGTTAGACTTCCAAAACATGATTACGTAAAATTCACTGGAAAGTTATGTATATTTTTTAAAATTGTCGTTTTAAAATATAAAATTGTTATTTTCCTGTATAAAGAAATTGAAACAAATGTTATTTTTTGTAGACAATAATACTAACTAGAATAGTTAGAGCTTAAATATTGTTAATTGTCAATTTTATATGAATTTCGTGAAATTTCCACTGCCGGGCTACAGGCACTACGCCCAAATTTGTATGGTGCGGCAGAACTCAGTACAATAGCGTCCAAGTTCTCAAATGCCGCTAGATGGCGTTAAATTTTCATGCGTTTGTTTTCTTTATCCTGGCGGCTCAAATTATCACTGTATTAAAACTTTCGTAAGGCATATTTGAATAATGTTTGTATAACCGGATATCACTTACGTTTATTTTGTCGGTATTAGCCCTTAATTTAATTATTTGTATTTGGCTCAAATTATCTTTCGTAACTTCTGAATCGTTTTGCGACAGCTATTGTTAATGTATCATTTTTAGGTCTCATCACAAAACTCATTACAATTTCTTGTAAACGGTTATCGGATGCTCACATACAGCGAGTAAAAGTGGTCGTTGTGGTCTGTTTGTTAAACAAATCATTTGATTTAATATTAGAATCGCTGCTTGGAGTGAAAGCGTGGCGTCATCACGCTTCGATGTGTGCCACAGATTAAATAATAGTTGCTTCTCTTTGAAACAGCCTTGTTACATTGAAAGAGAATTATTTTTGTAATTGAGTGGATATATTGCACTGTAATTGTGTAATAGTGAGAGCGGATTCTTAAAGATTTTCAGAATGTCAAGAACAAATCTACAAAGTAGCGGAGCTTTATCTTACTAATATAATAAATGTGAAAGTGTGCAATATTTGTTACGTGTATATTTGTTACTTTATATCTCATCATCGCATAGTTATAAAGTACGACCATATGCAACATTTGACAAAAACCGAAAAATATAAATTCGAGCATACATAATCTATACATATAAATTCGAGCATACTTCATAATTCTCAAAGAAAAGCAAGTGTGGCTCGGTGGGAAAACGTCTGCTTTTCAATCAGGCGGTCCCTGGTTCGATGGTGGGGCTGGCCATACCAATGACTTGTTTTTCAAGTTATGTCTGGATTTGCACTCGCTTTACGGCGAAGAAAGACATCGTGAGGAAACCGACATGTTTGTGGACTTCAATATCTGAAGACGGGTGTCATCCGCTAACCTGCTCTTGTTATTGTTGTTGTGGATTATGACTGTATAGGCCATCTATCCTCTCTCCTGATGAGAGAAATCCCCGAGTCCCAGCAGTGGGAACGTATAGTGGGCTGCTTATGCTATAGTGCACGATTCACTAACCCACTTATCCAGCGTGGTGGATTTTGGACTAAATCTCTCTCTTCGTGAGAGAAGGCCCCGACTTCCAGCAGTGGTAACGTACTATGCGTGCCAACTAAGAATAGGATCGCGCTTGCTTCAACTTCATACGATAACTGTCAAAAAAGTACTGCCAGCATAGAAAGCGTAAAAAAGAAATTTATTTTTTTGTTCATAGATATAAATTTAATTATTGTAAAATTATTCTTGATTTTATTACTGGATAATTTTGGATTAATTAATTCTACAGGTAAGAAGTACCCAAGGCTAATTAATAACACCTAAAAAAATCACGTGACGAGTCATTGGTTTTGGATAGTTTCGACTTAAGTGCTGTAAGCAGTATAATAAACTCTTTTTATTTGGTACAAAAAGAAGTGCCAACAATGAATAAAATATATATTTTCCTAAATATGCTTTTACTTTCAAATCTTACTCATTTATAATCAATTTGCCGTAAAATATATAAGAAATAGCAAAACAGCGTACATTAAACATAATATGAACTGAATATAATTTGTTTACAATTTTTTTTTTGCACACCATACACTTTGGTTATGACGTTAGCACGTATTATTGAGCAAGATGGCGGTTTGACAATCCTATTCTTAGTTGGCACGCATAGTATAGTGGGCTGCTTATGCTGTGCATAACTTAATCAACAAATTAGGAAGCTACTTGCTACGCCTTGTGCTAATGAAATGAGCTCAAACTCAGTTGCCTAACCGCTAACCGACCTCTCGGCAGAGCTCCGAGATACAAGACGTAAGAAAATATGCTCCTAACTCAGAGCAGAGAATATAAGTATAGGTATATTCTGAGATTTTCTGAGAGGAAAATACAGGACCTTATTACTTAGCTTAGACGACCTCGTTGGCGTAATGGTTACCATGCCGGACTGCCAATCAGAAGGTTCCGGGGTTTGATTCACGGCTCGGCCAACATCTTTGTGCTTAACTTAATTTGTTGGCTGTGGGTCTGGGTGCTAAATATGTATCTATATAAAATATATATGTATGTTTATGTAGTATATAACTTGTGTTAGCAACCATAACTCAAACTAGAAACGGTTTAGTATGGGGTTATCCAGCCGTGTGTGAAATGAGTCCTAATATTTATTTATTTAGCCTCCGCTGTCTGTCTGTTTGTCTATCTGTCTGTCACCAGGCTCAGAAACCGTAATAACTAGAAGCTGAAACTTTCACAAGATAAAAAAAACATTAACTTTCCTGTGATTATTAATTTATGTATTCACTTTAAAAATAAAATTAATGTTTAATGGGGCTCCCAAACAACAACATACATCATGGCTTTAATGTTCACACTTGGCCAGTTATTACTAAATTTCTTTATTAAAATTACAAATACGAGTATTTAGTGAAAACTAGAATTTACCACTAACATATTTGAAGACGACTGGTTTTAAAATTAGTAGGTGGTTGGTTGCAAATAGCCAGGCGAGCGTTAGGAACTACCCTACCAACCCTGCTTTGCTTTCCTCAAAATACCTATTTTCCTTCATCGTAAGCTAGAGCTCATTGGCGGGGATCGAACTTGCGACCTTATGGACGTGAGGGGGCCGATCTCCCGACTGGGCTGTGCTCGCTTCAAATATTCAAGACATCGCTAATAAATAATCGAGATATCGTCTTTTTAGAACGTAAAGAACAATGATTTCAACAAGCATAAACTAGGTACAAGCCAACAGTAAAAAGTAACAACTAATATAATAGTAAGTTTACTCTAAAGTCATATGCAACATAAAACAAAAGCTACAACGCCAGGAAACACGCGCATTCTCACTCCAAAACCCTTACCAAAACCGTTTAACTACAAGTTTGTGTGGTATCGTGTAGTTTTGTGTGGAAAAAGGATTGATATTAACTTAATTACCTGCCGGCCCGAAACGTCCTTTGTCGGTCGCTTCGAACCGAGTTCATTGATTCCCATTCTACGCCCCTTTGCTCCTATAACATTGACCAGTTGGCTAGACCCCCAAAAACCTTCACTTCTTCCCTCGTCTATAACAAGATTAGTTTAACTGAAGGCGGGTGGGGAGACCAAGTTACGTGGTCGCAGAACGCTAACATGTGTTTGTGGCATTGGCCTTACGATTTGACATTCAAATCGCGACCTTATTGCAGTTGAAACTAGGCCGATTTAAACGAGAGCAGGCGCTGGAAATTTTTAGAAAATACTTTTGCGTAATGAACTGTCCTGTGCAAGAAAAGGTTTTAATTGCATTTAAATTCACTTAAAGTTATTGTTTTCAGTTCAACGATAAAATATACCTAATTATTTGTACTAAATCAGACCCAATCAAAATTACTTAGATTTGCATTAATTTTGAGAAATACCTATAAAAAATGTTTGAATACTTTTTTTTTTTTTTTTTTTTTTTTTTTTTTTTTTTTTTTTTTTTTTTTTTTTTTACTCTGAATAGGTCAGCGCTTGACCACAATTCACCTGATGGTAAGCGACATTGAGGTCTACGGTGGATCGCGCTTACCTAGAAGGAACCGGTTCACTCTCGCCTTGAAAATCGCTAGATTGTAGTAATTGGGGAACAGGGAATTCGGCAAGGAATTCCAAAGTTTGGCGGTTCGGACAACAAAGGTGGAGGCAAAACGCTTTGTGCGTGCCTTGGGCACCTCAACCGTAAACCGATGCCGCCTTGGCGTTTCCCTGCTCGTCCGATAGTGGAAGGGGGCGGGGGGAATTACTTCATGTAATTCAGTCGCACACTCGCCGAAATGCAACCGATAGAAGACCGACAGACTGGCAACAATGCGGCGGAGCTCTAGGCTCTGCAACCTTGCTTTGCAAAGATTGTCATTGCCTATGAGTCTCTTAGCACGCCGCTCAATTGACTCCAACGCCTGAAGCTGGTACTTTGCCGATCCATCCCAAAGGTGCGAACAATACTCCATGCATGATCGAACTTGTGCTTGATATAATATAAGCAGCTGTTCCTGCGTGAAGTACTTTCGCACCTTCGAGAGGATACCCAGCTTTTTGGCTGCTACGTGAGCCATATTCTCGATGTAGGAGCCAAAATTCAGGGTTGAAGACAATGTTATGCCAAGGAGTTCTAAGCTGTCGGTAACCGATACGGTTGCACCTCGGAAGGAAGGGGCCAGGTCAAAAGGCCTCCTCTTAGCGGTGAAAAGACACGCTTGGGTTTTGGTGGCATTGAACTTGACTAGATTGGCATCGCCCCATTCGGAGACTGCCTGAAGAGCCAAGTTCAAGCGCTCAACCATAGCTTCCCTATGAGACCGGATTTCAGCCTCACTGGCTCGTGCAGTGGATATGTAGCTTTCTACAACAGTGCTGTCATCTGCATACCCAAAGGTACCGGGTCTTAGCAGATCGTTAATATGCAGCAAAAATAATGTCGCAGAGAGCACCGACCCTTGAGGGACACCGGCATTGATCGCCATTAGATCCGAGGAGCAGCCATCAATGACCACCCGTATAGATCTGTCCCTCAAAAAGTCCGATATCCAATCACGAAATCCAGCAGGCAGGCCGTACTTACCTGTTACTACGGGAAAAATAGCTTTTATGTGACAGCATGATCTAAATTTAATCAGTGAATGAGAAGCCTATAAAAGCCATGAACATTATTTGAAAATTATTCGTACATTTCACGAACTTTCGCTCGTATTATATTGTAGAAATATACTTAAGCACTTGTTATTATACTTAGTAAAGACCAGCCCCGGATCTTAGATTATTTTAGGTGGAGCATAAATGCCGTCCCATTTACTTTGTACTTAATTTTTTTTGTTTCAGATGTCGAATAATTGATTTACATTATGACGTTTTATATTGTACAACAACAAAACAATACTAGAAGTAATGATAAAAATAAATTTAAACATAACCTAAGAATAATAAAGTGAAAATTATTTACAAAGGATAGTAAAAATATTGTAAAATATATTTTTACATTTGGATAATTGTTGAGCCCTTGACATTGACACCTCCTTGGAGTAGGTATTTCGAAACACTCTTGTAAAGTACCTATGTACATTTGCCGCCCTCTTGAATTTGCCGCCCGGGACTTGGTCCTGCCTACCTGGTAAAGACTACCTCAATTAATTTACAACGAATCAGGCTAGAGTCGGAGCTAAAGAAACGTATTCTCAAACGCCAGTAATAGATTACGTAATTAATGCCATCCTACATAAGAATTTGTTTGAAAAGAAACCATAAAAATAACAAAATGTTGCTTGGGAGTTATTTGTTTTATTTAAACTTTTTGACGTAATACTATTTAGTATTGTTAAGCAATCTGTTCTCAAAGTCTCGTCTTTAGGGTTCCGTACCTAAAAGGTAAAAACGGGACCCTATTATTAAGCCTCTGCTGTCTGTCTCGAAGCTGTATCTCAGAAACCTAGATCCATGTGTTTTTCGGGCGGCCTCTTGCGCTTGTTTCTTGCACCCCCTTAATATATTAATTTATTTTTAGTATATGTTGTTATATTGGCAACTGAAATATATAATTTGAGAAAATTTTAGCTTTCTAGCTATCACATTTTTTTTTAATGAAAAATAGGCTTACGTTAGACCGCAGCTTACCTGTCTATGCCTTGGTTTATGAGATACCTCCAGGTGACAGACAGACTTAGTAATAACCCTATTACTGCCTGTTTTTACTATTTAGGCACCTACGGATCTCTAAAAATATACCCAGTATGTATGTATAGGTAACCGGGCGGATGTCCCCTTACGTCAGATCTACCTGTCCCAAACAAAGGACTTTCAACTTTTTGTATAATCTAAGAACTAGTCTTTCAATTGAAATTTGAGGTGAATCATCTTTTGTAACATGAATCAGATTTTTGTTGAAGCTCTAAGCAATATTCGTTATTAACCAACAGACCATACTTACTTTTATGTGTAACAGACAAATAATTATTCCGCAAAATGTACAAATTATATATACCTACCTACCTATAAAATGAATAAACTAACGCCAACGTCAATTCCACTAATACAGGAAAATTAGAGGCATTTGCGCAAGTTTGATTTATTTTCCTGTAAAATATGAGGAGTACTTTACGTGCCTTCTTTTGTGTGCGTGCAACTTCGTGTGTGTAAAATGCTTCTACCAAAACAAGCGACAACACATCCCATTTCTCATTACATTGCTGTTTCTAATACCCGCTCAAGTAAGCGTGGTAGAAAATTAGCAATGTAACGCGATCGTTGCAAAGAATACACTGACGTAATAAAACGAGGCGAGCTACCAGCTGTGCGTTGATAATCATGTTCATTTCACTGGCATGCGCTAGCTACGTCACGGCCAACGTTTGCTCCATGTTGGGCGAACATTGGCTCCAATGTTCGATAGCAGTATTACCCAGAAAATGATGATAGCCTTCGTTTCACGTGGTAAGCGAAACGGGTATTGTGTACACAATTTGTTCGGTTGTTTGACCAAACTTCCTATCGCGGCCCTTCGTTCGCAGGTAGTGCCCTCAGAGATAAATTATTGTTCACATTTTTTTGAGTTTAAATTATGTAGTTATGTATCTAATGTTCGGGGACAATGTTTTATCGATGGAACGTGTTTGAGTGACGTAACAAATGACGATGCTTTATAAAGATTTTCTAAACACGTGACGCTTCGTTCTCTTTTTGCGTTACCCTCTGGGATTGTTTGACTCGTTCTTATGTTTTAAAGATGATAATGATGAGACGACAGGTGGAGCAAGGTTGTGACCTTATGGTGGCCGACGCTAGAGGAGAGGAGTGTTGGTCGTCCAGCGGCAAGATGGATCGACGACATTACAGCTGTCGCGGGTTCGACCTGGACTGTGACATCACAGGAGAGAGTCCTATGCATGATAGAATCGGCTGAGATAGATAATGATGACTGAAGAGATGATTTTAGAAGAATTTAAGATGTTAGAAATAAGAAGCTAAGTCATGAATTATTATGTCTTTCTTAACGGTCGTGTTTTTGATTTCTAGTTGTGATATTTTTCATAATATTCAAATTGGAATTTGAAGTACTTATTTGATGAAATGATTTAATCATGTTTAGAAGTCTTACTAAAAGCAAAATCATGAAATTATACAAGAGTTTCTCTATCCGCCTTCACAATCCTATCCCGCTACCTCGGAAAATAATTCAATTAATTTGGAAATAAGTACGACCATCAGCTTTGAATAACTTGAAATACTTTAATTGCATTTCGCTGAGTTCTAAAATCAGAGATGAAAGTTAAGGAGGACTTTCCCGAATTGAATATATTATTAAAATCATAGAAGCTCTTAATGTTTTGTAGTTGTGTTTTGAATCTGACTTTTAAAGATATTAAGAGGAACGTTTTATTTGATTACATAACATACTATTTCATACTTAACTTCTTCAGTTTAAATATATTTTTGAAGATATGGTAGCTCAGTCGGGTGTGCGGCCGCCTTATAACCCGAAGGTCGTGGGTGCAATTCCTACCAACGAGCTCGAACTTGTGAACAGTGAAGGAAAAAATCGTGAAGATACAAACAACAACATTGTTTATAGATTATTCGAAATAAATTTACTTCCCATTAATCCATTTCCATTTAATGTTAATAATGTTATTATAAACTATGTTAAAGAAAATGTAAATTATTGAATGAAAATGTATATTATTTGTTTATTTTATGTAGTATATCAGTTGTTAACACAACTGATATACTACATCCAACCATGATACAATATACTAAATGTTATGTTATATTTACTTTATTCTTATGTCTAATACAATTCTTTACACATAATGAATAATTATTGGTAAAAGTATTGTCTCCGTCCAGCGAAATAGAATAGTAACTTGGTCGATAAAATGGTTCCACGTGTAATCGTAAAATACCGCGGTGGGCGGGGCAAAGCAGCTACCACGCGTGGGTGACATTCGGCTAGTATCGGTGGCGTGACCTTGATGCGACCAATCGCGTGCGAGTTGTGTGTGTTACGTTGAGATAGCAGTATAATTGAGCGCGTAGATAGATCCAAATTCTAAACGGCAATTGTATGGAGTTCTTCCGTTTATTCTAGTACGCTGTCTCTGTCTAACTCGTTTGAAAATAAGCCCAAGTAGCTCAAGTTCAAGAGTTCCAAGTACGCTCGATACGGGCGAAACCTTCACGTTTGAATGTTTTAATATTACCTACACCTCATACATGCTTTTTTATGTAATAATAAAAAAAAAAATATTTAATTTATATTATTGCTAATTTATATCTGCTACATTGGTGAGGCTTTTTTTTAATTTATTTTATTGTGTGTGTTTTTTTTTTTGTATCATCGTTCGTCATCGTTGCCTATATCATCGCCTTAACGAGAGCCGTGGAGCACAAGATCGCACTTACTGGCAAAAGAGAGAGGCGTATAACCAGCAGTGGGCAGCTATAGGCTGATGATGATGATGATCGCCTTGATTGATTAACTTGAGGCCTGTCTAGTGCGCAGTTTGTACCAGTTTCGAGCCGTGTATCAGTCGGCTTTATTGGGTATTTAGGACATCAAATCTGAGTGGTACAATGACCTCGGCAGTCCGCACAACCTTGTGCGAGCGCGCGCCGCCGGCTGGCCGTGCCCCGACCATATTTTAAATTTCGGCTTTCTTACCTGCTATACAATCAGTCCTATACTGCACCTTTATATCTGTTGCATTGTCGTGGCTTCGTTTCTAGTAATGACGAAAGCTTGTGTGTGGATGACTCAAATATTCGAAATGTCATGTCAGATACGGCGCTTAGGGGATCCATAGATAATAGCAGTTTAAACAAAAAAAACATACAAAATAGTTTGTTACTGATTGGGCTACAATTTTTTCAGTTTTGCTATCTATGATTCAGAGTTAAGTGTTGTTTGATTTCCAAAACACGATTACGTGAAATTTACTCGTTTTAATTTATGAAAAAATATCTGCATTTATAAAATTAAAAATGTTGTGCTTCCGAAAGTAATAAAGATATGTAAACCTATCTTACTTTTTGTAGTTTGTATGTTAGGAATATTTTTAAGGTTTGTAGGTTTACTTCGTTGCCCGTCTTTAGTGTCAGATGGTACGGAATTCTTTAAGTTCAAGTGAGACCTGTCCAATTATTTATCTTAATTAACAACCACAACATAATATGTAACTATCCTATTTGTGTTACGGTCCAAAATAATTATTAGACTAAAAATATATTTGAATTAATGAAAAATATATTTAATTCGTAATATTATTTTTTTTCTAACTTTTATATAAAACTGATTTTCCAAAAACATATTTTACATAGTTAAAATCAAGTCATTTATTGTGTTACATACAATATTATTTCTCATTATTTTATGAGAAATAATATTCGGTATGTTTATACCGATTTGATTTGTTGGTTTGGATTTAACTTAGCAAGTAACAGTGCGTATATTATAGCTCCACCTCGTTGTAGGACGTCCTCCTTCGTGTACTCTTTCGTTCTCCACTCCAGAACTCGACTACCCCAGCGGTTACCAGTACTATACCCAAGGACAAAAAATATGAACCTAAATGCCCGAATACTGTGGAGAAGCCTAGGTTTTTGATCGGCGTCCTCGCCGGGCGGTACGTTGACCCAGCCCCGGCCACTGACTGGCTCGCCGTGGCTTACAGATGACACGCGCATCCGTTACTTTGCGGAAACATTGCACTACTTACACGTGTACTGACAGATTATAATCTTCTTTGCCTTCGCCTTGTCCCACTATGTGGGGTCGGCACAGCCCGTTTTTTGCTTCCACACTCTTCTGTCAGCCGTCATATCTACATTCACTCCTTTCTCTTTCATATCCTCTTTCACACAATTCATCCACATCTTCTTAGGCCGTCCTCTACTTCCACTACCTTCCACAATCATATTCATACTTCTCCTTCTCTGACAGATTATAATAATAATAATAATAATAAATCGTTTATTCAGGCAACAAAGAGTTAGTACATATTTCGAACTTACTACTATAAACTATTATAAACTATCAGTTCAATAAAAAGATCACAAATTTGCTAGCCATTTGTAATCTTTTTATTGATTACAGATTACAGATAAACAATAAATAAATATGTGTGCAGGCCCAGCCGTCATCGCGAGCGTACGTTGGCTGTGTTCCTGCCCTTGAGAATAGCACACTGATTGTGCTGAAACATGGCCCGCTAATACCGACAAAATAAACGTAAGTGATAGCCGGTTATACAAACATTATTCAAACATTAATAAATAAATATCAGGACACATTTCACACACGGCTGGTAAACCCCATACTTAACATAACATAAAATATAAAAATAACTTTATTTAAACAAGGATTTTACAATATTAATAAGTAGGAAGGAACCTGACTAACTTGTCTAAAGATTTTTACGTATTTTGGGATCAATCACAATTTTAAATCTAAAATTAAGGTTTTTTGAACCAGTCCAAATAAGGTTCCAAAATCAAGATTCTTTAGACGGCCTTTTAGCTATTTTTATATAGCGAAAAAACTGTAAAATTAAGATTTTGCCCATATCATTGCCTTAAGTACTTTACACATCATTTATAGCAAACGAATAAGACTGAGACTACCGATCGACAAATTTTTACTCTTACTTGTATTTTTTAAATAGTTTATTACTGTTATATATACGTATTTTTTATTTAACGTTTATAATTGTAAATTTATTCAATGTCAATATTATAAATAAAAAAAAATAATTTATTTAACAACGTCATGTTCCCAAATAGCCTTCTAAATACGAGTAGAAGGCTCAATACGTATTCGTCAAATGATGTGAAATGGTCTTGACGTAAGATCTCGAAAAACCTTGACTTGAAATTAAACTATGTTATTGCAAAGTTATTTTAGCGTCATCTTTGACTTTTTATCTATTAATTGTAAAATTAATAGATAGAAAGTAGCAATAGATCGTAATAAATGGAAAGAGGGTAGTGAGGCCGTTGCTCTTCAATGGGATAAAAAAAGAGTCGTAATAATAATATAATAATTAATAATAATAATAATAATTTATTATAGCACATAACGGCACGGATAAAATACACAAAAATTAAATTAAATTAGTAACTATACCAAGTAAAAAGGATCACATGCGTATAGCGTCTGAATTCGTGAGGAGATCCGGCCTTCATAGCGCGTTTCGTCATCAACACATCCGGTTTCTGTGCGTGTATTATGCGCACAACGGCACACAATATGAGTATGTATATTTATGTGTAGATTTTTCTTTTTTAAAGATGAGTTTTAATAAAGCTACTGATTTAAGTACACACTTTCAGAACTTCAGACCTCGGCTAGTATCGCTTACTCGGGCAGTAATGCACACTAGAGGTCAAATGCCGAGCTTTATTGTGTAAAAGAAAGAGCTAGAAAATAACAATTTTATCTATATTTTACCATTGACGCATTTA
Organism: Mellilla xanthometata; assembly: GCA_035578125.1. NCBI lineage: Eukaryota > Metazoa > Arthropoda > Insecta > Lepidoptera > Geometridae > Mellilla > Mellilla xanthometata. The sequence continues at coordinate 10,517,030 of JAPUBQ010000010.1, forward strand.
AAAATTCTTCTTTCCTAATCTAAAGTAATATTTTTTTGGACACCAAATTGAACTATTTAAAATAAAATAAAAAAGTGTGTCACAAATGGCGTCCTTATCGCTTAAAGCATATACAGAGACATAAAGGTACGTTTTGATTTTTTCTTCTTACGAAAACAATTGGAATAAAAGTTACTTTTCCAGGGTATCTAGGTTCATGAATGTATAGCTTAAAAATACGGAAATAAATGAAATAATAATATATTTAATATTTTATTTTTAATATTTTGACATGCTTTTTTTTAGTGAAAATACACATGTAAAAAAATCTTTCACCCTAATAAATTTAATAAATAAACGAAACCTAATAAACGTCTATTACTTTACTCTTATTTTCAACATTTTATTTGCAATAATTATCACAAATTGTTGGATCGATCTTATGAAATCGCATCACGTTTTGAAACAAGTATGAATTACAATAGAGTGTGATAATTTTCACACCGTTTATGCTCAATTTATGTAACTATGGCGCAACTCTGATAAAACTGTGATGACATAGCGATAAGCTTGATTGGAAAACAGTGATAAGTACTTCTAACGGTTTGCTTTTTTATACATATAAAACTAGCAACCAGTCCCGGCTTCGCACGGGCTGTAAAATAATCCAAGTTGTAAAGAAAAAAAAATTAAACCTTTGTTACTCGGGGATAATGTGGCTTCCCAACGGTGAAAGAATTTTTCAAATCGGTCCAGTAGTTTCGGAGCCTATTCGCGTCAAACAAACAAAGAAACAAACAATCAAACTTTTTCTCTAAATGAATTGTTATAGATAATACTAAGTATTCAAATTAGTTACTGGTATGTAACAGTTTCACATTAATTCTAGATGAGTAAGTTTAACTCTTTTCAAAATAATTCTTTCAAAATAAAGTATACCAAAGAAACGTACCAAATTTCAGAATAATATAATAGTTCCTTTTATTTGTCAACTGTTTTCATACTTAATTTTTTCTTTGGTGTCTCATATAATTTCAAAATAAAGTACCTACACGTCAAAATTTACGTCATCCGACGCGACCCTGCCCCGCCCTACACCCAAAAGTATCCATTTTGCTTGCAATAGATCCTATTTACATCTTCATTTGTCTCAAATTTTAGACAGAAAGTAATCTCAGAAAATAAATGCATAACTCAACATCTACTCTAACTGAGACGATCAAACAAGGTGCTTGCTACCACTGATCACAAAATGATGACTTGAAAGTAATTAAAGTTCATCTATTATTATTCCAAACCAATGTCATAACACTTATTTTTTATAAAATAATAACTCGACGGAGGCATGCAATTGGGTTCGGAATATGAAATCGAAACAGTAGCATGTGAAAGTATACCTACCGGACCTCTACCAGACGATCACGTAAGATGCAAAAAATATATCGCAATGTACTAGATGGCTGACTGTATGCATTATAAAGGTAGACTAGCAAGATAAATAGCGTGATTATTCGCTTTGAGAGTGCCACAAAAACTTCCAGTACCGTTTGCAAGAGTTGTTTTAACTGTCATTGAAAAATGATTATTCTCTAAAATTAATATTTGTAATTCTCATTAAAATATAAAAAATAGTCAATTTCTGGAAAACTATGTACTAACTCAAAGATAAAAAAGAAAAGAACAAGAAATATCAAAACAATTTATATTAAAGTAAGCTCACCAGCCAGGCTGTCACTGCGTGGCAAAGTTCCCAAGATGCTGGCAGCATTGCCCCGTTGAATAGTTAAACTTAGTCTTTGTAAGAAATAGCTGCTAGCTCTTGGATCTCAAGAAGCGAGGACCAACCGCTTCCCAATGTCTTTGCAAGAAAAATTTGTCGGACGAGTACGGGCCTAATTATACGATAATTTTACAAGTTAGACAAATCATATCGAATGCTTATTTATAGGAAGGTTAGATTTTTTGCTAACTTTACTATTAATACAGTCATATTTTACATTTTATAACACAAAACCAGCCCAATATTACAAGCAAATATTATTTAAATGACAAAGAGCAGTGTAATAAAAAGTATTCATTTTATTTATCGCCAATCCAACAAAGAACTGAGAACTGATTCTTCAACGCGCTTACTTCTAATATCACGTTTCGGGAGCTATTTATTACATGCCGTTGCAAAAGGACTATTTCGTCCGGAGAGGTTCAGAGTCGGTCCGAATTGCTTGCAAAAACCGGTTCGTATAACGGAGAATACTTTTGTAACTCAACATACGCTTCTCTACAATATGGCTCAAACGGGTATCAATTTAGTGGAGAGTTTTTTGGATCAATGGAAACCCAGGTTACAGTATAGTAAGATACATATAAAGACAACGTCAGTTTTTTGGAACGTTTACGTTAAAGTTAATTTCAATTACTTTATTTAATATATGATTGTTGTTATTAAATGTTTTCTTACTAAATATTTATAATTCCAACTACTAAATTATATTTTTTATAAGAAAATGTCTTTTAGAAAAATTCTGTTACTTGTTTTTGATATATAATTAAAAACAATATTTAATTTATTTAAGGGTCTCATTGTAGTAAAATTATAAATACGAAAGTACGTGTATTATTAGTGTGTAAGTTTGTAACAACTTCAAGTTTGTTACAACTTCTTAGGCTAAACAAATTTCGAAAAAATTCGGCATGGAGGTAGTTTTGATTCTGGATTAAAACAAAGGCTACTTTTTAACCGAGATTAACGCGGGCGTAGCTAGTCATATATTTAATAGGTTAATTCAATGCTAAGGCCACTAAATAGCGACGCAACTGATTTTTTCCTTTTTAGGGTCCCACCGAAATTGTCAATATGAAAAATATGTTCTATTGAATACTAGCTAAATCTGTGCACTTAATTTTGTCAAGGTTGGTTCTAAATTAAGGCCCCCATGTGCGAAACATTATCCAAAAAAATCTAAAGATGAAGAAGAAGACGATTGTTTGTTTTTATTAAATTTAGTTCTCTAAATAATATATAATTGTACCAGTTGATGTAAAGATACTTTACTTGGTCGGTCAAGTAAGTGATAACAGTTTAAAACGTTCTCACATCTCTTCATGTGAGTCCAACTACACTGCATCAGCAGTTAAATTGACATCCGTTTCTATGTAACTGACACCTTGCTCCCACCAAGTCCGGTATTTAAGACACTAGGAACTGTCACCACTACTAATGACAATAGCTACTGTTATCAGTGGCAGATACTACTATTAACTATTATATTATGCTGAGTGACTTGACGTGACAGTAGTCTAAAATCATATTTATTATTTCTTCTGTTTTATCTAAGCCATTTCTTTTTGTTTTTAAAATGTATTATTTGTGTCTAATAAATAATTTTCTATCTATCTATATATCTTTCAGAATCAGAATATGTAAGATTTTATACCACTGTAGCGCCGCTCTACTTAAAAATAGTTTTATCTACTGCCACTGATAGTAGTGGTTTTTATTATCAGTGGCGACTGTTCCCAATGTATTAAATGTCAGACTTAGGGAGCTGATCTATCTGTGTAACAACTAATACCTACCGCGATACTGTGGGAATATCTGGAATATGACGATGTATCTATAACGATAATATAACGTGTTCCAATCTGTTTTAGCTCACGTACGTATAATTTTCTTACCTGTAACACATCGATTTGAGATCGAATCGTTTCTACCTAGACATGCCATAACGACAAATTTGTTTCAAACCTGTGAGTAAAATTACTTCTAAATATTTTCAAAGCGATCGATCGATCGAAGTGGCACGTGAACCAAATACTTGGCAGGACGGATCAGTATTGCCACGTTGAGTAGAATTACTGAATTGCAATGAAAAGAGGACCTATAAATAATTAATTATATTAAAAATATGATGTTCTTTCTCAGCCATCTTCTTCTGGCTCTCCGCCCAACTCTGATACTGCGTTCTGATAGTGGACTTACGCTTTTGGACAAACTTTAGTTATCATCAAAAGCTAATCCTAATTACTAGAAGTTACTAGGAGCTTGATATTATTGTAAAAAAAAATACATACATATAAATAAATAAATAAATATTAGGACACATTCACACACGGCTGGTTAGCCCCATACTGAACCATTTCTAGCTCGTATTATGGTTGCTAACACAGCTGATATACTACATATACATACATACATATTATATATAAATACATATTTAACACCCAGACCCAAAGCCAACAAATTTAGTTAAGCACAAAGATGTTGACCGGGCCGGGAATCGAACCCGGAACCTTCTGATTAGCAGACCATGGTAACCTTTACGCCAACGAGGTCGTCATATGTGGTAGTTCATTTTCTAGTGCCCAACTGTCTAGCAACCGTACTCTAGTTGAAAAGCTTTCCGCCAAGAACGATTATCAGCCAGACATTCTAGACAAGACATGCTCCAAATTAGCCCAGAAAAACGCTGACTACCGTGGTCATTGCTGGTCAAACGCCTAGTTGCTGTGTAAGAGAAAATAATCGATAAACTTTCTCTTTTAATTTGTTAACATATAGAATAATATATCAGTAAATAGCAATTTATATAAATGATGCGTTCATGTAACAACATATATAGCTCTTCTACTTCTCAGTTACATGTTATTCACCGTCAACCGCCAAACGGTTTCGTGCAATCTACTTACTACATACCATTTTCTCACCTTATACAGTGTGGCTAGTATAATTTCTTTAGAGTGTGCATAACAGGAATGACGTTTTGGTTTATATGCGTAGACAAAGGTTCTCATTGGTTAAATGTTTGGAAGAACCAATCGGCAGGTGTCGCTACTTTTCTGTAGAAGCCGATGTATCTAATCCTATGTCAAAGTTACAATCAATGTTTTGCACTCGAAAAGGCTTAAAATATTCAAGAAAAAAAAGAAGAAATAAAGAAAGAAAATTATTTATTGTGACATATTAAAACACAGGAGAAAATATAATAATTAAAATACGACACATATCTACTAAACTTTAATTTGGCACAACAACGTTAAAGTCCAAATTTGCGTAGTATTAATTTATTTAGCGAGCTACTTCTTATGTTTAAAACTGAATATCGTGTGATAAGACTTACACAATTGATATACCTATTTTATGTTTATTACTGAGATGAGACTGTGTTTTTTACTAACGTGAATCCTGTCTTTTCCTTACATATTTTTCGAGTAGAACCAATGAAATTGACTTGTATCACTTATCTACGAATAAAGCTTTCCCAAAACGTAAAATTATGATGTAGAGCACTTTCGATAAAACTTGTGCTAGCACTGGCTCTACTGTATCGTGAAGTGACGCCGGATATCGCAGGAATCCGCGGAATCTGTTTGCGATTTATAAATAGGTGTTAGTACGAAGTTACATAATGATTGAATAGGTTTTGCTTCGTTTTGTTTACGTCTGCTCTAATTCCGTCCATCATAGTTCATGCATAGTTTTGCTATTCGCAATCCTACAGTTATGACAGACAATTGTTTATAAATTTTATTATTATGTTTGCAAATTCCTCCGACTTATAGTTTAGCCGTAAAATAGTCCAAATTGAAAAAAAAAACTAGTGATCAGGACTTACGTTTTAAATTTAAATCCAAACAGTCGCCACTTCCACAAAAAGTCGGCCGCGTATCATCAGACAACGCGAATGCATGCAGTACTAAAGTTTGCTTATTACTTCTGAATTTACTTTCCATTGCTTCTTCACATAGAGACAGCGTGAAACTGTTTGTGCCAAAAGCGGCAATGAATAGAATTTTGATGCGAAAGTCCTCTTATGGTATTGTGGTAAAGGAAACCACTGGTGAATAATTTAGCTCGTGGCGTGCTCGTAGAATGTGTTATATTGTATCCTATGTTAGAAGTAAAATCACAGATAGATGCTTTTTTACAATGTACAGACTATTATACTCCTAATATCAATTGACTTACGACTATCATCCTATGGCCTCAAAATCATGCGTCTCTGGTTGGTTTTTGGTTTTGCTTGTTTTTACTTAAATAGACGATGCCAAAATAAATAATAACTCAAGTAAGAAAAAAAAACTGCGCAGTTGTGCAAGGTTTTTTTGTTGTTTAAGCTCTACTGTCGAACATCTTACATATGAAACTTTCTAAAAACTTCTTTTGTTAAGAAATTAGGAAAACATAATGTAAACCAAGTCTGAAATATAACTTTATCTTATTTTAATACGTATTTTTTCTTCTTTCTATTTAACAACTACTACTCTCCATAAAGTCAAAATACGTATGGTCTCTTAAGTGCCGTTAAATAGAGTTTTCATTATTTGTATATGTATATAAAATCTACACAGCTTCCATTCATATTCGTTCTTGTTAGTGGTGATTTTATTTTCTCGTAATAGCTACATATCTTCTTTGGTTACTTCCTCTGCAGCGGTGTAGCTTATAGAAACTGCTTTCTATTCTGTGACGTGGTAATGTTCATAGTAACTGCTACGTATTCTGTGTCACCGAGCATTGTACTTCACAGGTGTGGTGACCAGCCGGTCTATCAGCTGTTCTGCGCGCGCGCCGCCCGGTGGTACCTGCTCCCCACATTCACTCGAACGAGAGTTTTATGCGTTTTTTATTTTATTGTTAATCGTAGGACAGACAGATAGTTGGAATTTGCTTTCAATCGTTCTTGTTTAGTAGGAAGTTAGATAAATAATGTGTGATTTATGTTTTAAATAGTAAATCACGTGTATTGACATGTGAACGGAAAACATTTCATAGTTGTTGTTCTCTAGCTTTGCATTACCATATGAGTGCGAGCATGCGAACATTTAAATGTTTTTTTTATTAAATCGATTTATACCTACGTATCGACGATCTTATTTATTTTTTTGTATTGTTTTTATTTCTTATGTCTGTGTGGTCTGTCAAAATAAATAAGATTGTAGACTACTGTCGCAGCACAGTTATTGTTTAATCTATTGCCAGTGACAGTAGAGATTCACATAATCAATGAGAGTGGCGACAATTGCTATTGGCTAAATTACGAGGCAGCCTTGTCCCTGTCTCTTATCAATAAATACCTATTACATAAGGAGCTTGTCAACGTAAATTGCACGTTGCAAAGTTGAATAAAAATTTATCAGAAAATCTTCGCATGTAAATTTTTTCTATTTTGTTGGTTGTCTTTTATTCTACCTTTTGTTCACTTTGAGTTTACTTCTAGAAAGTTACTTTAGAATCGCGTATTTTATAAAACTACGAGCTGACCCGGCAAACGTTGTTTTGCCTCACTATGCAAAATAGATAGTAGCCGATTCTCAGACCTACTGAATACGCACATAAAATTTGGTAAACATCGGTCAAGCCGTTTCGGAGGAGTACGGTAACTAACATTTTGACATGGAAATTGTATATATGTATAAGATTTCGTGTATTGATAATGTAACAAAGCAGAATATCTAATCAACATTATGCCTTGGTATAAAGGCGATTCTACGCAAGACTATTATAGAGGGAATAATTCTGACCTTACTATTTACTGGGTACTAATTGACAAATGTTTTTTTCTTTTTCATCTAGTGACAGATCTAGTACATTGAAACAAAGTGGTGCTTCAAATTTTCAAAATTCGACGACCTCGGACTGCTAATCAGAAGGTTCTGGGTTCGATTCCCGGCCCGGTCAACATCTTTGTGCTTAACTAAATTTGTTGGCTGTGGGTCTGGGTGTTAAATATGTATTTATATATAATATGTATGTATGAATATGTAGTATATCAGTTGTGTTAGCAACCATAATACGAACTAGAAATGGTTCAGTATGGGGATAACCAGCCGTGTGAGAAATGTCTAAAAAAAAAATTTTAGTGGCTTTGGTCATCGTTACGAAGTACAAGTTATTATTCTGTGCTTTGGTAGAGAAATTCGGTCCACAGTTGTTCCAGTATCAGTTAGCGGGAGCAGTGTTGTGGCAAGCGGGCGCAGTCCACGCCGACAGGCGCCCGGGAACAGCCGCCTCGCCTCCCCCTACCGGCCTCACTCCACGCGCGGCGCTCGCTCCGTGCATGTTTGTGTATCGCCACTGAGTACTGACGAGCCGATACCTCCCTCTTTGTCTAATTAGCAGGTAGGCGACTCGACACGTTCTTTTACTTCTACTTTCTTCTGTTTCCCTGGTACCTACCTAATCGTTTACGACAACTTTATGACATGCAAATCGACGCATTACTGAAGCTCGCTTTGACTACTTCAAAACTCGGCACTAAACATTATTACGGTCGGCGACAGGCAAAGTACCTACCTACCTAGTAAACAGGCCGATTAGAAACAAAGGTTACGCTCAAACGCAAAGATAAAGGATCCAAACAGGTTCTCTGTGGAAAGGCATCTGGCACGCACTAATTGATATAGCATCAACTGACGTTTATAATTACTACGGACTCGAGCCGCTAAACTCACAGTTTATGCGTTCGGAGCGTTTTAATGGCGCGCTGTTATGTGTACCGCTGTTATTGCGTTCATGATTGATTAAGCGGATTCGAGTAAAACAATTGAAATATGACTGTGATAAGTACACGTATTATTCGAACGTGGCCTCACGCCGACTCGAAATCTGTTTTCATTTTATTGGCTACATTCTTTCCTTGAGCGGCCTTGCCGCGGTGACTGGAGTCTACCTACCTCGCAAGGTCGTTTCGCCGAACCTATGTTGACCTCATTTTTAGGATAACACACTGCGCGTTTTGTACTAAACAAAGCGACGAATAATAAAAAGAGGCTCGTATTAAAGTGATTGATAAAGAGGACCGGTAGAAAGGGAAGGAAAGCGGCAGGGGGCTCGGGCGAGAGTGGGACAGGCGACGCCCATGACGTAACCAATTGGTATGCGATTGTACGGACAAAGAAATTAGCATTTAATTAGACATCCAACTCTGTATCTTGAGTGGAGAAACTTTGTAAATGTTGTCCTAACGATACTTACCTGGGGACACCCATTCGGTTGTAACTTTTTTCGGTACAAAATGCTGTAAAAGTCACTTGTCAACTTCTTTACAAGCTTTAACGGCGAGTATGAAACTTGATTGCAATATTTTTATGCGCATTTCGTACTAAAATTTAGAAACAGAGATTATAAAATATTTTTTTGAATAAATAGATGAAAATAATCCATGCTTGGAAGAAAATGTAGAAATAGAATACAGACTTTAATTTGATCATGCTTTTTGATCTGAGAACACAATTCTAGATGCAAACGTAAAATGAATTGCATCATAAGAGAAATTGGTTAATAAACAACATGGTTTATAGGACATCTAGTTCACCATTGATATATGATCTCATGAAAGACAAATACTAGGTACTTATCGTGTAGACATGGTTACGTAAGACAGTGAAAATAATACCAATACCTATAATCTACATGCCTATGTCAGACTGAATCTACGAGTACATGCCTATTACGTTCATTAAATAGTTATACTCTTAGGTGAAAAAGTAAAATTTACGGAGATAGGTTAGACCATGAATAGAGTGTATTGTATTTGTATTTTTAGTATATTTTTTTTTTATATATTATCGTGTAGTTTTTAATTTGCTTTAGTTTTATATTTCGACCATGAATTGACATACAGCCTATTTTTTTATCCGGGATTTTTGAATAATCAATTGAAAATGCTATGACCTGTAGCTTTTGCTATCAATAAATTACTATGAACTATATAAGTTTGTTCATCGTGTCAAAGCTTATACATTTTAGAAAATTGTAAAAACAGTTACGCACAGAATATATATGCCACTCGTTAATGTAAAATACTGTACCACGGGTACCCATGTGCTCTGACGTAGCATGTGGTACCACAAGGAGTTTCTCAAGCGTTAAGGGGACTGACCTTAGACCGCTACTATTGAAAATGTTTCCAGTATATCGACTCTACATACTGCGTTGCTCACTTTGCATATTGTGTTTTTTTCGATAAACTTTAACAGACATATTGGTCTACCAAATACTTTTATTGTCACTAGTGCAAAAAAAAAGTTTAAAAAATACAAGTCAAAAATTTTCATAAGAGTATGACTGTTATAATGTTTTTTTTATTCAGTCAAAATAAAAAACTCTAATGTCAAATCACACATGTTAAAATAATAAATTAAATAAAATTAACTCTAAAATACTACGTCAATCTCATTTATTTATGCTTATATGATTAATTCATGAATTAGTTTACTTACTCTAAACCAGTGAAATATTTTTATGACATATTTTGTCTATGCAAAGTAAAAGTGTACCGCATTAGAGAACTATAGCTAGATATGTATATTGATATACCGTTTTGCGATAATTGACTTTTTATCTATACAATGCAGTATAACACTGTCACCTATAATCTCTTGATAACGGTAATCTGCCTAGTTCATGGCTCCTATTTTATCGGTTATGTATCAGTAAATCTATACTAGATAAGAATATATATGTATGTGCATAGGTATCTATCTCCACATACGGTAACTCAAAACAAAAATAAGTTTATTTGGTAAAGGTCATGTGAATTTACATTATAATAGGAATCCAAAGGCTTCCAAAGTAGAAAGAGGAGAAAAACTGTGTTATGGGAACCAATGGCATCTCCCAAGTTTTTTTCCTCAATGGAAAGTTTACTCTTATGCCAAAGTAAAATAAAAAAAAATATTTCAATCAGCAATATTAATATAGGTTTTTTGAAAGCAAAAAATCTATTATTCTTGTTCTATATCGGTTTCTACATATAATACGCGCCCTACTTGTCAAATGTCTAGCTAAATTCTAATTCTAATTTGAAGTTGGGGTTATGAGATCTGCACCGACATCCCGCTAGGGGCGTATTGTGCATTCCCCCCTTACCAGCCTACCCAAGCCAGCCGAGCTCCTTGAAATATAATAACGGAGCACAGCCCTGGGTCGCTGGCATACCTGTTCCACCCCTGTTGCGTCAGATGGTCTGTTTGTCTGAAGATTAGCAATGGAAGGCAAAATATCTATCTGAAAGGTGTAAAAAAAAATGCAGCAAGTTTGAAACAAAAACCCAATTCGTCCAGCGACCGAATCTCCAACTTCACTAATGGCGGTTCCAATTATCTTTAAAATTAACATTGAAAAGAAAACAAACTGCACATAACCATTTCCTACCATTTAGCGTTCATTAGAGTGTGCTTGTGGAATCATATGGCGGCGGAAAATGCCGAAATTTGGTCTTGTACGCTTATTAACTAGCGCTGTACCGCGGTTACCCTCGGTATTTCGGAGTATACTTTGCTAAATATGTCTCTTTAAATTGCATACTAATTTCTACATTAGAAACCAGTAGTGGTGGATTTTCCTTCACATTCGTCGGATCTTTTTTCTCTCAATTCTTGAAAAGTGAAAGACACTCTTCAAGAATTGAAATGTTTTTTTCTTTGAATAGGCTAAGGCTAACACTTGATCACTGATGTTAAGTGAAGGTCTAGGATAAAGCGCTCTTGCCTTATTAGCATTAATTAAATGGATATTTGCGTGGATTTGGATGACACTGGCTTGTAGGTTTCAGCTATTTGACGCCATACAGCAAAGATATTTCAGAAACCTTTAGTTGGAATAGAAACTTTTGACACCACTGCTAAAATACTTAGCGGAATAATATGTTAAACAGAAGAAGAAGGATAATAGATTGAAAGCAATAATTGAAATCAATTACACTTATTTTTCGTGAGGGAGAAGTCAAATCAAATCAAATAATTTATTTATACAGTTACTATTTTTACAATTGGTAGCAAGAATGTTTCTTATACCTATGGTTTATACATATTTTGTATTAAGAGCTACAAGTAATGAGCCTGCATCTCCAAACTAAGCGTGTAAGCTTGTATATTAGATATGCACACTCCCCATTGGACATGATTGCAATAGTTGCGGTATAATAATTATAGATACTTAAGTAATAAGTTACATATTTATAAAAAATCAGGTTTATATTATGAGTGTAATAGTCTTAATGAATGACATGTCCCCATAACCTTCATGTTGTCTGTCCTGGGGAAGGTCGAGAGTTCAATATATCTACTTTACACTTTGCTTTTAATAATAGCGTTTTGCGAACATTGTCTGCTGAACAGCGTGGATTACTAATTTGATCGACCAAGGACATATCGTCCAAATTATAATGACCTAATCGTGAAAGTATACTAAACCTATTCGACTATTTAACGAAAATTGGATTCAATAGCTGAAATTCTAAGTACACGGTATTAATTTGCGTATTTTTTGTACCTATCTATACTATGCTGTGATGACACATTAAAAATATGTCATAGGTAAGATAAAAAAACACACGAGTGGTACTCGCTTGTTTTCTGTAGAAGCCGATGCGATGTAGCCAATCGTACGTTAATGTTACAATCTACTTAGTTTGCGCTCGGAAAAGTAAACGAAACGTTATTCAATTCAATTTAATTCAAAAACTTTTTTGCTAAGTAACTAAGACTCATACATGTGAGAGAGAATATACCTTCAATGTCAAAAAATAAAATAAAAATGCTAATTAAAAATTACAATTTATAATAATTTAAAATAAATAACATTTAATTTACAAAACATTATAATTTTTAATACCTAGTTAAAACGTACATAGCATTTATACGAGCTATTTCTAGGTAATCAAAACGAAATGTCATATTAGATGACATGGTTACAGACAGGTCTTTATTTATATGTTGTAAAAGTCGAAATTGGCGTAACCACGTTGTCAGTGTTTGTATTTCAGTATTGCATGGGCATATACCTATATTTCCTGACGTTCTTATTTTACTAATTTTATGTTTAGCAATAAATAGTGTACCATTGTGAGGACAAATACCTACACTTACATATACTACTTTTTCCTATCAATAGTAAAATCAAATGAAGCACCTAGTTTAGAGGAGGAATACAAATAAGACATCTTAGATTCCAGTCTCATCTGTCTGTAGACTAAGGTTGGTCTAGAACAGGGGTTCCCAATCATTTGTACACCGCGTTGCAGTTACTAGTTTTTTTTTTTTTTTTTCACGGCGCCCTGCACTAGCTAAACATTTGGAGCTAGTCGAAACTAATAGGTGCCATCAATAGTTAGGTTAAGTTGATCATAACAAAAATTAAAACACCACAAGTGTTAAGTGAGATCAATATGAAATTGTCTTTTTTAATATCTTCTTAAAGTAAGTATGGGACAGACACAATACAGTCATACAATCACAATGTCACGTCATTTTTTTTTTAAATATAGGAATTTAAATTAAAAATGTCAAGAAAGACTATTTAATTTATGGCTTTACCTAAAAAAAAAAATTAAATTATTTATTTAGAAAATAAATATATACTCAATCCTTTGGAACTCACGACAGCGAAAAAAGATATCAAAGATAGCCACGTTTCCGATGCGAACACTCATAAAGGTAATAATGCCAATATTTTTGGTCTAAACAATTAGAGAATCGAATCACGGCGTCCCTCTGTACTTTCTACAGCGCATAGTATTTTTTTACAATAAATAGGCTTGCGTTTTAACATAATTCATCTGACGGTAAGCAATATTAAGATCAATATGATAAGGTGGAGCGCACTTATCAAGATAAAACCGGTTCACTCTTGCTTTGAAAAACGCTAGATTATAACAGTTTGGGAACCCCTGGTCTAGACTGTAGACGAGTTCTCTAGACAATGGAAGCGCGTTGTAGATTAAATTGTGTGTCGATTTCTACATTCTGACGTTTTTGTTTTATACGAAACGTGATATGCTAAGATTATGGCTACGATTTTTTTTCAGAAAATAGATCCTTACCAAACATTAGGCGATTATTTTATCAGTTACGTCAGGTGTTTTTCAGAAAAGAAAATATAACCATTGAAAACATTGACTACTGAAATTAAACTTTCCCACAAATATTTTTAAGGCGAAAATTTCTGTGTCTTCTTCACGCTCATACAGCTGAACACATTTCGATGAAATTTGATGTGGAGATAGGGTAGAACCTGGATTAATATATAAACTACTTTTTATCCCGGAATAACCGGGGTAGCAATGGCGTAGCTAGTTTATCACAATATAATAATTAACAAAATATGATAAATCTCGAAAAATTACTATGACAATCGGAAAATGAAAATGGCTCTTGAAAAAAACGACGTCTTGTGCATGGTGACCCATCCAAACACCGTGCGCATTGACCGTTGCTTAGCTTCGATGATCGCGTCAGATCACCTTAGCTAGCCGAGCTACGGGCGCTAAAATCGGGTGACACCGCACAGTCAAAAAAGTAAACTAACAGATCATAAGGTGAAGTTTCCGACTCACATTTAATGACTGGATGCATTTCAGTGTCTATTCACCATGTCAATTTCTATTTCTTGCTCTCTGTTGCATTACATTACTGTAAAGCCGGCCCTTTTACTACTTTATGAACAACGCGCTACGGTTTACTTGAGAACGAAGTAGATAACTACAATAACAATATGTAATGTAGCGGAAATCACAAATTGAAATACTATTTTTCTCAAAAAATAAACTGTGGAAACCGATAAGTATTTTTAAATAATGGGCTAAGTGCTAGGCAAGCACGCGCATGAAGGGTTTCGTACCATTAGATCTTAAAAAATGGCAAATAATTTAGTTAGCCGTATGGACACCTCCCCTAACCAACAACAAAAAATCTGAATAATGTTTGTATAACCGGCTATTACTTACGTTTATTTTGTCGGTATTAGCCCGACATGTTAATACAGTGAACAAAAAAATCTGTGATATTTTCAAGTATCTACTGATTGTCGCTATAAAGATCTAGAAACAATTGCAAAAAAAGATGTTTGTATAAGGGATCCCTTATTTTAATTTGAGTATTTGTTGTTATTACGGGAACAGAAATACAATATCATCTGCGAAAATTGCAACTCTCAAGCTATCACGGTTCATGAGATACAGCAGTAGGACAGACATACTGAAAGATGGACGGACAGCAAAGTTTTAGTAATAGAACCACATTTCATTGGTACCCTTGGATATCTAGCCCTAAAAAAAATATCCAGAAACATAATAATGCTGTCAATATAGAGATTTGTGCAAAGTAGAGGCTTATTTATGCCGAACGATTAGGTTGCTTTCATGACTTGAGGCTGCTCCCGGTTTGTGGCGGCTTATCACTGTATCCCAGTTGATAGCGCATAGTTTTACCCCATTTCCGAAGCAAGTAAGTGTATTATTACTAACTTTCATCATTAACTCTTTCCGCGACACGCTATGCACCTACTTGATGTCTAAATAAAAAAATATCCGTCTGAAAGCTAGAACTTCTTTCTACAGGTAAGTTGAATTTTTCAGCATTGTATAACTTTACTTACTTTACATTATCAGGAGTTACAGAAGTAACGAACATGCGAGCATTATAACGCCGACATCCCGTCGTACTCTTTAGTCGTCCCGCTCTATCACACGGACACATTATAGCTCTGTCCTTTACAAGCACCGCGTCCCGCGACCGCAGAGGCGAACAGTGCTAATATGAGGTATTTCTTACTTTGGCCATCAACTGGGATATCATCGTTGGTAGCGATCATCATTTAGCTTCCTTATACTAGGCGCCACTTTTCTCGTTTACTAGTTGCGAATATAGAACTAAAATTATTATTCTAGTCAAAAGTAGTAAGTACTGTCTTTTAACTCATCGGGATAAATGCTACATGATATTTTTATATGTTATACAGGGCAGTTACCCCCGGGTAATTAGTAATGCAAACTCCTTTTAGGCTTTGTGTGTCTTGACCATGGATAAAGAGCATGTAGTATGTCATGATGAAAAAATATGGTCTATAGTTGCCAAATTGGAACAACTGAAATACAACAGAGGTAGGCATAGGCCTCCCTCTGTTGTTCCACTGCTGGGTATACATAAACCCAGCAGTGGGATAAATAATGCTGTGTATGATGATGATGATGAAATACGCTTGCTACACCAATTTCGAGTTTTACATCTCAAATATATAAATATCTGTCAATGTGTAGTATGTCTTATTACACGACACCTAGTTTTGAACGCTTGCCTTAAAAAAAATCTACGCTAATTTTAACCTTAACAGTTTGTAATTCAGGACTTCTCAGAGTACAAAGCAAAGATTGTGACTTTGTCGTGCTTTTGGTTTGGTATCACCCGGTAGAACCACTTCATCTCCAACGTTTGGAAATCCGGCAAATATGATGATATTTGCCAGCCAATCTTTTTTTTTTATGATGAACACGCTTGCCTAGAAAGGACCTATTTGCTCTAGATATGAATACCCCCAAATTGTAAAAAGAGACTCAGGAAGAGAGTTCCTAAGCTTCGCAGTTCTAACAACGAAGGTCGAAGTAAAACGCTTTGGGCGAATCCACGGAACTTTGACAGTGAATCGGTGTCTCGTGAATCTGCAAAGTCTTAGAACAAACGTTCTTTGTCAAGACTTTATAACACAACACTTAAAAAGGTTTTGTATTTTTTACAAGTAGTCCTGTATAATGATATAAACAGTTGTTATTTTACACCTAGTTCTCTGGACTAAATAATTGGCAGCCGTTCTGCTAGAACACCACTTAGCTTAATTTAAAGACGAGACGACAGGTTCTAAAACGAACTAGTTCTGCCAACAAGAGTAAATTAAAAATATAGAAACCCCTTCTTCTTTTTACACCAACGAGGTCGTCAAAGTTCTTGACCTATAGCAAAAAGTACCTAAAGGATTTCAGAACTGCGTATGATAGAAAAAAAAATGTCACAGTGGTCCGTTCCTATGATATATCTTTTATGCTTTATTAAAATTAGGTTCAAAACTACTATGTTAATAAATAAGTGACTAAAAACATTATCATGGCTCGTACATACATCTCACGATGATTACTAAAACCTTCCTCTGCATATTGTTAAAAATAAAACGCTCGCATATATTGAATAGAATACAAAATATTAACTAAGTTAGTATCAATATATAGTTTCTAATCTTCTTCTTTTTCATATGAGCTCTGGTGTCGATAGTTTTCAAGCCGCCTGAAGGTATATAACTTGGCTTAAGGACTGTTTGTACTAAGACTATCAGCAAGGACCTACAATTTAACATGTCGTCCGACCCACGTTAGCGCCCAGATGAAAATGACACTTGAAAAACGAGTCTTGTGCATGGTCATCCATCCAAACACCTTCCACATCGACCGTTGCCTAGCTTCGATAATCGCGTCAGATCTCCTTAGCTAGCCGAGCTACAGGCGCTACTAATCTAATCTAATTAGAACACTTCTAAATGAATCATTCGAATTAGGCTCGCTTTTGATGAAACATTCTATCTGTGATCTTAATCTTTATTTTGTACAGGTTTTGTCGATTTTCTCCCAATACAAACAGATAAACCTTACTAGATAGCATTTATATACTTACAAAAGAAATAGCATAAATAATTTATCGCAGGCTACTAAAACTAGGTATGAGTAGAATATTTAGAAATATATAAATTACAAAGTTCCCAAAAATCAAACATTAAAATAATATTATAAATGCGATAGTTTGTGAGTGAGTGGCATATGTTACGAACACTCAACACAGACGGTCAAATTTATTTGGATAAAATTTGGTTTGAATAAAATTTAGATCGAGATAATAACTTTGTACAGTTACTAGCAGATCGTCTCGGCTTTGCACGGGCTATAAAATAATCTAAGTTGCAAAGAGAAACAAAATATTATCTATAGCCTATGTCATTAAGGGATAATGTAGCTTCCCAACCGTGAAAGGTTTTTCAAATCGGTTCAGTAGTTTCGGAGCCTATTTGCGTCAAACGGAAAATAAACAAACAAAAAATTAAACTTTTCTCTCTTTATAATATATTGGTATAGATATAATAATATACTGATACTGGGCTATACAGCTTTTGGACTAACTTTTGTTTTTTATCTAAAGTTAGTTAGTTGACATTATTGAAAAGGTAGTTTTCGAAAAAAAGAAGAAATATATGTGGAAAAAGAACCATATTTTGTCATCGTCTTTTGTATGTCATGCAAAAGTTAATATTGGCTACAGCTATTTCATTAACTGACTATCAACTCTAACGTTCCACAGTTTCAAAACGCTAAACCCAATTAACGGTTAGTGTTCATAAATTGAATCAATTTCAATTTAGCTCAATGTCTCGCGCCGTGAGTCGTGTGTAATGTTACAAAAACCACGTCGATTATAACTCATCGGCTCGACTGTATCGTAAAAACAAATCAACAAAATGTTCGCGCGCGCTACCGAGTTAGGGTTACCGGCCTTGTCGGTAGAGATGGAAATTAAAATTGCTTTGCGAAGGTTTCAAGTAGAGTTTACACACATTTATACAAATAAAAGTCTATTCATTTAATACGTAACAAATTATTTAGTAAAAATAACTATAATATTTTGGTTTTACTTGAAACTTCCGCTATGTCTGGTCGTTCTAAGATTAGCTCACGAGCAGTCAAATATACTTCACTTTCAACTTTTATTTATTGGCTTTTAGCAAAGGATTAACTTTGCGATTCTGCCAGTGTCTCGTGAAAAGATAGTCCGTCGACCATGTCAAACAAACATACATATAGACAAGCACATACACTACCCAAACTATTGTCAGATAACAATCGTTCAGACACTAAAATCTGTGAGCAAAAGCGAATACGAAATTCCCAAAGGTATAAAACATATTCGTCGGGTAACCCTAGAAGCGACGCGCGTCGCGCGCCGGTCCCTCCCGCCTCGACTGCGCTTTGTGCCCATTTCTGGCCTGTTTTGCCCGCCAGAGTCTTGCCCCTCTGGCCCATTTTGCCCGTTTAGCCCCCAGCGCAACGTTTGCCCGAGTATCGCGTGCAAACATCGTCCGTACCTACATTATTTTAGTGATTTGGACCAATCAACCTCAAATGAGATTAGGTAGGCGTGTAACTATGTATCTTCATTGTTACGCTTCTCAGTGTTTGGAAGATATTAGATATAGGTAGATACCTACACTCCCAAGTTCTTGGTTGTTTGTCTTCATATACCTATTGTTGTTAAATATAGATATGGTGAAATTACTTACTTAGATTTTATAAACATCCGCACAGAACAATTTTAGTATGTTACCTTTTTATTTACTATCAATAGGAGCGCAGTTTAGTAATTTAATAAAAGTAGAGGAGGCTTTTGTTGAAACAAAAAACGAGAAACT
Source organism: Mellilla xanthometata (assembly GCA_035578125.1). Taxonomy (NCBI): domain Eukaryota; kingdom Metazoa; phylum Arthropoda; class Insecta; order Lepidoptera; family Geometridae; genus Mellilla; species Mellilla xanthometata. The sequence goes on from JAPUBQ010000010.1 coordinate 10,536,228, forward strand.
TCTCAAAAATTTTCTTAAAGTATTAATAACAAACTCGTCTTGTTGCAGGTAATGTAAATGCAGCAACAATTGAATCACATTTCTTAACTGCAGCCCATAACCCGGCCATTACGGACACAAAGATAAGTAAACCGTCGTTTTATATAATTGCCTAATAAGTAGACGAATCACGTTCCGAGTGGTGGAACCGAGTACTAACTTGTTGTTAAGCTGTGGCAGCACAGTTGCGATTGTTGACAATCGAATGCGCCGCTGTGACGACACGAACCAAAGCGATTTCTATCCGGAGCGGCCTCTGTACCAAGACAGATTTGCCCGCAAGACGCAGGCAGGCAGTTCACATGCAACATTATACACTGCTGCTTTTAAACCCGTAGGTTTGGTTGCCACATTTGTCAGCCATCAATGGATGGAGTGAAAAGTTTTATAGCTACGTTCAAGGCGACCTTGTTTTGCAGTTGATCGGTCGCGGAAAAAATGTTTTACTTGTTTTAAAGATGATAACCCGCTTGGTGTTATGAGTTTTTTACTCTTACACTTTTGCGTTTACTTTTAGAATACAGTAATTTGGGCTTGAGGTCATGTGCTGTATGAGGCAGATTTTGGTCAATGTATCGTCATAATTATTAGGATATACTGATAGATTTTGTTGATACTTAGTATTGATATATAGTAGTTTTATAGGTACCTTTTGTCTATCTAATTTAAAAGAAGCCTACAAAATAATAAGACTATATTGAAAATAAAACAATCACAGTAGTTTTATGATTTCTTTTTTTATTAATCAAAACGTAAGTTGAGATATTGGTGGCTACAATCTCTACAATAAATGTTGGTAAGGATACCTAGATAGGTAATTGTATGGATCTCAATTTCTTATTATCATTAAATATTTTTAAGGCCTCATTAATTTAATTTTAAGATCTGCGTATGATTTTTTAATTCTAAGAAATAAAACATTAATATACATGTAGTTGGTCTCATTAAAGAAAAATATCAGTAATAATATGACAAAAAAATGGCATTATGGCCATAATTATTTTGACGTATCATATATTATATGTTTCTCTTGTACTAGTAATTCTAAGCTTTACAGTTTGCTTTAACTTATTTTCCCAAGGTCCGGTTAAGGTTATGTTAAGGCCAGCTATAAGGACGTTAAAGATACCAACTCACTGCTTACGTAATTGAGCAACAGGACTTTGTTATTAGTATTGAGAATTTCATAAGAAATTTCTAAATTATTTTTTAAGACGAGTATAATCTATAAAGTCCGAGAAAATCTATAAAATAACATAATAATATACTTATCAAGAGATTCCACTGATTTATTATACTTACAAGATTGTTCTTAGAAAGAGGAAGGAAACGTAATTGCTTTTCATTTTTTGCTTATTATTATTCGTATAATTTATTTGCTCATTTGCCTTTCTTATTCCAAATAACGCCATCGAACGTCTTATTATGCGATCGTCGCAGTTTTGACATGTAGGAAGCAACCTCAGTGAAGCCTCGAGGCCAGCCGCTCTCTCTACCAGCCTACCCATACATACTACTACCCAATCTGTGTACTCACTTACCTTACCCACTGCTACCTAATCTGGACAGTCACCTTACTAACTTCGTAGCAATCTGTAGCACGACTACGTATACGCTACTAACTGCTACGCAAACTGTGTTCTCGCTAACTGCAATCTATACTATTTCCTTTGTAGAGACTTCTAAACATTCTGTGATGAATTTCTTTACTAACTTGATGGTATTCTGTGGCGCTGTCGTAGTAACAGTAATGTATTCTGTGTCGTGGCGTGAACTATATTGCTCATTAGGTATTTATTGAATTTGCCTTCCATCGCTCTACTTTTTGGTTAGCTACAGTTATAGATATGATGTCAGCTGACTCAGCTATACTCGAAATAATTCTATGTTAGTTCTATTTTATCTTCACACGTATAATTCAGTTTCAATTACATTATTTAACCTTTAACTATGTACGTTAACTTCTAAAAAGTCGTTATTCGGTCCTAAAAATGCAACACCATTTAAATATTCGTATTTATTTGCAAAATAATTGAGACACTCGCTTCTTTTGTTAAACATACATTTATTCACATTACAACTTTCGTTTAGGTAATATAAATAAGCATACAGCGCAAAATGGCAATGCTCCAACAATAATTCTGATGTCAAATAATATTATTATAATGAATATAAAAAAACATATATTCTAATAAAAAACTAAGCAATAATTAAAAATTAAAAACCTAGATTAATTCTTCTTCTTCATAGATTACTAATAATAAATGATACCTAAATTACTAATAATAAATTATACCTAAATCAGTAATACAGTGTTCGCAGGTAAGGTGCCTAATATGCTGCCGGCATTACCTCGCTGGATTGCCAAACTTAAACGTTGGCTGAGGTAAGCGTCAGCTCTAATAATGTAATGAAAACTTCGATTTAATTTATAAAATGACCAACGAGAAAATTCCATTAAAACCTCCGAAGCTACACGGCATGAAAAGGTTTTTCTCTGCAGATCGGATTAAAGCCAGTCAGTATGATCTCGGGTGGCCGTAGCGATCGCAAAATATCGCATCCGCAATGACCTCCGCATTTCATAACGCCCCAAGGCTGAATCTATGTTCGTTTGTAGACGATAGAGGCGAAGCGAAAACCTCCTTTACTCGTGCTTCGCTATTTGGTGGCGGTTTCTGTGATAAGGATAACGTATGGGTGGGAATTGGGTTCTCTCTCTACGTAATGTATAAAAAGTTTATATATTACATATACACTGTAAGTTTTTATGATTCATCGTCGTAAATAAATAAAATTATATCCTTTATTGACATAAGTAAGAAATACAGTTTAAAAATGAAACCATTGGTGTTGATTTAGTCATAGACTGTGTTTCAACACCAATGGCCTCTCCCACAGAGTTATTACATGTCTTGGTTATAGGTATATAAATAATCAAATGATGTTATTATTAATAACAGTTATAAAAAAGTAATCAAATGTAGTTAGTAAGATGTTAAATTTAAATAATTATAACCTTTTCTTACAAACTTATCAATCACACAATTAGTTCAATTTTAGCTGAAGGAAAACAATTGGAAATCTTTATTGTCTCTTAATCTGCAGATTACAATATTTTCCTTTAATAGAGTTATAATAAAGGAACAAATCATTTACCTGACTATCACTAACATTATCATAAATATCTATTTGATAAGGCTAATACATATTACACAAATTTACAGAAAAAATACTATGCGTGCCAAATAAGAATAGGATCGCGCTTGCTTCAACTTCACACGATAACTGTCAAAAAAGTACTACTAGCAAAGAAAGCGTAAAAAAGAAATTTAATAATTATTTTTTGGTTCATAGATATAAATTTAATTATTGTTTAATTATTCTCGATTTTATTATTGGATAATTTTGGATTAATTAATTGTACAGGTAAGAAATACCCAAGGTAAATTAACAACACCTAAAAAAAAACACGTGACGAGACATTGGTTTCTTAAGTGCTGTAAGAAGTATAATAAACTCTTTTTATTTGGTACAAAAAGAAGTGACAACAATGAAAAAGAAATTATATTTTTATAAATATGCTTTTACTTTCAAATCCTACTCATTTACAATTAATTGCCGTAAAATGTATAAAAAATAGCAAAACAGCGTACATTAAAAATATAAACTGAACATAATTTGTTCATAAAATTTTTTGCACACCATACACTTTGGTTATGAAGTTTGCGCGTATGAGTGAGCAAGATGGCGGTTTTGACAGTCCTATTCTTAGTTAGTTGGCACGCATTATACATGACAGTGACAATTGACAAAAGAAAATCACAGACAAACAAATTAAAAAGGTAGGTACACACAAAGAATAAAATGGAAATGAAAAAAATGTTTTATTAATTACCTGCTTTATTCAAGTACATTTTCATATTGATTAGAAGAGTGTGTCGTATCATGCATGACAAGGGACGATTTATAGAAGAAAATGGAAGACATACAGCGAACTAAAATAAACGGAAGAGGAACTCCATACAATTGCCGCATAGAATTTGGATTCATCTACGCACACAATTATACTGCTATCCCAACGAAACACACAGACACAAAGCGCGATTGGTGCCGTGCCACACCATGTGACGCCACGCGGCCGCGCGGGTAGCTGTTTTGCCCCGCCCACCGCGGTATTTTATTTATTCTAGTTCGCTGGATGGATACAAAGAAGATGAAGAAATGCGTTAGTACATTAAAAATAAACATATTCGTAACATTTATTTCTGCTAAAGACGACCTACTAAAATTAAATCAATACATACCATAACAACTAATCAATTTGTCATCAATGTACATCAACAAAGCAGGCAATTCGTTGCATACTGAATGGGCCTGCATTGAATGGCTACTGAGCTGATAGCCGTATATTGTCCGCGGAGCTAATCTGTGAGCTTAGTGCCAGCATAATCCGATAGACTGAGACCTGGCTGTGTACGGTAGCTTGTTATTGCAGATTTTACAAATACAAATCATTTATTGATAACACCAAAGTTACAAGTCAAAAGGTACAATGTACACCAATGGTGTATTCGTATAGATTTAAATTAATGTATAAATCTATTATCACATGTATTCGTATAAAAAAATGGCCAAGTGCGAGTTGGGCTCGCGCATGAAGGGTTCCGTACCATTATTGTATGGGATGGGCCCCCCTTTAAGTTACACATTTATTTAATTTTTATAGTTTAATTTGAAAGGTAATGTACATTTATACATTCCGTGAAAATGTTAGGTGTCTAAAAGCTAATAATAACACTGATACTAAACTTGATAAGGTGTACTTATATTTGCTGGTAAAAATCTTGGACACTGTTGTTTTTATATCTCACAATGTATTATAGTTCTTCAGAATTTCTTACTTAAGGGGACACATTTTTTGTGTGCGTAACAATAATTGCTCAATTATATAAGTTTACTACATTTATTTTACAGTTTTACTGGCCATTATAGGAAACAAATCATGTAGTTAATTTATAAGACTTGGAGAAACAAGATGTTTTAAAAAGACATTTGCCATAAGTCAATCTTTCTGTATTAAAAATATGCCTAAAACTTATAGAGAAAAAGTTTTTTATGCGTATTAGGTGAAGAGAACTTATTTAAGAAGACTTTGCGCCATTTTCCTGTCTCTCTGTATATATAACATCAATTCAAACCTAATCAATATTCCATCAACATATTATGTATTTATCATCAAAATAAAACATGATTTCTCGTACTGTTTACTTAATTAATCTGAGATTAATTTTCTCTATACGTACTAAACAATCATTTTATCTGCAAGTCAGTCTGTTGCTCGTAAACCATACATTCCGTTAGGCGAGGCTCAAATAACATTACTTATTCACGACATAGCTCTGCCAAGTGTGTATGTATCATGTATACATACATACGTAGCTACAGTACAACATATTTGTACCGGTTTATTTGAAAAGGGGTTGAGGTATTATCATAGAAGGAATCAAGTGTACTTGTAGTTGTATACTGTTCTTCTATCTGAGTTCAGAGTCCCGATTGCGAGCTGAGAACTTGTCAATGCCGATGTATCGATAACTTAGCGGCGCCGTAACGCGATGATTGGCCACTGCGAGTACCCACGTGATTTCGGCAGCCAATCGCATCAAGCGTTTCAAGGTCTCTCGCTTTACGGCACCGAGTAGCCACGTGATTTCAGCAACCAATCGCATCAAGCGTTTCAAGGTCTCTCGCTTTACGGCGCCGCTTAGTTGGCGACATAATTTGTTTGAGAAGTTCCGTACTTTTGCGGCGAGAGTCTTCAAACTGCCATATAGCTTCTGACCTCCCTAAGATACTAAAATTTAATTATGCTATTAACATGTACTTAGAAATATGCATTTAACAAATCTCAGGACTAGTTTGTGTCTATCGTTGAAGAACTCGGGCGTCCCGCATGTACTTGCCCAAGGTAACTCCCCCAATGAATTAACCCTGTGGGGGAGTTACGGCCCTCGGTAATGACGAATACGACTATTGCGGTAGAGGACTATTCTTCTTACATTAAAATTAGTTCAGGAATAAAAATAATAATAAATAAATAAAACGTTTATTTGTCCAAATAAAATGGTGTACAATAATGAAAAAGAATATTTTTACTAAAGTATCTTACATACTATTGTACAACAACAAGATGTACCCTGTGCTTCACTATAGGACAAGTCCTGTGTTGTGTAGCATAGTGTCTCCTCCTCCTTAATAGGCAAACAATTTAAAAAAAAGTGCGTATTAGTAACAATAATACTTACTGCATAAGCAGCCCTATACATGTTCCCACAGCTGAGCCTCGGGGCCTTTTTTCACAAGGAAAGATTTGATTGTGGAAACCAACATGTTTAAGGACCACGATATCCGATATGTGTCATCCGCCAACCTGCACTTGGCCTGCACGCATTACGGCCTATATCGGCGCAGGTCAAGTGCGGGTTGGCGGATGACACATATTTTCGGAAATTGTGGTCCTCAAACATGTTCACACGATGTTTTGCTTAAACGTTAAGCGAGTGCCAACCACACATTACATGAAAAACAAGTCATTGGTTTAGGGCAGGGATCGAATCCCCACTCGCTTACTGAATTTCTGCCAACATGATTTGTGATAAAATTGTTAAGTAATTCAATCTTACTTTTTATTCGAACAAATCCGAATTAGTTTCCAGAACGTGCGTAGGTGATTTACCAAGCACACAATTATATTTTTTCTTAGAAAAAACCAACGAAGAATCGTTTCAAATTACTTGACCGATATTATTGTACTAACTAAGCGTATTATCTTTTAGTTGAGGCGTTTTATTCGAGCGTGGGTTTCTTTTATCAGACATAGAATAATTGTTAGAACAACTAATAGTTACATTAGAAAATATATTTCAAAGATAACGTCAAGGAAGTGTTTGATGTAGTTTTGACGAAGGTCTTTCCAGATAAAGTTTATCCTCTTAACATTAACCTTACATGAGGGCACCATATTCTACGGATTTCAATGACATGATGAGTGTGTCATAGTTATTGTGGTTTTATATGTATCTATATAAAATATGCATGTATGTATATGTAGTATATCAGTTGTGCTAGCAACTATATCACGAACTAGAAATGGTTCAGTATGGGGTTAACCAGCCGTGTGTGAAATGTGTCCTAATACATATTTATTTATTTATATTTATTCTATGCAAGGTTTAGACTATGGAATAATTTGATGTATTAGTTATTATTCTGTGGTTATAATATTCTAAAAAAATTGTATCGCGCATTGAAAAAGGATCCTATGATCAACAATTAATTAGAGCCATAGTTACGACATTTAATAGTTATATGTAACTAGCGGAAATTTTCAGTAATCAAAGATGGTTAAGACAAGCCAACTGGAGTACTTACTTAGTGAAATACAGGAGCATGGTAAAGCTAGACATCACATACATTTTATATGAACTATTTTCTGAATCTTTTCTGAGACTATTTTTTTAGTTAAGTTTTGTTTCTTGTTTATTTATAGTAATTTAAATTACGGTCACAAAATTACTAAACTATTCTGAGTTTAAAAGCAGCGAAATTAAACAGAAGACATGGATTTATGACAAATCTAGCTACGTCCTGCGGTCTTACCCGCGTTATTCTGAAATAAAAAGTACCCTATGTGTTAATTCAAATTCTAACCTATTTCCATACAAAATTTCATCAAAATCGGTCAAGGCGTTTTAGCGTGGTTTTTTAAAGCGTTTAATAAGCCAAGATTTGGTTGTCCATGGGTTTTCTAAATATTTAATTTACATACGTTTAAAAAGTATATTTCAACGTAAATATTGCATTAAGCCATGTCGTAGTAACTCAACGGACAGCACACTATATTATCGGCTACGGCCTTGCTGGTTATCAGTAAAGTCAATTATTGAATGCAGCCGCATACTTGTGCACGCAAACCAAGGCATAGAATAGTATACAGTTTGTACGTGAACGACCACAGATTAATACGTAGTTTGTAGGACTGATGTCGCGTTGCTAAGCCCTACGGCTTGTACTCTGTTTTAGTGTGGTTTAGTCTTGTTACTCATGTTGATACGACGTGAATTTGAGTCTTATAACAATGAAGTATTGTTTCATTTTCCGTTGCAGCACATTTGGTTCAGAATTTGAATTGTGTTTAAATGATTGTAGTACAGATTTATTTCCAAGAGTATTATTTGTAGTGCCTACCTACCTACATTTTTCTAATCTGTTACTAAGAAACAGTGGATAATATACACCTAGTTATACTGCAGTGTTTTTGCGTAAGTCTATTTTATTAACCGAGCGAGTGAAGTCATTGTAAGTCACTGGTCGTTAAGTTTAAATGTTGATTCTCGTAAAAAGGCCGTAATATAGTAACATTGACGAAACTTATGCTCGTCATGGGATAATTGCCACAAAAAGGAGAAATTTGCTGCAGCTCCATTTACTGATCGATAAATAAATAAATCATTTATTTGCACCAAAAGCTTAGCAAAAGCAAATTTTCAAAGCACTTACAAAACAGATATTTAAAGTATATTTGAAAGGCCGATAAGACACTTTAATCTTAAAAGATTTTGTAACTATTATTAACATTGATCAAGTTTTTCTTAAACAATTCAATTTATCTATCTATGCTTTTGAATTATTCGTTTTTTCACACACGGTTAGTTAGTCCATTACTAAACCATTTCTAGTTTGTTTGGTTGTTAATACAACTGATATACTACATATAGTACATACATAAATACTCTATATCAATACATACAACAACAGTCAACAAATTTAGTTCATCACAAAGTTGTTTACCGTGCCGGGAATCGAACCCGGGACCTTCTGGTTGGCAGTCCGGCATGGTAACCATTGCGCCAACGAGGTCTTCAAATGTGCAGTTATTCAAGTTCTAAATTTCTATCAATGTTCCAAAACCTTGTTTTCAAGATCTACAGTTCGGAGAATGACTAGTTATGTACCTGTATGACCTCTACTTGAGGTGTGTTTGTCTATGGCATACATATCAGGTATACCACAAATAACTTCAAAATAAAAAAAAAAATGTATATCGTTTCATTAGAATCATTTCCTAACGCTCAAATTTTAAAACCTTCAAGACAGTGACATTACGTACTATATAATAATTTAATGATCAATTAACAATAATGTTTTTAGGCAAAAATCGTTAAGTTGGGAGAAATTAGTTAATTTGCGATAAATTCATTACATGAAAACAACATGATAATTGCATGTCAAACCTATTGCTTTAAAACTGCATGCACCTGCATTTATACTTGGCTTAAATAAATAGGTGTTTACCAATAATTACTTGATAATCACGTTTTTACTTAATATTAAGTAGGCATACAAAACAATGCAGGCATTCTTTATCTGCTTACAACTTATTAAAAATACAATACATTTATAAATATAATTACACAAATTACCCAGTCCTTAAAAATCTCTTTTCTGGAAATAGATTCCTAATCTTAGAAAAACAGTGCCAGTGGGAAAAGTTCTTTGTATAGCAACACTGATATGTTGTGCAAATTAAAGGTATTTTAGTCACGGAAAATAAATGCAATTGCATTATTTTTTTTACTAAAATATTGACAGGATCGACAAGTTACCTATGAATTTAAAACAAAGGTATTCTCGACACAATGAGTGTCAATATAAACTGAAACCTACAGTCATTTAGGTCAGTGCCTAACTTTAATCAGCTCAAGGTATGAATGTCAAAGAACGTTATTTACACAAGATATACTCGTGAATGAATTTTCTTTTCGAGTGTCGCTTGAGTGTGGTATATTTTGTTTTATGTAAAGAAAAATTATGAAGAATGGATAATTACTGAGCATATAAAACAGCACTTTTCAGACACTGCTCTAATATGTATATCTAAAAAGCTATAAACAATGAGAATACATTATTAACTTATAATAATTTTAATGTTAATAAATAGGTCGAAGTATAGTATTAAGTGCAGTAAGCATTTTTTGTGTTGCTAATAAAGAAATTTTTAATTTGAATGAATAAAGCCATAATTTTAAAGATTTTGTGGTAGACATTTGCTGTTTAGGTAAATCGCCTACTCCAACGTTACTCCAAGTCTCATAGTTTACAATAATCAGGTTGTTAGCTTCTCGGACATAAAGTAGTTTTCGTCATGAGTATGATAAGTAATACTTGTTAAACTATATCTATCTAGCTCTAACTCGTGACATTCTCATGTTTCGTGCATCCTTTACAAATGCGCGAACACATTAGCACTGTTCCGAAAGAAACCGAATCCTTCGGCCACAATGACATAATTCCGATGCAATTAAGTTCACGTTAATGACATATTTCTTAACGCTGACCTTGCCTGGTGTAAAATAATTCAATTCAAAAACGTTATATTCACTTGACAGCTATTCTACAAATTTTCGCTATAGACTTCGCTGCATTGCTGCTTTCGTACAAGCGTTGATTGCGAAGGTGCGGTTCAGGCCAGCTATGTATCGTTTGCAATCCAGTTGAACCATCCATCAATGCGTAAGTTATGGTAGGTTGTGCGTACAAGTAAAGGCGCCAGGGAATTGACCACGATAAAACGACCTACAAAATGCTCACTTAAAGTGGGTCGACCTCTAGTCGTGGCGACGCTCTTCGTTAAACGTTATTTTTTTATTCGCGAAATAAACAGCCTTGGGTAAGAGTTTGTTTATGAATGCGACAATTTCTTTTCAGGGTTTTGTTTCTAAAGAACTTAATTCACTTAGGCTTTAGAAGTGCAGTCAAAGATATGTTCCAAACAGTGCAGTGCAGTTGTAATGAAAAACCTAGTTTAAGATATGTTAAATACACGTTTGCGTTAAGGCAACCACTGGTAGGTTTTTGTACAAATGTCATACATCGCTACTCTTACATATATTTAAAATATCTTTATCTACGTAAGCCACTGCCAGTGTTGGTTTGGCCATTGTTCTAAATAAGAGTCTTGGCCACTTGGTGTGAATTTTAGTCAAACTTGTTTTAAGACCTGATCTCTGACGTTACTAAATAGGTGTTTGAAGCCTTAACCTATCTCGTTTTAAGTTTTATATTTATGTTAATGAACTATTAAAACAGATAATTTACTCGGGAGTTTTACTCTCATTTATTTAAAAACTGACATGTTTTCAGACCCACTGTTTTTATGTAGGTACCTACAACAGGTAGGTGCATATTAAATGCATGTTTATTTAATATGTCGTATCATTATTAACTACAGGTATGCCGTTATTCCTGAAATACTAAAGAAGTTTTTTTTTGTATTTTAAATTCGCTCTTTACAGTTTTGATAATACCTACTCGTATACATAATTAGAATTAGGATAAAAAAAATGAAATTAATTCAAAGACTATTTATATACTAATCAACTTGTTACTAAGCCAAAGTCAGTTCGCTATAAATTTAGTTGCTGGGGTAATTTCTAACAAGATAATTTATGTAGGCAGCTAGCTCATGGAATAGCTGTTGTCTAAGTAAGTAATTGAAGTAAGCGGTAATAGGATGAATGGTCCGTAATGATACATGTAAAAAATTACATCCAATCTGTCACACTGCGGTTGTAAAAGCCAGAAGTGACGTGCCTATGAGTAAATGTCAAACATAAGTCATACCAGTGACGTCTAACGCTAACAAAAACATGTAAAGTCATCGACCAAACGTATTGACCAGTTAAAGTAACTTTTCAATTTTGTCAAAGGATTTTAGCTCCTAATTGCTAAGCGGTAAGGTTCAAAGAGTTTTCTCCGCAACAGATTACGTTTATGGTATGTATGGATCGATGTTGAGCATCGTAACACCGTCGTCTCGCCAAGTTGGAATGTAACAATCTGTGATGCGAATTGAAAACTCTCTCAGAGGCGAGATTAACAGATTGAAAAGAAATTTGAGTTTGGTGACGTTTTGGCGATCGATTTACAATTTACCTGGATTTGTTTGGTGTCTTGGAAATATATTTTTACTAGCTGTCCCGGCAAACTTTGTTTTGCCTTAAAAGTTATTTCTAAATAGATAGCAGCCGATTCTCAGACCTACTGAATAAGTATTTAAGCCGTTACGGAGGAGTACCTAACATTGTGACATGGAAATTTTATATAGGAGAAGATGGTATAATTATGTGTTTACTAATAAGAAGTCTTTTGTTGTTCGAAAATGAGCTGCCGACTTTAATAGAAAACTGAATAAATAATTGGCCAAGTGCAAATCGGGCTGGATGGTTACGTAATGTATTAAAAATGTTTGTCGATAATAGTGAATATCTTGATTTTACAGTATTTTTTTTTATAAATATAATATGGTATAAAAAATATCCAAAAAAATTGCATTAGGCCGCCTAAAGAACCACTATTTTGGGATATTTATACAAATTTTGATACCAATCAGACAAATAACTAGAAGGACTGAATAAGAAATAAAACTGGTTAAAAAAATCTAAAATTAAGTTTTTTGAACCAATTTTTTTAGACTGATATAAATAGTGATCAAACTGTAAAATTCAGATTTTGCTCTTATCTTTGCCTTAAAAGCAGAGGTCTTATTCTTAAATCGTTAAAAATGACCCCACGTTCTCTTACTAGTTGCAAATGATGATGATGATTTTAGCTACATAGGCGTAAGGTGTAAGGAATTAATAAAATCAATAACCAGGGTCACATTACATTGTTTGCCTTTAGGAGCCTTGGTTCTCAGAGTGATGCTCTAATGAAGGTTATTCAGTACGTAACCATTATTATTTATTTTGAGGGGGCTAACGCTGAGGGGTTTAACCACAGCGCGTAGGGTTGTCAGCTTGTTTTTTCGTAGAACTGTCTGTGAACAATGTGTTGAAATGTATGATCAATGTTTAACTTTTGTAAAACACATCCTTTAAAAAATAGTATATAATTTGGTACATTTACATTTATGGCCTTCGGGCCCTTGAAAACTCTTGTCACTAATGCTTGGCTACTTAACTCATAATGAGAAAAAAGAATAATCTGTTAAATTCTGGTAAATTAATTCAAAGACTAGAAATGTTAGGACATATTTCACACACGGCTGGTTAGCACCAAGCAATTTATAGTTTGTATTATGGTTGCTAATCAATATGGATATATAAATACTTTATATCGATACATATATAACACCCAGACTAACAGCTAAATAAATTTAGTTCATCACACAGTTCAAGATGTTGGGCGTGCCGGGAATCGAACCCGGAACTCACTGTTTGGCAGTCCGGCCACCAATGGTAACCATTACGTCAACGAGGTTGTCAACGATCACAAGCAATCATAACGAGGTTGTCAGGTTGTCACAAATTTTAATTTTAATTTCTCACCTTTGATATTGAAAATGTTAAAACACGATTACAGACATTTAACAGACTTTTCTTTCACGGCGTCCTATTTTTATTATATACATTTCTTTTCTACCAAAGTTGTAAAATACTTTACAAATCTATTGTGAACGATATAAAATTGTGATCCGAGCCACCCCTAGAAGTAAAGGGGCGTCCGCAAGGGGGATACGTGTGTAGGACACATTCAGGTTGCCAATTTTATTGAGTGCGATATCGTGTAACCTTAGCTTGCAAATATGTATTTTTTTAAATGGGAATGAATAATTTTGAATGAAAGACAGAGAAATTGTTTATTTCAAATCTCGTTGATGAAGTAAGTTATGCAAATAAAAAGTATTTTACATAATAAATAAAATAAAATATAAATAAAAATAGCCTTTATTTCTTTTTTTTATTATTTTACATAACCGTCTACTTAATAGTGTGTCTATGTGTTTAAATTTAACCATGGCTTAAGTTCTAAATACATTACGATTTAAAAAACTAAATAATTCTCATAATAATGTATCACTAGGATAAGAACCCATGCTAGTATTGTATTTATAATACTCGTATATTAATACAGAATTTTAGAACTGAAACTGAACTGAGTAACTTGGATAGGTACTTTCGACTCTAGAGTTTAGCCACACATAGCTGAAAACAAGTTTCAAGATGTAAAGCTAGTAATAGCTTACCAGCTAAGTACTACATTTTGACAGACAGAATAAAAGACAGTTTTCAATATTACATCTTTTGTTTGTCTAAAATATCAAACAAAGAGTTCAACATAACTGTTATTCAGATATATTTAAACTGAAAAAAGGTTGTACAAGCACTAAGAAGCACTGGTATAAATGAGTTAGAAAAATTCAGCTTCTGTTTTCCTGGTGCAAACAAAAACAAAACCCTAAAAAGTAGGTCACAGGCATTACCCAAGGCATACTTACCTAATTCCCCATCAGCTGAGGTATCTCAGACAATTTTCCACACTCTTTTTGCCGTGATAAAGAAGCGTAAAGCTAATATGTGTACACGTTATAAGAAAATTCGGCGAAACATTCGTGGGTAAGCTGTTTACTCGGTATTATTCTGTGGCAAAGGGCGGATCCCTTAACCCCGGTTAGGGCGGTGGAACGGGAACGAAAAAAGACAAATTCTTACCGACTGTGAGCTTGTCATTTTGAAAATTATCTGTGTTGCATTCGTGTAGTTCACCTATACCCTTCGCAGTTTAAAAGTGGCTTGATAACTTTTTGGATTTATCGTGCTGGGGTGGAATATGGTAGGATAAATAATGTAAATTATTATTTGGGGTCCTTTGTTTTTAGTTCAGCTTTATAATTGGTTAGATGTTACTTTTTGTCACATTCATTTATTGATATTCCGGTATGTGCCTGTTCATGATCATTATCCACTTTTTGTTAAAACATAAAGAAAGAATTTGTTTGCACCAAAAACATGGCACGTTAGTGGATATTTTTATTCTTTTATGGAGGCAATCAGAACTTCATTCAGAGGCGTTTTGTCCATTAAGAATGCTAGTTTGGTAGATATTAATTGGGTAGTTTTGATTTTTAAGACAAAAATTTATCAAACCAATGTTTTTTGGCAAAAAAATATTGTAATAAAATTTGCGTTACTTATTGCGAGTGCGGAAAATGACAATGTTTTATGATGGTCCTGCACTATTTTATTATAATTATGTTTTCTTCCTTCTTAATATTAGAAACATTAATTCACATACTATATTTTAATCATACTAATACATTTTGCACTTGATAACACAGACCGTAATCGACAAAATAATTTAGTTAACAATCTTAAAATCGCGCGTGATTTCCTAAAAGGGGCGAATCGCAATTAATCGCCCAACTTCTGTCACTGTATAACTCTTCTATAAGCCTCCCTTTCTACCCGACCTATAGAAATTACTAGCGCAATGTGGCCTTAATTTTATCCAGCCTTTTCCACGGAAAAATAGACCTTACATGGAAGGTATATGGTTCAATTTAGATTGCTTATGGTTTGGTAAAAGATAAGATGAGGGGTAGTTTTTCAAACAATTATACGGGATTGTGGTTGTTAAGTATCGAGAATCGAATTATTGTATAAAATGTATTGGTTTTTTGAGCATACAAGTTAGTTTTAATCAATTAATTAAGTACTATTTTATATATTATATTTTGTCTTGTGTTAATTTGTCATAATAAATAATTTTCTTTCTTTCTTTCTTTCTTACAATTTGGTACTAAATGGTTTTGTAATTGTCCGCATACTTATTTATGCCAATGTTTTTTTCGCTTTTAAGTAACGATCGAACAAAATACTTTTTTTTTGTTAAAACATACTAATTCCTTTTTTATTTCGAACGAAGTGCATAAATATTATTAGAAACTTCTGCTATTGCACATTTCTTTTAATAAATTTTAATATTCAATAATAATAAAGCATTTTTCTTTCAACTGCTATAATAGATATTAGCATAGATACATTATTATATTAGCACTACACAAAGGGCGTAGTAAAATTAACTAATATATCAGACAAATTCTACATGAATATATTTAGTATTAAATTATATTTATTTAGAGGAGAATATACAAATTTACAACTTAAAACCCCAATGATTACAATAAATTTATAAAGGGAAATCATCAATAACATTTTATATTAAAATGTCTATGATATATATAAATAACTTTATTTATAATTTGTATATTATGCTACTCGTAAACTAAACAACGCCCTTTGTGAAGTGCGCCCGCATAATATGCTGGTATCTGGCATGCAAACAAATGATCGCTGACCTTTCTCACAGGATATTATTATAGTCATAAAATTAATCACCATATGAATATGAATACAGGGTTATATTAAATTATTTTTTTAACAACAACAATAGTCGTCAACAAGTACCGACACTATTTTTTTTTACACATTCACACACGGCTAGTTAGCCCCATACTGAACCATTTCTAGCTCGTATTATGGTTGCTAACACAACTGATATACTACATATACATACATACATATTATATATAAATACATATTTAACACCCAGACCCACAGCCAACAAATTTAGTTAAGCACAAAGATGTTGACCGGGCCGGGAATCGAACTCGGAACCTTCTGATTAGCAGACCGGCATGGTAACCTTTACGCCAACGAGGTCGTCATATTGACGATATTCTCAGGATAGGGTCGCGTGGCGTGCCCTGGGAGATGCCCTGGCGTGGCCTATGGCCAGCTGCAGTGGATATGGACATATGGATATGGATATAAATAACAACTATCAGATGAAAATAAAAAAAAAAAACCCTTTATTTCTACTACTACAGATTTATACAACGATCGATACTTACTTGAAACTTTAATGAAAATTAATATTAATAATTGATTTCTTATATATTTTTTTTGGTTAACCAGATGTACATGTGCTTGTATATTTACTATAGAATACTGCAATCGAAAGAAGAATTTCTTCGCTTGGTACTTGGGTAGTTTGCAAATTTTTTTGGGTTTATTTTTACCTAACTAAGTATAAATATAAAGCAAAACCCTGTATAAAAGCGAAAACATTTACATTGGGCGATCTAAGTGCACCTGTTTTATACTTAGTTTTATAATATCAAAGAGTTATGGCTTTATGATATTATGTAAGTATTAGCTTTATAAAATTCATGATTCATTACTAATTTAAGAAGATTAATACGTAATAATTTGTTGTAATCATAATGTGTGAATGAGGATATAAGAGGACATAATGTGTGATTGAGGACATAAGAAAAAAAGGAGTGACTGAAGAGACGACGGCTGATAGAGCAGAGTGGAAGAAAAAAAATTGCTGTGTAGACCCCACCTAGTTGGATAAGGCAAGGAAGAAGAAGAAAATTTAGTAGAACCTAAAACGAACCATTTTGTGTTCAAAAACATTCCCAATAAATAGGAGGCAATAAAAAAGCCTTTGCTAAAAACTTCTTTACTAACAAAAAAGGTCTCATGATAATTTCATAAAATACATACCTCTTGTCAAATCGCTCCCCTGTTAACAGATAACAGAAGGGTTGAATGAAAGCTTCACGGAATCAATTTATTCGCTTCACAGAATGTTTTGAGGGACGGACTTGGCCCTTGATTATAATTTATGCTTTAATACAAAGTTCGCGAAGTACTCGCAATCATGTCATATTGTGAAGATTCCTTACTCCATCCACTTCACTGGGTAACTGATATTTTCTTAACTTCTCTGGTGTTTGTGCAAAGGATTATACTAACTAAAAAACGAGTGAGGCTCGGTGGGATGACTCGTGATTTTAGTTGTTTTGACTATGGTGCAGAACGTGCCGTCTCTTTCTGGCCACCTAAGATGAAAAGAGACGAGGCTTCTTTAAATTTAGTTTAGTCGTGTGTGCTGCTGAATCGCCACCGATGTCTGCTTTCTAATTTAAAGGTCCCTAGCTCAATCACGGCCCTACACCAATGAACTGTTTTTCAAATATTGTGTGGATTTGCACTCGCTTTACAGTGAAAGAAAACATCGCGAGGAAACCGACATGTCTGAGGACCACAAAATCTGAAGACGTGTGTCATCCGCCGACCTGCACTTGGCCAGCGTGGTGGGTAGTAACCTAAAGTCCTAGTAATTCCCAACATATACTGGGCCGCTTATGCTATACTTATGAAACTCATGTAAAATCTATTGTAATGTTTTAATTGTATATTGTGACATGTATGAATAAATATAATTGTTTGGTAAATTTTAATGTTTTGGTACATATAAAATCTATTTGAGTGTTTTACGAAGACGGTAATGTAATTTTTTGAAAAAAAAGAGTGTATGTGTAATTTTTGTAATAAAAAAATACTTATTTCAACGTTCAACTTTCGTATTGTTTTTGTAAAAGTTTTGTATGGTGCTTAGAGCATTTTCTCACTCTAATTGAATTTATATCTACATGTATATATTTAAAAAAATAATTAAGTGTCTAGCAGCTACCGTTATTGATATATAGCAAAAAATACGAAAAAATCACGTTTATTGTATGTATCCTAAATATTTATTTTTTCCTATTTTTAGTCTTTGTTGTTACAGCGGCACGGGGAAATACATATCTTGAGACAGTTTCAGCTTTCTAGCTATTACGGTTTCTGAGATACAGCCTGGATACAGACAGACAGCGGAGGCTTCGTAATAGGGTTCCGTTTTTACCTTTTAGGTACGAAACCCTAAAAATAAGGTTACGTTTAAAAGAATATGGTTACTTTCCGTCTAAAACAACATAGTTAAGGGCCGATAAGAGTAGCCGGCACTATCCAATACACAACTCGGTCACACATGTTAACCACATGTATGAAAGTTAAATAAATCAAACAATTTTATGGTTAAACTAACTCTGAATTGCCGAGTTAACTACCGATAGCCAGTTTCTGTGACGAGTTATCGTTAGAGATAAGATAAGAATGCTGCGTTACACACAATGTGAACAGAAAAAACTTGGTGGGTATAATCTGGTTGGCCACGATTATTGTGCTTTTGACTCACAACTTTTTTGCTGGCGTAAAAGAATTTATATCTAATCAATATATATAATTTCCTCACAATGTTACTAGCGTACTCCTCCGAAACGGCTTGACCGATTTTTACCAAATTTTATATGCGTATTCAGTAGGTCTGAGAATCGGCTACTTTCTATTTTTCATACTCCTAAGTGAGGCAAAACAACATTTGCCGTGCCTGCGCCCCGCGGTATTACCCTCGTAATACAACGGGACCTCTCCGGGACAACCGTACTAGTACTACCACAAAAGTAGCCTATGTGTTAATCCAAGGTTTAAGCTATCTTTTCACAAAATTTCATAAAAATCGGATCAGCCGTTTGAGCGTGAAGAAGTAACAAACATACACACACACACACACAAACTTTCGCATTTATTATATTAGTAGGATTATGACACACTTCTCACATGGCTACTCTACTTTTCAAAATATAAACTATCGAGCTAAGTTTACGTAATCAAGTTTTGAAACTTTTTTTTGTTGACGAGGGAAATTTTCAACAAGAAACCTGGCCACAACGTGGCGCAGCCAGATTATGTTGTATTTGTATTGTTTGGAACCTATCGATTCTTAACACTGATTAAACATAGTAAAAAGAAAAGTACCATAGCCCTATCATTAACAACAGTAATTATGAGATTATTCAAAATATGCTATTTTACACTCACACCGCCCTAATCTCAATCAAGTTAGTGCGGTCAAGCTATGATTTCAGTCAATAACATCCACCATTACAGCGTAATGCGCGTGATATTGAAATTAACTGTTATACGGCCACATTGCTGTGTTAGTAACAATTTCAGTACTGTAACTGTTTCATTTCGATCAAGTTCAAAATGAAATACCTACTATACTGTTTTTCTTTCATTTTAAGCGATCTAAGGAACTTTGAAACGAATGTAAATACAGTGTAAATTTCATGTAACGACATTCGTTCTAACGACAAACTCTCTAAAGCGTCGAAATTAATTGGCTTTAGTTGGTTTAGCTTGTATTCCATACAATGATACATTCACTAATTTATTGTTATCTAAAGTATCTTTACACTCATACATGTTAATTTATTTTACAGAATGATCTTATGTTAGTTTTTAAGGTAATTCATAAGACTAGCAACACCCTAATGTTACTTAATTACAGGGTATATGTTACTGTATTTATGTAATTTGTACTGTTCATGTTATGCTGAAATAAATATTCTATTCTATTCTTTCCATTTAACGACCACTCTCTATAAAGCCATAAAATGCACGGTCCTTTCAGTGTCGTTATATGGAGTTTACACTGTACATACATGCGTATGAAATATTTTCAAGCGAAAATCTTTTATTATTAATAATTTGATTTGATATAAATAAAAAAACTACACAGCAAATAAAAAACCTAAATTAATAAACAAATAGTAAATTATACCTAAGACAGTTTTCACGGATAAGGTGTCTAAAATGCTGGCGGCATTACCTCGGTGGATCGCCAAACTTAAACTTTGGCCTAAGTAAGCGCCAGCTCTTGAGTCACTATCAATAGTTCAATATTAATTACTACAGCGCTGTAATTACTCGTCCAATTTCTAAATTTTGAGAGATTTCAAAATTATTGTCTCTATTGTTAAAATATATTTTATTATAAAATATATTCTTTATTATCTCTATTGTTTAAATATAGTTCTATTGCGAGGATCAGAGGTTATTCATCCGACCGAAGCCTTACGAAATTTAATGCCTATTGTAGCCTAAGGCCTACTCAGACATAAATCCTTTGATGCTTAGAAATTAAGTTGAAACAATAAGTATAATTATGTTGAGCTACTATTTTTATCGATATCTATATGTGAATGAGGACATGAGAGTGAAAGGAGTGAGTTTAGAGACGACGGCTGATAGAGGAAAGTGGAAGAGGAAGATTTGCTGTGCCGACCCCACCTAGTGGGATAAGGCAAGGAAGAAGAAGAAGATCTACGAGTATGTAAGAATGAAAACATTTACAGTTTTATCCTAACAAATAATAGATACCTAACTTCTGGATCATCTAAAAACACTTTATGAATATGTATTTATGAACGATTTTGGTACCAATCAGATGATCAAAATTGGTAAAAATATGATTATGGTTGTCGACATCTTTCTTTGGTTCAACCGATCGGAGGCTTAGTAATCATAATTTACGTAGATATTTTACTTTATTTTTGTGCAAACTGTACCAAATGCACCTTGACGTCATTCGCATGATGGCTTAGCATTCAAATCCTGTTGTTCATACCATTTAAAGCAAGTATAATTTTCTTAGACGAAAAAATCCGCAACTATATATGTAAAAATAAGTTGTTAATTTTGTCATTTTTAAAATAAAATGAAACTGAATGACAATGACACAAGTACTTAACAAAGTGCTATATACTTTATCTTCTTCTAATATATAAAATTTCCATGTCACAATCTTAGTTACCGTACTCCTCCGAAACGGCTTGACCGATTTTTACCAAATTTTATATGCGTATTTAGTAGGTCTGAAAACTGGCTACTATCTATTTTCCATATCCCTAAGTGATAAGGTTCACCCATATTATTTTTTTAATTAATGGAAATAATTTATAAGGCAAAACAAGGTTTGCCGGGGCAGCTAGTATTATATACAGTACACACGTAACGGCTTGGTGCTTACGAAGCCAAGTTAGCACGAAACCGAGGTATCTACTTAGTACTGAGCACAGCTATGCACAACTGTCTAATTTTCCACTGCGTCGCGTTTTAACGGGGTTGGACGTAGTTGACTAAACTTTTACTTATTTGTTGTTGACTTGAATGGATTCAGTTACTACATTATTCTGTAACACTCTGTTAGTCTACGTAATTGCACAAGTTTATAGTAATTTTCTTAATTTATGTTAAGCGGAAAAACCTCTTCCCAAGCGGTGTACAGTTTTCGGAAAATTTCTTCTAAGGTAGCGATAAATAGTTTAGGGGATAATGGGTCGCCTTGCTTCACTCCTCTGGTAATGCGAAAAGATGGACCATAATTTTGTATTTTAACTGCTGCCGTACTATAATTATATACTCTATAAAGAAGATGTATATATGGTTTTATTCCTTGATCTGTGTATGATCTGATCTGTTTGAAATAGGGATTAAGTCTGCAGTCAAAAGCCTTGGCGGAAAAACCTTTGCGCACTAAGTAACTGTTAATGTTTCAATGCACGCAAACAAACTACGTTGATACGTTGATATGCGGGCTCATTTCCGCAAAAAGAAGTCCTCCGGCTTCCCCTGTGCGTAGGACCTGACTGGTGGTCGCTAATCCAGCCAGCCGATCTCGCTGAAGAGGGCCAGCAGCTCACGTACGCCGGTGCAGGCCTCTCACAGCGTCCTCGGTGTCCCGAGGAATTCTTTTCGCTGTTTCGTCAAGCTCCTGCACTCCAAAAGCACAATATGCTTCACCGGTTCCTCTGCACAGATCATTATCAGTATGCTGCATAGAACACTGTCAGTATGCTGCAAACAAACTAACAATAATACTGCGAAAGTACACAATAATAATCTGTGGAATGAGTATAAAGAAATTATTTTTGAGATACATAAACGTATTTCAGGATCGCCAACAGAAATAGATTTATGTTTCTGACAGTACTCTGTCAATATTGAACTGAGATAAAATACCATTTAAGTTTATATTTAAGGAGTACCTGTCATAGAACGGCGGTGCTTTTTCTATTTTTATAATTTTAAAATCTGAATATTATTTATAAAAGTTCAGTTTTTATGGCGGAAGACGACGGCTTGCCTTCAAGTAGATGGCGCAAAGAGTTGATGGACTTCCACACCAACTGGAAGAAGCTGGCCCTTACAGAAAATCATGGAGATTATTGGGGGAAATCTTTGCCCAATAGTGGGGCAAATGGGTTAGAAAAAAATCGTATGCTTAGAGGTTGATTTTGGAGCTTCAATGTAGATCATATAAAATGCCTTGTATCCTAATAAAAATTAAATTAAATCATTTAATACTATCTCAAAATAAAAATAAAAACATATTTAACGGCCCGAAAATGTGGCAGTAGTTATCATTCTATTAATCATATTAACACCGAAGAGATAATACTCGTAGTTGATGAAATATTTTTTTATCTTATATGTATGTACTCGTACTAAACGGAATTCAGTTCCTATTCGAAACAAAATATAATAGCCGCAATAAACTAACATCTGGCCTTTTAAAACTAGAATGTCAATATACGAGGCGAGAGACGCGTGCGAGTATATGTCATGTAAACGTGGTGTAAATTATTAGATAGGTACGAATACGTACATATGTGTGTGCTAAATGTACCTTGCCACACTGCGATAGTATCCCAGGTGACCGATGTAAGCAATGCCTCATTTGGCGCTATTCGCCTCTGCGGTCGCGGGACGGGGTGCTAGCAAAGGACAGAGCTATAATGTGTCCGTGCGATGGAGCAGGACAGACAACGTGGTGTTGGAGATTTAATTTTCACGTGCTCGCCATAATATCTGTAATTCCTGATTTAGTAATTGACGGATGATTGAAAAATGAACCTTATAAGAAGAAAGAAAATCAAGTTTTGTTTAATTATTGATTTTAATGGAATAAACATTGGGAAAGACTAGAGGTATCAAGACACGGGCTTATGCCCAGTTTGATAGCTAGATCCGCATGTATTTGTAATGTACTGTTTTTTATGGCAAAAAAAAATATTTGAATTTGAATCAAACACAAAAAATTACAGTAGTTCATGACTTGCTTAAATCATTATTATAATTAATTGTTATAATAAAATAATACGAATAAAAGCAAATAAAAAATATTTAGACAAAAAGTGCGCAGTGCACTACGGGCTACGCGGAAAAAGTTAGTGACGCAACACTTACTTATTTCGGAAGAGGCTTAAAGCTATGTCATCGTGGGATGTTGTAATTGGTGCTAAATGAAGCTACCGTACCAAGCTTGCCACATGTCAGATTCGTGTGGGTAGATATTTTTATCTGTGTTAGTAAAGCACTTATATATATAGTGATAGCTTTAATATGGGATAATGGGCTACTCCAGCACATACGTCTAAAATGTTTGTATATTGTAGTATCATGGAATACAAATACAATACTATACAAAATTGACAACCTCATTGGGGTAATGGTTACCATACCGGACTGCCAATCAGAAGGTTCCGGGTTCGATTCCCGGCACGGCTAACATCTTTGTGCTTAACTAAATTTGTTGGCAGTTGTGTTAGCAACTATAATACGAACTAGAAATGGTTCAGTATGGGGTTAACCAGCCGTGTGTGATATGTGAAAAAAAATACAAAATAGATTTAGACGAATAATTATTTAGACGACATAGATTTATTGCTGTAACGTAGATAAATAAAATTATAAAATAAATATTAGGACACATTTCACACACGGCTGGTTAGCCCCATACTAAACCATTTCTAGTTTATATTATGGTTGCTAACACAGCTGATATACTACATAATATGTACATATATGCACACATACTTAATATAGATACATATTTGACACCCAGACCGACAGCAAACAAATTTTGTTCAGCACAAAGATGTTGGCCGTACCGATAGATAATTTACCAACAAACCTTAGTTATACAAAAAAAATATGTTATAAATTAAATTATAGTCTTATATTAGTGTTAGTTTAAGCTAAATTTAGCATGTTCCGAGGCTCTAGCTTTCTCAGTAGGATTCCCTGAGTTTGAGAAAGCTAGTTATTTTCGCGTAGAAAAACGTTTTTCTACTCGAAAATATTAAGATGCCTTACGTGAACAGTTTACAATGTTTAAACCTTAGTTACTTTCCATTGAATGGTAACGAACAGATATCATGTCAACAACCTATACGCTTGCCCCAAATAAACGGAGAAGTTCCAAATTCCTAATGTCATTGTAACAGTACAGGTGACGAACAATGTTAAAAGAAAAGTTTAATGACTCAGACTGATTGATCGCAGAGTCATTGACTTCAGTTAGTATGTGTAAAGTAATAGATAGATAAGGGAAATGAATGATTGGACATTAGCATAATGCAAAACAGTTACCTACAGCGGTGTGTCAGTGATTCATTCCAATCTACGCAGTATCTTGGAATTATACTTAATTCTTTGTTTGAAATCATTGGTTTTTGTATGCATAGCATAAGCAGCCCACTATGCCGATCCCACTGTTTGGACTTGGGGCCTTCTCTGACAAGAAGGCCCCGAGTCATAGGCCACGCTGATCAATCGAGTTGGCAGATGTCTTACGACTTTGGATATTGTAGTCCTCAAACGTGTCGTTTCCTCGCGATGTTGTCCTTCACCGTAAAGAGAGTGCAAATCCACAAATAACTTGAAAAACATGTCGGGCCGGGATCGAACCAAGGGTGTCTGACTGAAAAGCAGACGTTATTACGACCGACCTACACTCGCTTTTTTCCCCTATTTTTGAATTCAAGTGTAGTCAAGATTTAATACGATTTGTAATTAATTTTATGTGTGCCTGCAATAAAGAAATGAAATTTAATTTATTTTTAAAACTTTGTTATACACAATTTAGTTAATAGGTTAAAACAGAAAACTCATACAATATTCGTACAAACTTTCACGTTTATAATATTAGAAGTAATACTTATTCAAACAATCCTGAGGTAACACAGTACAGGCAGAATAACTAGTACCATAGAAAGAACTAAAATTTGTCTAACTTGTCGCTGTAAACAGAATTCTCTTTCATAAATTGACATGTCAAGTTAGAAACAATGGAAGCACAGAAGTGCATGCGTATTGAAACAAGATGTACCATGCCTGAACGCACTGCGGCGGGGAAAGCGTGTCTATGCACAATGTAATACCGCGTGTACCTCAGTAAGAACATCTATACCAATATTATAAAGAGGAAAAGTTTGGTTTTTAGTTTGTTTGTTTGACGCAAATAGGCTCCGAAACTACTGGACCGATTTGAAAAAATATTTCACCGGTAGGAAGCTACAGTAGTGGCGATTCAGCGGCACACACGACCAAACTAAATTTAAAGTAGCTTTGTCTCTTTTCGTCATAAATGACCAAAAAGAGATGGTACGATCTAAACCATAGACAAAACATCTAAAATCACGCCAAACACGTCAGATTTAGAGCTGATACAATTGGGTGAGCTCTAAAATCGCTTACATTTTTTGTATTTGACGTGATTTTAGTTGTTTTGTGTGTGGTTCAGAACGTGCCGTCTCTTTCTGGCTACCTAAAATGAAAAAAGACGGGGCTTCTTTAAATTTAGTTTAGTCGTGTGTGCCGCTGAATCGCCACCATTATCCCTAAGTAACATAGGCTATATTTTGTTTCTCTTTGCAACTTAAATTATTGTATAGCCCGTGCGAAGCCGGAACGATCTGCTAGTATTGTGTAAATTGGTCATAATGCCACATTGTTACGAGCAAATATATCTAGCATATAAACATAGACATTATTTAAAATAAAGCCTAAAATTGGTACTTTTGTGTGGATGGATTGTGTATCACTCTATATATAAGTAATATGTAGAAGCAATTTATAAAATGTTTCACAATGGTATATTAAAGAAAGATCGAAAGAACTTAAAATATAGAACCTAACTGGCGAACTGATACTGAAAGCTTTATCTACCAGGTAACCAATTGTATGACAGTAGACAAAGAAACAAGATACTTTTGACATATCGACTATTCCCTGTGAAGATTAAAACAAATTCAGTTTGTCCTATTTTTTCAAAAACTCTTACTTATACGTATTCAACTTCTTCTTCGTATGAGCTAAGTGGTCTAGCTATGATAAATAGTTTTCAAGCCGCCCATTTGCCTCTGAGTTGGCGTAACGACTGCTTGTACGAAGACTAACAGCTGACACCTATAATTTAACGTATTATCTGACCCACGGTAAAGCCCAGATGAAAATGTAACTTTTTTAAATGCCAGTTTTGTGCATGGTCACCCATCCAAAGACTGTTTATGTATTGTAAGTATTTTACAAAATGAGGATCTTTAGTGTTGTGACTGGAACACAATGTTAAATCTACTTACAGAATTTATATATTGAAATTTAAACTACTTCACCTTCAATATCAATTCTCACGTACGTTAACATAGTTTAACATAACATTTAAATAAATACAAATATTTATTGACACAGTTAAATAAATTTCCTTAAACCTGTAATTATAAGCACAAAGAAAACCATTATCGTACTTAATTCATTCTTTCTAATTCCCAGCAAACGCTTACAATTCTAAATAGGAGTAATACAAAAAATAAATTGGAAACTCTAATTTAAAATATAGGTAGCCACCTTAAAGGAAGATCGATCTACAAAGAAGTTAATTTCATCTTAGTTCCGCGTAGACACAAAATAACTGTTTCCTAATTGAAAAAGCTACAGAATGTCCCACTTCGGTCACCCATCGATTTTAAAAATAGACATTCAGTGCGTTTCCGATATAACTACAGCGGTACGAGTTGAATTTTGCTTCACGACTTTCGACTTTAGCTAATTATGCTGGAGTTCAAAATTGTATGAAGATGAATGTTGCAGTTACGACATATTGCGTCGGGTTTGGTAGATTTGAATGGAATTTGTACGATATGCTCTCCTACGTGGAAACTCGAGTTCAAACAAATAGAACGCTCGATTTACGCGTTCATACTATTATGAATACTCACAGGATTTCTGATGCGATCGGTTTTCGGTTTAATGTCTGTAATAACTTAACTATGTAACTACTTCGTATGACGTTTAATGAAAACACAGTGAGTTGGGTAAAGTTGGATGCAGTTCTTTTTGTTACTTTTATGACTAAGTGAGGCGTCGTGCTTTTAAAGTAAGAAAGTTTGAAAGATTACTTGTAAAATATGAGTATTTTATAACTATGTGTATCATTACAATTTAGTAACTTGAAGCCGGTGCTTTGTTTTGTTTTTAACAAAGAATAAATGTCTTTTAGCTCGAGTACTTTAAAATATGAGTATATGAATTAGCATATGAAGAATTAGTATATGAATTAGCACTAGTACTTTAAAATATGAGTTTATGAAAACATGAGTACTTTATAACTATGTGTATCATTACAATTTAGTAACTTGAAGCCGGTGCTTTGTTTTGTTTTTAACAAAGAATAAATGTCTTTTAGCTCGAGTCAATGAAGAAAACATGTAAAAGTTGATGTCCTCTCGTATGCATAAATGAGTACGAGCGAAAGAAAACTTTCATATATTAGCTTTATAGAATCTAATCTTAGGAGCCACTTTTGAACAATTCTAATGAGATCAAAGACTTTGTAAATTAATCTAATACAGGTAGGTATGTAATAGATATTACATTTAAGTGGGATGAATATCTTCTAGTTCAGAATCCTTTTTGATTTTTTTTTATTTCAAACTTTGTCTTCTTGAGAATCCTACTAATATTATTATACCTAATTGCCAAAGTTTGTGAGTAAGTGTGTATGTTAGTTACTTCTTAACGTTCAAACTGCTGAACCGATTCTGATAAAATCAATGTTACTCCTTCACGCTCAAACAGCTGGACCGATTTTGATGAGATTTACTATGAAGATAGGTTAGAACATAGATTAACAAACAAGCTACTTTTTATCCTGGATTAACATGGGCAACAACGCGGGACGCAGCTAGTTAAAAACAAAATTCAACAAGTTAACAGACCAATATACTAAACTATATACATCACGTATAATCTTTATGTTGTTTCTGATATATTTTACGAGAATATTCATGTAAATTGGGAAAAGCACTCACTATCCGTTTTACTGTGTGAACTGTGAGAGAGGGAAAGGGTGGAGGGAAAGGGAGAGGATAGGGGAGAAAGGGCGCGTATCGAGCCGCCCCCGGCGCGACGATGGGTTCACTTAATAACAGCAGATTCCACCTTAAACATATATATCAAAGTTAACAATAGCATAAGCAGCCCAGCCAGTCCCAGTTCCCACTGCTGGGACTCGGGGCCTTCTCTCTCTAGGAGAAGGATATAGGCCATATAAAAATTATATATAGATTTTACAAAAAATGACATCATCATCATCAGCCCGTCTGCGTCCACTGCTGGACATAGGCCTCTCACAAGGCACGCCACGCGACCCTATCCTGAGCATCCTATAGGAAATGTAAGTAGAGGTAATGAGATATATATAAATGATAGAGAAAGCGTGTAGCTCGGCTAGCTAAGGTGATCTGACGCGATCATTGAAGCTAAGCAACGGTCGATGCGGACGGTGTTTGGATGGGTGACCATGCACAAGACAGTCATTTTTAAAGTGCCAATTGCATCTGAGCGCTACCGTGGGTCGGATGACATTAACTTTACATCAGGTACACAAAAATCTGATCTACTTAAAAAGATACTTTTCTTAATAATGCGATTTGTACGTAAAACAATACCAAACATTGATTTGTTATATGTAATAATTATTAATACAATCATAAGTAATCGATATCTATAAGGGTCGTATTATGCAAATAATGATATCAGTCTAACTAATCTTTTCGACAGTCGTAATGTACTTATTTAATACTCGATAGCGTTTTGATAATTCGAAGCTTAACATTACTTAATATTCCAACCAAAAAGTCATAATGCATTTTGAAAATAAAACAATGGGAGAGTATTAATATTGTCATTTATTGGTACGTCTTACTAATAACCGCTAATACGTCGAATTAGAAATCCTCGTAATTGCAGAGGTTTTAACAAAGCACCGATAGTGGATAAATCTAACCCCATGCAGAAACTAGGCGGGACCAGTTAGTTTCATAACCTTATTTTCTTTTTGGGCGGGGAAATAGTATCTACCGGTACTTTAAGCCCGCGGGAATTGTTTTATAATTTCTAATCAGCCGTCTCTATCTTCAAGCTTTCAAAATTAGAATTCCTAGCACAACTCTCATTATTATCCATCGGACTTATTACTGGATATACGCTACTTTGAGTACATTCCGCTGATAGCGGTTCAGGTGTCTCTGTTTCTTTCCCTGTCGACAAATCATCCAGTTCTGCATCTGCAAAGATCTTTGCTAATTTTACTTTCACGGCGGCTTGGGTTCTTGGCTTCAATTGTTTCAGAGACTTTGCGTAACTTTCGAACAGGAGGTCTATAGAATCCTTCTCTTGTCTGTGATGACACTCTGGGACTCTATCCTTGGTTGGGTGTTCTTCGGGGCTGCTCGTTCGTCTTTTCCTTGAATGTTTTGATGGCAGTTGGAGAAATTCCTGTATGTAAGATTCGTTGCCTGTAGGGTCCATTTCTTCGCTGTCTGATTTGTACGAAGACAAAAGTTCTGTATTGGCGATTGAGTCGTTTAAACTGCTAGTGCAATCCTCGTGTTTTGGTCTAAACGTCACTGCCCCATCTAAAAAGTTCAAGTAAGGCCCCCATATCCAGTTACTATATTTTGTTTCTTTTACTGAACCATTGATGTCGAGACTTTTTCTATATTTTGCATATCCGTCTTTGAGATTTTTCCATTTCATTTTGATGACATCGCCTGAAACACAAGTATAATATAAACAAACGCTAATTAAATAATTGGCCAAAAGTGAGCCAATCTCGAGCACGAACGGTTCCATACTATTATCTATAAAAACATATTGTTGTATGGGAGTTCCCTTTAACTAATCATTTGGTTTAATATAACAATTTAATTTTAAAGTTAATAAATATTCTGTTAATGTTTCAAGAGTCTGCCTGTTGGCGTTAATAAGATTGAAGATAAAAAGTTTTTATTCTTATTTCAGTACCATTTGTTGCAATAGCTGCAACATCAAAGCATAATATGTGAAAATTTCAGCTGTCTAGTAATCACGGTTCATGAAATACAGTCTGGTGACAGAAAAATAGATGGACGGTCGACGAAGTTGTACCAATGGGGTCCCGTTCTTACTTTTTGGTAAGGAACCCTTCAAAGTACCTACAACTACAATCATAACTTAAATAATCAAAACGTTTTATGAATTCATATGGTACTCGCAAAACACATAACCCTTCCTGCAGTCGTAATTTGGCATGTGAAAATACAACGCTCTTTAAATACTATGCGACTCGAGCTGTACCGTCTACTAAAATAATATAATGAATAATTTACAATATTCTAGAATATCGTTCTGGCTTCGCACGGGCTATAAAATAATGTAAGTTTCAAAGAGAAACAAAATAAAGCTTGTTACTCAGGCATAATGTAGCTTCCCAACGGTGAAAGAATTTTTCAAATCGGTCCAGTAGTTTCTGAGTCTATTCGCGTCAAACAAACAATATAAAATACCGATATTATAAAAAGGAAAAGTTTGTTTGTTTGAAGCGAATAGGCTCCAATAATATTGGATTGAAATAATACCGATTTGAAAAATTCTTTCATTGTTGGGAAGCTAGGTATATCCTCGAATAACATAGACTATACCTAGTTTGTTTCTCTTTGCAACTTAGATTTTTTTAGAGACCGTGCGAAGCCGGGACGCGATGCTAGTTAATAAGAGGATTAATTAGACGACAAAAAACTTACTCGGTTGATTCAATTCATTGGCAATGGACTGCCACACCATATCCTTCGTGGCGACATTCTTGTTGTTCTTGAGTCGACGATCATATAGGCACGGATGCTGTTGCACTATATTTATCAATCTTTCAGTTAAATCCATAGACATTTAGGAAGAATATAAAGAATGCCGTTAGAAATACGCCTCCGCACCGCAACAGATTTGAGCGCACTAGGCGCCTACAACAAACCGAGTCCGGACCCCCACCGCCTCGCTACCGCTCCCTCTTGTATCCAACCGGCTCTTTTACTCTCCAGCTCAATGGTATCTTGCTATCTCTTTTCTACCCCGATACCTCGCGTTCGCACCGGCCCGCATCTGTCTCGTTGAAATACGTAGGGTACCGGTCACGCGACGCGCCTCTGCCGATTTTGTGCCGCGCCTGCCAGCTATGAGGTATTCTGTGCCGCGCCCGCCAGCTATAGTAACTATGAGGTTTTCTGTGCAGCGCCCGCCAGCATACTAACTATGATGTATTCTGTGCCCCACCCGCCAGCCTAACTAACTATGAAGTATTCTGTGCCGCGCCCGCCTCCTGTAGTTACTATGCAGTATTCTGTGTGTCGACTGTGGCTGAGCACTGCGTAAACGACTAACGTGAATATAAACAACTATAGTTACATACACAGCTACATTGAAGTAGAGCATCGGTGTTAACGATATTTAACTGCGTAATTTGAGGTCTTATTACTTCAAAACACGTAGTAACTAACACTTATAACTTAGCTTCCAGTCATTAGGGAGTTAACTGTCGTTGCATTTCACATAGGTGCATTGCAGAACAGTCCGTATGTTGTAAAATTTCTTACATAAATGTTATTCAGAAATTTCGTTCCAGAATAAAAAGAAGGACCGGGAAAGAGAACATTTTGTAAAAAAAAGTTTTAGTAACTTACTTCTATTTTGATACATTTAAGGCGCCATCAGCGAACTAGAATGAATAGAATAGTAACTTGGCCGATAAAATGGTTCCACCGTTCACGCGTTAAATACCGAGGTGGGCGGAGCAAAACGTGATGTGCGGCAGTGGATCTATCACAAAATAAACGATTCTAGATATTTTTACCTATAAAGAAGGTAAAATTAGTTGCATATCTTAATTATTTTGTTGTATATCTTACGTTCAGAAGAATTTTTACATTTTTAATCGACTCTTTTTCAATTATCGAGCAAATTTTACGTAGTCGAGTTTTGAACACCAACTGGAAGGAGCTGTGGTCAGAAAAGCGTGGGGATCATTTGCTGATATAGGTTAGATAAAAGAAAGGATCTGCGGATTTAATGTATGATGATTTATATTATTACCAGCTGACCCGGCAAACGTTGTTTTGCCTTTTACAGTTAAAAACATTTAAGGGTGAAAAACCCTTATCACTTAGGGGTATCAAAAATAGATAGTAGCCGATTCTCAGACATACTGAATACGCATATAAAATTTGGTAACAATCGGTCAAGTTTCGGAGCAGTACGGTAACTAACATTGTGACATGGAAATTTTATGTATTAGAAGATTAGAAGAAGAAGAAGATATATCTTGTTTTTTTTTTTTTTTATCCTTGATAGGTTAACGTTTGACTACAGCTAGCCTGATGTTAAGCTGCACTGCAGTCTACGGTGTGGCACGCTTACCTAGAAGATACCCATTAACTCTACTTTTGAAGGCCCCCGGGTGATACCTCTCAGGAAACAGAGACTCAGGTAGTGTTATAGTTAGTTAGCCGTTAATATACAGCTACATGAGTACTATGCTTTATCCTTTACGTACGTAGACAACCCATCCTAATGTTATATTATAGGCCATTAGGTACTCAAAGTTGTGTGGTAAGTTTGAAAGCAGTTGTTATCGGCTTTCGCGTCGTCCGAGCAATCCATCATCCTGCCGGTTACCGTAACCCACCTGACAGTCACCTCCACTCACTCTCGTGACACACACAAACACTTACCCCTAACACACATGATATATATGTATATATAGGTTGAACTTCTTTGTTTTATTTGACCCTTATATAAAAGTCTAAATAGACTGTAGGTTTTTAAAGTTCTTTACCTTTTTTTGTTGACGAGGGGGAAATCTTCAACAAGATACCAGGCTACGATCGGGCGCAGCCATGTTATGTGGGATTTGTACCCACTAAAAACCCCCCCGGTGACCTGCCTCTGTGCTTAACGGAGGTCTCCGGGTTCTTCCGGGAAACACTCCGGAGACCACCTTGCACTGCGCTGTGGCCCTTCTTATTCTCTTATTCTTTCACCCAGGCTGCTGGGTTAAAGATTTCGTACCTAGAAGGTAAATACGGGACCCTATTATTACTAAGGCTTCGCTGTCTGTGGGAACCATTCATGAGCGAGCTCAACTCGCGCTTGGCAAATTTTTTATATTATTTTTTAAATAATTAATTACATTATAGACTCTCGCGTCGCTGCTTAGTAATTGTTTCGACAGTTGGAAGTGGCTGTTAGTGGCTTGTGAGAATTACACAGCTCTACAAAAAATCTATTTTTTTTTTGTTGCCCTGGATATTATCGCAAATTCTTACGTTTTTAAGTGCCCAGAATACGAATATATTCGTAAAAGTACTAAATGTGCTCGTTTTTACAAATTGAATTTGGAACGAGTTATCGTCAAAATTATTTTTTTCAGTCATTTGTTGAAAAAAATCCGAGCAAATCTTACAAAATCATTGATATTTTCACGAATTGTGTGTATAAATAGACCCAAAATCATCATCATTTCAAAGGCAACAAAACCACTGTAGACCAGTGTTACCATTTGGCAGTGGCTACAGCCACAGTTCCCTGACTTGGGGGGAAAATAGGAATCTTTGAACTAACGGCACTTTGAAATAAGAATCTAACTGTACCTGAATAAATTTATTGTTCAAAGAAAAACAGCTTTAGACCTGGTTCATGTGCCTTTATAATTGATTTGCATCGATACCCATTGTAGCGCCGAAAAATGTAAAGCACAGAATAACTGGGACGCCATCTATTCGGACAGATTACGCGAAAGTAGTTCGAATACCGAACACCGCGGTGTCGTAAGTTTACGCGACCACCTAACGAAGAGCTGCGTCATATTGCAGCTTGTCACAGAATCGATAGCAGTTACTATACAAGTGTAGTTTGGATTTGGTCGAAGGGAGGGGTACGAGAGGTCTAGATGTGCTGGTGATGGGCGGAGTACCTTTCACGATCTTGAGCCACGGGCCGCGTCACTTTCCCCGCTCTAGTGAGTTTTTTCGAACGTAACATTGCGATGGCGATTACATCAAGCATGCAGATTCCGCGTGCACTGCACCTGTACGCGTAATGGGAACCATTATATTTAGTCCTGACTGAGTGCGGCTCTGCCGTGTCCTAACTTGCCGTTATCTTTGTCAAATTGTTTTTAGTACTTAACATTCAAATGAATTCATTTATTTCTTGCTAAATAGATAAAATGTGGTGTTATTGCAAGAAGTTGGCTCTCTATTTTTACCATTAAAATTTCAGTCAGTACTTCATTGGACTATATTACTATCTAGTAGTAATATCTCAGTGGTCCTTTGGTCCGGCATTATAGTCAAATGACGGCAGATTCTCGTATATCTTCTGACTCACTTTTATCGAGAATCATATATCTAATAATATTAGATTAATTATATAGATGTATGATAATTATATTATAATATAATATATGTGTATCTATAGATGTACAGTGGAAAATAGGAGGGAAAATAATAAGATTTGTTGTAATATCTTTATTATTTTCAGAGGCACAAATTTTATACGTAATCGTGAATTAAAAATTAAAAATAATAAAACTAAAACAACCGTAGCCTTATCATTTACGCAGGATTTTACTACATTATTCAAAATATGCTATTTTGCTCACAGAGCGTCTTAAGACACAAGGTTCATCATATTTAGTACAAGACATGCTCGACAAGTGTAAAGGAAACCTGTAAGCACTAAACTGAGCGGTATGCACCTCACAGGCAGACCGCGAGTGAGTGTCGTTGCCTCGTTATACTTTTTTTTATGAACTTTTTAAACCGTATGGTGAGGCAGCTGGCAGGGCGTATGCGGCGGCACGAGGCTCCGAGATCCAGTCTCGACGTCTGACTCGCTCCATTCTTTATTCAAAATTGGAGAACAGCTGGATTAAGATCAATGTAACCAACGCTAGGGGCAACGTACCTGTTTACCGGTCTTGTCATAATCGTCATGTCAGTTTCTACTAGACTTTTTTACACGCTTTATGGGTATTAGCTTCACCTGTATGTTTGTAACCGACTTCTTTGGGCGCGATTTTGACCCACTTTAAACAGCCAGATTTGTTGAAACTTTGTGGATTTATTGTGGACCGATGACAATACACTAATTTGATAAACATTTTTTTTTTTGTATTTTTGTTTGTATGTTTGATTGTATGTTTGTTTGTAACCGACTTCTTTGGGCGCGATTTTTTTAAGCGTGTTTTTTAATTATTTTTAAACTACTATTATTGTACTGAGCTTGCCGTTGTTACTCCGTGGGTCGGATGACAGGTTAAACTGTAGGTCCCACGGCTTAGAACTAGCAGTCGTTTAGCCAAGTCAGAGGCCTTCGGGCGGCTTGTAAATTCTCGACACCAGAGCTTGGCCACTTAGGTCATACGAAGAATAAGTTGTTACTAATACTATATACTTTATGCACACACTCACTCAAATGTAACTCACTCTCAAATCAACTATTATTATTAGCACCTCTAAAGAGAGCTAGCTCCTGCAATCTCACAAGGTAGCCTACTGCATGTGCTATATATTGAAATATGAATAAAAAAATATATGTACGAGTAAATAGATAACAAAGGTTCTAAATGATTAACAAGTTTTTTCTCTTACGTAAGTAACGTGACGTGATCTGTAAAGATCACGTTTTAATATTCTGTAGTCATGAATAGTAATATCGTTTCAGAATCAAGAAGGTACTAAAAATTGAATGTTTCTTTTTAATTTCCTGCCTCACCAACTAACGTTTAATTCTCAGACGTTGAGATTTCTATACAAAACGTGAGAAAATCTCCAAACGCAAATCAGATCGCGGAATAACACTTTGTTTACTCTGATTAAAATGCCGCTATGGGCAAAATTAATGCGACCCGACCGATTCTCAATTGAATCCCTTATTTTGTGTGCACCTGCCACCCCTAACCTAGGGCTGGCACAAGCGGGAACCGAGTCCCGTAAAGTTCGACCTCGCCGCTCCAGTCTACGCTTGTCGCTCGACCAGTCGCTCGACTGAGCCAAACGCGCGCTTGCGGACAAAGAAAACAGATTGCTATCCAGACCAGAGTCGAGCGACTGATCGCACAACTAGTCGACGCAAGAGTCCAGTTTTCCGTACGTTTAATTTACAGTGTTGAAGAGAAGATAATAGGCGCTGTTAAATTTGTTAAAGCGCCGCCTTTTTGACAATAGAGCGTTATTTTTGCGCAAATCGTGCGATTTGTCAAATGGGTTTAATTAACTTTGATACGTTAAATGCGCAAAAAACTTGGCGCGTTGTGAGCAGTGAATCTAAGTTTTCTTTTATCTAGTTTACGTACGTATCCTCTATTTAATTTATTTGGGAAATCTACGTAACTGCAATTATTTTTATACCACTAGGTTCCCATTTCGATTATATTTTTGGTTCATAAATATTTGAAATTATTTTTTTAGTCTTGCGGGTTTTTTTAAGTTTTCGGGTTCACATGCTTATTTATTTTAGATCAGTTTATTAGTTAGTTTCAACTTTGAACTTATCTCGATGAAATCTAGGCTTAAGTTTTTCTTTTCTCAAATAAATACATTTCTTTATATAGGTACTATAGCTGACCCGGCAAACGTTGTTTTGCTTTAAGTTACAGTTGGGATGTAAAGAGATTTAATAACTAAAATGGTCATAAAAATAGAGATTGGTGATAAAAAATAAAAAAATAAAGGGTGAACAACCCTTATCACTTAGGGGTATGAAAAATAGATAGTAGCCGATTCTCAGACCTACTGAGAACGCATATAAAATTTGGTAAAAATCGGTCAAGCCGTTTCGGAGGAGTACGGCAACTAACATTGTGTGACATGGAAATTTTATATATAAGAAGAAGATAACATGTTTTATAAGTAAATACTATAATTAGTAGGATTATACTTTTGCATAGATGAATGTTTATGATTATTGAGGTTGATGCAACTGGCAAACCTCATTGTATCAAGTAACATTCTGAATGTTAGTCTAAATACCAAATTTTCAGGTCCTACAAATCACAAAGCAAACTAAGTGCAGTGAACCCCAGCCCTTGGCATCGTCTGCCGTCTGGGCAGGATCACTGGTCTTCGTGGAATTAGAAGCCAGGTAGAAAGGTAATCACAAAAGGTCGTTGATAACGTTCATTGTTATACGGAGCAAAGATTTAGACGTCTTTTACAATTTTAAAATACATATATGGGTATATGCAAGAAGAGATATGTAAATTTTATACTTTATTGAGTTATTTTAACTTAACTTTGATGATGTCATGTGTTTTACGTTTGATCGATAGTACACTTCTTGCTCGCGTATCTTTTTGTAGTATCTATCGAACTTATTTTTTTATTAAAAATGATATGCATAAATAATGATACATTTAATTTGACTAAACATTTCTTAGATTTACTACGTGCCCCATAAACTAAATCAAAATAAGCGAATCTGGCCATTTGAATAAATTGCTCATACATTTTCCTGACCTTCGACCATTCTATGTAGAGGTCACAGATGACAGCTTAATTTTCAAGGTCTGCGTATTCTACACAAGTCTAGAATCACGCAAATTTGGTATCTACTATAAATTCTAGACGAAACGACGACGCGGGCGTGAGACAGATATAGCTTGTAATACAGTTTATGAAGAAGATGGCCCTTTTGATCTCTTGCCATTCTTTGGTATTCTTCTTTCTATGGTTTTTTCTTATATGATTTTGAGTTGAGGTATGTTGAAAAAAAAACAACATTATTATCTATTATTTAATAACTATATAGGGATGGCCGGTTGAAATATATTTGCTAAATAAATTAACGCATTTTAGTATAGTATAGGTATAATAACTTTTTTGCGTATGTGTAAGTGACATGATATTTAGCATACATACTTAGAGGCTATTTATTTGTTAAATTAATATACAACTACTATAAGACCTGATTTCTTCGAACATAGCACACGTCACATACTAATTGTGTGTAAGTTATGTTTATTTATTAACGGAAAATGCGTGCGCCTTTAATTATATACATGCTAACCAATATAAGTTCGTATTTGTATACCGAAAATGATTGTGGCTCGGTAGGGAAAGGTTTTCTTTTCAATCTGACATTACACAGTTCGATCCCGGCCCTAAACCATTTTTTTTTCAAGTTATTTGTGGATTTGCACTCGCTTGGGGACCATAATATTCGAGGACGTGCGTCATCCGCTAACCCGAATTGGGCCGGCGTAGTAGATTATGGCCTATATCTCTCTCTCCTCGTGAAGGCCTCTTCCCAGCAGTGGGAACATATAGTGGGGTGCATGTGTAATTAAATTCATTGCCTTTATTGTACGCCAAGCTAGAAATTATTATCTGAGTTTTAAAATAAAATAATATTGTTTTTATTAACTGTTCGTACGAATACGATAAAAGATAGATAGTAGATGCGTTTAAAACAAAACACAAACGCAGAGTCAGTGACACTTTTGGCAATAGCTTGCGTGACATTGGTGCCTAAAAATACTGCTTTCAATGCTTTCTGCTCTATAATATGACGCCACCAGGTAGATACTAGTACAATGCCGCTCGATATCAGACTTACTCGTTGAAATACCTATTATAACACGTGAATTTGAGCACCTAAAGGAAATGTATTTAACATTGAAGTTATGTAAAAAACTACTAATATTCTGCAATTAATCATTCGTACTTTTGCAAAGATAAAATAACTGATTCCACACTGTCTTACTTACGACGTTTTCTACCTACCTACATTGATAAGACACACTGATATAGTTCAATGGCAAGACATTACGGATTGATACTTAAATAGGTCAGTAAAGTTTTTTTCTTTTAAAACGGTACCTGACTACTATATTACAAATATTTTTTTTTTTTATAAAAAAGGTGTATTCTTTTAAAACTGAGGCAAAAGTTTATCATTTTTTTAATGACCAAGGTTTAGGAAGTGAGATTTTATGAGAGAATTTCATTCGGGTGCAATTTATTTTTATTTTAGTTGTCAATTTTTGAATAGAATACCTACTTAGTGAAAAACTACAAAAAGGATACCTATGTAACCTACTTATACCTACCTACCTTATACCTACGATTTGATAATACTAAAACAAGAATGGTTTAAAAAATATGCGTGGATTTTATAGTCCGAAAGCGTTCTAGCTAGGTATGACACTTGCCTAACTCCAGAGTTGCCTTTTTGGACTTAATTTATGTTTGATATAAAAAGTTACAGCATTGTTCCAAGCGACTGAGTTAGAATTATAATTTCTAATGGCTGTTAGAAGTGTGTCTGGAGTTCAAACCAGTTGTAAAAGGTAGTGCAAAATTACAAAAATAATTTTATTCATTACTATTATATTCGTAATATATGGCGCTGTGATAATATTTTCGTCTTTCTCAAACACAAAGGGAGATGTATAAGTTATGACACTATTAAAGTATATTGCGCTTGATCGATTAAAATAAGGTACATTTGCGTTACTAACATCGTATTTGAATGTTATCTACATGTTTCAAAATAATCCGATTGTGTAAATAATATTCCAATAATCAAATTTTAATTGCTTAACTTTTCACAATTAAGAAAATGAATACTTAAATTACAATAATTATTTGAAAGAACGGTGCCTCGTTGGTAGATAACAACGCTAAATAATTTATGAACGTATAATCTATTTGTATATCAGTCGCGCAGACGATCGCGTGATGAGTAAAAATCACGTGTACCGTAGTCGTGTATAGTACCTACTTTACGTCAAATAGTGCCTACTTTACGATGATATTCAAAACGGAATATAACGTTAGAATATATTCTGAAATTAACTACTTCTACATACGCCACAAGACGGTAGAAAAGGGATAAAGGGTAATGTATCCATCTGGGAGTCTGGGACGATAAGTTCATCGATCCCTTTCCAATTTTGGCGGATGCGTACCTAACCTAATGATGGGCGTAATTTTGACGTAAGACGTAGCTGTCATTTGTTTTTTTTTTAATTTCAATCAAGGACTCTGACGGCTACGTCATTTAGCCTCGCGGTATCGGTGCCACGACCGGCCCGTCACTATTTTCGTGCCTCGTCAAGTAGGGTTGCCCACGTACTTTACTTTACTTTGTTGGATTGTACAGCGCAAAATGTTATCGTATTTTACGAGAATTCTGTGACGTAGGCTCGACATACGTCACGGAGGTTACAAAGATCAGTACAAAGAAAATGTTTGCTTTTGCTTTATAATAATTGGATTTCAGTTCGGTTTTTTGGCAAGATACTTATTTGTAAACCTACACATTACCAACCTACACGTGATGTTTAACTCTTAGAAGGTGCTGTGGTACTTAAGCGTACCAAATTTATGTTTTATTTTTTAACATGTTTGCACTTGCCTACTTACCCACGTGCGTAGACGCGATTCAATCTCCACAGAGGTTAGTGTAAAAGTTTATAGGTAAGTAGTGTGAATTACCTGGGAACTTCGTGGTAAAACCAACATGCCTCAAGGCCCTAGCCTCCGTCGTCAGATCTTTTTGCTCGATTTCTGTGCGAGTACATGCTGTAATCGATTCGAAAACCGATTACAAGAGGCAATGAGATTGTTTGCCAGTTTGGGAAAATCTGTTTAATTTTTCTAAATAAATAGGCTATGATATATGTAGGTAATTTTAATGTTACTTTAACTTTGTACGTTTGATAGTTATTAAAAACTCGAGCCAATAAAGAAAATATTTGAAAGTTCGCTTCCAGTTGCTCACAATTGTTTGGTAACTAATGCAAGTGAGAAGACACGAAATTTCTAATGTTTTAAATTGTTTAAACTACCTATTACCTTTTATGTTTTTAATCTCCAAGTCTTCATCTGAAAAGTACACAATTAAAAAAAAATGATTCTAATTGTAAAATTTCTTATTTGTAATATTTTATCCATGTAAAATCTCCGTTAACAGTGAATAAAAATATATTTGCAAATTACATACAGTAAAAACTATTCATATTTTCAACAGCAAACATCATCTAAACATTCACAAAATCAAAAGATTATTCAAACCCAAAAATCAAGTTCAAGTAAACCGGCATTAATGCGATTTAAATTAACATCAATACGCGTTGCACTTGTTTTGCATAATATCTGAATCTGGAATCTGTCCTAGTTAGTTCTTGAGCCTTACTTAGTCGGAATAAGGCTCATTTTGCAACAACCTTGGCAGAGAGTACGCAGTGTTTATAGATCGGACAAGACAAACAATACGACGCGAGCTTGATGTTTTTCAACAACTGCGATCTGTCACAGAGTAAATAATACAATCATGGTGAACCTTGCGAGTCTTATGGAAATCATTTGCGTACACTTTGAATAATAATTTTTAAATTGATCACGTGGGTTCGTGTTTGTTTCCGACTTTTAAGATTAATTACTATTACGAGTAGGTATGTTTATATAGATCACGTTGCCACTGTCAATTATTTAGATAAGGTTTCTCATTTTGTTTTATCTTTACCAATATTATAAAGAGGAAAAGTTTGATTTTTTGTTTGTTTTTTTGACGCGAATAGGCTCCGAAACTACCGGTCCGATTTGAAAAATTCTTTCACCGTTGGGAAGCTACATTATCCCCGAGTAAGACTTAGTTTATTTTGTTTCTCTTTACAACTTGGATTATATTATAGCCCGTGCGAAGAAGACTGGCTGCTAGTAAGTAATAAAACAAATAAAAACCTTATCTATTAGTTAGTATTAATAAAAACACATAAACAGACTCGGGATTGTTTTTGACATTGTGTCTTAATGCTTTAGGGTTCAGCACCTAAAAGTATAAATGAGGCCCTATTACTAAGCCTCCGCTGTGTAGTCAGGCAGACCCTAAAATCACATTTGAAGTTTGTCTAGCGAATGAATCAATACGGTCTTTAGACAAAATAGAAATTTGAATTTGAGAATAATCCATATTCTTTTATTTAATTTTATATCGTCAATAAAAGCAACATAAATTATCAATAAATAAAAATTCTCACTTCGAAAAAAATAAATAATATTTTATGTCTGTCGATATGCAAGGTCACGCTGCTGCATTTTGATGAATAATTGTCAAATGTGAGCAGATGTGTGCAGAAAATTTAACCATACTTATAACTAAGAGTAATAATTTAACTTAAAGTTGTTCATTACAAATTACTCATACAAAACTTAGCCGTGGTGAATTCGTTTGCGTAAATGGGTAGTGGTCTTGAAAGAACGTAAGAATTTATTTAGTTCTGACAACTTTGCTACGCATTTACATTAAGTTACTCCATAGTAAACATCTACTAACCGGCACGTTTAAGTTCAATCAATCAATTATTTTTTAAGAGTTGGGCTCTTGTCCGTGGATATTTTATAGATTTATTTTATTGAATTAGGTTTGTCAATAGCAAATACAATCATTCACGTACTTATTTTCTAAAGTTGATGTGGTTTTACAGTTTATTGTTTCGCTTGTTAAGACAAACACAACATGCACAAATTAATATGAATATTGGAAAATTTATTAATATATA
Source organism: Mellilla xanthometata (assembly GCA_035578125.1). Taxonomy (NCBI): domain Eukaryota; kingdom Metazoa; phylum Arthropoda; class Insecta; order Lepidoptera; family Geometridae; genus Mellilla; species Mellilla xanthometata. The sequence goes on from JAPUBQ010000010.1 coordinate 10,579,569, forward strand.
AAAATATATAATTTAGTAGATTATAACAAACAAACGATACATAAATTAAAAAGTATAACGAATCATGTACAAAAACTAAATTTACAGATACTTCTAACCTTAGCCAAATCCTTGCTACTACAAAGTGGAGATACATATTTTCATATATAAAAATGTATAAATAATTTGATTATGATTTTGGAGCAAGTGAAGCGTGCCTAGTCTGGATTTACTAGCTTTCTTGGAGGCTGACGGCACCAACGCTCACACGTAAATCTTAATATGTATAAATCTAGTGTCACAATGTTTGCCCTGAATGGACTCCTAAACCACTTAACCGATTATAATAAAATTCGCACACCATGTGCAGTTCGATCCAACTTGAGAGATAGGTTAGTTTAAATCTCAAATTATAGTCGCAATTTTAATTTATTGCTAATTATTGTCTGTTATTATTTGACAGTCACAATTATCTGTTAACTCCAAATGATTCTAACAGATGTCGATACCTTTCGACTGGGTTGAGTAAGTAATCAATAGATGGCGCTGCTATGGTAAATCTACGAACGTGTCATATAAGCTACATTATCTACTTTTCATACCCCTAAGTGAGGCAAAACAACGTTTGCGGAGTCTGCTAGTAATATACAGATTTATGTTTCTGGCATCCATTAATTACATATACAACATCACATGTTATATGACTTTATAAAAGCGGTTATCATAATGTTACTTTACAGCTCCGATAACACGAGTGCGAATTCGTTTATCGATATGTAAGTAATTTATTAAAGCAATTTTGACCGCTTTACGTATAAATACGTACCTATAACATAAATATTATATTTTAATATCTTCAAGTTAATAAAACGGATAAATAGCATTGTCTCCATTTGTGTCTTTGTTTAAATGTGAATAAAATGAATATTGATATCTTCTCATATATAAAATTTCCACGTGACAATGTAATAGTGTCTCCCCCGAAACGGCTTGACCAATTTTTACCAAATTTTATATGTGTATTCAGTAGGTTTGGGAATAGGCTGCTATCTATTTTTCATACCCCTAAGTGTTAAAGGTTGTTCACCCTTAATTTTTTTACTTAAGGCAAAACTACGTTTGCCGGGTCAGTTAGTTTCTATATATTTTAGTGATTGCATTTTGATTGTTAGCAAATTGTACCTAGTGACGTCATGGCCCAAGTTGCATAGCATTTGAACCGCGTTGTAAAATAGTTTGATTCCTCCACAATACAATGCACTCTTATCAGAGCAATGCGTTAGACGCATTACTACATCATTTGTGATAACGGACCCGGCGTGTCACGGCGAACATTCGTGAACAGTAGCCAGTACAAGTTATTTCTAATGAACAAAATAACATTATTGTTTCCGTTTTGGTATAATCAAATTCATTCATTCATTCATTCAATACTTAAGAGCTGGACTCTTGTCTGTGGAGTTTTTTCCAGGTAGTTCTGTCTTCGGCCAAATCCTTGACCTCCCTATACGACATGACTTTCGCCTTCTCCTTAATAAAGGAGTACGATAACTAACATTTTGACATGGACATTTTATATATGAGATTTTACCCTTCATAGGTTTGCGTTTGACTACAGCTTGCCTGATGTAAAGCTACGCTGTAGTCAACAAATTAGCTCGCTTACTTAGTAGATATCTCTCATAATCAAATATTTTAATGGATATGTTTATTATACAACTTAGAATAATGATAATACAAGTGAATTATATTTATTTTATAACAAGGGTTATAAAACCACTGTAGTTAGTGGTTATTTATTAGTTTTTAATTTTATTGAAGTAACAATATAACATATATATGTAAAATGCAAAATACACAGAAATTAATATTTCTGTTTGTACGCTTACCCCTTACCTGAAGCGTTCATACCAAAAAGTTGCATTTTTTTAGCAATACAAACATACTATAAGGAAAAAAATGTTAGTTATCGTACTCCTCCGAAACGACTTGACCGATTTTTACCAAATTTTATATACGTATTCAGTAGGTCTGAGAATCGGCTACTATCTATTTTTCATTCTCCTAAGTGAGGCAAAACAACGTTTGCCGGGTCAGCTAGTAAATACTTTATCAAGAAAATTTTCATTTATTTTTTACATATGAGATGAGAAGCTGTCGAAATATTGATAGTTTCGTCACCATAAACAATACAAGTTTACATCGATAGTGAAAGTCAAGAGTTACTTTCTAACACAAAAGCATACTTCAATAATGTGAGGTACTGCACTGGAAAAAATGCTTGATTTTGGATAATGAATTTTATGTTGTAGTAATTAGAGTCTTAATCAATTGTCCGTATTGAAACCGGTTAAAACATAAGTAATATAGAATATTTGTTTAGAAACCTAAAGTAGAAAATCGGTATGTATGAAAAAGATAATATAAGTTTTGTATCTAGTATATCGGTTTAAGTTTTTTTTTTCTACTTTATGACAGAAACGTGCGTATAAGGAGTTAATACCAGTCATTATACTAAAAAAAATACAGATTTGAAATCTTTCTTTGAAGTCTATCAACAACAACTTTGATTAACAAATTATAGCATTGACTGTACATTGTTTGGAAGGGTGAGCATTGCACCAGTACCGCAAACCGCAAAAAAAAAAACAACAGTAAAATATGAAAAGCTTCTGTCTAGTAAATATGATAATATAAAAACATAAGAATGAGTAAGAAAGTAACAACGGAAACATAATCTCTGGAAACTGAAGTAGCTGGAAATGGAATCACGTGTATCCAAAGATAAACTTTTCCTCTAAGAAATTATGAGTCTTAAGTATCGCGGTAAAAATTAGCAGCGATGAACTAACCGTTCAAACAGCTATAATGTGGTCGGGTGCTTATCAGCATAATAGGTGTACGATACGGATCGATAGCAGCTAACCGCAGCAGCTAACCAATGACCGACGTCACACACTTCGTAGATTTTTGATAACATAATATTAGGAAAACAATGTCAAAGCGGCGGAGACGCCACAGCGTGACCTCGAAATTTATCGGTCGTTGTCGTGCTACTATGCTTGTTTACGGAGGTTTTAGCTGTATATTTTACGTCCTTTTTAATGTTACACCTTGACCTCTAGCACACGGCTAGTGCATTTCCACAGCCAGTTGCCCACCGTTTCCAAGCCTCAACTCATTGCGTAGGCAGGGCTTAAGGTGCTCCCGGGACGACCTGTGACATTTCCCTGCCAGGATAAAAATATATATATCGGCTTGAATTTTACCGAACCCCATAGCAAATGTCAGGTTAACATTTCGCACGTGCCCGAGCTCCCGTTTATTTAAATATAATGAAGTCTTAAGCCATCATCTCTATTAAAAGCGTCGATTTAACGAGCGGCTGAGAAGGTGTAGTCCGCTTAGCTCCAAGTAGCGCTCGCCCCACCCGGTAATGGATTCACTGTAGGTGTACTGCCACGCTTCGATAAACAGTTTTTGCTATTACTCGACGTCAGCAGCTCGCGTCTGCAAGTAGATAGATAGCTGTTGCGACATTCGGCCTTGAATGAGAAACTTTGCGAACTTCGAGACATGTGTTCTCTTCGGCTCGGAATCGTATGACCTAATTCGTTGCTTTTTCATCACACCCGATCAATCGTTCTAAAGAGTGTCCGATGTCGTATTCTCGTTAGAGGCGTTACGTCACGTTGAGCGATGGCTGCGTCTACCGTTATATCGGATCGGCAAGAGAGGCCGTTGCACCGCTCGGTGTAGCTTTCCGAAAATCGGATTGCAAAAGTGGGGACATTGTATCGGAGCGGGTGTTTCGCGGTCGGCGAGGAGCGCACGGGCCGCGGGCGGAAGTTACGGTGAACGGTGCCTCGGCGGCCTTGGCGCTGGCGGATCGGCCGCGCGCCGAAGGTGAAAGTCTTGGCGGCCCGCAATTATTGAACCTCGACCCACCATCCTCCTATATTCGGGTTACGACTAGCGCCGCGACCACTGACGTCGGTCCTGCACTCCCGGCTTCCGCATTCCTCAAAACTACAAGAAATCTAGTGCAGATCATTTAAAATTTCTAGCAGCATAATAAAATTACTTCAATTAAGCATGATTTTAATTAAAGTACGAACTACAGATGTAACTGTTAGATAAACAAAAATCTAAGGTAATCGAAACGAGAGGGCAAATAAAATGGACAAAGCTGAACCCAAAAGTTCGGTCCAGTGTTTAACATAATGGACCTGTAGACCAAAAGTGGAAGTAAATAAACGCAAAGTAATTATTCTAAGGAGTTTTATTTATAACGAGCATCATTCAATAGCACCTTCACGGCTGATTGGATAAGGCGATCCGAGGGTCGGAACATCTGCGCGCCACCGCTTGGCTCCCATTCAAATTTAAATGTATTCTATAGTCTGAAGCAGCGCATGGGCTACAAGACGCTGCACAATGTACAATACGTTTCAAACGCTATGTGACCATGTGACGTTACTAGTAGCGTTAGATACTATTTGCAAACAAATACGCTTAACAGCTGTAATATATTTCATATTATAAATTCTTCATTACTTACATTAGTATCTTTACAGTTTGATACGTAACATTCTGTATTTCAGCGAATATTTTTGCGCCAATGTGCCAAACGCTGTACTAGTGAAGTCACGCAGTATATATACAGGTCGCATAGCATTTGAACAGCGTTGTTTCTCTATTTTAGTAGCATCACCTTCATCGTGAACTTTGTGGGCATCAACAAGCTCTCTGTTATTGTCACTGGCTAATAGCAAAAACTTTTAGTTCATTAATCTGCATTCCAAATTTAATTCTGGAGTTGGTGCACACTATTTTTACACTCACATTAGGAAAATTAGTTATGATTTTGTTCTGCTAATATTGTATTATGTTAGACGATATGTTATTTTTAATGAGTTAATGTTATTTTTATACATATCTGAGCGAAGCGCCTTAACCGTGATAGTGTGTATTTCATAAAATACGAGTAAGCTAATATAAAATCAACAATTCATAACATTGAAATTATAAGGTCTAACGATTTTAAAATAATATCATTAAATAAAAAAGGCAATATTTTAATAAACTTCTTTATTAATATCTTCAGAAGCGCACCATTATTTAATTTATTAACGATTGTTTTTCATAAAATAATAAATTGTAGGCCATCGTGTACTTTAGCGATTCTCAACACTGAATCAAAGTTAATAAAATTGAAAGAATCGTAGTTCTATTTTTTACGGCGGATATTGTAGGGTTTTTCAAAATGTGCCGCCATCCTGGCTAAATGGATTTGAAACTATGTATCTAATTAGATATTTCTGCATCATTGGAGTCGACGTAAAGTCTGCAGCCAGCGCGAGGTATTATCTGGAGAATTTAATTGGCTATCAGTGCGTTCACAGCAATAACAGCCAACTTGATAAGATACGAGGTCTGTGTTAATTGTATTTATGATATGCCAGCCTTCAATGTTAATGTCCTTTGATTTGCAAACTTGATATCTCATATTGAGTTCATTTCCTCAAATCAAATTGTTAATTAGATGACAAAAATTTGAGTGTTTATTTCTTATACGTAAATCAATAACAAAATAGGTGTAGTAAGAACTAGATACTCGAAAATCTAATAAATAATATTTAGCCCATTGCATAAATTCTCCTGTTACTTAGGTAAATAACTGGAGATACTTGCAGTGTTGGCTAAGGGCCCTCAAATAAAAATATAATAAAAAAACAGTTCGCCGAATTTTTATTTATGGCGTCAGAATATGATGTTCATAAGTTGATCTTTATGAAAATTTGAAAACACTAAATAAATATATTTTTTAAAGCACTCATACATTGCTTATTTCTAATTGTCGGAAGTTCCCATGAAAAGGAAGTTTTTGACGTGCTACATTAGGGGCCTATTTTAGTGATATTTGGAATAAATAAGAGTTCATTGAAATTTGACAACCGTTGGCGTAATGTGTTTGCTAGGAATGATCCAGAGTAGTATCTGCCGTTCTCAGAAAACTAATTAGAATTTTTTACTAAATTTGTGTTGCCCAAAAATGTTAATCTTAAAATAGATTTAGACGTAATTGGTCAACGACATTCAAATAAAGGTCACCAACTTGCCACCAGTGACACCCCATAAATAAAAATGATCAAAAGGCCCACGGATTACGGTGTGGATAATGAGGTAGTAGCGGGGCGCCGTAGGGCCGGCGACGGCCGCCCGCCTGCGCCCTCCGCGGAGCCAGAACTTGTGCTCAGGATGAAGAGCACGGGCACAGTTTGGCGAGCGAAGCCGACCTCGACGCACGTCGTGCCCCGACCGCTCCGCAACTCTACACTACATGTAGCGCCGCGCTCTGTTTGGACAAGTGCTAAGTTGATCGTTTGTGATACCGACCCGAGCATTATGTTTAATTTCACCGGAGTTTAATTGTTACGGATTGTATTACTGCATTTAATTTTTCTGTGGATTCTTGTTTGGACTGTGACGCTCTTTGTTGGAGTTGACTTTAATTGATAAGGTAATTAGTTTTATTTCTTTAATGGTTTTTTTTCTTTTCCACGTTGTCAGTGATGATTGAGTTTGCTGCTTTCGATTTGATTAGAGTTTTGTTACGGTATGCATGATCTGTGAACAAAGAAACCTTACAAATAATAAAGTAGGCTCCGGTGAATTCATATAGTTTACTGGTGGCTTGCATAATCTGTTTATTACTTTGTTTTCAAATTGTTTGCTGTAAAGTAATTACTTGCCTCTTACTTCATGTTGTCAATTTTGTTCTTTGACAATATTTGGTAACAGTTTGAAGATGTTGCGAGTTTTGTTGCTATCTTTGTTTTCAATATTTAAATTAATATTATTCATTTTCATACATATATCTTTATGTTTTTCAATACTTAATTATTCTTAACTAGAATAGTCACAATTTAAATAAAATGTTCAAAATAAAATGTAAATTTTCTAGTTCTAGACAGTTAACACAAAAGTCATTGATACCTAATTATTTATTATCAGTAACGTTATTTTTGTATCTGGTATCACCGCGCTCGTAGTGTTGCGGTAGTTATTTAACCGTGCTCTAATTAGGGGAACTATTCGCTCGTTCATTTTAACTCAAACTTTTTAGCCAAATAAGTGTTCTCAAAGAAGATATGTCATCGCGTTTTTGCGTTCACTATTTTATTTTGAAATTGCCACGTTTTTCAATTTCTACCTGACCAAGCCCTATTGTCCCTGCGCCGAATATAGCTTACTCCCTCGCACCCATATGGGTATTAAAATGTTCGAGTGGAAAGCTTAGAGTGGGATCAAACGTTTTATTAGTCTTTAGCGTTTGTTTTTACAGCACTAATCTTTTGAACTCGAACCTGAAAAAATCATTGGTAATTGGATTTCGTTTTTCTCTTCTTCACTCCACCCCTAGTCTTTGTCTGATGAAAAGGGCGTTCCGCCGTTGACACGAATGTTTGGCTTTATCGTCGTAAAGAAGTGGCTACATTTATGTTAATAGCTCTTTTTATGAGAAACATACTCTTAATACTTTCCCCTCTAGTTCTGTGACTTATAATGAGATACATTCCGTGAAAATTGGAATTCCGGATAGATTTTTGACAACGTTACGCCATCACTATTTAACTTTATAGTCGTTTAGCTTTTATGGCATTATTGAATGCTGTAGTAATAATTTGATCTTACCTGGCATGTTCCTTAATTCATGTGTTTTCAGAGCCTATATTTGTATTAAAAGTGGCTAGATTTTGGAAAATCAATTTCATTATAAAACTTGAATATGTGTCTACTTCTACGTTTGGTTTTTCATGCGCAAGTGGGTAGCTTAACATATTATTATCTCATTTATTATACGTTTGGGAAAAATCTATTTATGAAGTTTTAATTGAAATAAAGAGCTTACTTTGTAACACGTAACTTCTATGTAGATATATGTATATACTTTTATGTAATTTGTAAATGATTATTTGATGTCTACTTAGCATGTATTATGAATGTATTTATTTACTTTTTTAAATTATATGATGACTATGATATTTCATAAAACTATGTGAATATCATAAATACCAGCGTTTATCGAAGTGCTTGATTCAAAATACCGATATATTTTTAGGTAAACAATAAATGAATAACTTTCTTAAGCCCGAATATTGGAAGTCAAAGCAGGGCGTTGATACCAATTTTGTTTTTAATTTAATGCCCCTGAACTAAAGTCACCCCAAAATCAAAGTCATTTTGCAGGTGACGCTAGAAAGAGCTGTTCGCATCTTGCATCTCGTTCTCGCGGTAGAATGTAATGGAGTGGTGTCGTGGGAAATGTGCCAAGAGTGTTCCTAGTTTTGTTGGAGTACAGCTTAATAAACTTTCGGAAGTGGCTATTTCATGTTTTATCTCTAATTGTTAGTTAATACTGTAACTTATCCGAGTTAACTTTTGTGTAATTTTTCTAAAAACAACTGAATACCGCGAATTTTCCACATCATTAGTTCGAGCGAGGTTCTTTTGTTACCGAGTCGTTAAACCTCGTACAACGTATTGTTTTGCTTTCATTGCTTAGATTGTTATAGTTAGGAACGTTACTAAGTCAACAATTATTAAATCTCAATTGCGTGTTCAAACCGATGTTGATCGAAGTTGCCAAATAATTGGTTAACTTAACTCCTGAGCCTTTGAGTGATACACGTCCAGTACTGGCACGATGCTAATTTGTCTATAACGCAAAAAGCCCAATATTTAGCGAACAAATAACGCAATAAATGAAGTATCTCAATAACTTTAAAAGTACGTCAGCTGCTATGCTATTAAGCATGATTTATTCGCTATGAACGGTGGCCATTGGCTGGTATGTATGGGCAGTCATACACGCGGCGATGTACAGCCAGCGATGGAAGCGGGCTGCTGATTTTTCCCCTAGTCGGATATATTGCGCAGTACGAGAGTATATCTCGGGGGAACGGCACGGTTGTTTACATGATATTGGTTGGGAAAATTATGTGAATGGAATAAACGCGCACTGCAGGTATTATGATTGTCTGAATAAATCATATGCCGTACATTAAGAATAATGAAAACTTGAATAAAGAAAACGGTGGGATGTAAACATATCACATGTGTATGTGGGTTGCTTGAATTTTGATTGGCATTCATAATTAGTGTATCAAGTTTTATTTTGTGCTTTTGATTGTCTATTACATTTTACCTTTTAAGGCAAAATCGTCTTGATGTTAAAGACCTAACTAAACAAAGGCAGACTGACAAACACATTAATTTATTCCGAAATATCATAATTACAAAATCAACGTCATCAATCATTAAACTCAAATTTTACTCTGCCCCCGAAACGCATTATTCTAAAATATCTATAAGTAATGAATTATTCCTTTTCATCTTCTAAGTTTCTCTCAGACTAATAGTAAGTGTGATATTCATAGGTTCTATCAGCCTATATAATTCTAAGGCCTAGTTTACATTTACCTACTTATCCTAAGCGTTCAGAATGTCTACCGTCGCAGGAATAATTCCTTCCATTTGCGGGCAGATTTGTAAATGGACGTTGGGTAATAAATGAGCTCCGACCCGTCTACATCTAGACCCAGCCTTAAATATTCTCAGTTTTTCACCTACATCTGTCAGGTTGATGGATCTTAGTAATCGGTTTACACAGAATCTGAAAAAAAATTGTCAACACCTTGAAAGTGTCAAAATGAAGTAAGTTCTTCTAAATAAAGACTTTAAAAGAAGGTAAAGAAAGAAGAATAATAAATTCGTTTTTAGAACCTTAAGCAACTTTACTAAACAATGTTAGTGATATCATAAACAATATAAAATTAGCATCGTACTAACGATATCACTAACTATGCATAATATAACATGATAATGATGTATGGAAAATAATATTGATAAAAACAGTAAACATATAAGTATGTATTTTTCAAATAAATGTGTACCCCAGTAAAGTGAGCTTACACGTGTCCGAATCAATAACTTAATAACATAAATATGTACTTAAAACTGACATAGATAAAAATCTCTCTTTACAATGTTATGTAACTATTGTATTGTTGCGCATTTTTCAATATGAGGTACAATTCTGTTACGACATTACAGATGTTATATTTTTCTTAAAGTCCACATAATTTGTGAGAGATAAATAGAAAGAGAAAGGAAATGCGAAATAAAAACTAGAAAATTAAAGTACAAAAAATAAGAAATTGATACATACATTGCTTTGTCTTTGCACCAGCAAAGAAGTTAAGATACATATATTTAGTCGAAAGAATGTGAATGAACTATTTTATCACTATTATGGATACATACAGAGTTGTTAAAATAATCAATAACGTAATTGTAAACATTTATGTATATAAAACCAGTTACAGGCATAACAGTGGGGTAAATTCAGGTGTAAAAATTTTTGATTTTGATGTATGGGTTATGACATCATGGTTGAGATAGACTGTGATTTGTCTAAATAAATATTTACAATACATATTTGCAAAAATGTAATTATGAGTAACTAAATATCTTTACTATCTATTTTGATAAGAGTGAGGTTGATGAGTCAGAAAGATTTAAATGTTATCAAATGGAAAAATTAAATACGTAACACAAGCTGACGCCTAATTATCTACCAAAATGAATCTCAATGCTTCCGTTAATCTAAATTCTATCAACTTGTCGAGAATTCTCTAGTAATTGTCTACATAATCGGAACCACCTGCCAAATTAAGGGCAAGTTGGTGATAAAAGTGAAAGTCAGAAGGAATTGTTAAAATCATATTCGGTGACGATTCTATTGTGTCTTATGAAACAAAGCAATATAACGGTTTCAACAATCATTCGGCCACTTACACGATAACCCTGTGAAATTATAATTGAACTAATGATTGGCTGTAAAGATTTATTTACTGTAGTAAGAATATGTATCTCAAAGAAGAAAGAATATTTAAATTAAGTAAAGTTTCGGTTTCTTTTTCGAAGCCTTCAGTCTTATTATAATGTCGGAACCACTAAATTTCAATTCCGTTTATTGACTTCCAAATTCGAGTACATATACAAAGAAAAATCTCTAAGCCTTGAAAGGAACCTTATATTGTTGTAATAGTTTTCTATAATTTTTCAATTTGGTTTAGTTTTTTTAATGTTACTCTTTATATTTTCGTATACGTTTATTTATCATCCGTTTTACTGGAAAATGCCAGCTTCATGAGTGAATTCAGAACTAAAATTATGCAATAGAGACAAATTCATGAGTATGTTATTCGCTTAGTTACCTTTCAGCTTCAAAACTCTGTAGGTATTATATTATTTAATAATATGACACAAAAACTATAGGTATGCCTACTATAGGTCTAAGTATGTGTTGTGTTTGTAAAATACACTGCTGAACAAGCTAATAATTATACTAGATTATTTTTAATAGCATTTTTTCATAAAGACATTATGTATTGTTTTCTTGACAAGACAATAGATACATATACTATATTATTCTTCTCAACCCTCCCATTTTGAAAATGAATGCAGAGTTATTTTATTTATCGCAGAGTTAACAGGAAAAAAGAAAACGGGGTCGAGTGTTATCATATAAAAGCAAGTATTCATTTTTAAATGCACTGAGCGGTCTGCATCTAATTTGTTACGAACAAAGGAAGTTTACTTTTCCCCGGAGCTCTTAGAAATTACAGTTTTTGTAGAGGAATTTTATGAATCTTCTGTCTTTATAATATGTGCATACTTAAGTAGTATATGTATACTACTTACTTTACACATCTGTATATATATTTATGTTAGTATAAGTGTATATATATGTGTGTTTGTAATAATCTGTAACAGCATGTATTCATCAATATGTATATAGTTTGCTCTCTTTTCTTTAGAAATTGAAATTCAATTGTTACGAGAAAAACGATAACGCGTATTACTTTAAAAAGCAGAATGTTCTAATTCTATCACAAACATGAGTAACTGGAGTTCCCTTAACCAACAGAGCTTCATGTTAAACCATATTTGCTCAAGATTTTGAGACATTCAAAAAGGTTTAGAGTCATCAAAACCTTTTGTATATTCACAAAAAAAACGCAATATGAAACCAGTTTTTTAACCGTAACAAGAACGTAGGCGTAAGAAAGGAACATGCTAATGCTTAGCCGTCACTATCATAGATGTCAAAAGATGGACAAAAAAGGTCCCCCAAAATAGGTGGCATTCTTGAAAGATATCGCCGGCTATGCCACTCGTGTGCGACAGAGAAAAGAAAGTGCAGGTAGGCAGTACGCGTCGCGTGGAACAGGGTTGCCATTGGTGAAGAAACCATTCTAAATGAAATTGAGATCCTCACTTACGTAACTATCGACTTACTCACTTACATGACAGGTGCTCTGATTCTTGTATCTGAATAAACTAAACATTTAACCTTATGGAAAATAGACTTTGATTCTAGTTTCGCTACTTTTATATTCCTTCTGACTTAAAAGCTGCGCTTCTGTCGATGGAGTTACAGCCTTTTCTCTTGATCTGCTAGAAATAAACAGCCAATTAAAACAAGTATATATATTTTAATGGGAATATTTCATGATATTTTAAATTAAATCGCCAGACACTATAAACTATACCTCTTTGGTTAAAAATACTCTGTTGTGAAACAACGAAGAGGCTGGACTGTTTTACATGAAAACCTTTTTTTTCCCTTCTGCAATTCAATATACATAGGTACTCTATGAGATTCCGTATTACGCAGCGGAATGGCAACCCTAACTGAGCGGGATTTATTAGGTCGTAACTGGCGCGATGGCGGGTCGACTACACGTGGCAACGGTGATGCCAGCTGCCGCGGTTCTAATGTGGCATAGTTCACTAATAACCACTGTACTGTTGTTGCCATAATTGGAAAATTTCAAATAAAATTTCAAAAATCCTACATTTTTTAAATAATATTGGTATAGAAGACAAAAATTTAAATATTCAAGACTATTTGGATTTTTAACTGATATCAGCATAATGCTGCTGTTTTAAAATAAATTTTATATAAATAATGCTATTTTATTTCAGCGCACTGTTTTCAAATGCAAATTGTTTTATTATCAAGTAACAAACATTCACAACTAAAATAATATTAATAAACAATGGAATTCAAATTTCGTAAATTGTTCCTTTGAATGTCTTCCGAGGAAGACATGATTTTGCTGGTAGATATTTTTATTTAAAATATAATCATCAATTAAATCAATTTCAATATTTTTATCACGTAAGGTTCCTCTTAAAAAAAATTAAAAGGTAATTTTTTTAAGGTTTGGTCAGAATACAATATCGTCGTGCAGTTACACAAAAAAATATCAGATGACGTTTCAAAATAATGTAAAATAGGTTTTTATTCCTATTACCTATATTTTATTCATCTACCGAGAAGTTATCGAAAAAAATGTTTTAAAATGCTGCTAGTTATAAGCTAGAATTACGGATAAATAATGTTATTTGAATTTTGAAATTTCTACATAATATAAACAGTCTGAATATTTTTGCGTGGAATGGGCAAGCAACATACATACTATGGCGGGACAAAAAGTCATTTGCTTATTGCATAATGAAATAAAATTCATAATTATGGTTTCTAAAGAGTTTGCGTACATAAAATTTACGTAAATTATGATATAAGTAATACCTATTAACATGGATGTTATATAATGTTCGTCATTAGCAATTGTCAGATTTCTTATGTTCAGAATGTAATGCAGATAAAATATTATTTGTTGTTTCAATTTCCAATGGTTATAAGTATCATCTTTCTGTTATAATTAATTATAAGCTAACACAAAGTTTTGGATGAAATATGCATAAGTAAACAACTGTATTTTTTATCATACTCTAAGCTTAATTGCGATATCTAGTAAATATATAAATTATATAAAAGGGGCTTCCATATAATAAACGTGATGTATTTGCATTATTTTTCTTACTTAAATTTTAATAACGGCCGGTACACGCATTAAATGTTCAATTGGACAATTATTATTGTTTCTATTTGTCGGAGTATAATGTACTCGTATATTTATCAAGCCCGAGGTGGTACGTATTTAAACAGTGCTCCCGATTCAAAGCAAGAGGCTATTTTCGAACAAAAACACGTAGCTCTAACGTCTTTTCGATAATAAGATTGTGAACAAACGTGTTCGATTCAGATAAGGTCCACTTTCATGAATCGCTCTTTGAGGTATGAGATAATGAATATTTGAAGTGTTTTTAGTTATTATTTTATGCTGCCTTAAAAAACATCATAAGTCATAAATTCCCATTAAAGTTGAACTGATTAGTTCTGATTATTAAGTAATTTTCCAAAACAAGTCTGTATCATCATGCTCATTAGCTAACGAGTGTAAGTTGTAACAACCCCACACTAAGAGAGCTAGATAAAATCCTTTGTTCGAAGTTTTGTGAACCTTTCCATAATGATTCTCAAAAAATCTCGTTTGCAATATTTCTTCCTTATTGTTGTTGCCACTTACAGGAATTCCCGACAGGTTGTATTACTCTCAGTTCAGTAGGTCGTAACACGACCAATTGTAAAGGTCGTGGAGACGTTGTTACACCCTCAAGTGCTCTCGGCACACTCTTGTTGTCCTGTAAGATGGTTTTATCTTCCCGTTTCGTAAACGGAAACATATTCATAGCAACCGCCTTCTTCTCCTACTGGTTTATCCTTTGATACTTTATGTTCGTTGGTTTTATGTGGGAATATGTAAAGTCCTTCGTGCGAAAATCGATTTACCGGTTCACTTCATTGGTCATATTAGGCGTTATCGTTACCCAGTGGCAGCTTTTGTCCTGTAAACATATGAACCGAGCGAGTCATGGCTAGGCGGTGATCGTCTACATGACGGTTCGCGCTACGTCATCCGCTTCCTCTCCTCACGTACGTAGCCGTACATGACGCAATTGGCTTTTTCAATGTCTTATCTACAGCGAGGTATGTTGTCATTCGCCGAGTGGTCGCCGCGCTGCGCGCACGCCGCCGCTTTATTTTCGTTTAGCTCGTGCCTTTTTACTTTTATAGTGGTCGAGGACAAAGTGACGAATTGCGCGCTCGTATTGTGCCAGTGTTTTGAACTTGCGCGCACCGTGCCATTGAAGGAATTCCGATTTTCAGAGTTTCGGTGATTCACCAAACATGTTTATGTCAGGATTCTTCATCCTGTCCTCAGATCTAACGTCTAGGTGGGTGTTTATGAAAACTAATTTCAAGGCGCTTTGTTCACGATGGCTATCGGGCCGACCGTCGACAGAGTCCGGTGCGCTCGACGAGAGCGGATTATAGCAAGTTGTGAACCTGATTGGCCCGTTCGGCGCATTGTTCTCCGGCTGACCTACTCGTCATTATGAAACAATTAGGCTTTCTGCTTTACTTCGCATTCCACTACTAAGAATTTTTCACCTAACATTCCTTTGTTCTCGTTTGGAATAAAAATCTATTATACAATAGCGATAAAATCTCATCTCGTAGTAACAACTCAGATACGCCCAGCCGTTCTAATTTCGTGTGTTCCACCTGACCGTTTTGGCGTCGCGCTAACTTGTGCTAATGCGGAGTTGTATTGTCGCAGGATGACTCCGGCGGAGGAGCGCGAGGGCGCGCGCGGAGGCGAGGGCGCCGCCCTGGAGGACGACATGTTCGGGCCGCCGCGCACGGAGCCCGCCGCGCGCCCCAAGCTGTCCATGATCTCGGCGCGGCTGCGCGCTAACGAGGAGCGCAAGCGCGTCATCGAGATCTGCTCGCAGAAGCTGGAGAACATCGAGGACCCGGCGCGCGACCTGCGCCGCTCCGTGTGCATCAACAACACGTACTGCCGGCTCAGCGAGGAGGCGCGCCGCGAGAAGGAGGCGCGGCGGCGGCGCGCGCGCGACGAGTGCGACGACTCGTGGGGCGGCAAGCGCGCGCGCCGCGCCGTGGAGGACGAGTGCCTGGCGCTGCTGGACGCCATCCCCGAGCTGGCCGACGCCAACCTGGGCTGCGCGCAGCTGGCGCGCCAGGACGCGCCGCTGCTGTCCGCCGGCCTGCTCACGGTGCTCGACTCGTGACCGCGCCGCGCCGCGCGCTAGACCCGCCCTCGTGACCGCGCCGCGCCGCGCGCTAGACCCGCCCGCCCGCCCGGCGTGACGCCGCCCGCCGGCACCCAGCCCGTCAGCTCTCCACGACCTGTACTTACTCGGTCGGCGAGTTTTTAATATTTCGGTGAAAGTCGCTCGGGCGCCGCTCCGCGCGCTCCGATTACTGTACGCGATCCAATCTTATCGAGAGGACACTGCGGTGCCACGACGCGACCTCGTTCCGTACGTATTGTGAGAACTTTGGTGGTATATATGGAGGCATAGTTGTAACATAATTATTATGTTTTACATATTATTGTACTGTTAAATGGTTAGTTTATAAGAATTAATTAGTGCAAATCGACTGGGAACGGTTGCGAAGACCGTTAAAAATAGGATTATAATGTTGATGCGGTTTTAGTTCTCTTGTAGATTTAATTATTGCGCGTAGGTAGCTATGAGATATAACTTACTGATTTCGAAAGTGAGTTAGAAGGTCGCCGGATTGGCGCGAGTGTGAGCACATCGTGACGCTCGCCTCACGGAGAGCCAGCTCGCGATACTTCCTGCTAACAAAGGAATACCAGTTCGCGATGCGTTCGTCATCGGCCAATGTTGGGGTTTTGGTTTCCTTATCACAATACTCGCGCGTGTCAGTGCCGCGGTATGGCGGCTCACTCGCTGACCAACGTTGGCCCAACTTGGCCCAACGTTTGATCGCACTGCATTTGTAACAAGTCTGAGTTCACTGTGAGTGAGTTTTGTTGTATTATCTTATAAGGTTTTTATTTGTTCATTATTAGTTTCTTTAACGTTACCTTAGTGCTTTATCGCCATTTATGTTTTGTTACCAATATATTTACTGTGGTTTTAATTTCCTTGCGTTGGCGCTCGTTTTAGTTTATTGTATGATTATATTATTTGTTTTCTTGAAACTGTAATAGTAAGTAAGCCTTGCGTTCGGCGGAGCATTACTTGGCGGTGGGATCGCGTGCTCGGGGCAGCGTACTTATCAATAGGTTGTGCAATATCTTCGGTACCGATCGATATACCTAATTGTGCAATTTTTTCTGTGAGTGAAGTTCCTTTACTTTTGAAATGTTAATTGTCGCAAGATATATCGGTAGCCCGTTTCGCCCCTTCTGAATAGTAAATAGGGAGGTGGGAGGGTGGGGGCCGCACTGCCCCCGGCGGCGGCGCGCGGAAGGTTGAGTCTCCGCACTGTTCCCAGCTCTACTGTGATATTAGCCTAGCCTGTGTGTCGTATTTGTGCTAGTTTACCCAACCGACGTGTTCGGATATTGTGCTTGTATAAATGATGCTTCGAAAAGTAATCCCTATCCAATATAATAGATAATTTTATACGGAATAACCGAATTTTGAGATCGTTTACCCGATTGTAGGTCACATTTAGAAGTTTTACTACAGTACTAGATGTTTTTCCGTTGTAGCATTTGGTAATATTGATGATAAATTGTAATAGACGTAAAAGTATTTTAAGTGCTTATACACCATGATGTTAGGAGCCCGTTTTGGGTGATTGTAAATTTAAGGACATACACAAACTTCACCATTTTGTTTATTAGTGTAAAGAAACGAGAGTACCAAATGTAATATTAACAGATTGATGTTAAGACGCACATACTTAATTATTGTAATATATATATAGAGAGATTCCAGTCACAGCCATCGAGTCAACGTTTCAGACAACGTTAAAAATGTCACACGACCAAACTGTAAGGGAGATTACTTACTTCCATAATAAATAAATAAAAAGTAATCGTGAGATTGTTAGCAAATAAAATGTAAATAAATAATTGAATACTCTGCCTCTAGTTTTAATAATATTTCGAAGGAAAGAAGGAAAATTTACAGCACATTTAAATAATTAAGTACTTATATTAAGCTTACGGGTAATTCACCAACATATCCTTGTAAAACACTTGCATTAGTAATTACCTATATCTAGTATTTAGAAGTCAATTTTCCATCCACAAATGAGCCATATAAGTAGGTACACCTACGATTTTTTTTTAATTGAACCGCAACGATCACTATACAGACTTAAATATATGCTTAATATATATTGAAATATATACATGTAAGATTTTTTTTATCAAAGTCGTTTAGTTACTTACCTGGGACCTTTTCTGCCAAATTTCGCAAAGATAGTTTTCAGAAATTGTAAACGGTTTTAAAGAAAATTTGTGCTCATGATATACATATATAAAATATGGTCATTAACTATATATAATATATAACTAAAATAGCGTCATTGTAATTAACGTTAAATATTATAAAACCTAGAGGCATGGTTTCAAATATAAAATGTTAGACACATTTTATTAATATAAGGAAAAGAGCGTTTTGTAAATGTTATCATAATTTTATTATTGTGATTAGCTGCTATTTTATAAATGTTTCCTGTCATAGGTTAAGTAAATGAACATTAAATAAATATTAAATCAAAATATTTGACGTTTTTCATTGTCCTATTGTTTTTTTTTTATGAAGATAGCATATATAATAGTATAACTACAAAAAGTGCTAAGGGGCGTCAATTTACAAAAAAACATTATCATGAATTGTATTATTCATTAAAAAAAAACAGTTGTATAAAAAGCAGCCATAATCATCGTTAGCCTTTCCTTACTGGTATCCACGATTGGCAAACAAGGCTTACAAAAATAATATACGCTTATGCGAGAAGCACATAGGTACATATATATCTGTGTTAGAAACTAATAATTGAAATACTGTTTTTTTCACTACACTAAATTTAAAGTAAAAAAAACACACAACCGTGATGCCTGCAAGGTGAAATGTACTATATACGTATGTATATTATTTCCTCATAGTAAGTATATCTGAATAAAGTTCTACTTACAACTGAAGGGAAACCATAGAATATCCAAAGCCAAAGGCCTTACCGCCTAAACAACCTTCCTTAAAGGTGAATGATCTCCAATTTCCATTTCATACTCGTATTTAAGATACAGATTTTAGTAAAATCTATGTAAGGAGTTAGGTAAATAAACAACAAATAATGAGGAAGTTATTGTATTACCTAAAACATACAAAATTAAATAATAGCTTAGACTATAAGTGCGGAGTGAAAACACTAAACATCAGAGCTTGGCCACTTAGCTCCTTTGTATCGTCCCAACGTAAAGTCATATTTGAATTTCTCGGCTAAGAGCAATGACAGCCAACATCATGTATGTATTAAGTAAATCATGGAATCGAAAACCTAAATTAAATAAAGCGGTGGCTAATTGAGCCGAGATGCATAAGCGGCGCCATATATTTGGGCCCTTTAGCGTCGAGACTTTATTTATGTCTGACCACCTGATCAAAGCGACGCGTGACCAAAATGCTGGAATATTCCAAGCTCAACGTATCAGCATTGCCATTCAGCGCAGTAATGCTGCAAGCATGTCAGACACGCTGCCATCAAATCAAATCAAATCGTTTATTAACCTTACGGCATCGCACCGTACTGGGCAAGTCAATTTACAATTATGTATTACTAAAATTTAATGTATATACACATACATTCATTAAAAATATTATTTAACTTAAAATTTGTGCCATAATATATCTATGATACACACATATGATAATAATAATAATAATAGGGTGTCAATAGTGCTTCTGGTTCTCTCCAGTACCGGAGTCATTCCCAAACACTTACTCCACTACCTCGAACAGATAGATCTGGACACCAATACATACATGACAATGCAAAAAGCTGCCATTCCCAATACATGCAGGATTGTTCGGAAGTTTCTGCAGGACGACATTAATTCCGATAACAACCCCCATAGCAAACTCCACTTGGTTTAGGCCCGTGGTTTTCGTGATTATTAACCGAAATTCTTAAAATTTCGTGAAATCGGAAAGTTTTTTTTAAATAATAATAATAACGCTATTTATATCATCCATTGGAATCGTTCATATTTATAATAAAAAAAATATGAGACTGCTCTAAGAAGGATGATTCTGTTATTGTTTGCGATATAAATTCATTAAGTGAGTAAAAAGGGTGCTTCTCAATCTGGTAGTGGGCTAGATCTTGAGGTAGTTTTCAAGCTTTAACCTAGGATTAGCTTTTAGTTTTTATATATACGCTGATCCAAATAGTTTATATACCTAGTACAGTCGTTAGTTGGCGAAAAGAAAGTTGATAGTAAGTATACATATAATTATATGGACTTTGATACATTTTATGAGATATTTGTAGTAGACTGTAAAATTAAATATCCCTTATGTTTCCTATTGACATATCCCCGAAGAACCTACACAAGTAATTCAATGCCCAGAGTCTAGACAGTCCGTCAACACCTCAATTCTAGACCATTAAAGTCTAGACTTATCAGGTAAGGCAGATAATTATTTTATTTATTATTTACTACTAACTATACGTTCTAGAGATACTAAAACTAACTTATGCTGTTTAAAATTTTACGTTTTTATATTGAGCGGTTTGCAAAAAACCTGGAATACATTTAATTATTATTTGTATTACAGACATCTTCAATCCGGCCTTCAAAGGTTTTCCTTTAATAAATAAATAATAAAATAATTAGGACACATTCACGCACGACTGGTTAGCCCCATACTAAACCATTTCTAGCTCGTATTATGGTTGCTAACACAACTGATATACTACATATACATTCATACGTACATATTATATATAAATACATATTTAACACCCAGACCCACAGCCAACAAATTTAGCTAAGCACAAAGATGTTGACCGGGCCGGAAATCGAACCCGGAACCTTCTGATTAGCAGTCCGGCATGGTAACCTTTACGCCAACGAGGTCGTCATAACCGAACAAAATCAAATTTTCATTTAAAACTAAGTAATGTAACTAAGTCACTTAATATTTCAGTTAACCAATGAGTAAAGAAACGTACCTACTTGTGCACAGTGCAATGAGTCAGTTGTTATGATCCGATGGAATGAATAAAGTGATGAAATATTACATTAGGTAGTTGCACCATGTTACAGGCAATCTAAATATACAATGTAACGTCACTCGATTTTACGACCAACTCTCTAAAACGTCAAAATCCATTTAGTTGGTTTAGCTTGTATTCCATACAATAATACATTATCTTCATTTAACTACCACTCTCTATAACATTATAAAATGCACCGTCCCATCAGTGTCGTTATATAGAGTTTACACTGTACTACAGGTGGATTTTTTCGTACTTACCTTACCCTTACATGTCCTATTTAATAGATAAGAACTTATCCATCGCAGCAGACTTCCATGAATACCAAGGTGTTCTATTTTTTTTTAATAATATAAGATGCTCAACGCGGTCGAATGCTTTTGAAAAATCGGTATAATTACTGTCTATTTGAACGTTGGAGTAAAATCCTTACATGTCACTGGTGCTTATCCATAAGAACACTAGGTCACAGATAACTAAATAGTGACTACGTAAGCCAGGCCTAAAAATTTCGCCGGCTTAATAATAATAAAACCTCTTCGATAAGTATTGAAGAGTGGGATAGGTTTCCTGTCCCCAATACTATTTAGTAAACTATTTAGTAATCTGTGCCCAAGCTCCTAACATCTCGATAACAAATAACTCAATAATAATATTTGCATTTTTTTTGTTTTACATTCCATTTGTAATCTCCATCGACAAAGAATTTAGGATGTTATTTTAGCTTACGCATTTAATTTCTCTATTTTTTCTCTTAATATTCAATAACACAGTTCTTGCAATACATAAAAGTGATATAACGGACACAGGACACGGCGCGCATTGTCCGGTGGTTCCTGTCCCTTTTTTTATGGTGCTAGGCAGGCCATGATTCCTCAAGATGTTTTCCTTCACCGATAGCTCCTAGTCAGGGATCGAACCCAAGACCTTCGTAACATGAAGTGGCAGCAAGCGTGAGCTGTCATCGCTTCAAAACCATGTCAGTAAGGAAATAAAAACAGTATTGTCATAATGATACTGGTCTTTTTAAAATTGTAGGTAGGTACAGTACATGTGGAAATCACACTGTCTAAAATAAAATTTTGTCGTGAAAATCATGAATCCTATTAAATATTTTTGGGTATAACAGGCATGAAGAAAATATGTAAGTATATGGAAAGATTAGTAAACGAAAAAAATTTCGCAGTCAACTGACTAAGCGTTTAAACTAGTATAATTAGGTAGTGAAACTTTGACTGCAACGAGGACTTTTAGTTTTGCATTTCACGCATTTGCATCTGTGAAGTAACTATGTAACTAAACATTCTACCTTAGCTACTCTGCTACTGCTAAATATACTTATGATGAAAGTTATATCCTACTAATATTATAAATGCAAAAGTTTAAGTGTAAGTGTGAGTGTTTGTTACTTCTTCGCGCTCAAACGGCTGAACCGATTTTGATGATATTTTATGGGAAGATAGGTTAGATCTTGTATAGGCTACTTTTTGTCCCGGATTAAAGAGCGTAACACCGCGGGATGAAACTAGTTAATTTTAGAACTTTTTACTCTAAAACAAAGATTGCTAACTAAGTGAGTACCTGAATAATCCGACGACCTCGATGGCGTATAGGTATAACGGACTGCCAATCAGAAGGTTCCGGGTTCGATTCCCGGCACGGCCAACATCTTTGTGCTTTACTTAAATTTGTTGGCTGTGGGTCTGGGTCTTAAATATGTATATCTGTATAAAATATGTATGTTTATATATTTATCTAATATATCAGTTGTGTTAGCTACCATAGCACAAAACTAGAAATGGTTCAGTATGGGGCTAACCAGCCGTGTGTGAAATGTGTCCTAATAATTATTTATTTATTATTTATCGAGGGAGAATCGCTCAGATCCTAACTTTGAAATTATTTTAGTATCCGGTCCCAAACAAGCCACTCGATATGAGAAAAACATTCGAAGCCGAGGAAAATGAAGTGTTTTCCGTATTTTTTAAGTACAAGACCACTTTCTCGCATCCACAGTCAAATGGTTGCATAAGTAACCGGTCCACGCTCCTCGTAATTTGTTATAATTCTGCCACTGCTCTGATCATGTTTCGTGTATTTGGTTTGTACTCGTATGGTTAGGTCGAACAATGACAAGGTTTTAGTGGGAACCGAATAACAGTCACGATTTCTCAAAGCTCTGATGTCCAAATCACCAAATAATGATAAAATTTTTAGGCATCTTACAACAAATCGTTGGTTTAAAACTAAGGCTAATCACTTTCTTAAAATAATACGTATATACAGTGTAAACTCTATATATCGACACTAAAGGGACTGTGCATTTTATGGCGTTATAGAGAGTGGTCGTTAAGTGGATTGGCCAATTGATTTCGATGCTTTATAGAGTTTGTCGTTAAGCGAGTGACGTTACATGAAGTTTACACTGTATATAATAAAACGTTATCTTAGAGTTTTAAAGGACTATAGAATTACTTTTACCGTTTATCGAAAGTTTTTCCTAAACAGATTTTATAACAAAGGTCTAAAGCCTACAGCATAAGACAATATCGCAAAAAAGAAGTTGAGTTACGTTGTAGCAGAAGTAAAAGGCTATCTCAAACCATTATTGATATAACACTCATCATCATCATTGGCTTATTTCATCTACGAAAGATGATTTCATGTAGCCTCCGAATGGTTATAACACTAGTTAACCTATAAATGCGAATGTAGATTTCTTGTATTAATGTATTCTTAAACCTAACTAAAACACAGTAAAATGTTAGTTAAATTAAATAAATATAAACATCTCGAGCCTGATACAAAGTAAACACGTAGCTAAAGTTCTGTCAGTAGGTGTCTTGACAAGCAGACAAACCAAAAGAACTTGAGTTAGGTACGTTGTAGCAGAAGTAAAAGGCTATCGAATCAAACCATTATTGATAAAACACTAGTTAACCTAATGCGCAAGTAGATTTCTTGTACTAATGTGTCTTAATTCCAACTAAAAAACAGTAAAATGTTACCGTTAAATTAAATTAATATAAACATCTCAAGCCTGATACAATTATACAAAGTAAACACGTAGCCAAAGTTCCGTCGGTAGGTGTCTTGACAAGCAGCCAAACCAATATCCGAGACCGAAAAATGACAAGCACTTCGAGTGATATTGATAAGTGCTATTTTGGTGATAAAACATCTTAGAACATCTTCAAACAGGCACATAACGAAGATGCTTTTACTCCACCGACTTATTTACGATTTGACCGCTTTAAAGCGGCTACGTGACTAGTCACACAGCCGTGCAACTGGGAGGGGATCTTTATGCACTTCGAGAACTACTGTCAGAGGAATATATACCTAATTAACATAGAGTTAAAGACTATTCCGATTTAGCATTCCAATCGGTATGCTGAGATGGATGCTCTGTAGAAAAAATGTTTTTGTTATAACAGTGGTTTGTTAGATTAAAAATGTTGGGCATGAGATGAGTCACACGTGTTAATTTTGATTGTAGTTTCAATATTTTAAGATCAGTGCTACCTTTATTTCATTGAACGACCGCGATAGGTACTTATTTTTAGATTGCCTTGTCTATTTTCATGTGATGATCTTATTTTAGCTCTGGTATTATTTATTGTAATGTACAAGATAGTCTATTTGTAATAATTGATTGGATTTGCTATTTGGTTTTACAGGGTACACATTTATATAAATAAGAACTGAAACGTTCTGATATAAACATGCAGAATTTATTCCAGAAAATTTATGACATCATTTTGTGTATTGTCCATTTTAATGACTCATTCAAGTTATCAGGTATATACATGAATTGATTGTAATTGTGCAGAGTTATTTATGTAGCAAATTGAAGCAAGATCTTCAGTTTTCTTTTGTGTTGGCATTGTTTTGTAGGTGATAGGTATTTTACGTGGAAGAATACTCATATCATAAGATTAGGTTCAATGTACCATATCCCTTTTTGGAATTTTAGTAAAAAAATATTAGGACACATTTCACACATGGCTGGTTAGCTCGATGCTTGACCATTTATCGTTAGTATTATGGGTGCACAACTGATATACTACTTATACATACATAAAAATATCTTAATATCAAAATTATATATATATTGAACACCCAATAATACCTATATATCGATACATGTTGAACACCCAGAGCGACTGCCAAGAAATTAGCTCATCATAAAGATATTGACCGTGCCGGCAATTGAATCCGGGATCCTCCGGTTGGCAGTTCAGCATGGTAATAATTACGCTAACGGGGTAGTCAATAGTAATTTATTGCAAACATTTTTTTATAGTGATGGGTTTGCGCTTGATCAGAATTCACTTGATGGTAAGCGACATTGTGAGCTAAGCATCACATGATAATGATGATAATTGCAAACATATTACATTAGAGCACGTTTCATTATGGCTCCGCCTTTTGCATTAGCTAAATGCTGTGATGCAAAACGTAGGGTCTTCCAGTGGCTCATCTCTGTATTAATAAAGTACCATAATAATAATATTATAACTAATATTCAGTTATCAAGGTAGGTTTTATGAAGTTATAACAAATTTAAAAGATGATTAAACAAAACTAAACTTAAAATAACGAATAGGTATTAAGTAGAAGCGAAAGGGAAAAAGTAATATAATAATATTAAATCAACTTTTGTAACATCGGAGAGATGAATTGCACATTAACAAATAACATATTTGATATCATGTACTTAATATTGGAACTTAAAAGTGCCATGGACCGTTTATATTTATTTAGGAATAAAACCTTACACTACATACATGCCTATAAGAAATGTAACACGATACTACATCATTTAATCTAAATTTAAATATAACTGAATTGAATTGTGATATAGTCGATATGAATTTTGTATACTGTACCCATGCTATAAGTCAGGATCCAATCTTTAGCGACTAAAATGGTCACTGACCATCTCCAAAATCTCTAAAATGAATATTGCCTATAGCCTATATATAAAGGTCCGAGCTACAAGCATAAATTCGCCACTGCCCACATAAAAAAATATGATAAAACGAGAACAAAATCGATAATCACACTATACCACCAAAGTGCCACCCGGCACATTTATCTGAATTTATCAACAATATATCAAACAAGTGATTCGAACCGCCGTCTCCTTCATACCTACCCCATAATCTCTGGATCGACATAAGGGTAGCAGCCCCTTTGCACTATGCATTGTACTTAACGTGGGGTAACTTTTATGGCCGACCATTCAAGCCAGACCTCTGTCAAATGATACAAAAACCCCGCTTTTGGTCTGAAACAATGAACGGTAGAGGTCGGCGGCAGATCTACGTCTGCTGGCTAAGGATGTGTATTGAAGTTACATGTGATTTAATGGATTGAGAAATAAATTGATTTTGCAAATGGTCGGCGGTGATGCTGGTAATTAAGATAGGCCTGATCGAGGAATCTACAGGGTAGTCGCTAATACATTTGATGCTTCCGGTTTTGGTTCCACTAAACATGCGCACTGTGGGCAATGAATGGGAGGAGGTGCATACAGCAGCTCACTGTAATTTCCCAATGCTGGGATTCGGTACTTTCTCTGACAAGCAGAGAGATATGGGCCAAAGCAGGTCTTCTGTTTTCGTGATCCTTGAAGCATGGGTTTTCCTTCTCCACATGAGGTAGCTCAAAGAAGGTGACATCAACTTAATTAAAAAAGTTCTAAAAGAACTGAGTTTTGAAATACTAAATAACAAAGTTTAATTTTTAAGTGACAATAGTAAGAGTAAATGTTAACTTATCAAAATATAACGGATGATATACCTATGTATGTTCAGATAATATTCGTACAGTTACTGTTCTTTATAATAGTTGATTTTTTTGCAGGAATCACACATTTGTACATACATATTATGCGTATTAATTACTATTAATTATTACAAAGTAAATCCAAAAGACGTATAAAATACATTGCGAAGCACGAAATACTCGAACACGAGCAAAATTATTCCAACCATACCTTTTAATGATAATGAATTAATTATAAACACACTTGGCTATTCAGGACGCATAGATATTTAACCAACCTGACGGACAAGCGCGTAATCAGTATATCTACCTACGTATATATCTATATTTTCTGCTTACATGGAAAATGCTCTGTTTTATCAAAAATGACTTAACAATGCAGATATAAATGTAACTTTAGACGCTCTTTCTACGGGAATGCGATAAGTGATAGGACTGTTTAGTGGCAAATTACAAAATTAAAAGTGTTGTTATTAGTGCAGAATATTTTATATTTTTTAAAAACTCTACTGAGAAAACGCCGAAAATTCAAAAGGGGAACTCCGTTCGATGAAATATGCATTTACCATTTTTACCACTAAGCAGACGATATTGAACTCGTGATACAAATTTCTTGTGTGGAATATATATTCGGTTTTCTGATCTGATTTTAGTTTTTTATTAGACTATTGATTCTACTAGTTTAATCACAGCTTATATGAAACACATGTATAAATCAAAACAATTTCAAACCCCCGACATTATTTTTGTGCAGGCGGGCATTTTGGATTTAATATTTATGACAGTACTTATATATTTTACTAATCAAGTTTACATTAAATACCCGTATTGAGGCTGCTGTCAAATAATATGTCACTTAACATTATGTGGCAACATACATGTTAAACTTATTTTCATGACACTTAGGTAAAACACCCACCAAACTAGACACATTCCAAACAAAAAAAAAATACTAAATCTAAATTGGAGCTACGATAGACATACAGAATAATACTCAGTCGATTCGGGATAAAGACCAAATGAATCAAGATTTTTATGACCTACTTTAAGAATAATAATACCTACATTAATAACAATTAACTCGTAATTAGTGATTAAATGTTAATAATCACAAGAGATTTAGGTGTTGACTTTAAATAAACACACGCTTGCTTTTTAATACCACCCATCAAATTGTAAAACGACCAAGCTCACCAAATTAACATACTGGAAAGGAAGTGAATTAGCTCAGACTTGACAAAGAGGATTACGATTAATGACCTAGTAACGCCATCTCTGTGCAACACTTTGTACTTTTAATTCCTTGATTTGTGTAATATGAAGCTTGCATTTGTTTCGTAGTTCTATCAAATGTTCAAAGATGTCGCTAGTGAATATGAAATTATTTCAACCAGAAAAAATATTTAATCCAACAGCGTACTCTAACTGCAATGTTAGAAAACCTTCATTAAGGAAACTCCTGAATACTGTGAGAAGGTTTCGTAGCATTGCCTCTTCAGTACGCTGTTGTTACAAATTCAAATTCAAATTCAAATTGTTTATTTCAGACTACAATATTGGTCCATAAAATATTATCAAATAAGAAATACAATTATTATTAAAAACAAAAAAAAAAAAATTACAAGATTACACAAAAATGTCACAAAATTAAAATTAAAATCGAATAAAACAAAACTATATCTTATTACCTACCAATACATTTTTTCTAAAAGGGTCGTAAAACATGTGTAATTGAGCGGCATGCGTGATGATGGGACAGTCGAGCCGAGCAGCCACAACCTGCAGGATACCATTAGAGCTGGTACGGACGCGGCTGAGCATCGAGGAAACCCGTTTGCGAAGTATAGCGTGAAAGCCATACACCACCCTAAAAATTTTAGTATGAATATTATCTATACTTATGTTTTTTGCAGGACTTTACATACTACGTTATCGTAATAATTAGTGTAAATGCTTCTCAATGAGGCTGTCTCTAGGTACAGTGAAATAGTAAGTATTCAGGCTTTACGAGGGTCATACTAAATTCTTGTCAGATTTTTGACCATTTGCAGTAAGATTTTTACACAGTAATCACTTAACATAGACTTAAAATGGTCTATTTGGATCGCAAAAAGGTAATATTGATGTTTTCCAGCAAAATACAAATGTGAGTGCAGTGCCACCAACTTAGCTGTTCAGTTGACGGCGTCGCTAGTGGAAATTTGTTGCCACCTAAGAATGCTGTCGAACTTGTAGTTCCAATTTTGCCCATCTGAACAACTAAGTTGGTAACACTGTAAACGTAGACATTGTTAGTTTCCGTTTCCGTTAGTGTTATTTTCTCTGCCAAATATGAACCCAAGCTTACCATCCATAGTAATAAATCAACAAAATTCCGATAGATGGCAGGATCTAGAGCTTGATGAATTTTTTTATTATTATTTTACACGCTTATTTAAATAAATTATTACTATTTTTATATTAAGTATCGCCATTGAATTATAAATTAAAATATGTATAATTTTGTTCAAGTATTTGGATGAAATTTATTTTATCAATGTCAATGTCAGTTTGTCATATTTGACATACTGAAAAAACTTATATTGCTCTGTCTACGACATAAATAGATTGCAGCAATAATTTTTAGGGTTATGTACCCTAAGAATGTAATTAATATACTGCTGCGATCTTTTCCGTACTTAAAGGGTAAAAACGAGAGCCTATTACTAAATTTTCGTTGTCTGTCTCTCTGTCACCAGGATGTTTCTCATATATCTGTGATATCAAATTTTTATACGTCTTTTGTTTACCTATCAATATCTTTATCAATTTTAAATGAAAATTTCTTACACCGTGGGAATAAATAGCATTTATTTCAGTAGGATTTACTAACTTTCTATTATACAGAGTTATCGGGAAAGGGTATGGTAAGCCAAAAATCCCTAAAAGTACTCGTTACAAAGATTGTGTTCTGAAAGTTTCAGCGGGAAACCAGTAAATTTATGTTTCCATACAAAAGTTGAAAATTATTAAAAAAAAATAGCACAACCCTAACTTACTACGATCACCCATTCATTCAAAACAACCAAAGAAACAAGATTAAGAAAACTTTAGAAGGCTTTATTTCAAAAACTAAGAGGCTTTTCGGGAAACTGCTTGAACAAAAGATGTTTAGAATGATGTGTACTTTAGCGTGTTTCCGGCCTACCATACCTTTTCCTGATAACCCTGTAGATGTATGGGGTGAGCTTTTGCACAGACTATGAGTTATCCGCAATATTCAATAATAGTTATAAACCCGAGTCCCGAATACTATTATCATTCGAACATTATCTACGGGTAAAACAAGTTTAGGATACAGCGAATTACCGCTAATAACAACACGAATATTTTTACATTTCTATTTATTGATTCAATTTGAACTTCGAACTCACAATAAAATGCAGCACAGTTAACACAAAAAATCTTCAAACCATTTATTATTATGTAGATACTTATTAAAATACGTGAAACGGTGACGGGCAAGGTACATAAACCGGAATCGAGTTACATAGTACGACAACACCGATATTATTCGATTAACATTAAAATCTTTTTAGATCGAATCGATAGTACGAGTATTACACCGACAATAGAGATAGCTGATTTTGAGCAAAAAGTTTGTTAAAAAAATATGTGGTCGGCTGTATATCGATAGAATTTAGAAATTACGTAGCGGTTACTGATGCCGGTTAAACTTACGTTATACAGTGAGTAACGACGAAATGCTGTAAGTAAAGCCACGGGCGCGCTTAGTCTCATACTTGCTTTGGTACACCTCCCTAATCATGTAATACTTCTTCATCGATCAACCTCTAGTGGAGTCAATAATCCGTAGATCTGGGTCTACGAGGCGTAGCCGCTATGTGAAAATCTTTCATTTGCTACGAAAAGTAGATTCGATGCTAGGAATTGGTGGTTGCAAAGGATTACGTGTAGTTGAGCTGGTTGAGCCTTGAGGTACATAATAGTTTACCCAAGCAAGTTAGAAAGTGGTAACAAAGCAAGCGTTACAAACCGCGTGGCGCCTCTGATATGACTTCAATTGTAGTAACGCCACTACGCCCGTAAACAAATAGGAATAGTGTATATAATTAGCTTATGTAATAAATAAGCTTAAATGTATATAATACTGAGGCAGAATTACATCTTAACTACGACGTAACAGTGTAAGTACGTACGGGAGCTGACACGAGCACAAGCCCTTACTTGATACGGACGAATGCGATATATAATAATATTTTGCTTTATATCTATGTATCTGACGCTAAAACATCTATATAATGTATTACTTTTTGTACATCTACTTATATAATAACCATACATACACTCACTTACTAAGCTTTACTTAGCCGCCGGCACCCAACGTGCGTCACAACCTTCTCTGCGCTGACTAGATCCGACACAACTCACTTCATGATTTTGGTAAGCGTTAAAACCACAAGTGTGACGTCATTACCCGAGTACCTCCTTACGGTGTGGACACATCTGGCAAAAGCGTGACAGTCGCGCACATTGGATATTACCACGTTCGGATTCGTAATACATCTTGATTTTGTCACAAAGCAGTAATAGATACAGTTACTCGCTTTCGTGAATTTGCCAGTAGTGTCACACGTAAACACACGTTGAGTACGCGACGCCGCCTCCGGGCTGTGGATATAGTCCCGCGGGCGAACCCCGCGGCGAAACAAAGCGAGGACAAACCCAACTCAAGGTTCTAATAATCGGGGAAATGCAGTAGGAGAAGCTCTGGATAGATGGGGTATAAAGAGTACAAAACGGTTCGCCCGCGCCGGCTTTGCCGTCCCATAGCTAAGTACACATTAATTATTAAAATATATTTCCGCATTTTATTACATAAAATTCACGTTTATGATCTACCTACTTTAGAAAAGTAAATGAAAGCGGGCATTTAGATTAAGTATTTTAGGTTCAAAAGTTTTGTACGCGGAGTTAATATTATACACAGCGTAACCATGGACGTTTGTTCCGGCCGCCAGAGGTCGCGCCGAGCGTGCATCGAACTAAACTAACCTAACACGGGGACTATCAACATCTGAGATCATTGTATCCGACAGATCTAAGGTAAGTACTAATACCATGACTGGGACGCTCGCAAACATACTTTATTGCTAGTTTTCTCTTGCCAACTGATTTGATCCGCACGAAGTTTCTTTTCGATCAGTTACTTGCGTAATTGATAATGCAGTTTGTAAGTTGTTTTATGAGCTTTAGGTTCGGGCAAAGATCTGTAGGCTACATTATAATAAAACAAAGTGCTTTTAAGGAACGGATAAAAACGCAGCCCAAGGCGACCTCTCAGGCGGTGGTCTCGAAGAACTTAATTTAAAAATTCTACTACGGTGACACTTATAAATCCTAGGGTACTAGACAAAACTTAGATCTAAACCTTAACAAACAATCATAAATAATGTATTTTGGTGCAAAATTAACGGAGTAAACCTAAAATTTATGACTGATCGCGAGTTAACGCAAATATTATACATATCCACTAATCACACAAGCTTCGAAAAAAAACCTTTAACAAATAATGTAGGTCCTCTCCCATCGACAGTTCAGATCTATTCACTAATAGTTGAAATTTCACGCACATTCATTCCATAAATAATTACGACATAGATAAGGGGTAGGGTAGAAAACACCCTGTCTCTAAGGGCTCCCAAGCACACACAAAGAATTTTGAATATCGTCCACATACTGCCTAAAGTTTCCACAATAGAAATTTCCTGGTGCTGGAAATTGCAAGAAAATATTTCGACAAAAGTGAGACGATAAGTTGGCCAAAAGGTTCCACCACAATAATACTTCGATCCCGTCTTGCCTCCGCGCTGTAATTCTAGCTAGACAAATGCAATAAGTACAGGCAAGACCCAGCAGTCTGAAAAGAACCTACAAACAATACGGGTATATTTGTAAAGTTCCATCATTGAAAATACTTGAAAAGATCCAAATTGAACTGTCACTGTCAATAAGAACCCGAAGATACATATTGGTGGTAGATGGGAGAGGATACCGTGGAAGGGACGAGGGCAGAGTATTTACTCCTTGACTTCAAAGTATTTATAGGTGGGATTCTCGTAGCCGTTGATCTGCATGTTGGCCACGTGTCTCTCCTCAGGGGTCGGGGCTACGGCACCGGTCTGCTCCACCTGGAACCATGGAAAGTGCTGTCATATGCCAGTTCAAAAAATCCGGATCTTCAAAGAAAATCTACAAGCATTATAATAGCTTTTTCTGTGCCTTTTCCCACTGGGTGCAGTTGTCACGACATGTATCTCTCATTCAGCTTAATTCTCTACCCATATCCTCATTCATAAAATTCATGCGTCTTCTTAGGTCCTCCATGATATAACTCGGATAAGGAAGGAATCCATTTAAGTTGATGTCCTCTCATTTGCGTCATAGAGACAGAGGAAGTGAACTTTCAAATCTTTTCTGTATTGATTCAAGCTATTTGAAATTATACTTTGCTTTTTTGCACGCTGTAATTGTACCTACAAACCAGCGAACTAGAATAAACGGAATAGTAACTCCATACAATTGCCGCTTAGAATTTGGATCCATTTACTTTCGTTTGGATAGCAGTGTAATTGTGTGCACAATTATACTGCTATTCCAATGAATCGCACACACACAAAGCTCGCACGCGATTGGTGTCGTGCCACACCATGTGACGCCACGCGGGCGCGCGCAGGTAGCTGTTATGCCCCGCCCACCGCGGTATTTTACGATTACGCGTGGAACCATTTTATCGGCCAAGTTACTTATTCTATTTATTCTAGTTCGCTGCTACAAACATAATTCCTAGCTGTAAGAAGTATAAAAAACCTGCTAGACCTGCGTCCCTTCGCTGCGCTTACTAGAGTAAAATTAAAAATTTTCTAAATATTTTATTCGTTTTAACTTATTCACTAACCCTCAAACTGGATGCATTCGCGCCCATGCGTTGGAGGCTAGTACCAAAAGGGCTAGTGTTAGAGTAGTACAGAGAGTAGTACCTTAGTACCGACCTGCACGAAGCCCTGCGCGGCGGGCGCGCGGTCGCGGCGGCGCGCCACAGCCAGCGCCACGCAGCCGGCCGCGGCCAGGGCAGCGGCCCCCACGCACAGCGCCGGGTACAGCGCGCCGGCGCCGGACCCGCCTGCGTTGCCGCCGGACCCGCGGACTGTGAAACCCTGGACAAACATATTTCATAACTTATTGACTCAGGCGTTACTTTGCGGAAATCCATTGTAAATAGATGACAAAATTAAATATTTAGTGTACTTCCGCTGTGATCCGAAATCCAAATTAAGACAAGTAAAGGAAAAATCAACTAAGATCAATTAACCAAGCTTAATTAACTAAGACTAATTAACTAAGATCAATTAACTAAGATTAGAACCACAAGGCATCATAGGATGATGCCTTGTGGTTAGGCGAAACACGTGTAGAGTTAAGAACTTCCGAATTGTGAAAGGTAACGTTAATCTTAATTAATCTTAGTTAATTAAGCTTGGTTAATTGATCTTAGTTGATTTTTCCTTTACTTGTCTTAATTTGGATTTCGGATCACAGCGGAAGTACACTAAATATTTAATTTTGTCATCTATTAACATATTTCATATATTTTAAAAATAATTACACTGGTCTACAGTGGTTTTGTTGCCTTTGATATGATGATGATTTTGGGTCTATTTATACACGCAATTCGTGAAAATATCAATGATTTTGTAAGATCTGCTCGTGTTTTTTTCAACAAATGACTGAAAATTAAAATTTTGACAATAAATAGTTCAAAATTCAATTTGTAGAAACGAGCAAATTTAGTACTTTTACGAATATATTCGTAATCTGGGCACTTAAAAACGTAAGAATTTGCGATTATATCCAGGGCAACAAAAAAAATAGATTTTTTGTAGAGCTGTGTTATACTTATCAGCTTTGCGCTTGATTTCGAATTCCAATTCCAAATTTTAATTTTGATTGGTATCAAAATAAGTATAAATAAATATTCTTAGACTAAGTGGTTCTTTAGACGATATTTAGCTTTCGGCATTTCGGTAGCTATTTTTCTAAATTTTACCGTTTACTTTTATCGCGAAAAAGCTGTTCAAGGTTTTGTCCTTATCGCCAACGTCGTAAAAAATATAAATATACTATAATATAATATATACACACATAAAAATGAATCTCTATATCCTTTGGTCATGCCGTTACGCGTGAGCGGCTGCACCAATATCACTTTTTTTTTGTTGTGTCATTGTCTTATGACAAAAAAAGTTTTTTTAAGAATGAGGGTCAGCTCACACCGAGACACGACGCGACGCGACGCTGCGCGCAGATTTTAAATAGAGCGACTCAAAATATACTTTATTTACTACACGAAAAGATTCACATTTCTTTGTTAGAACAAGCCGCGAAGCGTCTCGATGCAGCGCTGCGCAGCGCAACGTATCTGAATTCTCACAATGAAATGTGAATCTTTTCGTGTAGGAAATAAGGTATATTTTGAGTCGCTCTATATAAAATCAGCGCGCAGCGTCGCGTCTCGGTGTGAGCTGACCCTAAAGCATTAAAATAATATGCGCACATTCATTAA
This sequence comes from Mellilla xanthometata, assembly GCA_035578125.1. NCBI lineage: Eukaryota > Metazoa > Arthropoda > Insecta > Lepidoptera > Geometridae > Mellilla > Mellilla xanthometata. Next base: position 10,615,025 of record JAPUBQ010000010.1, read on the forward strand.
TTATACCAATTTGAATTAAATAGACAGGACAGCATCAGTCAGGTGAGCTAGTAATATAATATACTCACAGGTTGCGAGTGCTGCAGCTCGTGTTTGAGCGCGTGCGCAGGCGGCGCCGGCGCGCGCTCCTCCGCCTGCTGCAGCGCCGCGCGGAGACCCTCGCCCTCCGCCTGCACCCATACCAACTACATCAGGCATACACTTAGCAAATAATAATAATAATAATAATAATATACCTAATACACACAATATTCAAAAAACCATAACTGAAAAAATAAATAAATATACAGAACTCAAAGAAGAAATTATACGAATATGGAAAATGAACAGAGTATATATTGTTCCGGTGGTACTTTCCAGCACGGGAGTGGTACCGAAATACCTACCATCATGCCTTAAAAACACTGGATTTACCTAAAAACATGTATATTACAATGCAAAAAGCAGCCATTCTAAATACTTGTCGCATCGTACGGAAATTTTTGCAAGAAACAATTGAACCCGAACATGAACATCACTTGGCTTAGGCCCGTGATGCTTCATATTTCACCGGAATTCCTAAAATTCCGAGAATTACGCATTTGGTATAATAATAATAATAATAATATACTTTATTGCACACCAAGAAATAGAGAAATAAATACGAGGTATAGAACTTAAAAACTAGAGCACAATGGCGGCCTTATCACCTATGGCGATCTCTGCCAGGCAACCCTGAATGAACCGGACCATGGCAAGAGTGAGAGACGGTGGTGCAAACAAACAGCGTTCAAAACAAAATAAGAAAATACAACAAATAAATAATGTTAATACCTAACATAAACGAAAGAAGAAAATAATTATATAGAGAAAAAAAAAACAACAACACATATCACAACTGCTACAACTTAAGAAAATATATATAAACTATACACATACATAAAATGTATATTTAAACAGAAATAGACGACATGAAGTAATTATAAACCATATTTTTGAAGATAGGAAGTGAAATAATTGAAGGGCACAGGAAAAGAAGGAGCTCATTAACATTTTCATTGTTTCAAATAATCATAGAATTAAATCTAAAATGGAATGCATGGGCTCGTTTTATTCTAAACTTGGATTTTTAAAAATGAACTTTTATGTATAATGAGCCCCTTTTATCATGTTTAAAATAAAGAGCTCTGATTGGCCATAGAATTATGAAGTAAATGGTACAGTTAATTCAAAAAAGGTAGAAATGTTAATGAGCTCCTTTTTTTCCTGTGCCCTTCCAATATATACACGCTCTCCTCTAAATCTTTTTTTTTACTCTGAATAGGCCAGCGCTTGACCACAATTCACCTGATGGTAAGTGATATTGAGGTCTACGGTGGATCGCGCTTACCTATAAGGAACCGACTTCACTCTCGCCTTGAAAATCACTAGATTGTAGTCATTGGGGAACAGAGAATTCGGCAAGGTATTCCAAAGTTTGGCGGTTCGGACAACAAAGGTGGAGGCAAAACGCTTTGTGCGTGCCTTGGGCAACTCAACTGTAAACCGATGCCGCGTTTCCCTGCTCGTTCGATAGTGGAAGGGGGCGGGGGAATTACATCATGTAATTTAGTCGAAATGCACCGACATCTAAACCTCTTCTTGAAAATCGTACTACGTGTATAATTCGCTACACGTAGCGCCATCTATTCGTATTTCCTTGAAACAAGCTTCTTGTAGAAAACCGTACTACGTGTATAATTAATTACACGTAGCGCCATCTATTCGTTAAATCGCACCCCTCAGAAAAAAAAGAGTGCATTCAGCATTTCAGCGAAGAATTTTATACACAATATTTTCATGAAGAAATTTGATTGTACGTTGCTTTTTTACATTGATTAGTTAGTTAGTTATTAATTAGCCTACCTCTCCAGTAGAGCGTCGGCTGGTAGCCTCGCTGACCTCCATGGTATCAGCTGTCTCACTCTCCGGAGCCTCGGTCACGGTGCTGGTGAACATCTCCTGAACACACACAGTACAGATTGTAGGGCCTCTTTTTTATAATCTTACCCCGACTAGTGAGTGTCTGGGGGGGCCTGATCTACGCTTAAACCTTTAATACCAGTTCTCGCTTTTATGCTTCTCGCACATTCATTCTTCTCAGTAGGGCCTCTTTTACGAGTGCTGTCTTTGCCGTACCAGACTTAGTACCAGACTTTGCCATCAAGCAGTAGTTTGTAAGCGCTAAACTTGTTTCGCTTTAGAGGACATTGTTTTTGGTGTAGTCATTGGGCTGCGAAAATCTCTGAGTCAAGAACAGTTTGGTGACGTACCCTGCTATGTATTTCATTTAGACACATTTCACACACGGCTGGTTAACCCCATATTAAACCGTTTCTAGTTTGTGTTATGGTTGCTAACACAAGTAATATACTACATATACATACATACATATTTCATATAGATATCTACATATTTAACACCCAGACCGACAGCCAACAAATTTAGTTAAGCACAATGATGTTGCCCATGCCGAGAATCGAACCCGGAACTTTCTGATTGGTAGTCCGGCATGGTAACCATTACGCCATATTTATTTACATATTTAATTGTATAAAATGTCTTTTGAACGAGCCAGTATCGTATTTATTCTTTAAAATAACATCGTTGCTAGAACTTGTAATCTCACCCGGGAGACAGTTAACTTACAGTAGAAGTAGTTTCCTGTGTGTAAGCGAGCCGAGTGGTGATGTCGTGGACGGAGACGGAGGCGGCTGAGGGGAGCGGCGAGGAAGGCGCGGGGCTGGGCGCGGGAGATGACGTCACGGGGGGAGAGGTCCCCTCCACCTCGGATGGCTCGCTCGCCTCGTCATCAGATTCCTCGCTCTCCTTGAGGCCGTTAGCGGTCTGCGGGGTTAGTGGGAACTTAGTTGGGGACACACGGTTAGTTCAAAAACACGGAACAAAGTTACTAACATTTACGAAAGGGATTTTCTCTAATTGCGGAGGTGCCGATGAAAGGATAGTAGACACTATACATTGCGGAGGTGCCGAAGGGTATGACACGACGCATTCACTGACTAGGTATATAATAAACAATAATTGATAGGATCGGACATCGCTGTATAGAAAACAGTAACAATGATACAGCACGAAAGGGTTAAGTGGATTCAATGTGTCCAAACACATTCAAAATTGGACACAATTAAGTTGCAATATCATACAAAGTTCACACCAAAAACTCATGCGAAGAATAAATATGCTCCACACAACTCAAAACTTGACAAAACTAGACTTCAAAATCTTCACCTCGTTGACTACAAAGTGGCAAATCTTCAAACAGCCCAAAACAAAGGTTAAAATATGATAAATGGATAACCTTCCGGATAGATGTTACGTCAGGAGACGGCCGGTTAAAAACATCGTTTTACACTATTCAGAAACGAGCGCTCTGATTGGTAGATTCGTTATCACTTGCATTCTTCGCCAATATCCCAAAATCTCACCTTAGCTCGTTCGTTTTGAATCTCCTGCCGTTGCTTGGTGCGTTGGTCGCGCTTCACATTGATCTGGTCGCGGGCAGCTTGCTCCCGCTGGACTTCAGCCTCGATGCGATCCAAAAGCAACTCCTCAGCTTCAGGGGTCATTGACATCAGGGATACGGCCATATCGTCCTTGGATTGCATCGACTGGAATATAAGGATCAGTTCCTTTGAAATAGTTTACTTTTATACCTTAATCGACCACTTTTTCACTATGTATGAAATCTTTGCCATATTGTCAAGATAAATACACATCGTAAACTACAGCGCAGCTTAACATCAGTCAAGCTGTAGTCAAACGCAAACCTATCAAGGGTAAAAAAAAGAAGAAAAAAAAACACATTGTAATCTCCACGTAACATTACGACAAACGACAAACGCCCGAAATTACTAGGCTTTGCTTCGTTTCTTTGTTTTTATTACAGTTACACACTCTATAAAGCTTTACACCCACTCTCAATAACGACGAAGATATAGTACTTATTAAGATACCAAACTAAAGAAGAATGTTACAATTGCATGACCTTTGTTACTTTATTGGTCTATTCACTAAAAAATATAGAATGAGCAGGCAATTTTAGAGGTGATACAAGTGAGTGCCGTCTAAATTCGCCTATATTTTCTACATTTGACGTGATTTTAGTTGTTTTGATGGTGCAGAACGTGCCGTCTCTTTCTGGCCACCTAAGATGAAACGAGACGGGGCTTCTTTAAATTTAGTTTAGTCGTGGGTGCCGCTGAATCGCCACCAATATGAAGAAAAGTGAAGAGACGTACCTGAACGTAGTCTTCAATAGCGGTTCCGATGCTGGCGTAGAGATGAGGTCGGCGGCGGAGGGAAGTCAGGGCGCGCTGCAGGGCTCGGTCGGCGTCCTGGAATATGTAGGTATTACATAATTATAAGCATTCATAAAAATAGACCAAATGTAAGCATATTAAGCACATCTTATATATAAATTTTCCATATCACAATGTTAGTTACCGTACTCCTCCAAAACGGCTTGACCGATTTTCACCAAATTTTATATGTTTATTAAACATTAGGTATATATTTAGTAGGTCTGAGAATAGGCTACTATCTATTTTCCATAAGAATCCGAAAGTGATTAGGGTGGTTCACCCTTAATTTTTTTATGAATAGTAATAATCTCTAAGGCAATACAATGTTTGCCGGGTCAGCTAGTAGCTATATAAATTTTCTGTAAAAGTTATAAAGCGCATGCGCAACGGGAATAAATAAACGCATGTTAATATCAATTTAATTTTAAATTGAGAAGTATAATTGGAACCACACATATTGTTAATTAATATTCTTGGGTCCTTCTTTAGACGATCTATAAGTTATTTTTCCGTAACTTGAAGCATGAAACCAATGAAACTAAACTCTTATACTCGCACTCTACTGTTCACGGAAGGAGTTATGAAACATATGTTAAAAAAAAAGAAAAATATGTAATTCACCATTTGTTAGTGGTTACCATTTAAGACCCATATTCATCAAACATCTATCTAAGAACACTCCCAGCTTACATCTTTCAAACAAAAAAATAAATAAATTAAAATATGTCCTTCATTCAAGAACTTCTTGAACAATTCAAATTTCAAATTAAAATTCCTTATTTAACAAAATAAATAACTGACAGTTTAATTATAAATCAGGCGTTAAATAGTCTTGTAGTACTTTAGCATAAGTTTACTGTTATCGTAGAATAAGCTTGGGAGATGCCATTGGCTCCCATAACACAGTTTTTTAACTACTTTGGGAGCCTTTGGATTCCTATTACTTTTATTACTATTATGTAACCTTTGTACAAATAAATGTTTTTGATTTGATTTGATTTGTTTTGTTACTAATTAATAAATTTTATCTTGATACTATAAAAATAATAAATTTCAACTCTAGAGTATTAGGATACATTATACGCCTGGTTTAATTGTTACACACTCACACACACAATCACACGTCAAAGCTATAATCCATCCCGTTGTTAATACATCTGGGTTCGAGGTTTAGATAAGAATGGTAATGACCTGCAGTCTATCAGCGGCGCTGGATCTCTCGGCGGCGGCAGCTTCCTTTCCAGCAGCAGCAGCACGGCGCCACGCGGCCAGCGCGCCGCTTCGCTCCGCAGCCAGGGCACGGACCAGGCGCTGGAGGCATTTCTGGACGCGGTGGGCCTGGATAGCAAGGGGAAATTATAAGCTTTTTTTGACGTGACAACGTCTTAAATTAGGTTGCGGCTGGGAGTCACTTATGAAAAAGTGTAACGTCCGGTAACGTTACGATGAGTCACCGAACGAGAGAGAGGGTCGCCGAATGCCTTGCGTCTCTCTCCCACTCAACTATGATCGGTTGTCAGCAGACGTTGTCACGTAAAATCTTCGCCCGTAAAACCGACTTTACAGGCAACCATTTTTTTTTACATTAAATGGACTTGCGCTTGATCACAATTCACCTGACGGCAAGCGACATTATGATCTAAGGTGGAACGCGCTTACCCAGAAAAAACCGGTTCACTCTTGCTTTGAAAACCGCCAGATTGTAGCTCTCAGGGAACAGGGAACTAGGCAAAGAGTTCCACACCTTCGCAGTTCACACTATGAAGGTGGAGGCAAACCGCTTAGTACGCGCCTTTGGAACCTCCACGGTATAACGATGCCGCTTTGGTGTTTCCCTGCTCGTCCGGTAGTGGAAGCGATATTATAATTGAACCTCTATCTCTACCAATCAGACTTATCAATATGAAAGAAAACTGGTACAAATTTCTCGAGTTTATTTCTAATTCATAAGTCTGATTAGTACCAAAATAAGTATAAATATTCTATAGAGCTTCTTTAGACGGCCTTTATATTTTCGTTTTTTTTTTGTTATAAGTTGGATAAAAGTTCAGCGGGTTTTGACGCATTTAGAGCGTCAGGTGTCGAGCATCACACAGATTGCCACCGAGATCCGGCGCCAGATTTAATGAATTATTTTTTAAATAGCCGTGCTACAGGCGCCAACTATTGACCAATTCTCGATACGATATCTTATTAACTAATTCTCTTACATTGGGAGGCTGGTCCCTGAGCGAGCGGGTGTAGCAGGAGAGCGCAGTGCGGCGACGCTGTGCGAGGTGAGCCAGCACTCTCTGCTGGTGCAGCGCGGCCAGCCGGCGACGCTCTGCCACGCCTTCCTCTTCCAAACTCTAGAGGTAAAGATTTATATTAATATTTTGTTTTTGTATTTCAATTCTGTTTATCAATTCTGTACATTCCAAGTAAACTTGGAATAAGAATACGCATAAGCGGCCTTCTCTCACGAGGAGAGATATATAGGCCATAATCCACCAAGCTGGCCAAGTGCGAGTTGGCAGATGACACACGTCTTTGGATATTCCAAGTATACTTGGAATTTACAGAATTAAGAAAACAAATGAAACGCCTTCTAAGCTCAGCTATAGCATCTTGCTAAAGAAATTTTGGTATGGAGACCGGTCCATGGACAAAATGAAGCTAAACTGCGATTAATCCAAGGAGGTTTAGTATGGGACCCTTATCTATGGTTTCTTTGAACGTCTGGAACAATTTCTTGGTAGTTGTAGTGTAATATAAACAAGGGTACATTATTCCAATACGTGCAACGCACTTGATATTAATTACATTTCAGAAATGTATAAATATTTGATGAAATCGATTAGTTTTAGTCGAATCGAATTATTACACTACCTAAATGTTAAAAATTTACAATTTGACAAAACTGAATAACTCGTTCAAAATTGAGAATTAGAATTTAGTTTTCCATTAGTGTTGAAACAAACGCAGTCTATGACTTAATCAGTACCAATCGCTTTATTTATTTAAATTCCTTCCAATCACTCAACATTAAAAACGAAAAAGCGGATATAGATTACGAAAATAAATAATCTTAAGTCGTTAATATAGACATTTGACCATGGATGCTGAAAATTTCATGAATTTATCTCTTACGGTTGGTTTTTAATCCATTTTTAATTAAAAGTGCAAGAAAATTTTCATTGTAAAAAAAATGTTGTTAAAATTATTATTTTTTCAAAATTGTTTGGGGGACCATTTTTTCCATCATAAGTACTTATGAAAAGTATATATAGATAAAATTTTTATGATCAAGTGGTAAATGGGGGGTCCACTTGACGTGATCTTGCTCAGAAGTTACCTGTACGTTAGCCTGGAACTTGGCTGTCATCCGTTGGCGGAAGGTCTGCGCGGCGGCGGGGTCTGACGCCATCATGGTCTGGTAGCGATCCTCCAGCTCCGACCATTCCTTCATCACTTTGGTGATCTGGAGACCACACATTACTCTCATTTACATCTATAGATTGGGACCGTTTGGACGGGGGGTTAATTTTGTCTATATTTGTTTCACGATTGCAATATTTTTTTTTTGGATTTTATTCAATCAATTGTAAATAATTATAATTTAATTTCTCATTGTGAAGTAATATAGTACAACGGTACTATATTACTTATATAAATAATTCTATTAAATGTAGGAAAGCTTTCTAATGAAAAGCCCTATAGAACAAATTCAGGTTCTTATTTAAAATTCCATGCCATTTCTATTAATTTGTGAAATCTTGTTTTTCAATTGTATATTACCTTTTCACGGTGTGTCTCTTCCAGTCGCTGCTGGGCATCCTTGTAGCTCTGGTGCTCGGTGCGAGGGTCGAAGTGGGAGAAGTACGGGTCAGAAGTAGCAGTCGAAGACTGAAACAATATTCAAAGACAAGGTATACAGTACCAACCAATAAAAATAATAGAAGAAAAAGCCATCTTCAAACAGGAGATTAATCAAGTGGGAAATGTTAGTATCTTAAGGTCAAACATTTTTTACACCGATAAGACCCAGGTAACATCAAATGTAAAACAGGATTTTTGATACATAACAGCTAGCCAGTTGTCGACACTGGCCGAAAGTAGAGTATGCCGAGTCTCGTTTTCAAAGAAACTGTCCGAATCACCCCGCTAAGTGCTTGGCTAGGATTTTATTTATGTATTAATATTTTTTTATAACAATTTTATAACTTCCTATTTATTTACTTACATCAATAGCGAATTAAGAATACAAGAATATGTTGTTTGTATTTTAAGCACCGCAGATACTATGACCAACATATTATTTACAAGAATCAGCCTTTGAAAACCAGCCCTGGAGTACTTTATAGTCTCAGCATTATGCTCCTTTTGTGCTCATACCTACCTATATAGGAAAAGTCTCGTATTAAAACATCAATATGTATATATGTTTTCTCTTGTTTATATCATTAACATAGACAAATAATTTAATTTTAAATTTGTATTAATAGTGTCGTAATTTGATTAGTACGAGTAGCTTTGATTTTACAAAACTTGCTTACTATATTTACATTTTACATTTGTCATAATTTTTATCACTTTGATCATCATCATCATCTTTCTTTGTCTCAACTTGTATTATTTGGCGGTGAAGGAACTATGTCCCACAACACAGGGTTTTCTCTAGTGTGGGACATAGGGTTCAAACTAAAATGGGAACGTACAATTGCAAATATTAAATAAGGCTGTATTTTTATTGTTCCAACATTGTATGTGTTTACTGGTCAAATAAATGCTTTATTATTATTATTATTATCATCATCAGCATATATCTACCCACTGGTTATAGGCCTCCTCTCGCTAATACATTACAATATATTAATGTGTTGCTATAATTAAGCGCAATCAATTAATTTTCTTTCCTTCTTTCATTCTTTTTTCTTTCCGTCTGATTAGTACCAAAATAAGTATAAATATTCTCGAGCTTCTTTAGACGGCCTTTATATTTTCGATTGTAATCAATAAAATAAAAAATACGTCAAATTGTGTACTTACATCAACGCTAACCGTAGTGGTGGTAGTGGAGGTGGTGGTAGCAGACGTGGTGGTGGGAGGAGCGGCGGAGGACTCCGGGCGAGGCCATGCGTTGTCATCTCCGTCCGTGTAGTCGTCGTCCTCGGAGAACTCATCGCGGTTTAGATCCGCGTCTTCATCTTCGTCCATGTCTTTAAATAAAGTAACAATTTTATAAAAAAAAACAGTCAAATGCGAATTCTGGAAGAGATCGCTTTAAGCGATAAGGCCGCCAATTGTGGCACACTATTTTTTTTTGTTCTTAGTTATTATTATATCTTTAGTTTTAGTTTTAAGTTTGTGTCCAATAAAGTATTATCTATCTATCTATCTATCTAATTCTTCTTCTTCTTTGCCTTCACCTTTTCCCACTATTAGGGGTCGGCACAGCCCGTTTTTTGCTTCCACACTCTTCTGTCAGCCGTCATATCTACATTCACTCCTTTCTCTTTCATATCCTCTTTCATACAATTCATCCACATCTTCTTAGGTCATCCTCTAAAAATGCAAATTCAAAATCTTTTATTCAAAATAACCTAGTAGTTCACAATCCTAGCTAAGTAACAAATATCCTTTTGCTTAAATTTACATTTAAGATTAAGCTAGGTCGGGCTCAGTGTTCTGCAGTAGAACAAAAATGTTGCCCTGTATGGCTATTGAAGTATTAGAAGTATATACTTTATGGAAGTGTGTGGCTTTTAAAGTTATTTGAATTTGTAATTTCTATTTGTATTTTTTTCAGCAGTCTCCGAAAGTTATGATTGAGGTGTCATTCGATTCGGAATGGCATCTAGATAGTTTTCGAAAAACAATGAAGTTCCGCAAAAAAAAAAATTAAAGTTTTTGACCACGGATTATTGTTTATTGATCTGTCCTGTAGGGACCTTAATTTTTTCAAATTTAAATTTTCATATTTAATAAGTTTAAATAATATTTATTCATTCTTTCGGACCTTGAAAAAGTTGACCAAAAAGGCACTTGTTGACTAGACTTTATGCGACTTTTATAGCCTTGATCTACTGAAGTACATAATACCACTGACTTTAAATATAATAGACGTTCAACCTCTTGTTAAAAATCGTAGTACGCGTATCAATACAAGTAGATCCATCTATTCCTATTTTCTAGTAACGACTACACACGGGTCACGCAATCTACTATCGTTATATGCGACTGCAGCGCGTTACGCAATTTGGCTACTTGCTCGATTTGCAGTGCCATCTAGGTTTCATCGGTAATTATGTCAAACTTCCGCGCCACATTTTATTGTATGATAATCAGCAATCCTCTCGAGTATTCTGATCCCTGATGATACATACCATCATCAGTATCATCGTCGTCATCATCATCGCTAAGGTTGAGGGTGTCGTCGTCATCATCATCATCCATCGCGTCATCATCATCCAGCAGGTCGTCATCACGCTCGTCCATCGCGGCGGAGGCAGCCAGCATCTCTTCAGCTCCAGGGCTTACAGGCACTCCAACGTCCATGGGCTTATGCATTTTTACGTTTTCTGGAATTGGTAAAACAGATTGTGTTATTATTCGAAGGTACCAATCAAAAACTTTGTATATAATGGCAATACGTGACTTCGCTCCCTAAACAAGACACTCATGATCGCTTTCAGCGTTAAGGTCGCCAGTTTACGCACTAACTTCTATTGTATTTATTTTACTTTTGTCATTGTGTGTGTTTTAATAAATGTATATCTGTCAATCCATCTATCATGGTTACCTATTTCAAAAAGAGGAGTGTAAATAAAATATGCGTTAAGTCAGCTAATGGACATAAAAAAAACAGTTTTCGCTTCGATGATCTAATCAAAAACTAAGTTTAGTTATTTAAGTATAAGAATTTGAGTCTAGTCTAAACAACCTAGTCTAAAGTGACTCATATGTTAATAGACAAGAAAAATTGACTTACTGGAATTGATTGGTATCATTGCAATAGATAGAGAGTAAGATATTATGCCAGATCCAGAACAGTCTTATAACGCTTGTCACTCAATAGTACTCACCCTTGAAATGTTTCGGGCAGCAGACAAATTCAACTCCAGAGAACAGGCTGATTCCACAAGGCAGGAGCATGGCGAAGGTCCGGAGCCGCAGTCCTCGCTGGGAGCAGGCGCGGCCGGCGGTGGCGTTCCAACGAGCAAACTGCCAGCATCGGCTCTGGTTGTGGATGTGGTCGAACAGGCAGCTCTCGGGGACCAGCAGTGCGTCCGATTGGAATGGACCTTCTGCCACCAAATAAGAAGTTAGAGGGCATTTGGCAATAAAAGCAACGTAACAGAGGCAGTGAAGTTAGTAGATTATTAAAGGTTTAAATAACAACATCAACAAAATCCTATAGGTCTTATAGGACTATTAATCGTAAATGAATGTAGACCCAGGTAAAAGATAAGCTTTATGTTAGGACTTGAAGAGTCCTAATTTTTCTATATCAAATTGCATTCAAAAGAGCGTACCTATTTTTATTAGATACGTGTTCTTTCTATTTTCCTGACTACGTTGAATACTAACTTACTACGAACTTACTAAGTTGAATACATTACTAAAATGATTTCTTTAGATGGCTACATTATGTCCGAATAATCTTTTATTTAGTACCTACTGGCATTCCGTCAAGGCTCCGCACGGGCTCATATAAACTATGTTGCAATGAGAAACGAACCTATGTTAAAAACGAGAAATGAGCCTATGTTACTCGGGGATAACGTACTTTCCCAACTGTGAAAGAATTTTTCAATACGGTGCAGTGGTAAGAGCCTGTTCTCATCAAACAATCAAACTTTTCTTCTTCATAATACTCAGTATTGTCATAAAAAACCATTTACTTAACGGATTTCGTTCAACACGAACAACGCAAAAAAAATGCAGACAAATAATAACTTCTAAAAGTAACAGTCATAGCAAAAGCAATTCCATATTTTCAGCTTGCATCAGACATTGATATGCCAACAGACTGGAAAATTGGAAGTTGATTGCGTGCAGACGAGCCAGATTTCAACTAGACCGCTTTTCATTTTTCTTTATTTTAGTCTCGTATTCGTAGCAGATTTGCATGAAAAATATCTAAAGATGTACATTGTTATTTCTTTGGTTGTTTTACCTATAGTTTTTTTAAAATTAAGTTTCTAGTGGTCTTTAACTTAGTACGCCGTTCCGTGTTTATATTTTTTCTTATTATCAAATATCATTTATGTTGTACGAAATCGCTCGATTTTCATCATGTAATGCTTACTATCCAATTTAAGTTTGTTTTTTTATAAACCGAGTATGTGATAAGCTGTCTCATCCTTTTTCTATTTTGTGTGAGATGTCATGGAAAAAGACTCAGAAGTCACAATTACGCAAAAATTAAATCATTATATTTTTTATATGAACCGCTATCATGTAAGACAATGACGCGCTTTAGGTTGTATAGCAGTAATCTTAGATTTCCTAGTAATACTAATATGTATAATTAACAAGGCATCTCATATTTTAAATATAATTATACTCTGGCTTGGACAGTATGTCTGTTCACCGAGTCGAGCTAATACAGATATATATTCCGTCGCCTGACTCGTCAGAAATGACGCGCATAGACAAAGTTGATTGCTGGGATTAGTAAACTTTGTCTATGCGCAACTTCTGTAATGGATTCGGCTCCAGAAAGTTATCTCCGTATTGACACGATTCGTAGAACAAACATGGACAGATACCTAGATATGATCAAAACATCGTCATCCGCAGATACATACCAAGACATCTAAAAGGCTTGACCCACCGCGTGACCTTGCACTTGGCAGCGTTGCTTGTGCCGAGCTTACACCAGTTGCTGACCTTCACGTAGTGCGAGGCTTCCACAATGTTGGTGATGTCGTGGCTGGGGTATACCTGGAAGACGTGAGATAGATATATTTGAGGACGCTAAGATAGAAAGAGTTAGGCAGCATCATACGCTTACTCGTAGAAGTGAACATGATCATTTTTATAGAAAAGTAGGTTCAAATAGGTTCAAATTGTACTGCGCACAAAATATACATATAGCCGTGTGATTTTATTTGAAAAATAAATTTTCCGATTTATTATTCCGATCCTATCTACATTGTAGCATCTAAAGCCTAATTGGACCCTCTTTTATAGAATATCATAGAATTCGGCATGCTATTAACGAATTTTTATCTGTTGTTGGAAAGCTCACTTAAAAATTTATAATGTGAGAAAAATTAAACATATTTACGAAAAAACAGCATTCTCCGTATATTTAAAACAATCCAAAAGAACAGATTAATAATTTGATAAGTGTACAAAATATTTCCACGCAAAGTTTCATTTTAGAGGTTACAAAATAAATCCATTGGATAATTCCTGGCCGTCGCCAAGTGACGCGTTGCTAGGATTAGTCTGAAAAGCCGATTAGCTTTAGTCACGAGGGGTAACACGAGCTACAAAGCATCTAAAGGTTTATTAGATATTTGACTTCGTTAAAAGGGTCTCCCATTACGTCACTGAGCTGGGCTTTGATCACATTAATCTATCCTCTCTCTTAAAAATCTATAACGAATGTTATCAGGATGGGATTTGGAATGGTAATCCAAACACTGGGGATCCAGCGCAGATTAGCATAGATCCAGCTTTTAACCAAAATTTATTTTTCAAGTAACGTTTAGAATTGGCACTCGTTTAGTCGGTGAAGGCAAACATCGCAAATCCAAATGACGACCCCAAAATCCGATAGAAAAAAGGAGATGTGTATAGTATTGAATTTCTCTACTTACAAGAGAAAAATTTGAGATAGTGGGAACGTAAAATCAACTAATACTTAAATTGAGAGTAGAACAGTTATTTTCTCGCTCTAATACGTTCTGTTTGTCCTTTTCTATGTGAACCAACGCAATATAATCATTGGGTTTAGGCAATTAAGTTCGCAAATTGCACCGCTCGTATCCTGGTTAATAGACCAAATAATTACGATTGTCGCTAACTTTATTGCTTCCTAGGACACTACCATTACTGGAATTGCATGTTACTATTCCAGATTAGAATGCTGGACTTTAAAAGCATTTGTAATTAGCTTAATGATGACTTACTATTCGTGTCTTTACTGTGTCTTTTGTGTATATATGATGATTATGATTCTACTTAACACAACTTCTTCTTCTTTCTTCTTCGTATGAGCTAAGTGCCAAGCTCTGGTGTCTAGAATTTTAAGCCACCCTAAGGTCTCTGACTTGGCGTAAGGACTTCTTTTGCTAAGACAATTACAATTGGGACCTACAATTTAACGTGTCATCCGACCCAGGTGAAAATACCACTTGGAAAACGGCAGTCTTGTGCATGGTCGCCCATCCAAACACTGTCCGCATCGACCGTTGCTTAGTTTCGATGATCGCGTCAAAACAACTTAGCTAGCCGAGCTACAGGCTCTACTAAGATAACTAATGCATTGAGGTTTTATCACATAAGTGGTACAGGCTGATTTCGTCAAATAGTGGCTCAACAAGAATGCTACTCGTATATCCCAGCTTCGTCAAATTCGTCGTGTAATTTCTCAGCCAGAATGCTTTACTATGAAGATAATGGTAGTTAACGAACCTTTTTGCAGTAGTCGAGTATTTCCATCTTGTCCTTGAGGCAGTTATGCGGCTTGGTGGTAAGGTCGGGTGTCCATCGGCCTGCTGCGGACATGTACTGCGGATGGTAAGCGCCGGGACCCGACTCGCATAGTACTGCTACCTGGGGTTCGGCGCCGCTGCTTGCCTGTAAAAAAAACATGGGACAATTCAAAATTCTAAATTCAAAATTTTTCTTTATACAGACTACATGCTCCATGGGTTAGTAATTACAACTTAAAGATAATGTTAGTCTTCTTCTTCTTCTCCTTTACCATTTCCCACTAGGTGGGGTCGGCACAGCCTGTTTTTCTCTTCCACGCCACTCTATCAGCTTAAAGATAATGTTAGTATTTGTTGAAAGAAAGTAGAAATGAGAACTAAATCTCTCCTGAACAAAAGCATTACTGAGGTGATTCTGAGTCATCGGAAGGATGCTCGAGTTACTCACTCATCACTCTCAGATAATGTAAATCTCTAGTTCTTTGGAAATTTCCTGGTATATTTCAATAGTAGGATGACGCAATATTGAAACTAAACTTTAAAAGGTAAATCTTATTTTTTATGTTTGTAATTTTAGTAGCAAGTTGTTGTCACGTTTGTAAAAAAAAAGTGTCCAGAGAAGGCACGTGGTATGGCAATGCTGATAATTTGTAGTTGTTTGGTTTAATTTTAAACTACTCGTAGCTTCTTACGTTGAACTGTGTTATAACAGTCATGACTCTAAAAGTCAGGTAAGTTATTTTTCTGTAGATCATTTAAGGTGAATTACAATAAAAAATCCAAAGAATTTATCTATATGTCTATGTTTTTCAATATTCATTTATGGATATGATGAATGCATTTGACGACCTCGTTGGCGTAAAGGTTACCATACCGGTCTGCTAATCAGAAGTTTCCGGGTTCGATTCAACGGTCCGGTCAACATCTTTGTGCTTAACTAAATTTGTTGGCTGTGGGTCTGGGTGTTAAATATGTATTTATATATAATATGTATGTATGTATATGTAGTATATCAGTTGTGTAAGCAACCATAATACGAGCTAGAAATGGTTCAGCATGGGGCAACTAGCCGTGTGTGAATGTGTAAAAAAAAAACAAAAACAAAACAAACTAAACTAACGAAACTACGAGTATATTTATGGCAGGTTTCTGAAATTCAAAATTACGTATGTATTGGTTAATTGAAAAAGAAGCTGTATTTGAAACACAAAACGCTCGCAGCATCGTTAGCATTATAGATGAGTTTTATTTTATCTTGTAAACTGATATGGAAGTCTCGTGCATAGTAAATGAAGTTAAAAAGCCATCATAACAGCGTTTGGCTCGCGTTAGACGCAAACTGCCAGACTGTCTAGACGCCCTTGCCAGGGGAGCTAAGATGCCGACATTAGGCGATATAGATGACGACTATTTTTATAACGAATGTATACCTAAATAATGAGACTGGCAGATAAAATGATTACAGAAAATAAATTTTAGTGGGTTACCGCTTACATAAATAATACGAATGTATCTCCATTAGGTGACATATAACTTATTAATACTACTAATATGTAGTATTATTTATTTAAATTGTAATTCGATTGTTACTAGTATTATATAAAGTCAAAGTAAATTAAAATTAATTATTAAAAATTAATTATTAATTATTATTAAGAAATTTAAATGAATAACCCGCCCCTAACTGTTCCCGGTGCAAATGTCCATGCCCATCAATATTTTTTAATGTTGTTACTCACTTATTTACTTTATATACAGTGCAGGCTCGAAAAAACACGTGCAATCGTATTTATTCAATTTCAAAACCTTTTTTAAATATAGGTATGTTATTTATATTTCATAAATGCTAAAATAACTAATTTTAAAATAAAAAAATCAAAATGTCCGTTTTACACCTCCTAATATCGGTCTGAAAGGAGCACGGTCGATGTACCCGGGGTAATTATCCCAAGTGGATACGACTATGGAAAACCTAATTGAATCTCGCTTCAGGATAATGCAGCTCATTTCAAA
Source organism: Mellilla xanthometata (assembly GCA_035578125.1). NCBI lineage: Eukaryota > Metazoa > Arthropoda > Insecta > Lepidoptera > Geometridae > Mellilla > Mellilla xanthometata. The sequence goes on from JAPUBQ010000010.1 coordinate 10,632,027, forward strand.
ATGGCGACCGTGTAGAAAAGCACTAATGTTCACAAGACTTTGTTATTTCTATACCGGATGGTTTACTTTTAACCAACATAAGTAGTTGTACTTCTAAATTGTATATTATCTTATAGTGTTGTATTCTTTCTATAGGTTATTACTTATATAGAAATAATAACTGTATTCTTGCCGTATTCTTTCTACACATAATATTTTTAATAATTCAGTAGTACCTAGTAAAAATCTACTCAAAATATTACGCCAAATTTTGTTAAAACTCATATTCGAATGAAAAGTTTTCACATGCCTGATGTCGTTAATATTCACAGAATATTAAATAAACTTCCGCACTTATAATATTAGTAGGATTTTTTTGTTATTTGTACCAACTACACTAAAATTAAAAATTACATGAAAAAAACACACAATAATAAAAAAAACAATAATAATTAAATATGCAAATATTGTAACTCTTCTTCAATTGATTACAATATTTATCTATCTAAGCTTTTAGTACTAAGTGTTAGTTATTCCTAGAATCACTCTATTACATTAGCCACCCCAGTTTGGTGAAGCGTTAGTTTGCAGTAACAGTACAACTCGCTGAATACGGAAACTTACCTCGTTACCAACTGACAGACAAGGAGACTTTGACAGCAGTTTGAATTTCGAACAGAATATTCCAGATAATGTCGTTGAGTCGCCATTTTGATAATGCAACTGAATGTGTCTTTTTTTGGCAACAGCGCACGTAGGCAACTTTGGGTTTGCTTCATTTGAGATTGATTAGTTCCTTCTATAGTCATTTCTACCCTTAGTTAAGAGCTTTGTTACTTACATGCATGTAAATTTATATTATTTTGTAGGTCAAAATCAAATTAAGCTTAACAGCTTAAACTGTATTAAGCTATTTGATTTTGTCTTAATGTTTTGACAAATCTATCAGTTTTTACCAATTTTAACTTTTGTACCACACTATCTCTTTAAGTTTTACAGTTGCATATATTATTAAATCATTCTATACCTAATTATAATCGGTAGGTTAATAAATTTTCCTTTGTCTTTTCATAAATTAATCGTCTTTTCTATTTTACCTGCTTTTCAAAATACATAGCTAAAACAAATAACACCAAACACTAAACAGGAACTCTAGAAAAGCCTATTACTGTCCGTTTCCCATCAAGGCACAAGCACTCGGCACTCGAGAACAAAATAAATAAAAGTCGGCGCCGCAGCGGGTGTTTGTTGACTTGACAACTTCGCCAATATCGAGCGAGAGACAAGGAGCTAGACTTAGATCCAGATAGTCTTAGCGTTGCAAGTGTCGAAAAATGTGGTCGTTGCACTCTTGCTTCTTTCTTTTGACATATACACTAGCTGACCCGGCAAACATTAATTTTTCTTATAAATTATTTATATAAAAAATGTAAGAGTTAACAACCCTTATATCTTAGGGGTATGAAAAATAGATAGTTGCCGATTCTCATACCTTCTAAATACGCATATAAAATTTGGTAAAGATCAGTCAAGCCGTTTCGGAGGAGTACGGTAACTAACACTGTGACACGGAAATTTTATATATATTTACGAAAAAATAGTTAATATACAAAAACGGTTGGGCTGAGGCAATATTTGAAAGAGTGTTAGGGATTCTACAAGAGGCTTAATAACAAAAAATATTTCCTACACAGTATAGCTTTGCATTTAGCCAGCAGTGCGCGTATCCACACGAATTATCGACATCGAGCTTAACATTGATTATGGCTAGTCTGGAATAACTCTTAAGAAGGGTACCGTCAACGTTGGATGCTTGTCGACAGATTTTTTAGCTTAAAAGTGGTAGCTAGCCAGGCAAGTACCAGAATGGGCTGGGAGAGCAGCGGCAATGCGCGAAGCGGTCCTGCATCCCTGCCCTCGTCGTGAGATAGGACACCGTGAGGTTTTAGTCGGTAGTGATGGTCCTTCTGGCCCTCGAGTCCGACATACCCCGATCGCCTCCCCCAGGCTTTTAGCGGGAGATGCGTAAATGCATTTTGTCACGAAAAAAAAGGCAAGTACCAGAAAAAGTTTATTATTTTTCATCAGGATAAAATACAATTTTCGAGATATCTGGCGTTTACGATTCCAAGTTTACAACCTGCTTAAAAGTATGTCCCAGCGTTTCAAACACGATAAACACAACGTTGCAAAGTATACAAAATCAGACACGAAAGGCAAAAAGTACAAGACGGCCTGAAATCCTGCCAGCTGGCACCGAAACAGGCGTTAAGCTTGCTGCAACACATTAACTATTTACTTTTACGAGAACATGGCATTTGTATGGTGTTCTTGCTTTATTTAATTAGGAAATTTGTCGCGTCTATTGCTGCTGGGGATTTTTTGAACGAGGAAAGAATTGATGAAGATGAAAGAATGAAATGCTTTTTTGGAGTACGGCTTGATTCTTTGTTTATGGTAGGTATCTATGGTACAACTTGATTTACTTTGTATTTTGTTAAAAATTTTGTTCTATTTTACAGGAATACAAATATAGGTATATTTTACTTATAAATAAAATTAAATACTAATGCCTTAAAGATTTCACTCATGGGTTATGAACAAAATACATAATAAAACGTTGACTGTCCAGTAAAGTAAATGAAGGTAGACACAATTAAACAGTAAAAAACTAGATATACGAGAAGTAATGAAGTTCTTCAAAGGTAATGACGAATTTTCTACAAAATTTTGCTATTAAACACAATGGTAGTATAATACATATAAAAAATTACATATAAGCTATATTTTTAGTAATTATTATTTTTTATATTCCGTTTGTGCATAATACTCGTAATATGTCACTTTCGTGTAACATAGTTCTACAAAAAAAGCTAATTATAGTTGTGTTATGTTAAGACTAAGAATTAGAAATCCAAAACTGTAATGCATATTCAAATATCACCGTTAAAATGACGCCGTTTGGTGAAATGAACAACCGCTAATATCAGCTAAACCTATAATACATTACTGCTTTGGTAACGACCCAATCCACGTTGATAACTATCTGACAATGTATTATGTCCATACATATATTGCGTGTGATCCTAATTTCAGGGGATTATAATTAGCACACAGAGTATTGCCTCCGCAAGTCTTGTATTAAGGACAATGGCAACTGTCTGTCTACTATCAGCGGAAATAGATACAAGATTACTAAGTTTACTGGCAGTAATCCAAAATCTGATTTATTCTTCTGTCTGTATGTAATTAATAATTACGATTTAGACTACTATCACGTCACCCTCTACGCCACAACCACCCATTTGGGACGGAGGTTACCTTAGACCGATTTTAATCAAATACACTTATTTTTTCTCTTACGGAACTTCCTTTATATGTATATCAAATGAAAGAGCCTGGCGTGTAGAATACTATAAACGGTGACTTTATAAAATAGAGACATCACATGACGGTATTTTTTTAAATAATAATTAATTCAAACTGTTTCTGTAATAAGTTATCTACAATATTCCTCAATATTCATTAGATATTCTACGAGTCTTCATTTTAATATGAAACCAGAAGGAAACTCCTAGCTTTTATACCTTTTAGTAGTTACCGTAAAACTCCAAGTGGAAAACCACGTCAAGGAGAGCCGGCGAAGGCAAATCAAAATCAACGGCTAACTTTCCTTTTTATGCAAATATATGCAGATCTTTCGTTAGAGCGGACACTTTACCCAACACCAGACGGAGACACTTGATGTGTAGGGCTGTGCGGAGTTATTAATTAAAAAGCTTACGTCACTAGTCGATGACACGTGAATAATTTGGAAAACTTTGTACCAGCACTTAAGAAAAAAATAGAAAACCGAATTGCCTCAATGATGTTTAGTTCATTAAAAATGTTATCATATCGGGATGTCAGAGCAGCCACGCGGCATAAATATGGCTAATATTATAGATACTAATATTATAAAGGCGAAAGTTTGTATGTGTGTCCGTGTGTATAAGTATGCGTGTTACGCTCAATCGGCATTTTTTACTCTGAATAGGTCAGTGCTTGACCACAATTCACCTGAAGTGATATTGAGGTCTACGGTGGAGCGCGCTTACCTAGAAGGAACCGGTTCACTCTTGCATTGAAAATAGCCAGATTATAGTCATTGGGGAACAGAGAATTTGGCAAAAAGTTCCAAACTTTAGCGGTTCGGACAACAAAGGTGGAGGTCAAACGCCTTAGGCACACCAGCAGCTGTAAATCGATGGCTTACACAATACGGTAGAAATTTGGTATGAAGGTACCTTGCATTACACACATAGGCTATTTAATATCGGATCAACGAAGGTCAAAATCATGCCTGCACTACATATTCTTTAAGTTTTGGGAAAAATATTGTATTGTTGCTATCATTGAAAATACTAGCCACCGCGCTCTGTCTTAATCGCTAAAAAAGAAAGATTATACTCTGTGGATTAAATTCATATTTTAATGACCCTTACATACTTTAATACCACCTTAATACAATACATCAGACCAATACATCAGACCAATACATACATTACTGGTATTGCGAAAAAAAACTGTGTCAACAAAGAAATATTGCTCAAATGCGACTCCCAATATCCAGCCACAAAACTTTCTCAGAACTTTCGCGAGCCGCTAATGGAAAAACCAGCCGACTATTACAGTATAAGTAGTAGTAGAGAGCGGACTGGCAACCCTGACTGAGCCGCAAGTTGGCAAGTCTCTGGTCGCTGTCCCACACTTAAATACTCTTCACGCTTGTTCTTACACTTCCCCATTTTCACCGCAAGCCGCACTTCCACGGAAAATAAAATGAAAGGAAGACATAAAGATTGCGCTTTTGGAGAACTTTTTTATGATAAAAATGATAATATAAAGTGATTCTTTTTTGTATTGATTTTAACATCGAGCGTTTGGAGTAAGAAAACATGCAGTCTGAATTGACAACGTACTTACGTTGAATAGATACGGATCAATTTAAGGACAGCAACAAATAAATCATGTTGGACACTAAACTACTTAGTATTCAACTTCTTTCTAAAATCCGTGGTATTACGAGTACTTACAAAACCTATTTAAATCATCACTACATAGTTCGGATTACACCACAATTTCTTAAAAAATTGCGTTAAAAAACAGTCTTCTTCTTCGTTATGTGCTAAAGTGGCCAAGCTTTGGTGTCAAAAGTTTTCAAGCCGGCCGGAGGCTTCCGACTTGGCTTTACGACGCTTATGTTTATCTTAAGAAGTGAAATAATTAGCTATAAAACCACACTTACGAGTACTTTAGAACGATATGTGTATGAATTGTTGTATTTGCTATTTATAAGCCTTATCAAAAACGACTGGTTGTATTAAGACTAACAGGCGCCATAGTAATTTTTATCACTTAACGTTCAGTCACACTAGATCTACTCGTACCAAATATCATATTTCGCACTTTTCACTAACATACATACATAATGGCTAGCATTTTCATAAAAGGCATCCAGATTATTCCATAGATTCCTTTACATCCATGATAAATGACCGCCGGAGTGACTTGACGGGACATCATTTGTCTCTCCCACTGAATACTGAAGGCGAAAAACTCCTATTTACATATTACAATAGGGTAGTTGGGATATTTGGAACGACACGGACCGCTTGCACGGCCTTTTCCAATATTTTACTGTGGCTACTAAAATGATTCGTAGCTATATTTTAATTGAATGAAGTCAAATTTAAAAACAAAGGAATCGTTCAGCTTTTTGTAAAAAATATGATAGCCATTTTTTCTTCTCAGGGAAAAATAAAAATATTCGGAGACTGTAAAAGATCTACCTACAGCGAGAAAGAGAATTACAAAGGTTGTTCAAAAACTTCAAAGTTATTCCAAGTAAATTTTACAAAAGGTTTCCATTCTTTGAAATCGAAGTCTTATAAAGTACGGTAAAAGTTTTTGTACAAAATCTTTTTCTACCGGAAAAACAGTTTTTGATTTCGACTAGCTGTGCTGCGCGATTTTACCCGTGTAAGGTAAATATGATGATGATCTGACGAATAATCTGATATTATCTTTGTAACTAAAGTCTGTTCAGTTTTTTATCGCAAAAAGATATGTATTAATGATTATGATAGAGCAATAGATTTACATACATTTTTATTTACATATATTAGATGTATATAATAATTATAAAATCTGTTACTAAGAATTTCTAAAATGTTTTCCTCCGCCCCAAACTTTATAATTCATGTTATTTACGTAAAAGGTCGTCTATCTAGCTTATAAGAAATATTGACCTGGCTCCGACGGTCTATGTCATAAAAAGACCGAAGCAAGCAGGCGACTAGCTAAATACTTGATGGCGAGTATTGATTTGCCATCAACACAAAATGTGTATTTGTCACGCACAACTTCGAGCCGTCTCAAGACCAAGTTCGAAAGTCTCACAAGTCCCAGCAAGTTTGTAGAGGACGAAGTTTGACACACCTACATTAGATCTATATATACATTATAGCTACGTTTGTACATGTAACATGTGACTTAAGTAACAGCTTAGCGTAAGTACAATGGGGAAAGGGTAGAGATTTAGAAACGAGAGCGGAATTTCCATCGTTTTAGGATGATTGTTCTTTTTGAAGAGACTTGGATGGATAGATAGATAGATAGATAAATTCTTTATTTCCCACTAAGACTTGTTAACGAACAATCTATTAGTAGCTTAATAATGTGTTAGTAATGAAATAAAACTGATTAACACTGTTTTCAGAAATGATAAATTGGATTAATTAATTTCACAAATTCTGTTTAATCTGTCATTTCGATATAGAATTTAAATTATTTGCTCGTGTGTGATGGTAGAGTTATCTTAGGCAGTGTCGCTTCACATAATATAATTTTAAAGTAAATGAAATATTTTATTAATTACTTCATGTGTTACCGTTTTTATGTTTCCTCACATTAATATATTTTTAGATTTTCCAGCCATCTTTGCCACTATGATATTGCCTACCACTTTTTTGACCCACGCTTTTTTACGCAGATCAAATAAATGTCATCACCATACCTACAATAAGTCACGGGCAAGCCCTTCGTAAGGGCGTCAGATGTTAACACCCGACCCTCAGGTCCGCAAGCCCCCAGGGAAGGTTGTTGGGAAAACGAGCAAACACAGTGTTGACTTCACTGTGTAAGCCAATTTTAACGCTACAAGACATTACTTATGGAATTATTAGGGTGGTAAGTTTGTTAAGCTAAATGACTTTGTATTTTGAAGATTTTATAAGATTACAACGGGCGGTTTGTTGCTTTCACATTTTTGTAATAGGCACTGTTTGTTTGTGTACCTGCTAAATGTAAAATTGTACATATATGTCCAGCTTTAAATGGCTTGTAGAGCTCATGTCCCTATAAATTTTCTCACAATCACTCTATTTATTCTTACAATCTGCTCGTAAATAAATGCGTTGTTGTTTCTGCTTTTTTAGCAATCAGATACATAAGTAGACACAACTACTCGTACGTGGCAACATATTAATTGCTTACATTTACTATGTTCATATTTACTAATAATTGATTAATTGAGGCAGGGAAGATATTCCGCATCTCACTCAGCGTATTTTTATTGTGTATATTTATATTTAGTTATATTTAACTAGTTTTATAAATAAACATATTTACCCAACTTTCATGTTCAAAATGCAAACAAGTCTCTCGTGCATGATAAGGGTAAATATAATAAAAGCTCCCTTTGATTCCAGACTTGCATCAAGATGCACGAAATTGTGAAAGTCTGAACGGTTTTTACATTGCAAATATTTTTCTCTGCATGCGCACAAAATAACATAAAAAATAGAACATGCTACGAGACAGCCATGTTATGAAATTTCTTTTCTTTTTACTTTATCATGTAACATGAAATGGAAAATTCTTGCTTTGAAGAGAATAGTGTATGATAGTTTATTGTTATACAGACATGTGGTGGGTGTAGACAAAACACTATTATAGAGTGTTAATAAAACTTTGAATGTGAAAACCCTGGAAACGAACCTGTAGTTAGTAACTGTGATAAATAACTACTGTACTTAGTAGTACAACTGTAACCTGTGATAAATCGAAGTAAATTAATACACAGATTTTATTATAACCTAATAATTTACATCCACAGCAAACCTACCCAGTCACATACCACTAGGGATTAACTGGCTCGTTTACACACTCTCCATATTAAATAAATGCTGAGTCTACTTCAAGATAGTTAGGAATCGGGAGCGCGTTAATATCTTTTTAAAAACTATTATAAAATTAAACTACTTAAAATAGGTGTTGAGTGTCGAAGATTTTATTCTAAACTGTCCTTAATGCTAGGTCTTATTTCTAATGAAATGTTTGCTGATACGGCAAAGCCCGGGTGGCCGGATTCTATGAATCGTCGCTATGCCGCATCAGCTTTCATACAGGGTTATATGCTTATACTTAAGACTACAGGGTTATATGTTTATATATCTACGACTATGGGAATATAACTCCTTCCCCCTCAGCTCGAAGTTCACGGGAAACGGAGTTTTCCGAGAACTTCGCTCACAAATTGTGGCCCCCAAAATACAATAGTCTGGTGTGGACTAGGTGATTAGAGGCTACGGAACTATGCTAGATTACATTTTCTTATGCTAATTCTTATTACTAGTGTTGTCTCCGCAATACGCGTCTCCTGCTTCGAGGGTGAGCAGAGGCAACGAGCTTATATTAATTACAATCGGGTAGTTAGTAAAATAGGGTTTTCATTTACATTTTCATTATCGTTTACACTGATTTCATGATTTTCACGAGATTTTCGCACGAGGGGCACTATTTTTGACCATATTAGGTATACCGAAAGTATTAAAACCATTAGATAGAGAACACTTGTGGCAATGCCAAGACTTTTCACTTCACTTTTCACATTTGGGTTATGGGCACTTTTCACACTTTTCTTTAGTATATAGTTCAGGTGTTGTACGTCATCCAGGTTAACGCCTTGCAAGTCTACGGTTTCGGTTTCTTCTGTAATCTTTTCTGGTAAAACAGGTAAATGTATAACAGGCACGTAGTTATATATATATCTTGATTCAAGGAAGCGGTTTGCTCGTAGTTGTAGAGTACCAATTGTAACGTCGCAGGGTTTTTGAATAGTAAGGATGTATGTACCTTTCAATGGCTTCTGTGTGACGTCATCTCTGCATTTTTGTGTAAGTACTTTCTTATGTTTAGAGAATATAATCCAACTGTTATCAGAGATTTTCTGAGTCTTCAAATCTTCAGTAATGACTTGTCGCAAGGTACATTTCGATACGTTTTGTCGATATTTCATTAGTTGTTCTATACAGGTTTCTCTGGTATACGGGACGACGTCGTTTTCGGAGCAAAGGTACTCTTTGGCTGTTACCTCTTTACATCTTCGGGCAATCGTTCGGTAGCTTTTCTCACCCTGGAGTAAGTAAGGATATTCGGGGATGATGGTAAGGGTATTTTCGGTGGAGTGGTTAAGCATGGGTAATGGGTACAATTTGTAATATATATAACATTCTTTCTCTACAAGTGGGACGTCAATAATAAATCTTATGCTACTGTTCTTAAGGTAGGTTTTTACAGAAAACGTTTCCTCTAAATTAATTAAGTTCTTACCATTAACAGGATACATGAGGCTACCGTAAGTACTTATTTCGTTTAACAGTGTCAGTAGCTCTACAGAGTCTATTACAGTTTTGTGCAATACTGATACTTTACTAAGGGCTAAAGCTGTCTCTACATCGCTTAGTCTAATCGAAATGGTACGGAAGTTATTTATAAAAAGATTAAATATATTTGTTATATGGAACACAAGTAATTCATCGTTTTCCTTTGATTTTATAAACATTTCTATTTTATTAACTCTATCGTTTATAATCTTAGTGTTCTCATTTACAATTTTACTTGAATTGACTATGTGGTCCAACATTTCGAAAATAATGGTGATCTTATTAGAAATAGCTTGCTCGCGAGTTATTGTATCTGTTAATAACTGTTCGAAATGGATAGCGTCGTCGTTATCTAGATTTCCTGTTATGACTTTGATTAGAGAGCCTAGTGGATTCATAAGACCGCGTTTTACACGCTTACTCGGGATTAACTGTTGTAATTTCTCTGTAGCTTCATCGCGGATGTAATTTATTTGTAACTGGATATCTTTTAGTTTATTAATAATGGAGGAAACATTTTTAGAAGAGGATAATTTAGCACAAAATTTAGAGTATTGTTTCGTGTTAAATTGTAAGTCAGAAGTTATACCTGTTAAATCTATAGTTTTTATAATTGACCAGTTTTCGTATTGTAGAAACGCACGGCCTTGCTTTACTGGGAGGAGACCTGGGTTTTCAGTTATCTCTTGAAGTTGAAGGCCCTGGCTCGAGAGGTCTTGGGCTTGTATGACCATCGCCTTCATCAGGAGGAAGCACCATCTGTGGAGGGCGTTTTATGTTTCTAATTGGGACCTTAGTATCTCTGTCTCTGATTTTTATGGATACTACGTTTAGTTGTGCTTTACCGGTTACTATTGCTTTTTGGTATTTTGGTTTATCCTTCAATTGTCTTTTATTTACTGCCCTTGCGTGTAGCTCTTGACCTTCTTTAAAGGCTGGTAAAATCTCAGTTAAGGTCGAATGGAGTCGCTCTACTATTGTAAAATATGATTTTGATTCTATTGGAAATATGTCTATGAAAAGTTCCTGGAACGGGGCGTTTTGCTTTTCGGTGAGTTGTAAAAATGGTTTTAGGGGTTTACGATCGTACTTAGGGGCTCTACATTGGTCACACGAATTAATTACTGCTGAGACGGTTTCGCGCATCTCTGGCCAAAAATAGTTTCTTTTTATTCTTTTTACTGTTTCTGTTATGCCGCGATGACAAGTTTTTCCTTCGTGTAATTCTTTTATTATAAGTTTCTGTTCATCCTCATTTTCGACATTTATTACTCGTTCGGTACATTCCTGGAAGTTAATTGAGTCCTTTTTAATTAATGACGTCACAATGTTGCTAAATTCGCGTCGGTGTTGAGTCGTTTCGAAATATATTAAATATTTTAATTTTGGTTTTATGTACTTTTTTAGAAACTCACAGATAAGATCGGGTTTCCCGTAAGGTAGGAATACTTCTAAGATTTTTTTGATGCTTCGTGGATAAATCGGTCGTTTGCAATTCATTTTGATATTTGTGGAACACTAGTATTTGATTTGGTTTGGTGTCTATGGCTTCATGTAATATTGGTATGCCTAATGATTCTAAGTCTCTACCGGAATGTACTGTTTCGGTAGCGCTGGAGCTTGAATCTGTGCGCACTAAACATTCGGGTTCCTTTTTGAATATATTATCTATTGTATCAGAGTCAGAAACGGTGATGGGACTATCGGTTTCGGTCCTTTCAGAGTCTGAAATAGATATTGTATCTGAGTGATCGCGGTCGGCGTTGGAGTCACGGTTTTCCAAATTAACTATCATTGATATATCGTCGTCGAGTTCGTCAGTACTTAATGCATTAAGTTTTAGGTGTGACAGTGAGTCCGCGTTAGTGTTTAACTGCTCGTTCTTGTGTTTTAGTTGTTTTACTTCTACTTCAGCCAAAACGGTAGTATAGTTTATATCGCATGTTATATTTTCGTTGAGTTTAGGTGGTTCGTTGATAAGCGGTTTCGGTGGTTTCACGCGGTTTTCACTACACGAAGTTAAATTTAGGACCTGGTCACTGTCGAGTTTGATGGGGATCGAGGCGCGTTTAGTTTTGAAAATTCGATTTTCTAAATCTATTTTAGCGTCAAGTTTAAGCATCAAATCTAATCCAATCACGCCGTCATATTTTGGGTCTACTTCGTAGATATAAAACTTTTGTTCGCAGTCCGCATTAAAAACCGAAAAGAGTGGGATGTTAATTACTTCTTTATGCGCGCTAGAGGCATGCGTACTATTAACTGTAAACAATTTATAAGACTTGTACGCTGCGTAGTACTGATTGGCTTTAGATGGGCTAATGAAACATTTGCTACTACCACAATCTATCATAAATTTGCCGTTTATTTCAGGGATGTTCATGTATGGTAATTTTCGAGAACGGTCGTAATTTAGTTCAACTACCTCGGGCTTTTGGACAAAGGTAATACAATAATTTTCCGCACTTATCTGTTCTTCCTTTTCGTCAGGATCCATTTCCGGTTGGCAAGGCTGCTCGGCGCCAGCTTCGGTGTAATAATTAGCGTCGATTGCCTGTTGCTCGTCGTATGTGCCATATATAGGGGTGTTATAATCGTAAGGCATGTACATACCTTCTTCCATTACTTGCATCTCGTTAATGGGTACCTTTGGCAGGGCTGGTGCAGTTCTCATTGTTACGTCACCTGAAAATAGCTGTGGTGGTCGATAGCTCTGAGGTTGCGGGGGTTGATACCCGAATTGTCCCGGCTGTGGTCTGAAGCCAAACTGTTGGGGTCTATATCCAAACTGTCCTACTTGAGGTCTAAACCCACCTTGATTCATTTGTAGCGGAGGTCGATACCCAAACGGTGCTGCTTGGGGTTGCGGAGTATACTGGTGAGCTTGAAAGTTTGGTTTGAAGCCTAACTGCATCGGAGGTTGTATAGGTTGCGAGGTAAATAACTGTGCCCTATACTGACCTTGGTTTGGGATTCCGAATTTAAATTGTGGAGACGCTTGAGGCGGCGGTTTCGGGTTTATTGTGTTTTGGTTATTTAAGAGTTTAGCTTTTATCTGATATTGCTCATGGAAATTCACCTCTTCTATTACCTGTTTTAAGGCGTCCTCTAGGTTTTTCGGATTTTTCAAACGTATGACCCTGACCATATGCTCTGGGAGATTGTATAAGAATACATTAAGGGCTGTGTTGTTATGTATTAGTCTTTTAGCGTTTTTTACTTCGTCTGAATTTATTAAATTTTGGTTAATTTTTGCAAAAAGGGTGGCCCTTACGTTTTGAATGCGGCCGCAGAATTCTAGGTACGTTTCTCCGGATTTTAACTTCATCGATTCTAATTCGATGGCCACTGACTCCTCGCTGCGAGGGTCTCCAAAATGTTGAATTAGTAGTTCTCTCAGGTTGTCGTAATTTAAAAAATCTTCCCTCTCACTGACTAACGCGGCGGCCTTCCCTTTTAATTTGCTAGTGATGCATTGCATCAGATACTCATTTCGCTGATTACTTCCTTGGAAATGTTGGATAACATACTCGCACTTTTTTAAGAACAATGTTAACGTATTCGCGTCACCCTCATATTCAGGAATTAGTTTTAACATATCCCTTAGAAGGGGAGGTGCTAATTGCGCTGCGTTGTCAACCATTTTTCTTAGTAAGTATAACACAAAAAAAAACTAAAAATATCTAAACACTATGTGCGGTTTAAGTCACGTTAACCTAATCTATAATTACTTAAAAATACAATTTCTTAACTAAAACGAGCAATTTTCGCTACGTTTTCCTTAATTTAATGTGTGCAGTTTCAGTCACAATTTTCTTAACTAAAACGAGCAATTTTCGCTACGTTTTCCTTAATTTAATGTGTGCAGTTTCAGTCACAAACTTAAACTAAATGTGTGATTTTAACACAAGATATTGGATGGGAATGGGTGGAACAAGCGGAGGATTTTACTCTGGGTGTGCCACTTACATGCCCCGCATCGCCGACGTCCAACTCATTTATTTGGTTCGTGGATAATCGGAGTGGCTCCACGCGATGCTGCTAGCCACCAATGCTGCCACGCTCGTACACTTTTCACGGATTCTACGCTCGGTACTCGCGATGATAGCAGCCGATTATCCTACCGGCTGCGCCAGTTAAGAATCGGGAGCGCGTTAATATCTTTTTAAAAACTATTATAAAATTAAACTACTTAAAATAGGTGTTGAGTGTCGAAGATTTTATTCTAAACTGTCCTTAATGCTAGGTCTTATTTCTAATGAAATGTTTGCTGATACGGCAAAGCCCGGGTGGCCGGATTCTATGAATCGTCGCTATGCCGCATCAGCTTTCATACAGGGTTATATGCTTATACTTAAGACTACAGGGTTATATGTTTATATATCTACGACTATGGGAATATAACTAGATTCTAATTAAACACAATATTTTAACGCAGAAAAACAAAAAAACAAAATATGTTTATGATGTTCCTTTTTTATATGTTATAGGTTCGCGTTAGACCACAAAGCTGTGCTTAGGGTAAAGCACACTTACCTAGAAGGTACCTATTTATTACTTTTCCTCTTTGCTATTTTTTACACGCGTAATGAAAATAGCAACGTTTGCTACGTAAGGCTTCAAAAGACTCGCGTAGCGACCGTAGCACTACTGATACGAAATATACTGAGTGATAGTTTCAAACCTCGTTGTACGTAAAATGTAATTTCAGATTCCGCAGCCAGCACGGCACGATGGAACCCTTATTATTTTTGTTATTTTAATCACGCGCCGGGTAAGCGAGTCGCCTCTCGATTTAATTGGATTCCATGGCATCCCACCCAATTTTTGCTATCGCCTGTTTCAAATGTCAACAGAATTATAAACACGGAATTGAATTCATAAACATTGTAACCCGTATTGAAATGGTTTATTTTCAAATGCAAATCGCGTTTAATTAACGTTAAAATAAATTGATTAAATGTGGTAAACATGTTAATTGCTAAAACTTTTATTTAATCTTATTTAACAGCATATTTATAACTATTGAAGAATTAGAATAGCATTTTCAAGAAGTCACTAATGAAATAAATCATATTAACAAATTCAGAACGTATTGTCGACGTGAAAATTCGTGAATTCCAGTGTAATTAATCATATGATGGGCCCTTTGGGAGTAGGGTCGGGACAAAAACTTCGAGTTTGTCGATAAAGTTCAGGTTTATCGACATTTTTGGGACACAAAAACTGTCAGCGAAGTTTGGCTCATCGGCCTGCGATTAGGGATCTATAAATACCAGACAGTGGGAATGCTTCATAAACTGCACCTCGTGGTTTTAACCGTGTTTAACTTGGGTTATAAAATTGAGAGTATTCTCTCCCTCCATAAGAAATGTTTGACACACAGCCAATTGAGGGTAGTTACGAATTAAAAACATTTACTTTATAACACAACAATTTAAAAAAGTTATTTAAATTAAATGTTATGCGTATAAACATTACCGGGGCAGACCTAGATAAAGGTGGCGTCATAATCTCAACTAATATGCTATAAACTGGCCTACCAAAGCCGAAGACCGATCTGTCTGGCAGAAAGGAGTTCAGGTTTTTGCCTAGCATTTAAATAGGTACAATAGGATTAAAATAAAATAAAAATTGTAATAAACATAATATTCCACAAATAAACCTACGCTATCCTCTATTTTCAATGCCAATAACTGAAGTTGTCCAGTAAACTAAACTAAAAAAGCCAATTAACTGCCGCTATCGTTGCAATCACGAAGCAATTAGTTTAAAGAGTGCGTTTGGCGTCCATCGCAGCTATGACAAGGTTATTAATGAACACCGTGGGTACTATTATCGACTATCGATATCTTTTTGCGGGAACTGAGCTTACTATCAATTTATGACGTTATTATGATGACTGATGCGGAAACAATGGTGATGCTATTAAAACCCTATTTTTACACATTTTACAGATTTAATTAAAATATATGATTATTTTTGTTTAAATATATTATCAAACTATTATTACACAATTAGATAAAATTTTAGTATCTGGATTATAATCATCAGTTTAATAAATAACAGTTATCAAATTGTAAAGTTTTAAATAAGACTTTTAACTCCCACATAAAGTGAAGTTAATAATTTAAATACAATAAGTGTATAATATACCAATGATTTCGACACAATATATAAATCACTGAACAATCTAAATCGAATCGATTAATATCGATATGTGACCATGACATCCCTACCAGTCGAGCCACCGTATTTGTGCGTAACACCCTCCTTGTATTGATTTTATGTGCGCGCGCATTTCAACCTTCCACCCTCCCTCCACACACCACCCCCCTCTCTCCTGGGGTGTAGTTCAGAGGCAAAAAGGAACAAGGGTGAAGCGGCGATACGAATCGAACCTTTTTATAGGGAGCCATAGATCTAGAAACGAAGAAATATCGTTAGCCGACAATTGTACATATAACACGAATACACGTAGTAATATGACTTTTGATGTAATTGATATATGTAAACAGATGTCTTAATCTTCAAAAATAATTTTTGAACTTGACTAATTTATATATGAACAATTTGTTTTATTTTTTAGCGTCTGTGTCGGTATTAAAAAGTATGGTCGATTAGACTAACTTTTTTGTTACTATTGTTAAAGAAATAAAACAACTACAACAACAACAATTAAAAGCTTTATACTCATATATCAAAACACCATTGTTCCGACCATATTGAGTTAACACAGTGTTCACAAAGCCTCTCCAGGGAGAGTCGATCGGGAAGTTGTATACTCCATGAGGTCTCCCCAATCCCTAAGGTTAACATCGGATGTGTCACCCGCTGTTTGGAAACTTTTTAATTTTATGGGATTTGGCAAATTCGACTGTTTGAAACAAAACAGTCGTGTCATGATGAGATTACGTTTGGGTTTATTTATGTAACGGAATCTCAGAAGATTATAACTTACTTAGTTAGCAGTCATAAAAGAGACCCTTGGGGTGACTGGAAAACTCTCCGCACCAGAATTTAGCCACTTTACTCGTACGAAGAAGAAACAAAAGTCGAAGAAAAACATTCAAGACTTTTGTTTAAAAGGTTGAAATTTTAGGTTTTTAAAAGGTTTAGTTATTGTTTTTTCGTTTCTGCGCAGTTCTCATTCCACGTAGGTGGAGTCGGCACAGTGATTTCTTCTTTTCTACTCTCTTCTACCAGCTGTTATGATATACACTTTTTCAGTGTTATTATTTTTGGATTTTTCTATTTCTTGACATTTATAACACCCAAAAAAGTGAGTGTTTAGCTATCAAGAAAAATACGTTATACTGGCTCCTTAGATACACATTCTTGACTATTAAATATTATAGCAGGTTTTTCCTTTTCAACTAGACCATTGAGTGCGTTCTCCGGAGTGTTTCCCGGAAGAACCCGAAGACCTCCGTTAAGCACAGAGGCAGGTTACCGGTGGGGTTTTAGTGGGTACAAATCCCACATAACCTGGCTACGCATCATCGTAGCCAGGTATCATGTTGAAGATTTTCCCTTCGTCAACAAAAAAAAAGACCATTGAACTTAAACATTTTAAAATAATAAAAGTTGTAGAAACATGAATTTTAATCGAACTCGCTTTGATGAGATCAAAGCGCGGAAAATTCCCTTGACAACTATCAGAGATTCATTTGTCTAAGAACAGACATTTTGAATGAAACAGTATCGCTTCTCGGCAGTTTTTATACCTAGGTGTCTTAAAAATGCAAAATCACATACCATATTTTTTAATAAGTAAAATAAATAAATGCAAAACTTTAGTGTACTTACTTGTGAATATCAAGAATTTTAAGCTATGATTTTATAATAAAAAATCCGCTTGTAAACCACGACGGATACGATTATTAATAAACAACTTTAATATTAGCTTTCTTGATTCAGAATTTATCTTCTTTTAGGCGTGTTGGAGAGGAGGCCTATATCCAGTAGGGGGGAAGATACAGGCTGTTAAGGACGATGATAATATAGATTTAGAGCTTATGACATACACATATTTAGTTAAAAATTTTCAATACCTGTTCAATGCAAAGAAGTTGAGTTACTTACTTGTTTATATTCTTCTAGCATTGATGTCATAGCAGCCTTACAAAAAGGTTTTATTTCTACTACTCTTGATCAATTTCATAATTTCTCTGAAGCTTAATCAAAGTTGATTCTAATTAACAAAGTGAAATGTTAAAATTTGTAATTTGACGCTATAAATAAATCGTACGGCTCCTAATTAAGTAATTATTCGAAAATTTCGTGTTGAGTCTATTTTAGGTAAATCAATCAGGCAATATCAAAATAGACTTTACACAGAATACGGGCTTATGGGCTATTTTAGTATTTCTCAAGAACTACTAAACACTTCATAAAGAAATATTGGGAATACTAGAAGTTAAAAGCTAATGAAAATGTACTGAAATAAGGGTTCATCTAAACTGAAGATGTACCAAAATGTAATATGTAGAAATATCCTAATAATATTATTATTATAAATCCGAAAGTTTGTGTGTAAGTGTGTACGTTTGTTACTTCGTCACGATACGAAGAAGAAGAAGACTTATGTCTTCTTTTTACATTCTAAACCACTTTTTGTTAAGATCCTTTTATCAACTTTTCTTGAACATCTATACTTTTGTAAATATGTGTTTTTTTAGGCGTTTATTAACTCCTTTCCATCCAATGGTTGCCTGGAAGAGATCGCTTTAAGCGATAAGGCCGCCAATTTTGGAACACATTTTTTTTTTGTTTTTAGTTTTTACATTATCTTAAGTTTGTGTACAACAAAGTATTATCTATCTATTTATCTATTTATGTTAATATGAGTAAGATTACCCCCATTGCCGGAAAAACTCGTTGAGTTGTAAATTTGGACGTAATAATCCAGTACTCAGGTCCAGTATAGTAAATCCAGGCCCTAGGCATCCGCAGTGACCTATCTGGGGCAGTGAGTGAGCCCAATTTATTGACTAAAGCCCGATTGATTGGCCTCTGATATACATACAGCCAGTCCGGTGAGATTTAATGGACCGTATTCGGAAATTGAGCAGGCAAAAGCCATGATTATTAATGGCTATTATTTTTTATCATGGTTTTTGGTTTATTCCTATTATTGAGTCAAAATATTGATAAATGAGATCAACATTTTAGTGAACATTATGAGTCGAGTACGAGAGGTATATTCTATATAAACTACCTGCTGCCGAATAAGGTTCTAATTTAATTTGGTTACGCATTAACTATTCAGTTAACATGCTCGCTAGTGAAGGAATTACATTAGAGATTGTCTCTTCCGTATAACAGAATTTTTAATTCCATGAACTGCTGTTTTTTATATTCTTCGTATGAGCTAAGCGGCCAAGTTCTAGGACCTAAGATTTAAGGTGTCATCCGACACACGGTAGTGCCTAGACGAAATTGCCACTTTTTAAGACAGTCTTGTACATGGTCACCCATCCAAAGACCGTCCGCATCGACCGTTGTTTAACCTCGATAATCACGTCAGATCACCTGAGCCGAACTACAGGGTCTACATAAACAGGCTGAATGTTATCCTTGGTAGTTAGCGCGTTCGGCCCAGTGTGCAAGAAGTTACAGGTTCGAATCTCGCTGTTCCTAATATTTTCGATTGCTTTATTTTGATTTTAAACAAGTAAATGTTTTAATAATTGAATTACTCTTTGTAATTTTCACAACAATTGAGTACAGGCTTTCACATGATACTTCGATTGTCTAAATTCATCCAAATAGCTGATTGGGTTATATAGTGAAGCGAAGAATCTTCAGACATTTATACATTACTTACTCGCAGACATACGCTCAAATATTAGTACCTCATTTTTGAAGTCTGATTAATACGTTTTCAATATATTTCTGCAAAGGCAATATGTACTTGGACGGAAAACGTTTTGGCAAAATTGCTCTGTAACTGATATTTGCTAAATAACTCGATAGAAATACGATTATAAAGTTGCTATGGAAACAAATTGCATATACACACCTGATAGTATAGGAGTCAACGGCAATTTTCATAACACGTAAATAAATATTCTTATTCATAATGATTATCATAATGATTGGCCAAACAAGTAGCACTTTGTTCAATTTTTGGAGGTAAAGTAAATGTCGTAGTTTTAATGACTTGAATCCTTTGATTATAGACTTCTTTAATCGAATAATACAGTAGCGGAAAGTAATTACGAGTAAGTAACAGAAAAAATGATGAAAATTATCAATTAAGTCAACTTTAGCTATATCTCTACCCCCATTATGTGTTCCTGTTTATTATGAACCCATCATCCAATGCCATTATTAAAGCAATAGCACGTAATAGTGGATGCCGCCAGGTTTAGTAAGAGTGAAAAAAAATATAGAACTTAACGTTTTTAGACAGCCGATGACACATTTTTGTAGGTCCCGTTTTTTAATTTATGCATTTTAGTACATCAGTTAGAGACTTATGTAGTAAACTCTAGCTTATACAAATAAAAAACCATTATTATGTTCCTAAGGATTCGTAATAAAACCAGTTCGAAGCTCCCATTCTATCGAATGTAAAAGGTTCCGGCCGGACAGCGGCGCGGAAATTGCCAATTTCTCGACCGCTTGCTGTACTCCGCCAGTATACACGATATTTATCACCTCGCTGTACCAACAACTATATCGCGAGTATAAACGCTTTAATTAATACGCGATATGTATATCGTATGCGATATACAGACATTAGAATTGGCGTAAACTATTTAACTCCACTTTATAATAGCTATAAATTGATTCGACGATTTAATTTTTTTTTTATTTAAATTAAATTGATAGATATTATATTGACTTCATGCAAATTACATTCCCATTTTATATGTGCGCAGCTTTTGTTGTTTTTAAATTACCTTTTTTTAGTATGAAGATGATATTTCCA
The DNA here is from genome assembly GCA_035578125.1 of Mellilla xanthometata. NCBI lineage: Eukaryota > Metazoa > Arthropoda > Insecta > Lepidoptera > Geometridae > Mellilla > Mellilla xanthometata. The sequence continues at coordinate 10,652,652 of JAPUBQ010000010.1, forward strand.
ATCATTTATTTAATTAGCTTGTTTTTTTTTAACTTATACTGAATAAAGTGTTTCTCACATAATTTCCCTAGTTTTCATTATTACTTCATTTAAATAAGGTCCATAAGTTTTTACACAGCTAGAAATTTGACAAGCAGGACGCGTTACAACAAAAGCTAGCTTTGATCTAAGTTGGAATATACTTAGTCAGGAATAACTGGTTTGGAGACTGTTGGAATGCACTTGGGTGCATTCGACTTGAGGGTGGTCGCTAAACAGGTGGGCACTAGGAAATGCTCTACCATCATACAAAGTTCACTTACAGACAAACTTTTGCAATTACCGGTATGATTCTGAACTGTAATTAAATTCTATATTTGCTATTTACCTGGCTCGCGTTCCAACATTAGTATACTAATATAAGCTTTTCAGTGCGCTTTCAAATAGTTGTCCGGTAAAATTAATATGTGCATATGTCTTTGAGCGTAGGTGAAAGTATGTTAGAAATGTAGTGCAATAATTCTGTATGTTTCATATGCGCTTGGATTTACATTCCTTTTGAGAGCACGGTTTAAGTGCTTTCAATCAGTTACTCAGAGTGCAAAGCTGGTAAGGTTTGAAATCTCTCTAAAGCAGCAAGAAGCAAATAAAAAAAAATGGTTGCCTGTAAAGTCGGTTTTACGGGCGAAGATTTTACGTGACAACGTCTGCCGCGTGCTGCGCGCGCGGCAGACCGATCATAGTTGAGTGGGAGAGAGACGCAAGGCATTCGGCGGGCCTCTCTCTCGTTCGGTGACTCATCGTAACGTTACCGGGCGTTACACTTTTTCATAAGTGACTCCCAGCCGCAACCTAATTTAAGACGTTGTCACGTCAATATACAAATACTTATGAATGCTTGTGCTTTGGAGATAGGGACTTCCAGTAAGTAGAAGTTACACGAGTAAATAATAACAAACAGATCTTTTAGTGCACATCGCTTCTAGTACAATAGTGAATCTACTTTAAAAAATGCTTTTCTATAACAATAGCCTAGTGCCTGTAGCTCGGCTAGCTAAGGTCATCTGATGCGATCATCAAGATCGTTGCGAACAATTCTTGGATGGATGGATCATGCACAATACTGTATTTTATAAAGTCGTATGACATGTTAAATAGTAGTCTTGACACGAAGAAGAAGAATATAAAAATAAAATATCGTAAAATGGCTTTTATATTTTTTACAGCCTTAGCGATGTATATACATATTACATAAAAAGTCAAAAGTCCCAAATTACAAGAATAGAAACTTTTAGTGGTACGTATGTTATACAAATATATTTAGAGTAACAACCGTAGTAAATTAGCAATTACAACCGCTCTTGTTGTTCTAATGATAGTAAATCAGCGCAGAATCACGCGCATCGACTCATCATTCATCATCATAATTTTCAGCCATCTATCCCCCACTGCTGAGCACAGGCCTCCCTTCGCGTATGCCATTTATCTCGGTCAGCTATCGACTAGTAGCTGGAATAATAAGCCGCATTGCGGAAGCCAACATCCACTCAGCGCCAGTAAACCTGTACTAGTATTACTAAGCTAAGCTTAACTTTAATTAATTTGCTGTGTAAACGGGAGTTTTTGGCACACGACCCAGAATTATCCCCTTTACAAAGTTGACACATAAGCTCTAGTCAGGTGCATTGCAGATTTCTGACAAGCTGATGGAGAGAAACTCAGCGAAGAGACATAGGTTAAGAAAGAATCATAGAGGGCGTTGCAACCTAGTATTATCCATTTTGATGCGCTATTTTATCGATAGAGCGATTTAAAAGTGACATATTTTTTCACTGTGAGTGAGCGATTTCTGCTGAAGAAGAATACTTTCATTTTATTACTTAATTCTTTAAGTATGATGTGTAATAGTTTTCTAGACAGAATTCTCTTTACAGTGTTATAATAAAAATATCATAGCGTTTCACTCTCCAAAGTTCATAATTTTAACAAATAATATTCAACTACTGTTTGTGAGTAAACATGGCTGGTTTTGTTGTCATCATTATTACTTACAGCCGAAACCCCTAAGTATCGCACAAGCCGATTCGCTTCGACCGTTCGCGTTCATGTGAGGACTGTAAAACTTTAGGATTCTCTACCTGAATCTCTGTTTCCTGAGAAGTACCACCTGGGGGTCTTCAAATCTAGAGTTAATATGTATTTCTAGGTAAGCGTGTAACATCGTAGACTATAGTTTTGTTTAACACCAGGCAAGCTGTGGTCAAAATTTGTAAAAAAATGATACATACCTATTTAACACCAAACAGCTAACAAATTTAGTTCATCACAAAAATGTTGACCGAGCTGAGAATCGAACACGCGACCCTCTTTAGGTAACCATTAGGCCAACTAGGACGTCAAAATATCTTCCTAAAATATGTTATCTAACCAGCTAAGTGTGTTATTAGCGTGCATTTTGTTATTCCTTTACGTTCAAATGGCTAACCTAATTTGGGTAAACCCGTTATTTTCTTAATTCAACCATTTCGAAGCTATACTTCTACAAACCAGTTTCTAGAAAATGTGTCCTTCTCACATAACAAAAAAAAACACATTTCATCATAATGAGCCTATATACATCTTAGCAGCATTCGTAGATGATCATCTTTACTGGTGGCTGAACACCTATCCAGGAGCCGAAGCCGCGACCGCATCTGTTCACATGGAAATGTAGCTTGTGTGCTAGCGGTATTGAGTTCTATCTTGTTTTTATGTCTACTCGCTTTTGTTTTGAGCCATAGAAAAAAAAAACGTATACTTAGTCAATAATTAGCAACCTAACCGATAATGCGCGATACCATATTACCCTTCGCCAACAATGCCTCGTTTCGGTCCGAAATCCCGAATTATCCTCACATCGTCGTAAACAAAATAAACATTTACTTGATGTAGGTCGTCCACTAACATTAGCTTTATTTTATTTTTATTTTCTTTTATTCTCGGAGGTCAAGTCTGCAATGCGGTATACAGACTGTTTGGCACGCTGTCTCTTGCTCCCTGTGGTACGTAACTGTTGATTTTACTTTACTCTCCAATACTTTTAAGCTAAGAGAGAGAATTTTACATTTAATCGCAAACAGAAATGTTTTTATAAAATGCTTTAATTGATATTTGTATTTATTTGTTTATTACACAGAAACCTGTGGTATATTACTTTTATCCAGCGAAGTAGAATAGAATAGAATAGTAACTTAGCCGATAAAATGGTTCCACGCGTAAAATACCGCGGTGGGCGGAGCAAAACAGATTCCCGCGCGCCTGCGTGGCGTCTTCCGACCAATCGCATGCGAGCTTTGTGTTCGTGTTTCGTTGGGATAGCAGTATAATTGTGTGCGTAGATGGAATCAAATTCTAAGCGGCAACTGTATGGAGTTACTCTTTATTCTAGTTCGCTGCTTTTATCTCATCGCATAATTAAGTGATATAGGTAAGTTTTATCTTAATATTTTTAAAATGTACATACCTAGTTTTATGTTCATTTTAATTCGCTAAAGAAAATCCTATGAAATCGTGTTCTTTGCAAATATTAAAAAGTTTTTTTTTTCCAACATTGGAAGGAAAATCTCGTAACCAAAGTTCCTGGCGATAACCGACTTAGCCGTTTGTCCCCCAGCATTCCGTGATCTAATACTAAATTGAATTGACACAATACGAGTACCGACCGTTTTCCTCTTGCACCACAGATTTACTTGATAGATTCTTGGCTTAGCACTTCGTAGGTCTAGTGCATGTTTTGTTAATATATCAGAAAAACAAACAAAGCTTTTACACGTATATCTTTTCTAAGCTAAGGTAAAGAACACATATTCAGGATATTTTTTGCGCATCTACAACTTGTATCGTTCCCAATTATAACCTAACTGTATCCTGAGTGAGAGTGAACCGGTTTCACTTAGGCAAGCGCGCTTCACCCTAGACCGCAATATCAATATGCATCAGGTGTGTTTTGGCCAAACGGAAGCATATCTTTCATGAAAAATAAATTAAAAATACCCATAGCTATACTATTAAGTACTAGCTAGCTATACTATTAAGTAAACCTATTTTCCTTCTAAATATCTGACTTTAGGTTAAAGTTTTTTTTTTCTATAGCTAACATCTTTATTTCTTAGATTTTATAAACGTTCTACATTAAAAAATGTTATCCCAAATAGTAAACAAAAAGAATAGAAAGATACATTTTCGAAAACGGTCACGTATGCCTATTGCTACAGTTAAAGTTTGAAGTTAAAAGTTTGTGTTGCACCTATAAAACAGTCTCCAGTAATCTGTAGATCTTTCAGACATTTTTCAGCCTTAGCTGCAAGGGTGCAGTAGTTTTTTACGGCACCTTCCCTTTTCCGAGCGAATACAAGTAAAGTGGCATTTAGTGTTATTTACACACTGTATTATTTTTCTTTAGTTTTTTAGTAACTCATGAGGTTTGTACTGTTTTTGGATTTTCAACTGTATTTTTATTCGTAACGCTTTTGAAAGAGCGGTCATGATTGTCATGGAGGGTCACTGAAGGGGGCGAATATAATTTGCCTCACGACATCTCGCCATCTCTGCCTGCTGGAAGTCATTCGTTCAAGGTGCCTCCAACTGCTGCTTCTGCTGGAATTTCAACTAAGTACTCCTAATAATACTGTTGTCAATTTTTTTTGAGTAAAAGTAGTACACAGTATCTATTTTTTTAGTAGTAGTATTTTTTTTTCTAATGCTTTTCCCATTAGTTATAGAAAGTAATATAAAAGTTTGTACAAACAAAACTGAACAAGACATCAGATTATTAATATTTATTTTGAATTTTGCCAATTTTGAACAGGGTCTAATTTTAAACCTGTTTAACCTAAGTTTCAAAGTTTGACCTAAGCTGTTGGTCGAACTAACTAATACTCTCGTATTTCTGTTGACAACGCAATTACCTAAACTATTCCAGCTCAAAGGACCAGAGCTCTATAGACGACCCGATAAACTTTCAGCTAGCCAAGGACCTAGTCCAATCATCGAGTTCTAGAGGCTACTACAAGTTTCTAACGAGATGGTTGTAACAATACTATATCCATGAAATTTTAAGCAGATTTGACTGGTTTTTCATGCCGGTCTTTTACGCTATTGCGTAGCGACTAAATAAGAACACATACATGAATGTGTTCAATATAATATGTAGATAAGGAATTCAATACAAACAGGAATTCAATACGTCATAGCATTCGTTAAAATTAATATCATTTTGATTTCCTTCATAATAGCGTGGCTGCAGGACACACCAATGTAAACTAAGTAAATCGTGCGCTCGGATAAGTTGTCGCACGTTAGGGCCGAAGGTATATAACTGTTTTCCTAAAGATATTACAAATGCATGTAATGAGAGCATTTTCAAAAATAAGCTCAAAACTGGCTCGTTCAGAAAACTTTTTATTCTATGGACGAATCTTTTAATATCGGTAAAATGTTATATGAATCATGTTTGACGTGACATGTAATTGTTAAATATTATTATTATTTTATTAGGTATTAATATTGACATTTTCCATATTGACATTTATTACAAATTAATTGTATTTCATATTGTCATTTTTTAATTTTTGATTTATAATTGATTAATTATCAATAAATAGTTTATAGTTTATCTTTATCTAATATTAAAACCATGATTTTCAATGCTCGTAGTACCCGCCCAGGCTAGTCCAATAAAGGAGGCAGACTAGGAGAAGCTGCGAGGCGGACGTGCCAAGCAACCAGATCAGATACCACTCACTTCCACCGAGATCTAATGCTGGCGAATTATGAGGTTTTACATGTAGGATTGCTACCCACGGTGTTGACCACGTTTACCTAAGTTGAAAGGTACGTTTTTAAGTCTAAGCTTCATCCTATCTCATCTAAAGGTTAAAAGCGAATTCCCTATTCCTCTATGACTATAATCTAGCGATTTTCAAGGCGATATTGAACTGGTTCCGTCAAGGTAAGCTCGTTCTACCGTAGACCTAAATATCACACTTAGCATCAGGTGAATTTTGGTCAAGCGCTGACTTATTTAGAGTAAAAACAGCGTTAGAAGAAATTTTTTGGTGTTTTGCATTGTGATAGAATAAATTCTAGTGCTCGCCTTCTAGCAATCACCTTCAAGTAAAAAAATTGGTCGCCAAGCACTTAAAAGTGTCCTTGTTTATTGAGTATTTCCGGACTAGGCATACTCCACCGCAGGTCAGAGTGTCGCTAACTCGTGAGGTGGCGCGCTCTGCTGGTCAAATGCCTAGCCAACTGAGTTAAAAAGCATTATTATTCTGACAATTGAAGTGATGTCGCTCTTTTACTAAAATATTAAGTTGAATGGTGTATATTTTTTTGGTTCTTTTTAATAATGTAATGGATAATATAAGGAAATCCAATAGTACACTGAATACCATTGGTTACATAACTGTACGTGATTTGATGAAATAAAAAGTAATAAAGCTTGTTTTCCAATATCCGACCTGTGAGATAATTTCGTCATTACCAACAATAATATCGATATTCTATTGAAAGAACATAACAGCGAAATTGACTCCTATTTCATCAACAAATCTCAACTGAAGCTGACCAAAAAGCGATTTGTTAGAACAAACCGAACCTAAACTCGCCAAAATCTTTACCAGCCAAGTTTATGTTTCCAATTCGGAATTTCATCCCGTGTTATTGTTACATACAAATAAAAATGTTTACAGAACAATCACGGGGACATAAACAAATGGGTGAGATTTTAAAATCAGGCTTTCCGCGGCTTATTTCGAGTGCAAATAGCGTGGCGTGAAGTTTTTTAACGAGCATTTTATTCGGCGTATAAATACAAGGACCGGCATCAGGCTCTGTCAAAATGTCACTTGCACGCACCTCTGTGTCGTATATACTGCATTTGCTGGTAAGTACTTTCCTGAAAAGTATAAGTGCTGTCCCGAAAGCGAAGCAATGGAAGAAAAATATTATTTGCTAACGTTTGTCGTTTATTAAAATGACATATTTTCTTTTCTTACTTATTACTATGTTATCTTTTTCTTCTTATTCATAAGTCGTAAGTAAGTTATTCGTAAACACAAGTTTACAAAGCAAAGATTTATTTTAACAATCATATAATGTAAAATAAATGATACAAATTATAAATTAATACACAATGAAATACCAGCAGTACATATTCAAATGTAATATAATCTAAAGATGACTACGGTTAGTCATTGTACTCGTATTTGAGAAATAATGAATTCGTGATGAAGAAGAAGTCGTACTGTTGTTTTTAAAAGGCCGAAACCGAAAAAGTATTTAAATTCAAATGTACTAATTCAACTCAGCGACAAAATAAATATTCCGTTTCTCTGAATATTTAAAAAGAACGTGCCGTGAATTTTGATGGCATTTACGAGTAAATTATAATCGCTCAATACCGCTTTTGATACCGCTTTGAAGTTATTAGTTCCTCACATTGTGGAGAAAATCAAAGCTTTGACGCTTGCTTTTGTAATTAAATAACACAACCCCGATAGTGTGCTTTGGAAGTGTTCTCATTATCCCTTCAAATTGGTATTGGCGTTAACAATAATGGCTTAAACAAAGGATTAACTATTGTACACTTTGCCAATTAAAAATTTAGATAGGCATGCTACTCGTGAGGTTTTGCGACCTGCTTGTAATAAGTAAATAAAAATTATTGACGAAGTGCGTGTTGAGCTCGCGCAAGCGTTCCGTACCATTGTTGTATGGGAGCCTACTGAAGTATAATTTTTATTTTTATTAATTACATAATTCAATATTCCGTGTATGTAGCTAGGGTCTACCAAATATCGCTATAAAGATCGAATAAAAATCTACTTAAAAATTACGTTTGTTGTATGGGAGCTCCCCTCAAATATTTATTGTACTTAAATTTTATAATTTAATTTGATAGCTAATATTCATTTATATATTTTGTAAAAAATTTAAGTGTCTAGCAGCGAACTTTATTAATACGAGTATGGAGCAAATACATACGAAAAAAAAAAGTTTTCCTTATGTGGGGACCCCTTTAATATTTTTTTGTTTTTACTATATTTGTTGTTATAGCGGCACGGAAAAGACATAACTTGTGAAGTTTCAGCTTTCTAGCCATTACGGTTTCTGATGTACAGCCTGACTGAGGACGGAGGCTTAGTAATAGGGTCCCGTTTTTACCCTAAAAACGATTTATATTACCCACACTAATTCTCTTCATTATTTCGTTCAAGTAACACAACAGTAGCCTATCACATTCAAATACAACATCATTGTAAATCGTTACCCTCAAACAAGATAAGGAGCCGCAATACCCGAAAACTAATTGCCTTCCTTCATTTCCTTCGTCCCAAGAATACTTATCTAAACAATTTATGCCTTACAATGCTCTATTAACGAAGACAAAATGAAATACCCTCACATACGTGCCTATTTAATAAGGCAGGCATGGATCGTGACGAGAGCACTCTCGTGTCATTAACATCCCCCTTTAGGAGCCATTACCGTGGAGCGAGAGCATGCGGTATGACGGCTCGTACCGGTATGTGTGGAGCCGGCTTCTGGATTCGGCCTCGGGGTGGATTTTTCTGATTTGAAAGGTCACTGAACTGTTAACATATACATCAATTTTTTAACAAATACAGTGACACTTTCACCGATTTTCTTCGCTTAGAACAAATTTGATCGTCTATGGATAAAAAAAAATCTGTTCCCTGAAACTATAATCTAGCGGTTTTCAAGGCAAGAGTGAACCGGTTTCTTCTGGGCAAGCGCGCTATACCTTAGATCACATTATCGCTTCCCATCAGGTGAATTGTGATGAAGCGCAAGCCCATTATGAGTAAAAAATAATAATAGTTTAAAAAAACTAAAAAAACACGCTTATCTGGCCGTTTTAAGTGGGTCAAAATCGCGCACAAAGAAATCGGTTACAAACAAACATACAAACATACAGGTGAAGCTAATATAAAGCGTGTAATAAAGACTATCAACAGACCAATTACAAACTTAAGTAACTAATGAAATTGCCTTAGTTAAAAATGAAATGACCTAGCTTAAATGCTTGTAGAATTAGGGGAGCTATTTCAAACCTGAATTCAAGATAAAGCTTGTGTATAACATTATTTATCCATAAACTTCTAACCAACTTTGTCACTTTATACAGTTCCCACAAAAAGTTGGAAGTTTATTCAGAAAGCTTCCCCAACAAATCGTAAACATTTTTGCATTTCATGACAATTTCACAAATTGCCTTCTCCCACAATCGACGATGACTCAACATTTACCTTATAAATTACACATTTGAGTACTTTTAAAGCTGATTCATGCACCCTTATTACGAAAAACCATTTTACTCCACAATTTTGAACTTTGCGTTGAGAGCACGAAGGTTTATATTCGTTGTAATTAAACCGTGACCTAAGTAGGTACACTGCAAGTGACATGATCGATATCGTCTAGACCAATATTATGATTCAGAGCCGACGATTTTATTGCCAGGGCTATTAAAAAGGCTGTTTCAGTCGGGGAATAAGCAATGCGCTAGAGGTTAGACTCAAATTCATTTATTATCAAACTGAACATATTTTGGTATTATAAGTAGGTTACATTGGTCCCAACTAGACCTTTGAGGAAACTAAAAGGCATGGTAGGAATTACTTAAGATTATGCTTGGCACGTTGAAGAGTCTTGATACTCAGCAGCGGAAAGTCACGGGTAGGTTATAACGATGTTATGCGAAGATGTTCGATAATGTTATATTGACTTCAGCATCTCACAAAGTCAAAGCCAAAACACGTTTATTCCAGAATATAGGTTAACAAGTTGGTGATAGAAAAAATAATCAGATCGCTATATTCTCAACCGTAACGCATGTATAAAAATATCTAAATATGGATTGATAGAAACATACATACTTTTTTCTTGAAGTGATCGTTGTTATCTATACCAATATTATACAGAGAAAAAGTTTGATTGTTTTGTTGACGCGAATAAGCTCCGAAACTACTGGAGCGATTTGAAAAAATCTTTCACCGTTGGGAATTTAGATTATCCTCGAGTAACTTAAGGTATAATTTGTTTTTCTATACAACTTAAGATTCTTTTATAGCCCGTGCAAAGCTGGAACGGGCTGGTAGATAAACTTACCACTACTTACCTACTTTCGTACTTATAATACTGAAACTTATCAATTAAGTTAGTAATGGCAAGTAAAAAGTCCAGTCTTATGATTCAGTATTAGTTACCGTATAGCTCACAATACACCTCGTGACCCAAAACCACATGAAACTAACAAGCTAGTGTTAACATCAACAGGCACTTAACACCGCGAGCGGCAATCGCCCAATTGCCATTTGCAATTCAAATTATTGTCATCGTTTACGTCCATTCCAGGGCTAAAAAAACGGCAAAAATCGGCCAAAATGCTGTGAAAAACGGCCAAAATAAAGCGCTGGATTGGAGCAAACACATTAAAAAGCAATAGATTGCCAGCAATTAGCGCTGGGCTGGATCCGAGGTGCTCGAACGAAAAACGAGTAAAACGCTCCGTATGCAATTTCCCAGCTATTGCCGCCGGGAATCGATGGTGTTGTACGAGTTTTAACACCATAGCGAAGATGAAATAAAATCTAATAAAAAAATGGTTTTGCTGAGCCTATTAAAATCAACTAGAAATAATGGTTTCAGGTATTGTTGATTTTAAATAAAGATGCCATGTGCTAGCACGCACAGACTTTATTGTCATTACTATTTTATTGAAATTCTATCTTTCAAAAAGAATTAATAATACAACTTAAATTGAAAAGAAAACAATTGAATTAAACAATTTATTCATTACTAATTTTTTATCTTCAGAAGCACCTGCTGCTCGGCTAACTAAGGCGATCTGACGCGATCATCGAGGTTAAACAACGGTCGATGCGGACATTTTTTAGATGGGTGACCATGCCTTTTAAAAGTGGCATATTATGGGCGCTACCATCGGTCGGATAATAAGATAAATTGTAGGTCCCAGATGTTAGCTTTAGTACAGGCAGTCGTTCAAAGTCAGAGGCTTTCGGTGGCTTGAAAACTCTCGACACCAGAGCCTGAACACTTAGCTCATACGAAGAAGAACTAATCTTCAAAGATTTGTGTAAAGATAGTTTAACTATTTTTTTAAATAATAATAAACTTTAACAGTATTAATTAATGTATGCAAAAGATCAATCAAGTCTACAAGAGAAGTCGATCGGAAACAAGCCAGTGATTCCATTACCCAGAAATCAATTTACCTGAAGGAATTAATTATGAAAACGTTCTAATGGAATTAAATTGATATTCATCGTGTTATTATTCATAAGATGCGAGAAATTCGGGAATTATAATAAACATTTGAAGTCTTATTCAATTTTAGATTCGGTATATCCTTTTTTGTAGCTAGATTTATTATTTAGTCTAACGACAATACAGTGTAAACTCTATATATCGATACTGAAGGGACTATGCCTTTTATGGCGTTATAGAGAGTGGTCGTTAAATAGAGAGAATGTATCATTGTATGGAATACGAGCTAAACCAACTAAAGCCAATTAATTTCGACGCTTTAGAGAGTTTGTTGCTAAATCGAGTGACGTTACATGGAGTTAACACTGTATTTCGTAGAATTTTGCTAAATTGATTAGCAAATTATCTTATGCTTAAATGGTGTTTAAAAATATATCCAAGAGGCTGGTGTACAAAACAAAATTAGACTCCAGAGCTGGCGCTTACCTCGACCAATGCTTAATTTTGCCTTTCCAGCGAGGTAATTCTGCCAGCATTTTAGGCACACAACCCGCGGTTACCGACTTACGTTAAGTATATTATTTTTAGTTTAGTTTTTATTTTAATACTAGTTGCACCCTGCGGTGCTACCCGCGTTAATCCGGACAAAAAGAAGTTAATCCGGGATAAAAAGTAGCTTATGTCTTCTTATTCAAGGTCTAACATTAACATATCTTCATAGTAAATCTCATCAAATTCAGTCCAGCTGTTGGAGCGTGAAGCAGTATATAGATTTTGAAGTTATTTGCGTATCCCACGGGAACCATAAAAGTAGCCTATGTGTTATACTCTAAGGTCTTACCCATCTTCACACCAAATTTCATCAAAATCGGTTCAGCCGTTTGAGCGTGGAGAAGTAACAAACCTTCCACATACCTACACACACACAACTTTCGCATTTATTGTATTAGTGGGAAGGGTATAGTTCATAATTTAGATTTGTTAATTTAATGTTACCTACTTGTTTAATCTTAAGTGATTTCATAATTACACAAACTCTTGTAAAGGAATGGCATAATGGCGAAAAATTACATGAAAATTCAGACAAATCCTCATGTTGTATTACATTTATATTATTTACTATCATATTCATCAAAAACATCCAGTTGTATATTAAACTTGAAAAATCCGGTCGGACCTATTTGCTTCCTAATAAAGCAAACAACCGCCAACATAAAATATGAGCCCGCAGAAATTGTCCAATCCGGCGCGGTTGATTGAATGCAATCACTTACAATCTCGGTTCTGATTGGATGTGCCGATATTGGCGGGACTCGATGCAAGACTAGACTTGGAACTGACGGGTTTTTAGAGGGAAAACGAAACGCGCCGAGGATGCGTTCGAATATTGACAGCGCGCTCGCTCTGAAGTTTGGAAAAGATTTTAGTAAAATTCAACCGGGTTGTAGTTCTCACTACTTTTCTGTTGAATCTAATGTTGTTTATATGTACATACGTCAATGTTGTAATCTATGGTTTGCACTCAAGTTACTTGAAATATTATGGAAAGTATAAAAAATAGTATTATGTTATTAATTATAGAAAGTAAAAGTTAAATTTACTTGGCATACATTTATTAAACGAGCTAGTTCTAAGGGCCAAAACAAGATGGCGTGTCGGAAGACATATTATGTACAAACTGAGACTGTTTTTTTTATTTTCGCGTAGAAAACGGTCACACTTACCTATTATTAAAAGTTGGAATGAGTCCAACAGTAAATGTGACCGTTTTCTATGCGGAAATATTAAGATGCCTTACGTGAACAGTTTACAGTGTTTTTTTTTAAATGCGTTACAACGTAATGTTTCAATAATATTATTGACCATGACCGTTGTACTTTGTCCTCCGTCAGTTTGTAGTCAGTTTTAACCTTATCACAAGTTTTACAAATTTACTCGTACCTAAGTTTCAATTAAACTGTAGCGCCTGTAGCCCGGCTAGCTAACGTGATCTGACGCGATCATCGACGCTAAGCAACGGTCGATGCGGACGGTGTTTGAAAGGGTGATCATATGCACAGGACTGTCGTTTTTAAAGTGGCATTTTAATCTGGGCACTATTGTGGGATGAATCACACGTTATAGGTCCCGGCTGTAAGTCTTAGTACAAGCAGTCGTTAAGCCAACTCAGAGGCGTTGGGGCGGCTTGAAAACTCTCGATATCAGAGCATGGCCGCTTAGCTCTAACGAAGAAGAAGAAAAAATAAACTTACGAGTATGTTTCATGTCCATATTTTCATTTTCTTACTTCATAGTGAGTATGTGGTTTAAACAGTCTTAGTCTGAAACATTCAACTTAATACAAACTGAATTGGTTTCATTTACAATATACACTTAAGAAACAGTTAATATTACATAAAGCAGGCGATTGAGAATTAAAAAAAAAAAAAAAAACCTACTACTTCATTGTAACATATTTTTTAGTCCACAGAAAGGATATTGCTCTCCGTTGTAACATTTTTCACGAACATGAGCACAAAATAGAAAAAAGCCGGCAGTAAAACGGCGCTAGGTTCCGAAACGCCCCGTTAAGACCGACGGAGGGTAAAATGCCTTCTCGAAAATAAATGAGATGCATCCAAAGAGAGAGCTAAAAATAAGGCTTGGTATTTAAAATGGCTGCACGAAAACTGAATTAGCTTTGAGATATTTTTTCGTAGCGTCGCTAATATGCCTCATTCTTGCTGTAATGTTGGCAGAAACATTTTTAACATTTATTAAACGAACGAGTGAAGCGTATTTACGTCAAGTGGTCAAGTTTTCTGAGCGTGTATGCTATCGACGTTAAAATCCTAGTTTTAAAATCTTATTTTTAACCCCCGGCGAAATACGGGGTGGACGAAAATTTTACGTGTCTGTGTGTGGCCTCGTAGTTTCCAAACGCATGGGCCGATTTCTATTCTGTTTTGTGTTGTTGAAAGATGTGTTTGGCAAGAGAGTTATTAACTATGTTTGATGAATATCGGACCGGCCGCCTCTACAAAATGGCAGATGATATATTTTATCACAACTGCTATAATATGGGTATCAAATTAAAGGACTTTACTAGAAGAGTTCACACAACGTTATAAATTTCAAATCCAAGATAATCCAAGATAGCAATAACAAAAAGTCGGGGGTTTCTTAATTTTTTTATATTTACGTATGGTTTTTATATTTTGGCACTTCTGCTTAAATTACCTACTTATTTACGAAGTCTTAGATAATTTGTAGTCCTATTACGCGTCCTAAAGCGAGATTGCTTTTATAGCTTGTACTTAGTTAATTAGCTTGCCAATGGGAAGCGCTGACAGTATCGGTTATTGATCAATCTATTTATATCGAGGAGTAATAACGTTACTTATGTGATGATATTAATGTCGTGACTCAAAAGAAACGTGTTTATAGCTAAATATATTGCATTTTTTATTCTTTTTTATTATTATTGTATAGTATATTGCCTACTGGCTGCTGGGACTCGGGGCCTCTTCTCACGAAAACATTACGTGATAAAATTTCAGACGATTGATTTAAGTCTCTCTGTGAGTTTAACTACATAGAATAATTTTTATACCAATTGCATAGTTCTTAATATGAATAGGTCCCTGCTGATGATTGGCAAGCAGAGAAAGAGGCAGGACAAGAAGGCGAATACTTGGCCGACAAGAGTGTAGCTATTAAAAGAGAATAAGAAAATGGTAATTCGTTAGTGAATTATTTTTAATCATATAGTGAATTTAAATACGTTCCCTTTAAAAAGCATCTCACTATGCACCACAGTGTAGACCAGAATATATAGAAGGGTCTTTGTTAAACCCTTTTGTGTTGGTGCGGACATATACCTATAAACAGTGGCCATGAGCACACCCTTTGAAACGTGAACCCTGGTCACGCAACACTCGTGTAGATTCAAAGGGTAGATTCTAATTGGGTACACTAGACTATGGACTAACCGATTTTAAATTGTGCCTGAAATGGTTTTAAGTCGTGTGATTTCGAAGCTTTGGTACTACGTAATAATCAACGTAAGTCTAGTGGCTTGGCATATTTTTATATGCAATATTTGGTACCAAACCAAATTCCAACATTTGAAAATCATGTATTAGTTGTTCACAAAACCACCCTACATATTTACGTAAAGTAAAAATCTTAGTAAAATACAAGTCAAAGTCCTCAGTGAGTCTTGAAGTTTTAACATCACTAGCATATTCTTTAGAAAAACAAACACCAACTTCTAAAATACACCGCGAGAAGTTCCTCGTAAACAAGGCAAAATAAAAATCATATTTTGAGCAAACAATATCCGGGTGAAAATGTTTCCAATGTTGCTTGTAAGGCAGATGCCACACTAGCAGATTAATATTCTTGCGACTTTTTCTCGATCACACGCCTAACAATAATTATTTTGTTACAGGCAAAACGGACTCTTCGGATAGAAGAAGTAGACACCAACCGTAGATTTCCGCACCAACTGGATGAGTTTGGAAATTATTAGAGGAGACCTTATAACCTTATAGACCTTGTACCTTGTACAGTAATAGGATGATAATATTAATTTTCTTTTTAAAAACGGTAATCCCAGCGTGTCACATTTGGCTTACCACTCATAGATCTTACTATAGTATCTGATGGCTTACAGGAACACTGCTTATATGGTAATCACCAATGTTATGGCACCAGTAATACTTTCAACAGTTACTTACAGTAGCATTTTGTGAATCTTAGTCTAAAAGAAACGGAAACAATAAACACAAAAGAGTGTTGACGTCTCGAAGACGAAATATCAAACTCTGATTTCCTGATACGGAGATAAATAGGAACACGAAAAACGCAGAAGAAGTGTTTGCCTAATGACCAGGCGTGCAGAAGACGCGCGATGTCTTCGCGATGACTTACAGTGAGAAACACAGCCTGCCCTGCGATTCCGAGACCACCAGTGTGTATTCAGTCTTCACGGCTAAGCCCCGTGAAAGTTGTGCGCCCTTTGGAAATGTAACTCGTTGCCTCTGTCAATACTAAACTATTCATCGCATCGATATTCATGATCGCACACGTCGGGCCTCGGGCTGAGCTGTAGGAGAACCGTGGCAGCTCTATCGATGGAGTGACGAACGAGATATGTTTATTTCACTGACAATACAGTAGGTATTGGTAAAACGCTTTTTCTTTTTAACCCCCACGCAAAAACGACGAGGCGTTAGGAGTACGTGTATTCATTTTGTGTTGTTAGATTTCAAATTTATCACAGTATGTGTATTTTTCTTATTAAGCCCTTTTGATGCCCATATGGAGGCAGTTGTGAAAAATATATAATTATTGTATTCATTCAGGTGTCTGTGTGTGTACACAGACTCGTCAAAATGAATACACACACAATTGAGTCTTGCTAAATGCTTATCTGTGTGTATACACAGACACGTCAAAATGAATACACACACACACACACACACGTGTGTGTGTCTATTTATGGCATTGTAGCTTCCAAACGGAACCGATTTTGTTTTTTTTTATCGAATTGTGTGCTGGCCAAAGTTGTACTTAGCTCTATTTGTTGGAAAAAGATCTATTATTATATATTTTTCACAACTGCCTCCATATGGGTCAAATGAAAGGGCTTGATAGGAAAAATACACATTCTGTGATACATTTGAAATGTAAAATTGCCAAAATGATAAAAAAGTATTAATTTTCTCAAGTTCTCTATAAAAACTTATTCCTATTCTTTATTAGCGAACCTTTTAGTCCGTTACTACATTAATCTACATTTCATTTATAAAGCTTCTAAGTTTGATTTAATCTTTTCGTAAACCAATTTCTTAAAAGTGGTTTTATTAGATCTTTTATCTCACATTGTAACTTAGAAACCGCAAATTCTTGGCTCAGACGCCTAAGTTTACCCGTTACTCAAAACTTTTTCTAGAAATGGGTTTATGTCTAATCATAAATCGTTTGAAACGTTTGTGTAAGAGTTATATCACGAAAATAGTGGCCTCAAATCTTGCTAAATGCGCGGTTGTCTTGCCTTGTAGAAAACACCATAGGTGATAAGGCCGCCATTGTACTCTACTTCTAAGTTTTTAATTTTATATATTGAATTTTTTCGTTGTTGTACAATAAAGTTATATTCTATTCTATTTTACATTTCTAAATGCCTATCTGCGTGATAAGGATTATGTATTTTGAAATATTTATATGTATTGTATTTTTCCTATAGTAATTAAATGTATATATTTGAATACATATTATTTTTTTTAAGTATACAGGGCTACCAGCAACTAACCAAAACCTTTTAAAGGGAAGACTCGGGTAAAACCTTCAATTTTCAGTTTTTCCGTTATAAATCGTAAACCAAAAAAAAATATCGAAAAAATAATTGTGTACCAAAAAATAAGACTTTTCAATATGATAAAAAATCGGATCGAAAAACTTAATTCTAAGTATATTCTTTGAACCAGTTTTATATCCAATTCATAAGTCTGATTGGTACTAACATAGGTATAAATATTGTTGAAATGGTTCTTTAGACGGCTTTTAAGCTATTTTTTCGATTAATACTATTATTCTTTTATCTACTTTTTATTTTCAAAATTACTACCTACTCTTGGGCAAAGGTCTTTCGCCACAAATCCCGGTCAACAGCCATCTCTAACCAGGCATTCGAAAAAAAAATGCTCATATATCCTTAGGTATTTACCGATCTCGAGGACACTGGCAAACATCTCATCCTCGGTAACGTGACCTATTTCTATTAAATCATATTTACATAATGCTGATACATTTTCTTCTCAATTGCTTATAAACATTCCAATCTTGTTTGAGAAGAACTCTTGACCCACTTCGAGATACTTATGGAAAATGTTTGTAGATTTACCTGTACCGCTCAAGAAATACGTTTTGAATTTGCAAGAATGTACACAGAAATATATTTATTTCGTAATAAATTGTAAAAAATAATACAATAAATCACAAGATACAAAATTATAATTTCGCCTATTTGTTTACAAATTGTACTTAGTGACGTCAATTCCCAAGTCGATTAGTATTTTAATCGGGTTTTACATACATATATTGGTTTGGAAATGGAATGAAATGGTTTAAATACCTAGTTATTATATGTTTTGTCTACATTTTTTTAAAAATACTAATAAATACCCGTACTTGTAAGCGGTTTTAACAGGGGTCAAACACTATTTTAATTTTCTGAATAATCCTCCTCCTAAATTTGCAAAAAAATACCTCGCAATTAATATTTACAATTCCGTACTTTACCTTTGTTGAAATGGTATGAAAAATACGTGTGTAAGCTGAGTACTAAATATGTAACATCGGAAGATACGTTCGAACTTCAAATATGAGAAAATATGACGTAAGTCAAATCGAGAAAAGCTGGCTACAGAATGAAATTCCAAACATGTGAAGTCTGAAATATCTACTTGACTCTGAGACTCTCTAGAAAAACGTGGACATAGGTATGTATTTACTGTCATGTTCATGTTACAATACTAGGTTAGGTTTAATTGCTACACTCACACTACACACTTAAAATTATGGTTTTAAAAGTTATATATATAAAAGTTATATATATATTATAGGCTAACAAATTTCTCGTGTGGTACCGGACTCTATACTGTAATATGAAATTATCTGTCTTTGTCAAAATTAATAAAACAATTTTTTTTTTATTTTACATTACAATTGGTTTTATCACAATTCACCTGATGGTTAGCTATATTGTGATTTCCAGTGGAACGCACTTTTGTTTTGTTTGAAACCGGCTCCCTTGTTTTTGTAAAACACTAGAATATAATTTTACGGGGAACAGGTCGTTAAGCAAATAATTCCACATCTTGGCTGTTCACACAATAAAGGCAATTGGTATTTGGAATATCGTATAGTACACAGAAAACATCCATCAACATTGCCTTGTCGGAAGTAAGTTCACGGCCTGGTACATCAAAATGCTAATCACATAAGAACGCAGCGTCCCAAGGGCCGTTGCTTCGAGAAATGGCTGGGAAATATTAAATTTTCCGAGGAAAGTGGCCTCTAAGTAACATAAGCTTGTAAAGAAATCCCTCTTTAAGCTGAAATTATAGCTTTATTGCGTCTTGCGTCATTGTTGTACGAAGATTAGCTGGCGCTCTGGAAATAGGTTGTACCTAGTACGATAGAACTCTTTTCTTGTCCGTGAATAGGACTAATATTGGATATTGTAATATTATCTGAGATTATGATCATATTAGTCGTGTCGCTAAGACCGCTAACGCCAGATAACTCTTGAAATCAAAGTTTAGTTCGAGCGAATATTAGAAAAATTATTGTAAAATAAAATGTTTTTTTAATATCAAGGTGAAACAAAATGTATTCAGCATTAAAAAACTCTGCATCTTATTATTCTCTAAAACGAGCTTAAAATTACCTCAGTTATTAAATAAAATTGTGTTTAATTTAGAGAACTAATGGTATTGGATTTTTAAAATTACACATTTTATTTAAGTAATAAACCAATATTCTTTTTACTAATTAAAAGAGTAATTATATTCAGTTAAAATAATATTACATGGCACGATGTTAAGCATTTTACGATATATAATAAATTAATACCAGTTTTTGTTATTAACAAATGATCACAAACATATTTTCCTATTAATGAGAACGTGTAGTTCACATGACCATCAGTTCCCAGCAACTAATCACCCAATACTAAATACAATAACGCGCCACGCTCCGACAATAAGAAAAGCATAACCATTCCTACTGATAACATTCAATCATGTCCGGTAGCTTGCTTTGAGGACTTCATACATAGTCGATGCAATGGCCGTCCCTTCGGACCTTTTAGCTGATGAAGTACAAGCGATTCTCGACCTTAAGCCCCGGCCGTTTTATTGTAATCGAGGGTATATTCGTTTGATGTGATGACGGACATGAAGCAGCAGGTTTGGATCCCGTTTCAGTTATTTGATTAAGGATTTGGTATAATTTTATGACGTGACAGGCGCTGGGTCAGCGGATGCTGAGTGGAAATGGGATCTGAAGAATTTTGGGCTTACAATTTATGAGTGTTGGGATTCACAATCAAGAGTGCTTGATCTCTAAATCTCTTTTTATTTTGGATGTTGTATGAAGACTTAATTAACGATGAAAAATGCATGAAAATATACATATACGAGTATTTGTTTAGAAACAACCAAACAAAGACAGTTTTAAAATGTACTTAAAGCATTATACTGTCAAAGGATTTATAACAGAGTTTACTAAAAACTTTCGTGTACAAATTCTACTCTAATTTACAGTCAGAGCTCGCTTTACTGTTCCCCAGCTTAATACCTTGCTCAGTTCCAGGTGTTTTAGCTCTACAAAGTCTGCGAAACATTGGCATTCAACACCACTATCGTATTAAAAAGTTACTCTATATTCGAGGGACATTAAACCATGCTCTATTCAAACGCCGTCTCAATATTAAAGGAGGAAAACAAGAGACGTATGCCAACGAGACAATATACCACTCCGGTTTGTTCATTATTTCCCTACCCTTCCCAGCCATCCATTCTCGACAAAAGAAAAGTAGAACGAGCATTTTGTCTATGCTTTTATTTTTTTTTGAAACTGTGGCAAAGAAGCGAATGTACCATTCAGCCTTGTTGGTGCATTGGCTCTTTCGTTAATGAAACTTTTTGGAACCATTCGACGGAGAGAATCCAATAAGCGAAGTGTGGCGACAACGTACAGAAATGGGATGGATCGTGGTTTTAATAAAATCTTTATGGTCCGTATAAATGTTTTTATTATTAGGGTTAAATCCTCGATACAATGACTAGTGGTAGCACCCGGCTACGTACCACATAGTTTTGTAATCAGAGGTAGAAATCAACGCGAATTGATGGTACAATGTGTTTGTGACACTAATTTATTAGCATTTATCATTGATATTTTAATATTTTGTTTTTTTTTTAATATTGCATTTAGTAATTAAATCGTATGTCTTTTTAATTTTCTATTTGGAATCTAAACAACTCAATAGAGAACTTCAATCAAAGCTCCTCTGTTTTTGCTACTGACAACGTAAATACTATCTAGCTTGCATCGCTAAATGCTGTTACTTGAATTCAGTTTTACCTGCAAACAATGCGCCGAGTTTTCCACCTTTGCATTTGCTAATTGGTTCGAATAGCTATTTATATTTCAGTGTTTCTGTTGTTTTTCTTAGCAATATTTTTATTTGTAATAAAACAATATTTAATTATATTTGGTTCAATGCCAAATTCAATATTTTAACTAAGTCTTTTATAAGGGAGAATTAAATTAAATTTACTATTGCAAAATTATAAGATTAAAGTATCTTTGGAAACCTTTTTACACATCAGAAAATAATAGAGAAAACAATCTCCTACGTATAAAACTATCCTCGTTATATAAATACTGCTAGTTGCAATATAATCTATCATAGAACTAAACCCATATTCTCTATCTCAACTAATCCTGAAGGTAACACTCATTAAAGTTAAAAGTAACTGAACACTGAATGCTATCGGCCACAATTCGTCGATGAAAAAGAAACCTCCCCACAATGGTTTTCTAAAGGCTCAATCTTAATTAACCGATTGCGATAAAAGAAAGGGGCAACTTTATAGAAGCCTTTGTTCAACCCCCGTATTGTTGCTGAATGACATCGAGCTTCCTGCTTGGAGAATGGATGTTTGATTTTGAAAAGATTTTTCTTTTCTTTAATCAGGTAGGAGTGGCATAACACATTACGATGTACTCAAGCTATTTAGAAAGACTCGGAAAACCAATATTGGTGCAATTCTGTAACAGTATGCAATTTGATAAAATAAATTGTAATGATTAAAAACTGTATTTTGAAGTTTTAGAAATTGGTTTTGGATATTATTAGATATTTATTTCTTCAATATTAGTGAAAATTACAGCTTTCTAGCTATCACGGCTTATGAGATACAGTCTGGTGACAGATAGACAGCGGAGGCTTTTGTAATAGGGCCCTTTTTTTTACCTTTTTGTAGCATCACATATTATAGCATCGGTTACCATAGGATAAAATGTAGCAAATATACAAAATACAATATTGAAAAAAAAAACCTATATTTTCTTATTATTTTTCATCCTTTTACAGCTAGGCAATTGTATATCAGGTCACCTAACCACACGAATAAGTAACAGTCTGGACAAAAGATGTGTTAATTTTTTCGCATTAGTAGTTTAATTATTAGATATTCTTTCTCATGTAATTAGATTTCTATAAACTTAGAAATTTAATCATTACATGTCAAAATTATTCATGTCAAAAACATTTAAAGTTAGGAAAACCCACCCATGACCGTACCTGGTGCAAAGGTGCCCGTAATACTGGCTGCGTTTCCATGCTGAATAGCAATGGCTATCCTCTGCACCAAGTACGATCGAGAACGGGGATCCCCCGTCCTAGGTAGTTTAATTGGTTGATATTAGTGTAACCAAAATTTCAAATAATTGTTATTCTACTTGTTTGCCCTTTTTAGTTCAATCTACTCTATTCTAACATGTTACATTATACAGAGTTGGCTCCAATGCATATAGACACGCCTGTATATAATGTTTGCACGAGCAAGATATCTGAAAGTTTCTCGAAACTTCTCGAATCCAGAGCGCCTCTTTGTAAGATAAAAACTTCGCCTTCGCAGTGTTTTGTGCAAAATGGTGGTAAAGTTAGGCGGGGTTTGAGGCGGTTAGTTATGGCAAGCGGTGGGAAATTTACTAATCTGGAACACCATCAATTTAGTGTAATGAAGAGAAACCCTTAGTTGGTAGGTTAGCTGATCAGTGAGCCAGTTGTAAGTTTTTGCTTGATCATAAACTATTACTGTTAACACACTTGTGCTTAGTAAAGCCTGCGTGAATGAAAAACTTTTTTGTTTTTCTTTTTGAAACATTTCACTTACGACTGACCAGACCCATACTGGTTTAGTAGTATTTCTAGATTATAATTATGGTTGCTAACACAATCGATATACGACATTTACACACAAACACACTTTATATGCATACGTATTTAACACCCAGACCGGCAACTAACAAATTTGGTTCAGCATAAAGATGTTGGGCGTGCCGGGAAACGAACGTCAATGTTAAGTCAAATACCATAAATATTATATGCCCAGAAATTATTTCCAATAATTTTTCGGCATCCACTTTTTTCTGCATTGAGTAAACATGCTAATACATATATGTGCGAGATACATACGAGTAATACTGTAGCATGTTCCAGTAAACATATTGAAAAATGTTGGAAAATATTGAAAAATACTGTGCTACTTTTAAATGAATAAGTCATACCAAAAGTGTTTTAGGATTAGGTACGAGTAGATTTAGTAGCACACATTGGATTACTAAAGTTAGTACCGAAGTATTCTATAAACTTAAGAAGGATAAAAAGAAATATTTTGAATTTCAACTAAGTAAACTACATAAGCCAACCCTTTCAATACATCTTATACATAGCACGCAGACAAACCTAGTATAAGTATATTTGGTTAAATGCTCCATCGCACACTCTATTTGAAGGGAGATCCTCGCGGTAACCACTTACACAACAATACGGGAGCGGCAAAAACAAAATGGGTCCATTTCACCGTTCTCACCATATAAGCATCGACAAAAACCTGCCAAATTTCCACAAAGATAGTGTCATTAGCGAGAAATGGAGGCCTTCCCCACGTTTTGCTATACATTCACAGACGACACACACTAAAGTAAACTACCACTGTATTAAGGGCACGTTAATTTACATGAATGCTGTTTGTTCATCTATATCTATACCAATATAACGACCTCGTTGCCGTAAAGGTTACCATGCCGGACTGCCAATCAGAAGGTTCCGGGTTCGATTCCCAGCACGGTCAACATCTTTGTGCTGAACAAAATTTGTTGGCTGTCGGTCTGGGTGTTAAATATGTATCCATATAAAATATGTATGTAAGCATATCAGTTGTATTAGCAACCATAATACGAACTTAAAATGGTGTTCAGTATGGGGTTGACCAGCCGTGCGTGAAAAGTGTCCTAGTATTTATTAATTTATTTAATACTAGCTGACCCGGCAAACGTTGTTTTGCCTTAAAAATATATAGTAGAAGATTCTCAGACCTACTGAATACGCATATGAAATTTGGTAAAAATCGGTCAAGCCGTTTTGGAGGAGTACGGTAACTAACATTGTGTCATGGAAATTTTATAATTCTTTATTGGACACATAAATAAAAAAGGCACAGTAAAAGACAATTAACTTAAAATTAGTGTACCACAATTGGCGGCCTTATCGCTTAAAGCGATCTCTTCCAGGCAACCTTTGGATGGAAAGGAATTTATAAACGACTAAAGAAGGACGTAGTGTACAATAAAGAATAATAAAAAACATATATATAATATTAATAATCTTATCTTAATTTATATAATCTCGTGTCACAATGTTTGTCCTCAATGGACTCCTAAACCACTTAACCGATTATAATAAAATTCGCACACCATGTGCAGTTCGATCCAACTTGAGAGATAGGATAGTTTAAATCTCAAATTATAGTCGCAATTTTAATTTATTGCTAATATAATTTGTTATAATTAACTGTAAGTAACCTATATATATATAGTAATTGAATTATCAATGAAGTAATTTGTAAAAATGAAGTATCTTTTTGTACGTGTTACTCCTAACCAAAAAGAAACCTGGCAATAACTAACCTTAGGCCTATATTACTTAAAGTAGGCGACCATACGTTTTTATCAAATCGCTAGTGCCTTGAAAATTCGCAAAACGGACACAACCGTCAACGCCGTCTGCCCTCACGCGTCTGCCCGCGTTCGGGTCGCGCACTCAGCTATTAGCCGCTTCTTCCCCACCGCACGCCCCGTTCGCCTGGCGCCGCTGCATTTTAAATCTGTGATATCTTCGAAAATATTTATTTAATTTACATGCTGCAAAAAGCCATATTGATCTTTATTAAATGCACAATGTATTTAAGATACTTAATTGGATAAGGATTTATACTGTATTGCTTAAAATCGCTTCGTAAATAAGCCATTATTTCTCGTACAAAGTAAAGGATAAAAAATGGTTATTGTGGGTTATTCCTAAGAGATAAACATATACCATCACGGACTTTTTTGTAGACCTTTTTAAGTTGTACAATACTGTAGTAAACTGTTTTGATCTATCTTGTAGGATACAGTCAGCGTTTGCAATGTAAGCGCAAAAAATGTGTTTTTTTTACGACCTCACATTAAAAACCTCAAAAATTGTAGCCTATGTGTTATTCTGATGTATAAGCTATAGCCTATGTGTTATTCTGATGTATAAGCTATATTGTGGTAAAGTTTCATTCAAATCCATTCGGTAGTTTTTACGTGAAAGAGTAACAAACATACATCCATACATCCATACATCCACACATCCATACATACAAACTTTCGCCTTTTTAATATTAGTAGGATATAATGAGGAAAAGTTTGATTTTTTGTTTTTTAGTTTGACGCGAATAGGCTCCGAAACTACTAGACCGATTTGAAAAAAGCTTTCACCGTTGGGAAGCTACATTATCCCTGAGTATATGATATATTTTGTTTCTCACTGCTAATTACATTATTTCATATTCTTCTAGTGTGATATAAAATATGAGTCCACCCATCATTATATGTTCAGCCATCTACTTCGTATGAGCTAAGTGACTAGGTTCTGGTGACGAGAGTTTCCAAACCGCCTAGGAGCTTCTGACTTGGTTTAACGACTGTTCGTACAGTAGTAGTGATCATTAGAATATTCCTTGAATCAAGTTTGCCAAATTAATTTAGTAATAGTTCTTCTACTTTGAAGTCTTCGCAATCTCAACTAAAGTTTATCTCAATCAACCAGTAGCCAAATTGTTATTTGAAAGAAAAAAAAACATTTATTTACTAGAGCAAACAAGACTAATAACACTTAATAACAAAAACAGATTAGTTCGGTATTTACTAAAAAAGGTATTAAGATACTTTTTAAAACACATTAATTTTTGCTGAACAATTTTTTAAAGAAAAAATCTGCACACTTGGGTCCAGAAGAGTGAGAATAAAGATTTCTACTCTTTATTATAATCTACGATCCTCAATAACCATTAAATTTTGCTAGAAACTATACTACCAACCGTCATCGGCTTTCAAACAAAGAAGCCCTCAACAAAGCCTTGGATTAAGGCTCGCACTTCATTTGTTTTGAGATCAGCTTTGATAGACTTAATAACTAACTATCAACTTTATGAAGCTTACGATTAGTTTGTTAAATAGACTTTAATAACCAAGTCTGTCTTGCATTTTAACCTCATCTTCTACTTCTTCTAAGTTGGTACGCTCTTGACAGAGCGGTCGTGGTCGTCAAGAAGTAGTGGCGGATGGGACAGATAGTACACGCTTCACGATGCTTCGCCACTTTTCTCTGTTAGAGGTCATCCTGGCGCTCTCATTTAAAAGGTACCCACGATTGTCCATATTTGATCAGTCCATCGAGTGGGTGACCTCCCACCTTTATATTTCAGTCTAAATATATTGATGTAATTTTTATCAAATGGATGAGTTATATTATTTTATTGAAAAGTCATTGACATCATAGTTTATCTTATTCTTAAACGTAGAGTGCCTTAAAAATAAACTAAATTGTTTTTATTTTAGTATAATCATTATACATAATTGAATAAATACTATTTTTGCATAATAATTTAATAAACATTCCATGTCAAAAGTGAAGTGTCTTTCTTAGGATAATGTATTTAATTTAAGTTTATTTCACAAGTTCTAGATTAATGTGGTTTATATTTTACCATATGTGTTTTATCTGTAAGGAAAGAAAAAATAATAAAAGTAAATTTATCTGTTTCAATTCAATACTGTCAGTACAATCATTTTTCCAAACCTAGACTGTGATGAAAAAATCAAGTAGATTAATAAAATGAAAAAGTTTCATTACTACGTATTTCGAGACTTCTTAGAATTCGGAATCAATATAATTTAATAGATAGAGTTCTCTGACCTAAAGAAAAGACCTCTGAGGTCTTCGTCTGACCTTTTTTTCAAAGAAGTTAATGAACTGAATACACTGGTATACATTACTACATTTTAAGATAAATTAATATGTTTTATTATAAGTCAACATATTTTAAGATAAATGTACACGGTTGCTAAAACGTAATACCTTTAAGGGACGACAGTTAGTACGTCTTATAAAGTAGGTAAATATGTAGATTAAATAAATATAGTAAGAAGATGATAGATGTAAAGAAGATGTTAGATTAAGTAAGAAGATTTATTATTATGTGATTTTTTTATTACACACTTGTTCAATTATATAGTTAAAGTATAATCTCAACAAAACAACTGCATCAAAAATCTTTGCCATTGACAAAATTTAAATCTATACTATAAGTAACTCTTTGTCCTGACTCATTCATTCATCTATAGGCAACGCAGAGCTCAAACGGCTAGTATTTAATAAAATAATTAATTTCGTAAATTCCTATTCCTCTTCTTCTATTATTAATTATTTATTCTTCTTCTTCCTTCCGTTTTCGATAATTAGTAGCGATTTTACTCCAGTTTCTTATGGCACTCGCTCCATACATTTGTCTTGCGAGTGGTTTTTTGGGGTGCAACTGTGATCCTGATTAAATATTTTTTCAGCTGTGCAAAGTCTTAACATGAAAATATATCTAAAGATAAATAATCTCTCTTGCGATTCAGCGAGGAAATGCTGCCAGCCTAATGGGTACGTTTGGGCGAGGGGCCTTGACGTAGGTAGTCTTTTAGGATACAAGACTTAGTTAAAATTTTATTTATTTTCATAATTACTTGTAACTGACATTGATATTAAGAGACAATTTTGAATAAAGTTTTTAATCTAAAGATAAATAATTAAAACTTGTTAACCTATAAATTATTATAAGCGTATCTTCGCATATTAATCTCGGATCAATATAAACGGCTTTCTCCTAACCCACCAACTAATTATGTTGTGCTAACATAATCTTGTTAGCTATAGCATCGCGTACCTAGTAACAATACGGGTGTCTATAACGTATATATCTAAAGCAACTAATACAGATTATGTTACATAATTCTAAGGCTCGATTAACGTCTGGAAGAAATTATTAAATTAGATATTAATCTCACAATACTACAAAATGATTAACGTAGTTTTCACGTACTTGTTAGATCGGTACATATCTCGCTTTATCTCTCTGTCATCTGCCATAATAGCATATGGATTGTGTTCTTAACAACAAACTTTTAAAAATATTCTATATGTTAATAAAAATTAAAGTTTAATTATTCTCACAGTGTAGCAAAGAAAATGCTCTATATCTCACAAAAAAGATATGGTTTCTCTTGGCAGCTAATAGAGTTGACCCATATTATCTTTCGCTTCGTTACATCTTTATCCGATTATAAAAATAATGCTTTCCGATTCCAAAGAGAGCGTCGAAGAGCACTCTAGTGAAGCGGCCGTTGTTCTCATTTTGAATTTCGAAGCGTTAATCGAAATGCGAAAATTAATCGAATATGATTTACGGTTGAAGCAGCAAACAGTTGTTATTTCTCATTAACAAAACTCGATAATGAAAATTATTTCCGTTAATTATCAAATATTACGAATTGGTACACGGCGTAATTCAGATTCGGGTGCTTGTCAACACATTAATTACTTTGTGTTTTGTTTCAAAACTTTATAGGCTTTTTGGTGTTAATTAATGTTCAGAATTTATGGTAATTAAGTTCGTTTTATTTTGATTTTCAATACGAGCGAATGTTACATAGTAATTATTTGTTACTTCTGAGCAATTCTGGGTTTCGATGACAATGTGGTATGAAACGCCGAGAGGCCACCCAGAACATAAGTTAAAAATATGTTAAAAAAACAACTGATGAATTCATTAACATCTCAGGTAAATACTACAAAGGTAAGTATATAGAAAGTTACACACTCGTATTCCTACAACGTATTCGATTGTTCATAAAAACGTACCTAGACTATCGATATGCCCCAAAAACTGTCAGTGAAGTAATCGATCCCGCGGGGATGTCACCTCACTACAAAATCCCCCGAATGTTTGTGAACGAAAAATTTGTTGTGACACTGGACGACCAAAACGTGCAAAGCGAGTTTTTGAAAAACAAATGTTTGAAATAGGTCTAATAATTGGTCCTATGTGAATAGCAAGAGATAGTCTATTTTGTACCTAGCTTTGCTGGTCTTTGTACAAAATAAATTAAATTTATATATAAACACGATTTATTTAAATTACGGTATTTCGTATTTAAAAAGTCAAAGTAAGTTTTAGTCATTTTACTAACAAGGAGCTTTGTTTTATAAATATCACCTTCTACTTGCATATAAGCAATTTACGATAGAAAAACTTTTAATAAAATATTCAACCAAAATATCAGTAACAAGTTAAAGCTGTATTAAATCCCGTTTGGCCCAGCTTTATATTACTCCGCCACTGGACTGGCTAAGCGCTCTAACGCTCGAGTTATGAGCATCATGTAAACCTCTGTTCTCTGTAACGCTACCTCTTCACTCTACCAGTAGTGTCAAATTACAAAACGATCAGAAAATGTTCACATAATAATTGAGCAAAATTAGTTGTATCACATTCCTTATATCATTTAATAAGCTAGTTTTTTTTATTTTTAACAATCTGATAGCACAATTACCAAGAGATACTAAACTTCTAAAAAAGACGATTTGACTATTAAATTAATATCATTTTAATAAGTTCTTCTATACAGATAATACAAATACAAATAACTTATGTAGATATGTGACTATTAAATAAAAAATAAAAACATGCAAAATGGGATGATAAGATATCAATATCTGTAAGTTTACATGTATATTTTCTTTTCTTTGTCCAAAAACTGATTAGGGTTTTAAAGACCCAATAATATCTTATGTGATACATATTATATCTTTTTTAGCTTTTACCCATTACAGTTAGACATTTGACCAGTGTAGGGCGCGTAATTACAAAATAGGGACATTCTAGCTTATGGTGGAGCATGCCTAGTCTGGAATAACAAGGTCTCATGGAGGCTGCTAAAACTCACTGATATATGCATGGCTACAAGTTTTTCAACTCTGGCACTACTGTAGAGTCAAGCCTAGAGTCACTGGAAACGGACAATGTTTGAGCGTTTAATCTCTTCCAACCAGTGTGTCCATCCCAGTTGGTACACTAATCTAATCACACTGAGCTCCGAACACATGGTTAGTTTGTATTAGGATGTAACTGATGTAACTTGGATGATAAAGGAGTGTTATTTGTGGAGAAATAAGGAAGATATTCAGTATCTGTTTCACGTAAAATGAGCTTGTACAAGAGGGTGAGTAATTAACCAAATATAAAACTTTTATTGTTACCAAGAAAAATAAATGTCATTTCCGTTTGTTTTCTATCTCAACATAAATTCATTTCAATTTTGAGAAATATTTTAGAAATTAAACATATTCGAAGTTCTATACTCGTATACATAATGTATACTGTCTCCCTATCCGACATGGGCAAAAATATAAATCAGTTGTTTCCAATAATTTTGAAATAACTCGTTCAAAATTGATCCATTCCTTTTTACCATTACAAACTTACGATTATTTAGTCTGTTTCCCCTGTAAAGATAAAGTCATTTTCCACACCCTCACTACACATTTGACACCGAAATAAAGAACGGCTTCAATGATGGCCGTATCGATGACATTATCAACTTTATGAGCGGGGCCATCGTCTTGGCTCCCGTGGGCCATTGGGCCCGATCTCGGCCCCTGGGGGCCATTAGGCCGTTACAATGAAATAGTGCGGTTATCTCCCCACAACAGGGCGGAATAAGCAAAACAAATAGCCGGCACATGCGACTCTAGCCTCGGGATGGGACAACTTGTGGAGACAAAGAGAGTGAGAATTTGAATTGGGAGCTTATAACTGAAAAGGAAGGAAGGGTGTTACAGGCAAACTAACGTATAGCACGAGTATAGTTATATATGTTTTTAACATTCATGTAACATGAACATATTGCTTTGGTAACTTACTAATTAATTAATTAATTAACAATTTGGTGAATATCACATCGTGTTAGTATGTTTTAACTAACTAATTAGTATATTTTAACTTGAACACAACGCGTTCATTCAGAGTTTTCAGTAAACTAGCTAAAATGTGTAATTACGAGAGTATTACTCATTCCCGAATGCCTCTGCCTTTAGTTACACACTTTCCTTATTAAAATGCATTTTAATGCCATATTTTTATAGCCTTTTTTTATCTTCTTATTCAGACTCCCCTTATTAAACGCCATCTCTACACCCATTTCTTCTCTTCTTAGCATCATTTATTCAATCAACCATGTCATTTTCATAAATACACCTTACGCCACCTTTTATTAATCATACAATCATCTTAACTAGTTCCAGTGATAGTTTCTATTATTGGCCCAGTTTATTTGTTTATCTCAAACTATATTGGCAAATCCATTACCGCAGAAACCTGTATTTTCCCATTAAAGCACGTACGTCCAAACCACATTGTTTTCCTATAGCTCTCTACCAAGCGGAAAACTAAACATTAAGAGAGAAGATTAGAGCAAAAACTACCCGCTTTTAACAAAAGTGCTCAGTAAACAGTAATGGTACCATTATTCGAGCAATCGAAACGGTTCACTACTTCTTTTATAATTTTACTCGCCCTTTAATATCGCTTTTTCTCTCTCTTATTTCTTTTCTAGAATATTTTTCGAAGTTGGGAAAAATACGTAGCTTTTTGATTACGGAGAAATGAAATTGCTGTCATTAGCTAATTGTATGTATTGAATACTGGGAATAACATCAATTTTCATAATTATTATGATTAGGTACATAATGATACCATTAGAACTGTAACTAAGTAGGTGAATTTGAATGTCGGAGAAAATGAGATCTTGATTTATGGTAAATCATATATTTGATATTTGGGCAAATGGCAAGAAACAAAAGTGAATATACCTACAATTTTCAAATTATCTTACATGAAAATAATATTCAAGATTTCCCAATAAAATACCAATCCTATCAAAAGGTTTTGTATTGAGTCACGCAATAAAGAAGAAATCATAGACTTCATTCAAAACCTTGCCAATTCGAAGCTGACGCGAGCGATTTCTCAGCGGGTTCCAGTTTACGTCCATTTTATTACTCGCGTAAAAAATTTACTGGCCTTCCTTAAATGCGTCCAAAGACAAGATATTTCCATCGGGCATTGACTTATTGCGTCAGTCTTTGCAATTTCGAATCACAGTTATAAAATAATTTTACATTATGTGTATAATCATTACGAATCGTCTTAAATATTAAAGTCTACTACCCTATCACTTCCTCCACGACCCAGGTGAAACTTAGTGTGGAGCACAGAGTCCCCCGAGTTGACCAAACAATAAAATTCTATAGATACTTATATAATTTCTAAACTCGGTGTAACTTAAATTTAAGTTTATGTGGCAAATAAATGATTTATTATTATTACTTAAAAATCGCTTAGAAATAAAAGAAGCATAAATATGCGAAGAGGACTAATAATTGTCAAGAAAATATTAAATAGATATTTCCAGTTTCAATAATCTTAGCTTTTCTCCGGTCGAAATATATCCCAGAAAATCCCCGACCTCGACTAAGTATCACTCATCCAAAACTCGTCAAAGCTATCTCGGCTAGCAAAAAGTGTTATCAGTTTTCGCAGAACGTTTTCCCGAAATTTTCCTTTCAAATGTTCTGAATACGACTGCGATATCATAAAGATGTAATCTTGGGGTCCATGCCCCACGGAGTAAGCGACCCCATTGGTTCTCATAAAAAACTGAACATCCCCTTCATACATTTATGACTTGGCGCACAGAGCTGAAAGCCTCTGTAACACCAACATTGAAAATGGTAGTGGTCATACAAAATGTACACACTCCAAGTTTTATGTGAAGCTATAGAAAGAAATTACGACCTGGGTGAGAATAGAAAAATGACGACGTTCGGATGAAAGATAGAGCGATGTGTAAAACGGTGAAAGTTTTATTTGAGTGAGACGTGTACACAATTTTGCGATGGTCGTAGCTTTTACGTTCTAGCATAAATCTATGATATACTCACATTAAAAATAAAAGATTTTGGAAGAAGAAATCTCAGGGAACATTTTAATTTTTGGTACATTGTAGCAGACAAAGAAGAAAAGATACATTTTAACCGTATTTAAGTGCATTTTACTTCTGCAAATTTAATCTTAATATATATAAATCTCGTGTCACAATGTTTGTCCTCAATGGACTCCTAAACCACTTAACCGATTATAATAAAATTCTCACACCATGTGCAGTTCGATCCAACTTAAGAGATAGTTTAAATCTCAAATTATAGTCGCAATTTTAATTTATTGCTTATTATTGTCTGTTATTATTTGTCGATACCTTTCGACTAGGTTGAGTAAGTGATCAATAGATGGCGCTGTACCCCTAAGTGAGGCAAAACAACGTTTGCCGGGTCAGCTAGTGTTCTATAAATTTAAACATACTTATTCTTGTCTCAAAGATTATTAATCTAATCCCAAACAAATTAGCTAAAAGTCACGAAAAGCAATAAAAAACTCGTCACGTTGATCTAAACTGTCGAACCTTTGTGCCCGATCAAACCTGATTTGTTTCAGCTCCTTTAATTAAAGTGGAATAGTTTGTGAACTTCGTCCCGAGCTTACCTGAAACAATGAACGATAATTATTACAAATGTCAAGAAGATATTTCATTATTAAACTAGAATTGGATAAAGGATTCATTGCAAAGAGAAGTTTAGAGAAATCCGTTCTTAGATTTATTTATCACCATTGTTTTCAAGACTCAATAGGTATTATATTAGAAAGGTTTCAATATAAGTCTGCCTATCTATCTGTCTCTTTTAACATTCAATCTTAATTAGTTTATAATATTTTGTCATTTTGTTAGTAATTTAAATATTATTAGTCCAACAATCATCAAATGATACTAATGAAAGAACTAAATGAACTAATAAAAGAATGAACTAATTTAGAATACTTTAACTGATTATTTTAGATTTGCTATTTTTATAATTATCTGTACTTTTCTACCACTCTGAAAATATCGTGGACAATAATCTAATACCAGTGCCTACACGTGTGTTAAGTACGTGTAAAGTTTTTGTATGTTGCATGTTTATGTTTATTAACTTTATATTTTTTTTTTAATTTTATAAAAAATATACTATATACTTCTAATATATACTGTGTTTAAATATACTATACACAGCTAATATATATTTAAAACTACATATATACAATGTTTATTTAATATTATTGTATCGAATACACTTGAATCCGAATTCATACATCAAAACACGTGAGCCAATAAATTTTTCTTTCTATACTTATCAGCTTCTCTTAAAATATAAAATAACCAAGCGAACGGCCAAACATAAAGTTAAAAGCGTATTTGAGCGATGGAGTTATAGTTATGACCGCTCACTCCCATCACCTGACCAGTGTATGAACCCTCGCTGGATTGCAACATAATCCATTAAACCTGCATGTACAGAGCTATAAACAAACAAACAGCAGCAGCAACTCTAAACTAGTGTTGAGCTTTTTCAATTTCATTTTAACCCCTGATCGTAAAACTGAAGTGAAATAGATTTCTTTAATCTTTGTAAAGGCTTTGTAACTGTTTTCAAATGTTTTCATTTGATTTACAATTTTTTTGTTTGTAAGGTGATCATTTTGTGTTTTAATCTAAGTTAGATCATATTTGGACCAAGCAGGTCGCCGCCTTTAAATGGCGGATCATATACGTTTACATAAAACTCGCCATATGAGTTATATGATAGAGAATACATAAAATATTCCAAAATGGCTGCCACCATAAAATTTTGTCGAGGGTTTTCATACTTATTTTTTTGTTTTGGTTTATTTAAACTTATTTATAGATCATTTAAGACTCGGTGTACGTGTTCGTAGCTTTCTCCTTTTTTAATATTAGTGAGAATTGAAATATCATATCAATATCGCCGGCTATTACTAAAGCCCAGTATCCACGTGACAGTTGTTTGAACAAAAACAATTTCGTGCCTAGATATTTTGAAACGTGCTTTATTCGCGCGAGTGGCGCGGCAAAAAGGGGAAATGTGAAACAAAATGGCGGAACAATGTTTCCCGCGCACTTTCAGTTATTCAGATACGTTTTTGTGAATTTTCACCATCGGTTATGTGAATATTTCCTTTGTTGTATTTTTGTTAACTCTCTTAACGTGTTTACTATTTATGAGTATGAAAATGGAGTATGGCTCGGTGGGAGAACGTCCGTTTTTTGATCTGACGGTCTCTGGTTTGATACCGGCTCTACAGCAGCGACTTGTTTTTCAAGTGATGTATTTGCTCTTGCTTTACGGTGAAAGAAAACATTGTGAGAAAACCGAGATGTTTGAGGACCACTAACTCCGAAGAAAACGGCCCAAATGAATAATGGGAGAGTCAAACCTTCAATGATAAGGAATACGACTAAGAAAAGCGTTATGGGAAACAAAATAATAGAGAATTAGAATGCTTTACAAACCTGCGTAAAAGATCTACTAGAATAACTTAAAAACGCAGCTCAGTCGTACCGCTCAAATTATATGGCGTGATTGAAACCTCGTAAAACATCGCCTTAAGTATTTTTATTCAAATGTTAGATTAGTAATTTTCATTAATTATTTGTTAATGTAATTTATAACAGGAAATTATAAGGAATTTTAATTTAGTAACGATCACAGTATCATTCATATAGGATGGCTTATAAGTAGTTTTAGTTATTTCTAAGAACAGCATTTATAGAACTTTTAAAATCCCCAAACACTCTTTCAATCTTTCAAAATTAGCTACAGCACTTATTTTTTGTTACAAAGCATCAAGTTTCTGCCTCGCTTAAAGTTCGAGCACAAAGGCTAAACGTCATAACCATATTCCATCTTATTCCAGCAGCGGTTCCATCACAAAACATTTTACTTTGAGGAAAGCGAGAAAATTAGTTTATAATACAAATTGCAGAGACACTCAGTGCTGGGAGACAGTGAATAAGCTTGCCACGACCTCGTTTCACACGTTTGATGCGAAGTTCTAGCGAAGAGATTTGAGAGAGGCTTGAGTACAATTACTAGTTGTTTGTGTTCCTGAAATTGTGTGGATTAGCTTGTAAATACGAGTATACTGACATTAACATAGTATTACAATATTAATCTTGATAATTTCTCAAATCAATTTTACATAAAAAATGAGAGTAATGCAATTATATTATTTATTTTATATACATTTCACTCATCCCATTTAACTTCAGCAGAATTTGATTTGAATTTGTCTTGACATGAATATATTAATTATAGGTAGGTAATTTTTGTAACATTTTTTTTTCTACTACTAAAAATTTGACCAGCAGAGCGAGTAATCACACGCATTATACGAGTATGTATATTATTTATTATATATTATATATTATACGTGATACTCTGCCTTAATGTGGAGCATGCCTTGTCTGGAATGACTGATTCATAAAGAGGCTGCTGAGACACACTTGTTAGGTGCTCAAAGACAGATTATCGGCAGATTTTTGAGGTTGGTTGCCATTTTGGTCAGCCAGGCGAGCACTAACCTAACCTAACACCATGCAAATATGATATACAGAGATCCACAATAGATATACGATATAGCTGCAAAGTGAATTATTTTAATAAATCAAACAAACTTTTTTTTAAATTAGGCGAAAACTTCTACGTTAACGAGCCAACTTAGTCACTGACTAAAATGTAAATTAAATGAAAAGCATTTATTCACAAAGCAACCTTTGTACGGTATTTTGCGAGCAAAGTTAGCGATATTACACGCCGGTGCAACGCCTGGTGCAAACAAGGGCCTGGGAAAGAAAATTACTAAAAACATAATTTTAAAATGGTCTAACTTTACTAAACGTATTTAAAATAGTACTTAAATGTGTAGAGATCATACCATATTAACGAGACTATACTACTAAGACTGCGCTTTTCGTCTAATAATAATTATGTCAATAGGCTATGTATAATAGTACCAAGTAAACAGTTGAAATTTTCACAAATGATGTATTCCCAATTCCGCTATAACAACAATTCAAAAAAATCATAAACATATATTTTTTTCAAATCTTTTCGCTTTCGTGTTAATGCAGATTCCTCTTACTAATTATTGACCAAATAAGTTAGAATTAAAGTTTTGTGTGTTTTCTACCAAAAATAACGCACCGTACGCAGAAATATAGCAAAAGCCAAATCGTTACGTTTAAAATTTGTATATAAAGGTAAAGTTAGAGATATATTGAAATTTAATTATCGTAGACGATCCGTAGCTGCGTAGCACTCTGTAGCCACCGGCGTAGCACATTTCCCACAGCGTTTCCACAATTCAAGCCACTACGCGAGCTAATATTACCTGACATAGTTTGCCTAGTTGCTTTTCGCGAAGGCCATTTTACTCCCGTTGTAAGGGAGTCCTTCTCTTTTCCTGGAAAACTTATCTTTCTCCCTTTCCCCCTCGGCTATGATTGAGCACCCGCACAAGAACCGCTGCTGGCTAAAGATTATAACTTTTCTTCAAACCGAAGTTACATTTTATATAGGCCATTACGACCTGGGATTTCTTTTCACTTGTTGAGTATAATGTGATTTTATGCTGTGTATAGATTATTCTGGCTTCGGGACCTTTAGTGGCTTTCTAGTAATCGTTTATATTTTTAGTCTAGCTGATACGATAGACGTTATTCTGTCCAAATTATTAAACAGATATTGTTTTCTTATTATAGAATCATACACTATTTTTGTAACAAACATTTTGTTTTTATCTTACAATCATTCAATTTACGTGTACTTAAGTGGTCAATTTACATAATTGTTATCACGCTTTTCTTAATTTTTCATTATCATATATTATTGATTTTGAATTCAGAATCTTTATATCAATAGTCTAGTTTCAAAACTAGACCACAACCTATCGAGTTAACTAACTTTTATACAAACCTAGTAACGGCTATTATATTTATGTACCTACTTAACAATTGGATTTAACAAAAAGCGGCCGTTATCTAACCCCAGGCTTACCCGATAAGCCTACAATTTACGACCACATCAATTCCGTTTATTTTGATTTTTACTGCGGCACCAATATCACCAGCCTCGTTTGTTCTCTGGAAAACGCCACCAACGTAATATAAACTCAATCGGGGTCTACTTCGAGCATACGCGATAAAAAACATTAGCATACGGTGCCAACGTTATATCCTAACGCGTTTTGTATTTGAAAATAACACAAAGCACCCGTGGCTTACGAAAACATCGGTTCAGCAAATATCGACTTTGTGCCCTTGGCAACTATGCCTCAATAAACCTGAATACCCTTTTCTGTTGAGCGACATTACGCCCTAACCTCAAGCGATAGGGTTTGTTATTAAAATGTCAGCGATACATGATCGATTACAAATTGATTCATTGTGTACCTAATTACGGGAGCCGAAGGTAGCTTTTACTTTAAACGCGGCGGGAGGTTGATTTTGTTATAAATTGTGTCGTATTGCTGCTGTGTTAGAGTAGTGAGCAGTTTGTAGGCTTTAGGAGCGGCTTAGACCGAGCGGGGTGGGGCGGCACCCGCGGCGTCTACGTAAGGTCAAATGTAAAGTTTACCTTTACCCTCTAAAGAGAACTTCTATTACGCAGTTCTATTGGCTTAAGATAAGAGCTGTTCACGGTAATTTTGTACATCAAATGAAGAGGCCTTCTGATTATGTTATAAACATGTTTACGATAATCAAATTTCTCAGTACTGAGAGCAAAAATTCCGATAAGAGTGCCGCATATACCTCGATTCAATAAAGTTCGCTTCCTCTTGCTCACACTCATTGAGTTATGAACAAGTGAGAAGACATGAACTCTCGAATGTTTTCTTTATTGACTTGCTTTATACACCCAATCTGATACGGAACAAAAAAAAGCAATCTCGCAAAGGAAATTAGCATATCTAATCTGGCACGCTTCTGTTTCCATTTTCATAATATAATTATTGACAAAGCGAACAGAAGAAGAAAAAGTAAAGCTTGAAAGCATAATAATATAATTCAACGTTGTTCAATTCTGGCCACCAACACATTTATCTGCCCTATTGGCCTGTATTGCGAAGACTCAAGCTTTAAAATGGCCTTTCGGCTTTACTAAATGTACTGTGATTTTTCTTTGTTCGGTCTGACATCGATGGATGTCAATTCATCGGGAAAACGAAGGAAATGGCTTCCTTTTATGAGAGAAATAGGGCTTTTTAATGTTTCCCAAGCCAGTGTGCCTCGGCCAGAGTATTATTATACTCGTGTAGCGAAGGGAATTCGGCTCGAATGATGAATCACTAAAGTTTCCCTTTGTTGAAATATTTGACGTGGCAAGGTAATCGATCTCGAGATTAGATGTAATAGATAGCTCTACAGTTTATTGATTTGATTTTCATTAGGCACGCTTTGTAAGGAAGACAGAGTTTTACTTGAACATATTGCTTACAATTATACTGTTCATGTTTTGCATAGTGGAGGTAGCAACCACCCCCTCAAGTTGATACATCTGTTATCTGTGTGTTCTGGCAGTCTCCTTGAGAACCAGTTATTCCAGCATAGATATGCTCCACCCTAGGTAAGAAGTCGCTAATCTGTGTAGTTACGCACCCTGTTGGTCAAATGCCTATCTGTACTCTGTAAAAAAAAATGAAGTTAGCATTTAGACACCACTTACGAGTAGTAAGTATAGTGGCTTAGCGTCCTATTAATGATCTTTTAGATATGACGTTGCGATAAAAAAGTAGTTTTAGAAGTAGAACTTAGAACGACATCAATGTAACAAATATCTTTTACAGTGATGAAATAAGTAGGTAAATAATATTTACTCTTATTCGCTGACCTATTTTGTTGCTGTCATATTCTGTGATTTGCTCTCTGATCCAGCTCAATGGTTTAACAATCTCGTTTTATGTTTGGAATATTTCATCTGAACAAAATTCGAAAATTGGATGAAGAAAGAAGATAACATAGTTCTATGACATGGTTTCATCAGAGATATTTGATTTACGTTAAAATAATGGAGTGGGCAAGGGTTTAGCTGTTTACAAATACAATCAATCACTATGCAGCCGTGTCCTGGCTAAAATGATTATCTATGTAATCTATGTGTGTATGACGATTATCTTGGTAAAATTGTTTAAAACGTTAAAACTTTAAGTCATTATAATTTAAGCACGGCAGTATAAAGTTAAATTAAAATTTAGAAATCTCCCAGATTTGTGTAGTGGTGTATCTTTGATTTGATATTTACGGTAATTCATGTTTTATAGCCCTTTTATTTGATTTGATGGTATTTCGACAAAATGTATTCATCCATCTTGTCTTGGACCAATTTCCATATTATTATGATTATTATTAATATTAATAATATTAATTGCATCCACGACTAACATATAATAAACAAAACAGTTTTTCTGTTCCTAAGGTACGACGTAACAGACAGATACGCCCATAAACACGTCTTATACCACCCGTCGTTTTTGCATCAGGGTTTAAAAAGACGTATCCAGTCATTATTCACTAATAGCCTTACAGACTTTGCGCGCCATATTGGTTCCTGACACCCAACACGGACATTCATCCAGCCTTCCTAGGTATAATTTATCTTCAGCTAGACTTGTGATTTATAGTCTAGGAGTCGGAAGCATAAATTATAGTCCAAGAGCAACCGGCTGATCGCGATCGTGACTGAAATAAGTCGCACTTTTATACATATTTCATTCGGATTAGG
Organism: Mellilla xanthometata; assembly: GCA_035578125.1. Lineage (NCBI taxonomy): Eukaryota > Metazoa > Arthropoda > Insecta > Lepidoptera > Geometridae > Mellilla > Mellilla xanthometata. Next base: position 10,693,852 of record JAPUBQ010000010.1, read on the forward strand.
ACCCGTTTCACGCAGGAATAGGGACCCTTTTGGGGATAAAGTGCGGGAATCGTCATTTTGAAAAGCCCAAATATTGTGTTAGGTACTTAGGCTACTAACAATGTGCCGAAGATATAAGCCCGGACTGAACAAATAAATAATATAAAGTTTGTGGGCGTAGCTAAAACTTTTGTTGTTTATTTTTGCCAGTAAAAAAGAAAAATATAGATATTTTTGTCATTATTTTATCGGTATTGACAAAGCACAATGATACGATTCGTACTTTTAAAACAAAGCTGTCAGAATGCTATATTGTAGATCTTACCTAATCCTACTTTCTTTTAAATAATAAGCATATCTACATAATATATTATAAGCGCTATTCAAATCTTACGTAAACAACAAAAACAATAAAGATTGACCAAGCAACATGAATTTCTTGATTACAATCTCTTTCTCGAATTGGAATACATATGACGCAATTATGATTTTAAACCTAGCCGCGCCCCGTGATGCTATGCATATTTTAAAATAACACATAAAATAACTTTAAATAAATGTAAATACGGATCTATTCAATAATATTAATCCTAGATAAAAGTTGTCAAATCTCAAAAATCAACAAATTTGTTTAGTTGTTTGTAAAAGACTGAAACTTGTGTGAGAAAGTGTAACATTCAATCCAACGAGAAATTTTAGATTTATGCCTTGGAAAGTTCGAATTTAAAATTATATTATATCATCGTTAAGTAATTGGAACGGGTGACCCGTTTTGCATTAATGCTTATCCGTTTTTTTTCTAGAAAAATAGTTTTTAAACTTATTATAAAAATAAATTGTTTCTATGTATATATTAGAGAGATTTTTTTCATTGTCTAATGAATCCTTATCAATCCGCTTCTCTTTAATTTTAGTCCATACTTCTATTGCCTAACTCATTTCAAAGAGAATCCAAACACTCAAACAATGCGTTCATTGGTATTCAAGCTCAACGGTTTCACAACTCTGAAGCTAGATTACATAACTTTGCAAAAGAACCTCCACTCTCAGATTATGTAGATTCATGCCGCGAAATGCTTCAAGGTAAGTTTCGTGGATCAAATAAATTAGAAAGGTATTTTAGAGAACTTTAGGACTAACAGAGCAAAGGATGCTAGTAAATAGAAGCATTTAGAGACATATTGCTACATGACTGATTGGTATAGTATATTGCTACATGACTGATAGATATATATATTGCTACATGACTAATAGATATACGAGTATATTGCTTCATGATTAGTCCAGTTTACTGATCCTGTTTGAAATAGGCCACTAGTTAAACAACACTTTTAGTTGAAACATTCAGCAATATCTACGAAAGTGTCTCTTATAGCTAGTATCAATTTATCAACAAAATCTAATTCTCAACATAACAAGTTTTAAGCAAAGCGTGTTATTGCATCTCCAGAAGTAAACTATTCTGTGTCAACGTTTCAAGTTAATTATGTATAAGCTTTAAGCTCCATCTTCCAAGTATCTGGTATCTCTGTTTGTCAGTATAACTTACTCTAACTATCTGAGTTGCCGCTAAGAGGTATTTCACTAGAAATACTTCGCTGCTAGAAATCTCTTCAAGATATTGCGAAAAGTTCTGGTGAAAGAGACCTTTTAATTGAGATTTATAAAATCTCTTTAGTGTCTCAGACATTACTCGTATTTCTCAACAATTACTCTGAAATATTAATTATGTAAGTAATATAATTGTAAGCAGCTTTTTACTGGAAGATCTTATTTGCATAATATTCCTAGATTAGGTAATCACTGTTAGGTAATCACATTAGTAATCACAAATACAAATCCTACTAATATAATAAATGCGAATGTGTGTGTGTGTGTGTGTGTGTGTGTATGTTTGTAACTTTTTCACGCTTAAACGCGGCCCGCGGTTGAACCCATTTTCATGAAATTTGGTTTGAAGGTAGCTTAGACACACAGGTTACTTTTTACCCGGATTAACGTGGGTAAGACTTGGGGGCGCAGCTAGTAATAAATAAATTAACATTTTCAAGTCTGTCAATACTTTGGTAAGTATTTTTTGCAGGTTCTAAAACTAGTTCTAAGCCAGAGTCTTCCCACGGCAAAGCGTACTACGAACACATTTTTTTTACTCGAGCCTTCGTAAGAAAACAACTGGTTTACACTTTTTTCATCGCCACTACCTGTCTAACAGCGTTATATGCAAGTACAGTTACGAGCTGCATTGCTTACATGCTAATTTAATGATCTGCGCGACCCACGCCTCTCCCACGCACCTTACTTGCAATCCGTCGCAGATTACACTCCAGTTACTTGCCTCGTTTAGATTGGTATTTATAAGGACAGTTGTTGAACTGGTGAGCTTTTGTTACACTATTTATGGTTCTTGTTGTGTATGTCGTTTTGTTTCTGCGTGTTTCTGAAGTATTTGAATTTATATTTGTATCAAATTGATTTTAAAAGGGCTGTGTGTGCTGACATTTTCAGGGGAATGACCAAATATCATGCTTAAAATTGTCTGACGATGCGTCATGTTGTTAGGAGAGATCGGATATTTCGTAACATGCCAATTAAAATAGTTTGCAAATTGAAAATAACTAGAATTTTCCGAAAAACTACGTATTTCTTTCCAATAAACGGTTTATCGTTCCAAAAATCCACGAATATGAGTTTACAAATATCCCCGAGCAGCGGAATATCATTTTATGAACATTGTTCGAGGCAAGCTATCGCTAGCGGCGGATATAGAGAAGTGAAATATTAAATTTCAACTAACCAAGCTCTGGACAAACTGCAATTAAAATACCGGCTCGCACCGGGCGTAATCCCGGGTAAAGCGGGATGAGCTCGTAACCCGGATGGAGCTAAATAAAACCAGTGCAGTAATGTCAATTTCGTCGTGCTTTCGTGCTTTGACCGAAAGTTAATTATAATGGCTATGAAAACTCCCCGTGGACGGAACGCGACGCTTCTAAATCGCTCTGGCCTTTTTAAGCGTGAGCTTGGGTGTTTTAATTACTTTTCAGCAAAAAATTGGGAGAATTGCATTTTGAGATCATAAATTACATACACTGGAGTTTCGCTTTGAAGCCATAAATAACAACTTTTAAGCGCACATTGGCAAATCGAAAGTTTCACTCTGTTATATGGATATGTGACTAACAATTCCTTTCTCTACAGAACTTGGAATAGTCGACGTGACAAACCTGTATTTGAATAGCGCGATTGTCCAAGACTATAAATAACTACTCGCGATTTGCTTTAAACAAAGGTTTATTTCACTGACTCGGTCTATCAATCTAAATACAGTCCCAACCGGTCTAGTCAGGCAATGGAGTCTAGAAATCTGGATTCACTCCCACACTGCATTCGTGTATACTCGGAAACAAATGCAAACTAAACACTCTACTACTAAGTATCGAACGTAAAATCTCTGACAAATAGGTGGCTAGATTTTTTCTTTATTTTCATAAATACAATAATTCATACAAAGTTAATAAATAGTAATAAATAAATCAAATAAAAATATTTGTTACTAAAATGCATTCAGCATTTAAAAAAAAAAAATTATCCATAAAATTTTCAAAAATATTATAATGTAAAAGTAATTACTAGATTAGTACCAAGAATAACAAGTATTACCATGGTATATATATCTAAAATTTTAGTATTAGCTTCTGCCTACTTCATACGTCGTTATATCTATACTCTATACAAGATTTTATAGTCAAAGTTTTAACTATCCCGTCTCGAGGTTTTATACTCCTAGTTTCTGCTGGCTTGTATGTGAGATCTTGAAACTTGAATGTTGTTTTGGGTTCATCATACGTGAAACATGTACACAAAACAACACTGTTAAGTTAAGATAGGTCGTAAAAGATCGCCCCGTCGACCCTCTTACTAACGACCCAACCTTGCTGTTTCTGTTACCTTTAACTTACTCGTATATTAAGGAGTTAAAGTAATTTTCGGTATCCAAAGCTTGGTTTGGTTCAAGTAACTGTCGACCCAGCCAAGCTACTTAGGCGAAATTTTTACTCTTCACAGCTAGACATTTGATCTGCGGTGCGCGTCAGCACGCAAGTAAGTGATATTCTGGCCAGTTCAAATAAAGTAACTGTTGACCCAGCCAAGCTACTTAAGCGAATTTTTACACGCTTTATAATAGCTTCACCTGTATGTTTGTAACCGACTTCTTTGGGCGCAATTTTGACCCACTTTAAACGGCCAGATTTCGTTGACTTTGTAGATTTATTGAGGACCGATGACAATACACTAATTTGATAAAATTATTACATTTTTTTGTATTTCTGTTTGTATGTTTGTTTGTAACCTTTGGGCGCGATTTTGACCCACTTAAAACGGCCAGATAAGCGTGTTTTTTTAGTTTTTTAAACTACTATTATTTACTTATTACAACTACTGCGATTTGAATATTTTTACAAAATAGTTATTCAGCGATATAATATGCCTTGTCTAGTTTAAATTTCCCAAACTTTGTAAATATTTAAGGATAATAAATGATTGTTTTATTGATTTTATTCTATGATTTCTCGTAGTTACACTTTATTTGATTTTTTTAACCTTTACTCGTAAGAATTTGTTTGAAGATGGAGTTTTATGTGTGGGATGAGTATTTTATCCCGCATCGTGTGGGAGGTGCCGGAACGATAAGTTAGAAGTTTATTGGAAAGCTTCTTTGAGCGGGCTGTAGAGTATTTAGATCGTATATTTTGTTCTTAGTACGAGATAGTAGATAGTTGCTATTTTATATTGAATTTATGGCGTTATGGTTTGGTCTATTTATTTTAAAATATGTTCAAATTCTAATACAGAGGCCTGGTAGCTACAAACATAATGTCTAAAGTTTTAGCGTATTTCTTAACGCCATTTTTGATTTTTTTCCATTTAGATACTTCAATATGTCTATATATCGATAACTTTATAACTATATACGTCTAAGTGTACTATACTTAGGTATGTAAATGATTTGATTGACAAATTAATAAGTTTGTTGTTTAAATGTACATAGCATAATTATTTGTGTCAGTTAACTTTATACTTATTTATTTATTTTATTTGTGTATAACTGCGTGCCTGAATATGAAATACATGAAAAGCTAGGTATGTAATTTGTAGATAGGTATGTTTACGAAACTAGTGCACAGTTTGCGGTCAAACCCACTAATTGGTGGTCAAAGCAACAGAATATACCCGTAGGATATATAGATAATTGATTTTCCGTCGAAACCACACAACAACACAATATGACATCGTAATTTTGAAGACTCTTTATACGAAAATCCATTACATGAAATGCTCTTTATTAACAAAGCATTTCGTATAATCGATTTCAATCAATTTTACTCCACAGAGGTTTATGAAAAATAAGCTGTAAGCACGAACGACACATAACGTTTCGCTTGAAGCCCCCAAAACAGATAATACTGCTGCGACGTGCAAAGAAAAATACTTAAAAGTGCCGTTATATTTTGTTGCAGTCACCCCTGAAGGTACGCTCATACCAATCTTGAGAGAAAAAACACGAGGATATTGGAAGTGTCTGTAGGGGCTTATTAAACCCCTGCATCTACGGCGCCTTAGATTAATACTTGCAGGTACACCATAATCAACCTAACGTAGGGATGAGAATTTTTTATCGATAAAAACACTTCCTACCAATATTATAAATGCGAAAGTTAGTATGTGAGTGTGTATGTTTGTTACTTCTTCCCACTCAAACGGCTGAATTGATTTCGATAAAATTTGGTATGGATATAGATAAGACCCTGGATTAACACATAGCACTTTAGGTATTCCGGATTAACAAGGACAAACCGCGGGGCACAGCTAGTAAATTTATAATATACACAAGTACATCTACTAGTATAATTATATATACTGACCTAGTGTGTAAGGCGCAGCGCACTATTGGCTACTTTACACGCATTAAGCAAACCATACATGTCTTATACAAATGTACAAGTAGCTGTAAACCTAAATTTCCTGTACAATAAAAATCATTTTTTCAAATCTTTTTCCATATTTTACTACTAATTAAAAATGTTAAGTTAATATTTTTAGTGTTTGAAGTGTAATTTGCTTTCATACGATAAAAATATTGAAGAAAATGCAGCTTGTATTGATTACGAGTATATAAAGGTTAACATAACAACCTTTTAAGTTCTATCTATTTATACTTACAAGTACCAGAATCCTATCCAATACTAGAAGGACGTCTGTAGGTGAACTCAAGTTGAGTGAAACGTTCTCATAATTTAAGCATTAAATTTTCTTGTAAACTCGTTACTATGATAAATTTATTTATGTAAATTAATGTTTTTACGAGTACGTTGAAACCCGCTGGGAAAGACTCCTAGATTATTTCTGTCAACTTTAAATTTTCGGAACTTTTGCTTAATTTTATTAGAGTATAAAAATGCGTATCTAAGCTTTATACTTACTGTTACTTTAAATTACTGCTTATTCAAATATTACAAATTGAAAATTATTTATGAATATTTGTTACATACTTTTCCAAGACTTAATAATTGGCAAACGATACTTCTGATTTTAATTAGTCACGTTTGAAATTATAGCTGGAACTAACTATCAATATTTAAACGCATTGCTTGGCAATTGAGATATTAGATATTAGTATCATCTAACAAGCTACGCAATTATCCGCAGTTCGTATTGTGTAGGTCTGTGTAATAATGTCAAAAAATACCAACATAAAAATCGTAGAAATAAATCTTTAAAAAAGTATAAATATTAATCGTGACTAAAACATAAAAAATAATAAAGAAGTAAAAATTCAAGTTAGTTGATAGTGTATTTTTTTTCACTAGTATCGTTTTCGCTATTTACTCGAAAAATACAATGTATCGAATGTATCGATATCTGCTTAGCCATCTCTAACGATTTCTTTTTGCTGAGAGCCAAAGAATTTCTCATTTGGCGGCGACACGGGCCGTGCACTACCGACGAGAAAACAGAAAAAGGATAATTCCGAACCACGAAAAGTTTTCCCATTTTCCCCTATTTCCTTGCACAATGTTGCCTCACCGCAAAACGCTAACACATTATAAGTATGCGTATTATTCGCAGTTCCATTCCCTGATTGAATAAGTTTGGAAGGAAAATTTGTGCAAGCAACCCAAACACGAAATAATAGAACCCGGTTTAGTTCTGTGGGGTTTGCAGGAATTTGACCGCATCCTATGGAGTTTGGACGAAGGGTAAATGCTATGTCAGACATTCCTGGAACGAAAGGGTGCCAGTAAAATCGCAGAAATATCGAAACAGTTTGGTCAGTCAAATAGATCTAACCTAGCGAAATCTATAATGGCAGTCGATAATCCTGCTACGAACTATACGAATTGCTGAGCTCTATTGCCGATAGTTCCAAAGGCATCGAAAAAATCCGATAAAATATTTCGAATAAATAATTAATCCGATAAATCTTAGAAGCCAAAGCTTTAAGTTACAAAAGTTCTTTAAACCTTTACTTAGACTAGAAAATATGTCTGCTTAGTGTTATAAATATTACTCCAAAAAGTATCAAAACCAATGCATAAAAATAAAACCTAGCAAACAAAACTAATCTGGAAAGATTTTCGCTTTTTACTCGCCAACTCAGAAACGGAAATGCAGACGGTTGCCGTTCTCACAACTTAAACAATAAGTTTTGACAGAAGTAAACAAACAACTAAGCGTGAAAACCGCAAATTAAAGCAATCCAACGGTGCGCGGAACTTGTCCGCAGTTTGCGGAGATTTATGGTGACAGCGGCGGCATTGGGCTCGATGCGCCGCTACTGGCTTTGTGTCGGCGGTGACCATAAAATACTGCACTTTGCGGACGTTGATGATGACTGACATTGGCCGATCTATTCTGCTTTAGGACGTGTCCTTGTCATGCAATTTGGTAGATACCGTTTAATTTAACATTCTGGTACTCGTACCTACCATTAAAATGTTTTAAATGGAACTGTTAATCCTATTTTAAGATGTCATTAAAAATAATGTACTCGTACTTACCTGTATGTGTATATTAGCAGCACTACATATAAACAGAAACCAATTATTAGTTAGGCTATTTTATAGTTGAGTTTCTATTAAACTGGTAGGTACTTCTAATAGAATATTCCAAATAGAACGAAAAACCAGTTGAAAACTCAAATAAAACCAGATAGGTCAGGTAGTGAATAGCAGTTTAGTACCAAATAACCCTATTGAAATCGTGGAGCGATGGTCATATTTCAATGCAGAAACAAACCGAATCCGACTATGAAATTTTATGGGAAAAGTCTAGACTGAAGTCATAAATTTACCTCCAAATGGACGCACTTACAACTAACTGTGAACGTTCTACTGCTATTGTTTGATCTGGAATGTCTTGAACAGCAATTTATTGGGAAGCAGGTAAAATGTACGGGAGATCGAATATAATATAATCTTGAGTATATTATTATTTTGAGGGAGTAGCCCCGGTGAGTGAGAAAATAAAGAGTGAAGGTTAGCGTGGTATGAGCATGTGATGCGTAGAGAGGAGACGCATGTTACTAGGAGATGTATGGATATTGTAGTGCTAGGAAGAAGAGCAAGAAGCCGACCGAAGAAGACATGGATGGAATATATGAATAAGAACACAAGAGCGAAAGAACTGAGTGTGGAGATGAAGAAGATTTGCTGTGCCGACCCTACCTAAGTGGGATAAGGCAAGGAGGAAGAAGCATGTTAGTCAAAAAGGTTAATAAAACAAAACAAAATGTATTACGAAATACATATATCGTCCACGCTTTGAAATTGTTCGCCAATTACGCCGATTTCACGAGTATGAAATACGATATGAATACAAATAGCGATGTGCAGTATTTTAAAATAGGGTATTTACAAGTGCCCTATATTATCATAATATCTATGCGTACATGGAGCACTACACCAGATAGGACCTTTGACGCGTCGCGTCGTGCTGCACCGCAAAAATTTGTCGCGCGGCAGAAAAACGTGTGGAAACGGTGTGGAAGACTTACAAACAACAAATCTACCGTAGCGTACCGTTGGCTATATTCTGAGGCACACCAACCATCAGCAGCCGAAAAAAATACCTGGTTAATAAGTTAGTTACGAACGAGTACACTTTCACAAACAGAAAATAAAACACTTAAGCAAATCCAGATTTTAAATTAATTCAATTTAACATCATTTACACGCAATCGGCGTTAATTAAACAGGCTATTAGTGAAAATGATTGATGATTCCATTGTGAATAGATAATTGCAATTAATTTGTTGCGAGTTGATATTCAATTAAATTGTTTAAATAATACATTAGAGCTCCAATGCTACAATTATTAATTATAATCAAAGTGGAAGATACAATTTATTAACTATTTAGGACTAAAATCATTGTTATATTTGCAGAAAATAATTTAATTCAGGTAATAAAGGCCACTGTTCTTATTTTCACACAGCCTCGTTTTTAAACAAAAAAGAAGCGCTTGCTATTTAGTATGCCGTGTAAATACAGCGACAAAAGAGTCTGAAAAACACTGAAAACAGATACTCCTAAAACAGAAAAAGTAAAAATAACCTGCGCAAAAACTGTGGGACAGTATGGAACGAAATAGAAGAGAAAGGGGAATAGGTACGTGCCGACCCCGGTCATCCGGATTGCAAAGAAAAAGGTTTTATACTGCGGCAATTAAAAATACCTCCGTTCTGGGTTTACACCCCTGAGACATATAATTTTGGTACAAGGATTATTTCAACAAAATATCACAAAACCTTGAATTTGTTTTGAAATTTCTCTCGAGTATTTGTTTCGGCAATGCTTCTTTGTGATGTTTCTTTTATTATTTCAAAATATTAAAACATGTGTATAATATTTAATGCTAATCTCATTTTTTATCTGAGATATCAACATTGACGACCTCGTTGGCGTAATGGTTACGATGCTGGACTGCCAACCAGAGGGTCCCGGGTTTGATTCCCAGCACGTCCAAACGTTAAATATGTATCTATATAAAGTACTTATATATGTATATCAGTTGTGTTAGCAACCATAATACAAACTAAAAATGATTTAGTATGGGGCTAACCAGCCGTGTGTGAAATGTGTTCTGATAAAAAAATAACATTTTGGCGAACCTGACTTACTAGCTGATTAAGCATCTTTTAGGCTGAGAAAGGCAATTGAGGTCATATATTCTCGCAGCAAACTAAACTTGGTTCAGTAAAAGGTTTCAGAGTTATAAAGGGAATGCCCAGCCCTGCAGTAAATGAGCTGTAAAGGACAACCTTTGCCTGTTCTATTGTTACCTTCATATGTCAAGAGCTGTTCATTTACATGCAAATATAAAACGTTAACTTGCGTTATAGTCTCTCTATTTGTATCATAGTATCTTGTTGTAATTAACAATCAGGATCTTCGTCTTCTTAAGGCGGGACATAAGCTTAGAAATCCCACCTTCGTTTTACTCTCTACTAACTGTTACCTTAATAATCTGAGTTTAAGTACGTAATTAGGAAATATATTCATAACTACATACCTAAATTTCCAACAAAACCGATCAGTTCTGATTTCGCGAAAATTCGCCAAGTTTGTTATTTGTAACAATGAACACAGTCCGAAAAATATCAAACAAATTCATATTTGGTTCGTGGAATAACGGCTCTATTGGCTCTATAAATGTATCTTTTGTAAATATTTCTGCTTTGATATTTCTATAGACATTTGATGTTATATCAGAGGTTTGTCACAAGCGGTGACAACTGCACACGTTCCTGGCGTATGTGGTGTTTCATATTATAGGTAGGTACAATATAATAAAACTGGCTGTTGAGGAAATAAACCAGGCTTGTATCCAGCGAACTAGAAGAAACGGAAGAGTAACTCCATACAATTGCCCCTTAAAATTTGGATGCCTTAGACGCCACGCAGGCGCGCGGGTACCTGTTTTACCCCGCCCACCGCGGTATTTTACGCGTGGACGGTGGAACCATTTTATCGGCCAAGTTACTATTCTATTTAATCTAGTTCGCTGCTTGTATCCCACGCGCTTTCGTTTTTATCAGCCCTTAGAAATTTAAGAAACATTTACCTACAAAGGCACGAGTGTGTTATGACCTTTACAAATTTAACATCAAGCAAGATTCGTTTTAAAATAATTGGTGATTAGATCCAAAATAGATATCATGTTTACTTACGATCATTAAATAAATGCTCGTATGTTTCCAGTGATTACTAACTTATACGTTTCTTCAATATTCCTTTAGAGCTATACATGTTTGTGGTACGTAGAAACGCTAATAGCGTATTCTCTTTTGTATAATATGTTACTGAGAAAATGATTTGTGTATTAATTAACCATGTAGTACTCGATTCCTTTATAAAGAAGCCGAATTAACCTAATTTACAGTCTGAGTTTTGCAATCCGAAAAGTCCTAAAGAAAACCTTTAAAGTTAAAACTTGCATAGCATTCATTAATTAAACTAGCTTGTTCTAATGTTTCAAACTAAATAACTTGAGAGAAGACACCTTATCAGACCTTAATTGGTCTATGTACCGTTTTAATTAAATTCAATAAATAAATAAATTAATTAATTCCTGAAATTTCATTGCCAAATTGGCGTATCACTGTGTTATGGATTTGGATTATAGTTGTGCTAGTTCGTTTAACACGATGTTGAACCGAGTTCAGCCTTACCATATTAGTCTAGTCAACAAGTTCAAAAACGTGTTAAATAGACATAAAGCTCCTAAAAATATGTGTCATAGCTCATTCGATTCGGAATGACGTCTAGAAAAATGTTTTTGTTTTATGTTTTTTATTAGCACATAAAAAATTGGGATTGTTATTAAGAAAATAAGATAAAAAAGGTATTTAGTTTTTCGTTAATAACTTTTAAAATAATGATATTTAAGGAATTTTGAAGAAAGAAGAGAAAATTTCCAATAAAAACTATAGAAAAAAATATAGATTTTTAGCGAAGCGCATCAAGTGCGGTAGTAGACATTTGACGAAATGTTTGACGAGCTTTTACATTAATTTATTTCAGCGATTCTAGATTATTTCATTACCTTTATGAAATTTTGTTGTAGTTTTTCGTGAGCACTTATTTCAAAATAAAAGACTGGAGTGAAATTTACGTATCTAATCCGGTTTTTGTACTACAACGATTCTTTAACACTGCATCAAAGACAATGATAAGAAAATGTAGCCTGTCATTTACGCAGGATTAAATAAGATTTTTCCAAATATTCAGCTCTGTTTCCATAGCGCTTTAATCAGAAATAGTTTCATTTTATACCTTATGCATATTAAGGGATGCACATTACAGCCGGCGCGCTATCTGGCGAGATATCATCGCGCTAACGACTCGTCGCCGGTTCTTATTGTGCCTCCCAGCAGTGCAAGATACTGGATGTAGCGGAGGCGCAACGTAACATCTTAATATATATAAATCTCGTGTCACAATGTTTGTCAATGGACTCCTAAACCTAACCGATTATAATAAAATTCGCACACCATGTGCAGTTCGATCCAACTTGAGAGATAGGATAGTGTAAATCTCAAATTATAGTCACAATTTTAATTTATTGCTTATTATTGTCTGTTATTATTTGACAGTCACAATTATCTGTTAACTCAAAAACAATTACCTTTCGACTGAGTAAGAAATCAATAGATGGCGTTGCTATGGTAAATCTACGAACGTGTCATATAAGCTACACTATCTATTTTTCATACACCTAAGTGAGGCAAAACAACGTTTGCCGGGTCAGCTAGTATATTATAAGTATTTACACACATATTTATGTTTTTAATGGTGGCGCTTGACATCGTTATTCATATTCGCGTATTTATAATATTTTTCGAGCAACTACGATTCATGAACGTACCGTACAGTCCGAACTAATATATCCAACTGCCGTCAGAGACACAGCTTTTTCCCGGCATGTCACCAGACGTTGATATTTTTGTTGACAGCGAAATAAGTTTAACACATCCAAGTATGTGAATGATGTGTGTGTATTTTAGATGCCAACTAAGTTAAAATGAATCCAAATTATAAAACTTCTGTATATCATATCAGCAATAGCCAATTGAGTTTAAATTATTTACTAGGTATTATTAATACTGGATACGCCCGCGTCAAACTGGAATAAAAGTAGCCTAAGTGTTAATTAGGGCTTAATCTCAATATCAAATTTCATCAAAATCGGTTCTGGCGTTTAAGCGCAAAGAAGTAACAACACTTACATATAAACTTTCGCCTTTACAATATTATCTTATATATCAAATGTCCATGTCACAGTGTTAGTTACCGTACTCCTCCGAAACGGCTTGACTGATTTTTACCAAATTTCATATCCATATTTAGTAGGTCTGAGATTCAGCTATCATCTATTTTTTAAGGCAAAACAATATCGGCCGGGTCAGCTAGTACTACATAAAGTTAGTAATATGACAAAAAGTTTGCTAACGTGGTTCCGCTCTTAGTTTGTCCCTTACACTCTCTCTCTCCTTTGTACCAAGAACGCCTGCAGTGATTTATGTTCCCTCCATCTCGGTAATGAGGCCCCATCGAATACATAAACACGGCGACTAATAACGATAGATAAACTCGATATAACACCAGTCTGATACAGGGTTATTTAGAAAGACTTAGAAATTTTAAAAATAATATTCAAACAGTATGTTTACCAAAGGATGTACTCGTATCTATAGAATAAAAGGCACAATAAAAAGTATTGCTAATAATTATATTTATTGTGGTACAATTAAATAAACAGAAATTACATAATACCTGCAATAACAAGAAAATCTGGTGATTTGTAAAAAAACCGCGGAAAATTATATAAAAATGCTAGTTGATACCTACGGTATCTAATCTGTAGTTCTGCCATGATGAGGTAACTAACTGAAACACACGTGATTTTATAATATTAAATGTATAGGATATAAATAATGTCATTCAAATTCATTTTTTAATCAAGAAACGAAGACTCACATACTAAATTACTGGTACAATTTTATTTTACTGATACAAAATGTCAAACAAAATAAAATGTCAGAAGAAGGAGAATTACAATTAACAATTTATATCTACAATCTTACATGATTTCTAATCTTGACATTAAATAATTATTAATATTCAATTCGTCTATGATATGAAAATGGGAAGGAGGAATTATGAATATGTATGTAAATATTTTGAGGAGACCACTGATACTGCCATTCCACGGCATTCTTCTGTGCATTTTTTTGCCCTAACCCTGTATTTACATTAATTTGATAGATACACTCAATTTAACGCCACTATAAACGACCATGTAGCGTAATAGCACCACTTAGAGTCGATAGCGCCGATTGCTTGAGGTTTATTGAGCGATTTTTTATAGTGCAACGTAATCTAACGCTTCATTTCTGTGGTGTTTTAGATAAATATAATGTTTTATTTCTAAAGTATTGATAACGCTTTGACCCAGAGAGATCAGGGTAGTTAACTAGTTACCTCAAAGAGTTTATACATCTGTTTATCTTTGAACTTTTCCTACTAGGTGGGGCCTGCAAGCCTTTCTATTCCATACTATTCAGTTAGTCATTATTTCCAAAATTTCTCCCTTTTCTTTTTAGATTTTATATATACTTTATTTTATTATACACCGAACAAAAAATATGAATGCTCTCCAACCTAATTCAAGAGTCGTAGAATTTTTCAGTTATTACCACTACATATCTTATTTTCGATTGATAAGTTCTCTTATGATTACAGTTTACTTTATGAAAAGTTACGTTGTAAAAGCATGTTTATCTAGAAGACGCATATTTAATGTACTTTCGAACATGTCCGGATAATCACTTTTGAATCTGAATTTAGCCGTCATAGTATGTAAGCTTTCAGGCTACTCGAGGAAATGTTATCCTTTCCTTCCTACAATTGTAGTGAAAATTGACATTATGATTAATATCATATACTATTGTAATGATATTATAGTACTAGAATATAATTGAAAATTGACATGGATACATATCATATACTTTCGTAATGATATCATATTATTTGACTTGTAACTTTGGTGTTATCAATAAATGATTTGTATTTGTATTTGTATTCTACTAAAATTATAAAAGCGACAATATGTACAAAGATTGTGTTTCTTACTTTTCCGTAATCAAACGGCTGAACCGATGGATGACATTTTGTATGTAAGCTTATACAGTAGATCAACACATACAAGTATGCTACTTTTTATCCCGGACACAGGTATGTAGTCCTATACAAATAAACAACTAAGTAAAACCGTCCACAAGCTTTGTCTATGAATATGAATTCTCTTTTGAATATTATAATTCTAGCTTTTAAAATGAAATACGGACACACGTTGCGCGTTTTTTATGAATTTCTACATATATTCTGTGAGCTTTGCGGTAACGCTGAGCTAATTCAATAAGGATTTTAATTTTTATCATGTTTCGTTGAAATGGCGCAAAGGCTCTATTTTTAAACTGATTAAAAAGCATGACTGTTAGTCTCAGTGGTAAATTTCTCAGCATAATAAAAAAAATACTAAAAATTTTAATGATTAATTTTTGGTTGAATTGCATGAGATTTAAGGCTAAGTGCCGAAAAATCATTGTTTCAGGCTCCCGGTACATAATAATCCAAGTTCCCACAACAGCCTTAAGTCTGGGTCAATCTTTGTCAACAACAATAGATTGCAAAATAGTTTCAGTCTAAAATTTATGTTGATTTGCTTCAAGTCCTACCATTAAAAAGCACTATGACTTAAATTAATTGAGCATTATTAAAGGCAGTTGCTACCAAGTACTGAAATTTTTAATAAAAACAGAAAAAATATAATATTTGAATCGCCATAAAAGCATATTCACACTACCAAGAACTGAACTGAAGCATTACCAAGCTTCACCGACCTCGATTTTAAATTTAAATCTTTTAAATTAAATTCCACATTTTCCGTGAAAAGTGCACATCGGTAAGCTTTTTGTGGCTAAAGTTGAACGTTCCATAAGTGAAAGGTCAGGGGAGGTACTATGCGTTTATTAATAATTTATCTAATCTTTGTCAAGCTAGATATATGTCAGTCAACTACTAGCTCGTTGGGTCGACGACTTACGAAACACCGTAGCCAGGATCTGGATGAGAGCTGTACAAAACCTGATCCAAGATAAATGGCGTACACGAAAAGAAGTCTATGCTCATCAAAGGGCGAGAAATGGCTGAAATGACTATTATGTTCTGATGATGATCTTCTCTTTCATGATAATCTGTACGTAAATGTTTAATTCGGTTCGAGTGATCTAAAAATAAAAACTTTGTTTTTTACTTATAGCCTCGGGATAGCGACCTCTGTTGTTTAAGTTTACTCTTGAAGAAACCTGATAAGCTAATCTATTTTTAAAGTGTTGCAATAAAGGCAACGGTTAGTAAATATGACCGAATATTAGCCAAAAGCAAACGCAAAGAACGAAGCGTTTAATATATTTATTCTGAAGTCTTAGACAAATTGCCATCGTTTCCATTCGATATCGCCGAATGACGTAAATTATAAAAAAGTGACGTAAGCTATCGAAAAACGAAAAACTAGTGAACGTCACGCTCATACATTTTACATCATTTAACGATAGCCAATTGAAGCTATGACCACTTTTCTAGTGCCTCTGTATATGAAACATAAAAGCTTGCACACTAATCCGCGTCGTATCGTCCGGATCTGATGTTTACCTTCTTGACTTCGATTCGCACAGCGCGTTTAGCTCTGGCGAGTGGGCGTTCCCCTCAAAATGTATAGACGTACTTCTTTAAGTACCACGTTGAACGATAAAAAATAATTCGTTTATATTAACTTCGATCTTTAAGTTCTTAATACCCCGTTACGCCTGAGGTCTTATGCAGTTGGCTAGTAGAAACAGAAAATGTAATATTAAATCCATGATGATCAAACTGGTGTTAGTAACCTCAGGGGCATGAATATGTAAAGAGACTAGCGGCGCCCTGTGAAGTTACACTTTAAGATAAGGCAGTCGACAGTTCTTCAGATAACCGAGGCGAGGCGGTGTGGTGTAAGTGAGAAAAGAATAAAATTTACAATTTCTTATTTTCAACTAAATAGAAAACATGATGAACACAAAAATTTGCTTTAAAATAGAAGCAACTTTGAAAGAAATCCACACCGTTGATTGGTGGATCAGGCACATCTTCAACTGGCAAGACAAGGTCTTGGATATCGTCCGAGATAAGGTTTAAACATAAAATGAAAGCGAAAAGCTGGAGACAAATTAGATTAACCATTGCACGTATTTTTCATCTCCTTCACCAACATAATTTTTCTTTTCTTAGAATACGTAGATGAAATCTAGGCTCTGCCTTTTGATCAATAATAATCTTTTGATGAATAATCATAATTTAAATCCATTCTTAATCCGAGCTGTTGAATGAAGAAAATCTGAAATGTCTACAGCTCTAAATAAATAGTATTATGACTTCGTAAGTATTCTATAGATTTCGTCACTGCAAAATAAAACATAAATTTGTTTGTATTTTTATTTATGTAATATGGTTTTGTTTTTTGGTGTGAAACAAAGTTATACACGTGTTGTATTGTATTTTATTGTATACTATAGTAAATCTTAGTACATATGTTGTACTTATATGGTAATAATTGTAAATACTATAATAAAACTTAGCATAATTCCACCGGTGACTCCCACTCCGGTTCGTTTTACAAAAGTTAGCCAAAGCTATTCATCGCGGTAATGCAGCGAGCCTGATAGGGCTTTACACCAGGCGCGAGCAGGGGCAGGTTACTTAATTAGTTTTAGGCTCTTATTTGATATTTTAATATTGTTATTTTAGCATAGTGCATTTTGACTTGACTTACATATAAATAAGAAAATGTTATAGTAAAATTTAGTATGTCTACCATTGAGAAACCTTAGCCAGGCTACCTAGACTTAATTATAAATGGGTGTAGCCTTTGTGATTAATTCGCCGAAGGCAAAGCCTTGAGTTCAGCCTTGACACAAGAGCAGCGAGGTAGAACTATACTAACCAATTACTTATGTATACTGCCTTTAGAAGGTTAAAATGTAAGGGAATAATGGAAGATGAACCCTTTCCTTTCTTGAGACTACATGTGTACTACTGTGACTCGGGACCTTTTCAAGAAGAGAAACATGTGCGACTTGGACATATTTTTTTTTATAGTGTTTCCCTTTATCGTAAAAATTAGTAAAAATTCTACACATCATTTGAAAATGTTAAGTGCAGATCAAATTACACATAGGTGTAAGGCCCATTCAGTCCGGGATTGACAGTCCGTTTTTTGATGTGGTCACACTTGGTCTACTTGCCGACTTACAAATAATGAAAAAAATACTGATGCAAAAAAATATACTTTCAATATTCTATGTCAAACTTTTTCTTAGTTATTTGATTTATAATTCTACACATCATTTGAAAACTCTAAGTGTAGACCAAATTACACATAGGCGTAAGGCCCATGCGGTGCGGAATTGACAAACCGATTTTTTTTTATGTTGTCACACTTGTTCTTCTTGCCGACTTACAAATAATCAAAAAAATACTGTTGCAAAAAGCTTTCAATACTTCTATGTCAAATTTTTTCTTAGTTATTTGATTTATAATTAGTCTAGTATATTATCTTAGTAGGTGTTTTTAAATGTTCTATGCGCGTTTTTTCTCTGTAATTTTAGATAATTTACGAGGTAAAAAATGTTATACTAAGGTTATTTTAGCTATCATTACTAATGTATGTACATACTGAGCAAGGGTTAAATCGCTTTCATCTCATATCATATCCCACATACCCGACTACTTTTTGGCGCGTCTAATGAAAACAATCTTAATCGAGCGCCCTTTTCTTAAATATTTAATTAGGATACTAGGTGCTGTTGAAACGACTTAATTGTGCTAAATATTGTATCAAGTAGACGTTTTGTACGCGAGGAAAATCTTTAGCTCTATTTTCCTTTCAAAATATTAGCACGTTTTGCATGAAATGGGCGAGTAATTAAGTTTTGTGTTGCAATGTTCTAAGTTAATTACTAAATAGTGCAGCAGATGTTCTGATTGCTAGTTTTAATACAGCTGAGTGGGTTTTGGTAGACTAGCGTAGTGGATATTGTATGTTTCAAGCGAGGAAACAACATTTTTATATGGCTTTTATGTGAATAACAGTTACGGCGTATCTTTAGAGAACTTCCGCTTTTCTGAATGTACATTTAGGTTTGTTTTATATTTACTATAATACTAATCATCACTAATAAAAGAAAAGACAATTTGGATTAGTTTTAGATATGAGAAGGAAACTAAGGCTAGTTCAAAAGCTCTAACCTACCACCAATAGGATAGCCCGCCAACATGCTGGCAGCAATATCACGTTGAATGCTGATACCAGGTCTATACCAAGAAAAATAAGGGTGAACATATCAATTCGCGAAATCGCGTGACGATGGATTTGAGGATGTATAGCGTTTAGTTACTCATTCACACTTTATGGATTCAAGTACACACAAACTACTTGTATCCGGATTAACCACGCCTGTAGCTCGGCTAGCTTAGGCGATCTGACGCGATCATTGAAGGTAAGCAACGGTCGATGCGGACGGTGTTTGGATGGGTGACCATGCACAAGACTGTCGTTTTTTTTGTGGCATTTTCATCTGGGCACTACCGTGGGTCGGACACGTTAGATTGCAGGTCCCGGCTGTTAGTCTTAGTACAGGCAGTCGTAAAACCACGTCAGAGGCCTACGGGTTGCATTAAAACTTTCGACATCAGAGCTTGGCCACTAAGCTCACACGAAGAAGAAGAACCTTTGTAATATATTGCTTGTTAAACCACAATTTCTACCAACAACGAGCATTTGCTCGTAAATTTTGTTTTAATTTTTTTCTAAACGAAAACTCATTAGCGAAAACCTCCAAACGAAACACGAGAAGTCGAATCAGGAACGAGATATAAAGTTCATTAAAAATTCACCTCCCGGGATCGGGAACTTACTTTAGGCGTTCATAATCTTGATTCCGTAAGGAGCAAGTTTAATTAAAAATTTCTCGTACAAGTTTGTTAGGGAATAGAGATGCGACCTATCGATAAAATCGATGGTAATTTGTCGATAACATCTGCGGTTATTTGTGGCCTAAGCGATCGATATAATTGCCGTCATCACTGATCGACGCTACGATACGGAATGGTTTGGTTTAATATGTAATTTTGTAACATAAAACTTTAGAAATATCCACACAACATTTCTATTCTTGTGTGTTAGTTGGCTTTTAAATACGCAAACACGCATAGCAACACATTTTTGGCTACTCCCTAAATAGAAACGAGATGATTTTAAATCCTCCAAATATCATAAAGACGTGATAAAGGTTGTGAATGTGTGTAAATAAGGCTGTATGTTTGTTACATTTTCACGTACAAATGACTAAGTCAATATTGATGATTTTTTTTATAGAGAATGTTTACACCTGGTATCTGGTAACAGTTTACACTAAAAATTAAGTAAGTTAAGTTTATTAGTTTAAAATATTAAATAAGCTACCAGAAAAGCTAAAAGAAATAGAAAAAGACAGTATTTTTGAAAATAAATTAAAACTTTTATTGTTACATAAATGCTATTACTCTATTGACGAATTTCTAAACGATAAGGATTTATTTTCTGCATGCAAAAAAACCGGCTCACTCCTCTTGTGTTGCGATACCCGAACAGGGTCCGTTATGAGATACCTACCTTTTAAATGTATAACATCTTAATTATGCCATAACGAAGCAATAAATGTATTTGACTTTGACTACACGCAGATTAAAACGTATGTATTACGAGTAAGTTACTTATGAGTGAGATACCGAGATTGACTTTGATTGAAGACTAACGCGGGTGTGGCAAACCACATAAAAAATAAGTTAATATGTCAATAACTAATATATCCACCAAAAATGTAAGAAGGTTGCAAAAGGGTCACAGGACCTCAAAAGGCCAGCAAGTTCTCATCTCCTGTCAATTTTCTCGTACTCTTAGCAAAGCGCCCTCACCGCCAGTCAAAAGTGTGAAGTTAAAAAGCCGGATAGAGTTTATACAGGGTGGGTGAAGGAAGCCAGTGTGTCAGGGCCACGACGCCCTCGAGATAAGCCAAGTACTTCTTAATGAGGACTTTGAGAACTGCGGCCTGTACCAGCGTGGAAAATTTAAAACGGTTCGCGCAAATAAAACTTGGATGTTTACCAGTAATTTAGTTGCCGACTTTTAACAAGGACTGCTTTTTAGTTTTACTGGTCTAAGAGATTTATTTCGCGTGATTTTTTTTGTTAGAATTAACCAGGCGTCTAAAGCGTTACTGCGTCAACTGACAAATAACTGGTCAAGTGCGAGTTAGCCACTCGTGCTCCCAGTTTCGTTATGTATAAAAAGGGCAAATAAAGAATTTTTTCTTGTAGGGTGACCCTAATATTCATATTGTTAGCAAAATTGACGACATTTCTTTTTTTCCTCTTTTTGGAAAGTATAATTAAACCATGCTTTTAAGTGTATTAAAATATTGTTGTTATGATTATATATCAATAAGAGTTTAAGTACCGACCACAACTTAAAATATTAACTTTGTTTAGGTACCATGCTGACCAGGCGATCCGATACAACCATAAAAAAGATAAGCAATTTAATTGATTAAGCTCTAGTCTATGCTATCAGAACATGTATGGGTGACAGAGTTGATAATTTCAGTATTAATCTAGCTATTACCATGAATCGGATGACACGATACATTGTAGGTCCCAGCTGTTTGTTTCTAAACAGTTATCTAGACCAGGCTTTGATACGACTTCAAACTTTCAAGCTCATACGAAATACGAAGAAGTCAGTAATTGTCCAAAGAGCTTTCCATTGTTTTGGCCAAAATCCGTCACAATGAAAGTCTTGACTGATTGATTATACGAAACAAGTGGATCTAAATCTACTCGCGGAACCCTAATCATGATTGATATGACATCTTATGAATGATGAAGTACTCTTTTAACTGTCCAATTGAAATAATTTTAATAAGAGTCTTAAAGTATAAATAAATGTTTTTTTATTTTTATTTTGGTAAGCTTGTATCGGCTTATTTTCGAAATGAAGATTTCTGTCTGTGTTTTAAATGAACATGATAAAACATTCTTCAATATAAAAAGACTAAACTAACAATTTAAAAAACCTCAGAAAGGGACTGTCTCCGTAACCTCACCCACATTTTTCTACCAAAAGAACATTAAACAAAAGACGAAACAAACAAACAGTTAACCACCAATTAAGAGTCCTTCATAAGCGTTTAAACTCAGAGTAACGAAGCTGACCACCGCCCACCGCACGAAGTATGAAACAGTGGGCCGGAGGCGCAATTTACCTACTCCAAAACTTTGCTCATAAACCTCCAACAAACACAGTTTAAACCAGCACCAGATCACGACACTGCAAAGAACAAAGTTTGCGAAACAGAGAGCACAATAAATTGTACAACTGTCTCGTTCCCTCACCAAGAAACACCGCAGAATAAGCACTTTCTGGGGAACATAATAAGGAACAGTTAAATGTGTTGCTTATTCGGGTTTATAGGTTTATTTACCCTACTCCAAGAGGCTTATGCCGAGGCCAATTTGCTCGGTTAAATATTGACGCGTTTCGCTCTTAACGGCTTTAGTTAGTGAATGTAATCTTACTAGTGATCGCAAAATAGCACGACATGAAATTGACAATAAAATTTTATAACCGGGGGAAGCTTGTATGTATTGGATTTCTTGTAAATACATATGAAGATTAATATAGAAAATTAATATTTAGTAGATGTACTGCCGAAGCAAGTACAAGCCAACATCACGCGGTGTACCCAGGCGGTCACCCATCCAAGTACTGGACCGCGCCTGACGTTGACTAACTTCAGTGATCAGACAAATTAATAGTAATGCGAGTAATAATCAAAAGTTGCCAAAATCTACCTTCAATTAACCCGACAAAGAATAATGAAATTTAAATTCAATTCTGAATTTAGTTATTTAACAAAAAGAGTTAAATTCCTAAGTCACGCCAGAGAGAACTGGTTTCGCAGCTTACCGTGACACAGCATTTGAATTAGACTAACCTCTTAAAAGTTTGCCGAATCGTCCATTAGGCTGGTCATTATAAGGGCAACGGCCAAAGTTTTAATGAGAAGAAACCCTACTGACACAGAGATAAGGTCTATTACAGTTGTAAGGCGTTTTAGTAACACATCAGCTTAGTTATGAATACTACAGAAAGGAAATATTTACTAACACTTGATAGTGACATTACAAAGAAAGAAAAGAAAATGCATTTATTAAACACATAAATTTTTCTGTGACATACAATTTACAGTATAAAATAGAAGTTTCTAAGTTCGTCGAAGTTCATAAGTATACACATATTTACAATAGGTAATTAATATTTAATGTGCACAAAATGAGCAAGTTACGCATAATTTTCAATTATCAAGTACTGCAGCGCTGATTTTCAATGAATAGTGGCTATGATAAAAAGTGTTTTTGTTGACATAAACACTACGGACTTCTTGTCTTATTTTTGTTTCGGGTTCTTTATTATAAAATTGACTTCCTAGTTAGTAGTTGGCGCCTGCAGCTCGGCTAGCTAAAGTGATCTGACACAATCATCAAAGCTAAGCAACGGACGATGCGATGGTATTTGGATGCGTGTCCAAGACTGTCGTTTTTCATTTGGGCGCTACCGTGGTTCGGATGACACGTTAAACGTCTTAGTACAAGGAGTCGTTAAGCCAATTCAGAGGACTTCGAGCGGCTTGAAAACTCTCGACATAGCTAGGCCACTTTGCTCATACGAAGAAGAAGAAGACCAAAGATCCATAAAGTAATTGTAAAATCAAATCAAATATTCCCGACGCGTAACTAAAACAGCTAGGCAGTGCACACTGTCATCCGCTGCGTAGGCTGTTCGCCTTATTACAGAAGGAATAAGGTTCAAATCCTCACGGATTTGTAATCCTTAATTAATTGATTCTTGAAGGAAATAATATCCTTGGGGAGGGCTATTGGAACCGCTATTGCTTTAACGCCGTTAGCCGTAGATATCGATATGGGCGTAATAAACTGCTAATTATAATTTGCGATGTTACAGAATTTAAATGACGTAGTTTGTTTAAGATTCATTTTTCTAATTGAGTGTTAAGAAATCAAAGAAAATTTCTTAATTAGATACGGATTATAATATCCGGCCCTGTAGCGAATAAATTTAAGTTAATTTATATCCAGTTATATTTGGAGTCTAAAAAAACGAGTGTGGCTCGGTGGTAATAACGTCTGCTTTTCAATCAGACGGCCTCTGGTTCGATCCCGTCCTTTCACCAATGACTTGTTTTTCGCCCTGAGAGTCTTAGCAGTGGGAACGTGTAGTATAGGCTGCTTACGCTTATGCAATGCCACGCCTGGATCAAAATAATAATAGTTAAAAAAAAACTAAAAAACACGCTTATCTGGCCGTTTTAACTGGGTCAAAATCGCGCCCAAAGAAGTCGGTTACATACAAACAAAAATACAAAAAATGGAATAATTTGATAGTGTATTGTCAGCGGTCCTCAATAAATCTACAAAGTTTGAACGAAATCTGGCCGTTTAAAGTGGGTCAAAATCGCGCCCAAAGAAGTCGGTTACAAACAAACATACAGGTGAAGCTAATAAAAGCGTGTAAAAAAATTGTTAATGCAGAAAAGGCAAGAGTAAACCGATTTATTTTGTGCATACGCTTCTTTTTAGATTACAATATCGCTTGTCATCCAGCGAATTTTAATCAAGCTACCCATCAGGTATAAAAACATGGCCAAGTGCGAGTTGGACTCGTTCATGAAGGGTTCCGTATCATTATTGTATGGGATCCCCCTTAAATATTTATTTTATTAAAATTTTATAATTTAATTTCATAGTTAACTTACATTTATATAATTTGTGAAAATTTTAAGTGTTTAACAGCTACTGTTATTGATATTTAGCAAAAAAAATACGAAAAAAAAACGTTTATTGTATGGGGGACCCCCTTTATATTTTTTTTATTGTTATTCGTTGTTATAGCGGGAAATACATATCTTTTGAAAGTTTCAGCTTTCTAGCTATTACGGTTTTTGAGATGAGATACAGCCTGGAGACAGGGAGACAGTTTTTACCTTTTAGGTACGGAACCTAAAAAACTAGTTTCAGGCACTTTAAAGTAGCTAGATTCCCAAGTACTTTGTAAGAATTTTCATTTATACAGGTAGGTGTCACGTAGCTCATTAAAATTGAGAGTGTCTTGATGGCTGTCGTCGCGCGACGTGAGCCGCTCTCCCTGCTATTTCGTATGCATTAGAGCACTGTCTTGAGAGATAAAGTGACGTTACCTAACCATTGTCTTAAAGGTTTCCCTATCCTAGATCTTTTAAAATCATTTTCTTTTGTTACTTCTTCGCACTCTTCTTTTTTTTTATAATCTTTATTTAGTGTGCTTTTTCGCAAAGCGAATATGCCGCACAATATCGAAAACATAATCACACATAATATAATAACAATAAAAAAATCAAAAATACAATTACCGTGTGGCTAATCCACACCAAACTAAGGCTAGTATCTTCTTGGTTTTGTCTTCTGTGACAGGTAATGACAAATAAGAATTACACCATCCAATGGAACTGTCACGTAATAATAATTGCCTATGCGCCCCGTTGCGGACACATTCCGCCAGGATGTGGTATGCATCTTCAAGTTTTCCGCAGGCAGTCGCACTCTTCTTCTCTGCGCTCTTCCCGTTCACTTACCTTGGAATTTCCTCGCACACACGATCGCTCTAACTTATTCTTCCATTCATCGTTTACTGTAAAAGCTGTGAGACTGTGGAATGCTCTGCCTTTGAGTATAAGGCAGGCTAAATCCTTAAATATTTTCAAAATTCTAGTTTATAATCACTTTTTGGCCATTGCTTAGTTATTTAGTTTATTTTTTTCCTGTTGTGTTTATGTTTCTATAGCCAGTAGTTTTTAAGTTGTTTTTTGTACCACCGCTTTTTTTTCTATCTGTACTGTCCCTCTCCATTCCTGGTTGCCTGTTAGTGATCACCATAGGTGATAAGGCCGCCTTTGTATGTGTAAATTTTTTATTTCCTTAATTTAAGCTGTTTTCTTATGTGGTTGTACAAAAAGTAATATTCTATTCTATCTTTTAGTTAAAGTCTTTTTTCTTACACTTAATGGGCTTGCGCTTGATCACAATTCACCTGATGGCAAGCGATATCGCAATCTAAGGTGGAGCGCGCTTGCCCAGAAGAAACCAGTTCACTCTTTCCTTGAAGACCGCTAGATTACAGTTATCGGCGAACAGGGAATTTGGCAAAGAATTCCACACCTTGGCGGTACGCACATTGAAGGTGGAGGCAAACCGCTTAGTACGCGACTTAGGCACCTTCAAAATATAACGATGCAGCCTTGGTGTTTCCCTACTCGTCATGGTAGTGGGACTCTTTTATTATTATATCGGCTCTACTCCACCTGTCGTCATTTCTTCTAATCACGTGTTCTGCCCAGCTCTATTTCAGGTGCATCACTGCTAATCCGACCGAAACTTCGAACTTCGAACTCCGAACTTTCGTTCGTCGATTTATTACTACGAGTATATTATGCAAGTGTAAGTTTAGCCCCCTTTGTTTGAGTCATAGGTCGGCCATGGATAAGGTTTCATAACATTATGATTTTTTTTTTTAAAAATAACTTAGTGTAGAAACCAAAGGCGAAGGAAATAAAATTATTTAAAGATACAGGATTCCTTAAGGCGATGACATGAACAAACTCTTGATTTAAGTAAGCGGTTGCAATAAAACCCATAAACTTACTTGTTTATATCAACTCGGAGACCTTAAATATACATTTCGTAAGGTGCAAAGAAATTCCCTCACAAACGTAGTAAGAATAACCTGGATTAGCTTTTCCTCACGTAGCGCTTCACGGCACGAATTTGACTGATGGAACCACCGCAACGACGTGAGCTTTATAAAGCTTGTCGAATGCTCCAAACCGAGCTTTCCTTTATATATTTATTATTCGTAAAGAAAATGTCCTTCTACATAAATTCTAATTGATGACTTCGTTGGCGTAATGGTTACCATGCCGGACTGCCAACCAGAAGATTCCGGATTCGTTTTCCGGCACGGCCAAAATCTTTATGATGAACTAAATTTGTTGGCTGTCAGTCTGGGTGTTAAATATGTATATACTTAAAGTAGTACGTAAGTTTACGTATGTATATGTAGTATATCAGTTGTGTTAGCAACCATAATACAAAAATGGTTTAGGGTAAAGTGAACGTAAAAGGTGAAATATTTAATATTTATTTATTCTTACTAATACCTGCAAATAAATACGAAAACTTGGCACTAAAATGTGTTAATAAGTATTCAGTTAAACAACAGAAAAATATGAGAAAAACGTTCTAAAAATAGATAAGGATTTACATGAATACCTAAAATTTACAGCCATAATACATTTCGTTGCGGGTGAAACAATTTCCAAACACCTGTTTCGTAGCTTACAGACTCAGCAATATCTCTAAAATAGCGCTAACAGAATGTCCGCAGCTGAAGGCTGCTGCGGCTGGGGAAGAAAGAACAGCCGTTAAAAACAGGTATTTGGCTGTAAACCTGCCGCAGCGGTCGGTGCAAGTAGTGGCCCGTATATCTGGGTGAATGAGTATGCTACTTCTAGTTTATTCTGCACCTACATTGTAGAAAGGAGGGTAGATTTAGGTTCTATATAAGAAAAACCGTTGACAATTTTCAAAGTTTTATCGATGTATCGATGTATCTAGTTTATTCTGCACCTACATTGTAGAAACGAGGGTAGATTTAGGTTCTATATGAAAAACCGTTGACAATTTTCAAAGTTTTATCGATATAGATCATACCAAAATTGGTATACATATTCCTAGAGTTGGTTGGAAGGGTTCATTAATTTAACAGTTTATGATTAACTAGGTGTAGTTGGTGATTCCCGCGTTAATCCCGGATATAAAATAGCCTATGTGCTTATCCAGGGTCTAAGCTATCTTCATGCAAAATTTTATCGAAATCGTTTATCATCGGTCGAGGCGATTGAGTGCAACGAAGTATATAGGTTTTAAAGCTACTTGCGCATCCCACGGCAACCAGTAATGTTTTTGGGATAAAAAGTGGCTTATGTGTTATTCGAAACTCTAACCTATTACCATACAAAATTTCATAAAAATTAGTTTAGCCGTTTGAGCGTGAAGAAGCTAGACACATTTTAGAAAAGTTTGCCCATATTGTCATTGTATGACCATCAAGATGACAGTACGATTATAATCTTATCATTTATAATCTTATTGTCAATATGACTTCGATGTATGTAACTGTATATGCCTTCATAATTATAAGTTTACCTAAATACTTAAGATAGGCAAGCATGAGAATGCCAGAGTTCCGGAGTCGATTAAACGCATTGTTTAGGTATAGTGCACGTACAAGTTAAAGCCATAAATTTGTTTAGCGTAGACAGGAAAACAAGTCTCGGAAGGTTTTGCACAGATGCTGTGCAAAGAAAATGCAAGTGAGAAAAGTTTAAGGGGTTTGGCCAGAACAAGAAACACAATGTAAGAAAAAACTTCATAATACTCGTAGTTTAAAGACGTAGCATAATACCGTTATTAGTACACATAACTGCGTTTTACTGGCTTAAAATTGTTTATTTTTTATTAATAGATTTTTTTATTGGCCGATTAACTTTTACAATATTCGGTTAAAAAGTAATTTCTTTAAAATTAGTATGAAAAAGAAATAAATAAATAATAGGACACATTACTCACACAACTGGTTAACTATATTATGGTATTGTGGTAGCTAACACAACTGATATACTACATGTACATACATATTTTTTATATAGAAACATATTAAATATCCAGACCCACAGCCAACAAATTTATTTAAGCACAAAGATGTTGGCCGCGCCGGGAATCGGGCCCAGAATCTTCTGATGGGCATGTAACCATTACGCCAACGAAGTCGTCAACCAAAAATATATGTTATCCGCTCTATCTCAACCCAAAACCGATGTGTATTGTTCGTGTAAATAAAGTGTACGTAAACACGTAGAAAGCGGGCAGTAAACTTGGCAAATTTATGAGAAGTACGGAAAACTCGTGTGCAATTTAAGCACCTAAGTTTCCAATTAGAGCACATTAACGGGACCGAGCGGCGTGCTTAATAATATTAGCGAAAACTTTTACAATATCTTCGGGCCTGGCCAGTTAAAACATCATAGATTTGCTTTGAGTTTTTTAACATATGCAATATTGAATATTTATAAATAGTATGAAAATACATACACATAAATAAAAATACATGAATGAAAATACATAAACTAAAACTTAAGCTAAGAAAGAACAGGGATAGAGGAAAAGGTTCCCAAAATGCCAGCAGCAAAGCCACGTTGGATGGCAATGCTTAGTTTCTGAGCGAAATGAAATTTAAAAAATCTTTCTCTTTGTATTCAGTGATTTATTCAGTCAAAATACAATACTCTAATGTCATAAACAAAATTAAGTTTGAAAGACTATGAGAGGAGCTATGACGTCATAGCCCCTCTCTCAAACGTACCCGATCAGGCTGGATGCTTCGCTGCATCGCGAGATATTTGATATTTTATTTTCTAAATTGGAATTCATAAGTGCATTTTAGTAATTAAAATGAACTTTTATTTCTTCGTGTCTTTTCCAATCCTCTTTAAAGTGCTAAAGTTTTCGCTACCGCCACGCCCTATTTACAGTCTTACCAAACCAAATAGCTTAAAAAACAAATGACATTCGAAATAATATCATTATCAAACAATTCAACTTCAGTTATCATCAGGCGAGTTAATCGTCAACGGTAATATAATATAATTTGTTTAAACAAAAAACACTTTTTAAGAGTTAAACTATCACAAACGTATATTATCCTCTCGCAATTCCGAGTCGGTATCGCCGCCACAATCACACTACGCCATTCATTTAAACTTGGTCCGTTCAGGCAGTGCAGCAATCGGAACCTTCCCGGACTCAATACCCGGGAGCAATCGGTAGCCGGCCCTGAACTCGATTGTCCCGCATTTCGGCAACAAAACGAAATCGAACTAACGGATATCTTTGTCGGGTGAAACAAAGTTCTGCCCGCTTTCGGAATTCGATGCGCTGGATTGGAAGCATTATGGACACACGTGAAAGCTTTATTGTGAACGTTCAAGTACCTTATCAATTCTACTGTTCAGTTGTTTATATCCATGGCTCTGTGTATAATGAAATTGAACTTTATTTGTTTTTCATTCTTATTGAGATTGTCATTTGTTTTCTTTTTGCGCTTTTCATTTGCTTCACTTTTTGTGATTCTCATTTGTTTTTCTTTTGGCAATGAGATATTTCTTTTGTTTTTCCTGTACTAATTTTAATCGTATTTAATTCTGTGTTACACTCTCGAACGATTGAGTTTTAAGCGCAACTATTGAACGAATTATACATAGATACAGGAGTTTTCTTTGTTTATTTCTAACGTGCGACTGAAACAAAAGTTGCAGTTTATGGTATAGCCACAACAATATGACTCTGTTTCGTGTTCTAAATATGTATTTGTTCAATATTTACGATACGTGTGCTGGTTAAGACATACACAACTTTGATAGTATAAAGTAACATGATAGATTGTTTCATTATTTCTATATTTCACCAGGTAAAATCCACTTTACCCGCCTTCAGGATTATATTGCAGTTTATTTCTTTTTAGAAAGCTCTGGAGAGTCGTTTACGCGAGTAATTAGGGCACAGGAGTTTGTCCCGTGAATTCACTCCGCCCGAGTAAAATACTCGGACATCACTAATGGTCCGCTTTTCGACCTTTTAGCGAACTATTTTCTGGTCTTAATTTGTAGTGTTTTTAGACGAAATGGCTTTTTTGTTTCTTATACGACCATTTTAACTGAGGCGATGATATTGGCAATATAATTATTTATAGCATTAGCGTTAGAAGAAAATCAGACGATGGATTAGACTAAAACTCGGTAAAAATATCTAAAACTAATTTTTAGCAGGATTTTTCATATTGATACCACAATTGTATGAATATTGTAAGGAATGTGAATTAGATAGAGAGATAGATAGAAAATTCTTTATTGAAAACATTCATTGAATTTAAAATAGAAAAAGAAAGGGCTTACAAATTAGTGTGCCACAATTGGCGGCCTTATCGCTTAGAGCGATCTCTTCCAGGCAACCTTAGGATGGACAGGAGCTTATAAACGAACCAGTAGGCGGTCTAGAATAATTAGGCAGCCTATTAGATAGTTTTTCAATAATTTTAACCGTTTATGATTAATAACGATAGCACTTTAAATTCAAGATATTGGATAAGTCATCATCACATAAACTTACCTAACTAAGAGTACCTCTTACCAGTTTCAGACTGACCGGAGCTATTTTAATATTTCACCCAAAAGCCCAATATTTCACTACAAAACTTTGCGCAAACAATATCCAAAACTCCCCATGTAACGGCAGCTAACCAAACAGGCCGAACGATCGGACAAACACAAATTGTTTCCATAGGATCCAAAGCTAACAGACGGTTTAAAGCAGTCACCTTTCCCTGTGATTTGTAGCCGGGTATACCCGGGTAGATCACGGGCGGGGCGTAGCGGGAATAATGCGCTCGTCTGATGAGTCGCACCCGGTGAATGCTGATGAACCGGTTAGCTCATCGGACCTGATTTATCCCGGCTACCCGGATATATATACCCCACTGGTTCTGCAGCTGTCTCAATATAGAACTGATACGACCCGGGTGAGCCGGATTTCCCGTGCGGAAGTTAATCGGTGGACAACGGTAAAGGTCATGATAACGAGCAAAGGAAATCGTTCTAAAGAACTGTCTTGACTCACATTAACACTAGGTACTTATCTTATAGTGACATTTCACGTCACCATTCGTATTCCAGTATCCGGTATATTATAAATATAGCACAACAATGTTATTACGAGAAATGTTTTCATATATAAAGATAGCCATATTTTACTGTAATACCATTTTCACGAATTTCGTACGTTTGTCAATATTTTTGCCTACTACAACAAACGTCAAAATACGAACAAGAATAGTAAAGTGCCAACATCATATTTGTATTTATCTTTTTCGCTTATTTGAGGAAATAGAAGAATACCAAATGTTCAATTGTCCTTATTTGCATATTTGTAAATATTTTGCCAAATACAGCAAAAACCGAATAGCGAACACAGCAAGTGATTTAAAGTGCCTGTATTAGATGGACTATTAAAAAGGGATAAATGCCTACTCAACACGTAGGAACTCTTACGTAGGGACCTAAAAATTGGTAAAGATCTAAAAATGTTGGCTATTGACGAACTTTAACTACTTAGTCAACCAAAGTCTTCAAGTTATAAACAGAATGATGAACATTGATTGCGACATTTTCCGATAAGAAGAAAGAATACTAAAGGCAACATAATGTCACTCAAGTCGAGTCTGATTTATATCCGGGTCGCATCAGTCGGTAATATCCGGGCGATAGGTACGAAGCAACTCCGACAGGAAATGAAATAATTTTTCAACCTCTCACCTGATTAATTTCGCGCACATGGGATGCCAACGACCCGGATGAAATTTTAATGGGATCTTTATCTATCCGGCTTCGGTGTGGGGAAAAGGGACGCTCCCAAATAAGGGCTTATACATATTGGATGTTGGTCACTTTATTATTGAACAATTCAATAAGGGAACGAGACCTCGCTTAATTTTCTGGAAACAATGATGACGTCTGTACTTACCTTATCTAAGCCAAAGCATTCTGGTATTTTAGCCGTGTGTATTATAGAACACATTTCTGGGCATTGTTTTAAGTAGAGTATTTTATTATCATTGTCCATTTACAAATTTATATTTCATGAAAACCCTGCTGTAGAAAACAATAGGCCATTTATCTTCACAACAATAACACAATTAATTACCACAGTATTCTTTATAGAAGCTCATAAATTCACAACTTGTTATTCGAGTCACCATCAGGAGGCTCCTGTGACTTATTAAACAAGGCCACGCCTCTGTTTTATAGCTACTATAAAACGTCAAGCACGCGTCCATCTCAAAGATGAGAACTGGAATGGAGATTCTGACCGAAACACAAAGTGTGGGGAGAATATTTTAGGGAAGGTTTTGTCCTGTTTTTGTTAGAACAGAATTTGCGCGAAAAATTTTAATTTTAGTATAGGTAAAAAAGAACAACTGTGGAGACGCGTGTCTGACTAAAACGCTGAAGTATTGTTGTCCCAGTAGTGGGAGCGTATAGTGGGCTGCTTCTGCTTATGCTATGAGGTTTTGCTTATAAAGTTCTTTGCTTTTCCGTGAGCTCAGCTTAACAAAAGATAAAGTTTTGGTTGGGTCAACCTTTATAGTTTCGCCGCTGTTTCGAAATTCATGTGATAATTCAATATTAACTTTTTGGTCCAGGCCTTCTTGGATTTGTTATTTATCATAATGTGTGTAGTCGAACCCTTTCATTTGCTACTCATACTAGGGGCAAAGAGGCGTTGCCTCTACAGAAATATTTCAGTTGTAACAACGTTTAACTTACTTCATTTCTTATGGCAGAGTCAAGATGACACCAATAAACAAAGGGGATGTTCATTATTCCGAATTCTGCATTGTTAGGGGTAGTCTCACGAGACTCATTATGACGAAATTAGGTTACAGAAGTCGGGGAAAAATAATGACGGAATTTTAGCGGGTAAATATTCAAACTGGATGGCGGAGCGAGCCACGGGGATAATTAAAAATAATCATTATGCAGGGATTTGATGGTTGTAATAGAAAAATGAAGAGCCGAGGATCTTTTTATTGAAGTTCTTGATATTGTGCACAATAATTTGTTGGTGCTTCTGGACTGAACTAGGTATAATGAGTTAGACGGGATTACGAGACCAAAGTCCTTTCCCCGTATAAAATCTTATACAAGAATAATTATCACATAGAAAACATCAATATGAGACATAAGATTAGCTTCTTCTATGTCTTCGTATGCCCAAGCTCTGGAGTAGAGAGTCTTCAAGCCGCCCGAAGGCCTATGACTTGGCGAATCGACTGCTTATACTAAGACTAACAGCCGGGATCTGCAATTTAACATTTCGTCCGACCCATGGTAGCACCCAGATGAAAATGTCAATTTTAAAACGACAGTCTTGTGCATGGTCACCCATTCAAACACCGTCTGCATCGACCGTTGCTTAGCTTCGATGTTCGCGTCAGATCACCTTAGCTAGCCAGGCTACAGGCGCTACGATATAACAATTTTTAATAAGTTTATCGAAAATCTGAATCTGTGATCTGAAATCGTCATACCTACATCAATTAAATTGATGTTTCTATAACACGGTTAAGTTGGCTACTCAGCTGGTCGATACCTACTTGACTGCATTCAAAATAAAGACTGCTGCTCTTACCTGTAACAAAACAAGGACAGACATTAGCCAAAACTAAACATTAAATATGCATAAACAGAACAATTTTAAATTTGCGTGGTGGTAGAGCGTTTGTGCGAGCGTCAGAGCCTAAGATGGAGCTTGCCTGGTCTGGAATATCAGGCTCTCAAGGAAGCTGACGAAAGTCACCGTTGTGATCTTGGCGACAGATTTTTCAACTTAAAGCCGGTATGCTAGTTAGGCGAGGTAGAGATGCGCGACTGCGAATAATCTGACCAGTCGAATTATCTACAACTACTAATATACACGTTCGACTTGAATATTAGTAATATACTAATGTTAATAATCGAATGATGACTACTAGTTAGTTACTAATGGCGTTTTGACTCGATTGTTAGCGAATCTTGTCAATGTCACTTGTTAGTTTCAAATGAATGAAATATGAATGAATTGTTGGAGTGGAGTCGGCTCAAGTAGTAACTAATGTAGTATTCATTCAGTCCGGTTAATTTTGAGTGGGTATCATGTAAGTTACTAATTTTCGGAGATCATTCGAATGAGTCGAATGATCTATAAAGTCGAATAATTCGACTGGAATCATTCACAGTCGCGCATCGCTAGCACTAGGAAATAGTGCAATTACATGTGCAACACAGCTAGTTATGCTACGTCCATTATGCTACGAGTATCTAACAAAGTGTCGGTTAAATTCACCAATTTCCGTAGCAAATATCCCTAACAAGCTCGCTCGTCCTCTGTCGACAGTCTCCCTAACATTCGTACGCCACATACAAAATGCATCGCAAAGGCACCAACACTCTCAACCAAAGTGCTACAGATAACTTTGTACGAACGTCACTAACACTACACATAAAAGCAACGCAAATAAATGGAGCGCCGTGACTTTGCAGCGCTCCATGATTCCATAGTATAAACGTATCGCTTTGAAGCACGGAAACGGAAACGCTGTGGCAACTCAGATGTGGTTTGTTTCCTTTTTTCATAGACGGCTCAAAGACAGCGATTTCTAAGATTGCGACTTGGAATAAAAAATAAAATGGAACAGGTAGACTTTTTGCGATTGGAAACGGCAGTGATTTTCCGAGTTTTAGGTATATTTTTAACCTTAGGGAAAAGTTACAGTCATCTAAAAACCGAATCGTGCTTCAGAGGCTGTGTTCTGTTTTACCTTTTTGTCTAACGCAGCATCATCAGTAGACGGTCGTAGATCAGACCTAGTTTATCCGTGATTTTAAAAATAGAACAAGGCTTGTTTCTAGGAAGATGCTGTTAAATATGAAATCCTTGAGATACTGGCTAAAATTACCAAAGTAGGGCAACAGGGGACGAGTAACGTCAAAACTTGCGTCCTACATATGGCAACCCTGGAGGTCTGCCGGCAGCCTGAATTCGCATATCCAGTAGATACAACCTTGCCAGTTTGATAGTGCCACGTAGCATGGATTTGGAAGATTAATTTTGGTCCATTTTGCGAATTTTCACTGAGAGTTTTTAAAATTGTTGTAGTAATATTTGGATGCGACCGTTCTTTTTAAACAATATATGTAAAGACGACGACGATTAAACAATATATGAAAGTAGCACCAGTGAGTGGGTGAGAAACTAAGGAGTGGGAGGTTAGCGTGGTATGGGCATGTGACGCGTAGAGAGGAGATGGATGTTAGTAGATGTATGGAAATGGAAGTGCAAGGAAGAAGGGCAAGAGGCTGACCGAAGAAGACATGGATGGAGTGTGTGAATGACATGAGAGTGAAAGGAGTGAGTGTAGAGACGACGGCTGATAGAGCAGAGTGGAAGAGGAAAATTTGCTATGCCGACCCCACCTAGTGGGATAAGGCAAGGAAGAAGAAGAATGTAAAGACGACGACGATACTGAAACAAGCTATTTTTGTACTATCTGCGCCCCACGCATTTATTCGGGATTAAAAGTAGTCTATGTATTAGTCCTTGGTCTAACCTGTCGTCATAGTAAATTTAGTCAAAATCGGTCCGGCCATTTGAGCGTGAAGGAGTAACATAGATTCTGAAATTATTTGCGTTTCCCACGGGAACTACAATTGTTTTTAGGATAAAAAGTTACCTATGTCTATGTCAGCCAAGGTCAAACCTATCTTCACACTAAATTTCATCAAAATCGGTCCAGTCGCTTGAGCGTGAAGAAGTAACAAATATACATACTTGCACACTGACTCATACAAAAATGTTCAATTTGGTGAATTATAAATATAAGTTGGAATAAAAATATGAAAGCTATAACTTAGGCAAAACGTATAAATACTAGTACAATATCTCCAAACAAAAACACAGTGAAACTTAGAGTTCCAAACTTTTAGGTAGAGAAAATAACTTTATTTTCTTTCCAGATTCGTACCAACTGAATAAATCCCAAACACTTTAGTTCTTCGCTACAGCAAGGGAATAAAGTTCTCGGAACCGACTTCTTTACAAAGTCACGGAAATATAAAATCAAACCAATTTAAATAAAAATACGAAAGTATTCGAATACACTTTTTTCTTATTGGCCGCCTCGACTTCCGGCGGTCACCGGAAATGAGTTTTGCCGCCCCGCCCTTCATCCCTTCCCCGCTGAAAGTTCCAGCTGGAGGACAAACGAAGTCGCCTCATTAATAGCCTTTGGGAAAATTTATACGACCTCACTTTCCTACCAAGTTATACTCGTAATAACGTTATGTTCAGTTATTCTGAATTGCCAAGAATGTTCCCGGTTGTCGACCGCAGTAATAAAATTTGAAGGCTTTCTACAAATTATGGCTGCAGACTCATTGAAAACTTTAGCAAACAGTCTAAAACTTCAAGCTAATTAAGTCCAACATCTTTTTTTTTCAATTATACTCGCAAATAGAATACAATTTATAATAAAGAGAATTTACGGTCTTAATTTCCCGCAAACTCAGTTTTACGTCATAAACAAAGATAAAACGAATGACACTTAAAAACAAACAAAATGATTATAACTTTTTATTAGACGCAAAAAGATAAGGAAGCAAACGAATGCGAAATCCAATTACGAATTCGAGGCACGGTCACCATCGAGCTATAAATTTCTCCAAAACAATAATGGATGCGAAAGTCGTATCTCCGACCGGCATACTTGTGCTGATAACAAAACCGCGCCGCCTCATTCCCGACCTTATTCCTATCGCCATGCGCATTCCTCGCCAGGAATTCTCGTTATACTGCGCCACATGAAACTTGGCCGCGGATTACATCCCTGTTTATCCCAAAAAATATGGCTCTGCCTATATTTGGTAAACTTAAAACCTTACCTTGGATTGCGGCCAGTATAGTTAGGCCGTTTGCCCAAATTGAGATAGCATCGCCTTTTCCGATTTATTACAAAACGTAAACACGGATCCTTCCCCGTTTGATTATTACAGTGGCCTGTTTATCCTGCCGTTTATCTTATTTTATTGGGTTTGTCAGCGATACAAGCCGAGGGTCACATAACTTGATTTTGTGTATTCGGAAAATATACGAATGAGCAAATGTGTTCATTCGCTGCTTCAGCTAAGAGAATTACACGACCCTAATACGATACACTATTGTTAAGAGTAAGAAACAGAAGTAAAACTGAAATATATCTCAAAAATAAATTACTTTATTGTGACAACATTCACAAGCATGAAAATACTAGAGGCGCATGGGGCAGCGGAGATGCGCCGCATGGGATAGACACAAAACGCTAGTGCACCGAGTGAGGAGCCCTCGAGTCGCGTGCCGTCGAGGGCCGGCAGTGATTAGAGCGCGCTAACAAAGCGCCGAGGGCCCTTAACCCACATGCTCCGTTTCACAGCAGCGCCAGTGACACTCACTTCGCGCGCTGCGAGCCTGGTACAAGCTCACTGCTAATCTCACATATGATATTCCATTTACTAACATTTTGGAACCTATAGAATGTTATATCGGGATCTAAATTTAACATGAACATTGAAAAATCTGAATTTCTTATGATAAAACTTGAGAGACAGAATGTCTCAAGGAAGGGCTGAAAGTAAAATTTCATCAGCGAAAACCCCCGATCAAGATTCAACAATGCTGAACAATAAAGAGAAAGGGGTGCGCATAATACAAACGACACGATATAAAACCGAAGCGCCGGCGATACATAAAACAACAGACAATGTAGCGAAGCGGCAACTGTACTTTACCAGATAGAAACGAAGACGCTCGCGCCAGCGTGCCGAAATATTTCAGTTTTATTTTACAAAACTAGGAGTACTTGCGGAGGCTTTTATAGCGTCAGAGAGCAGCGATAAAATGGCATTTAATAAAACGGAGCTGCGCGAGGCTGACACGAGCGGCCTCTTGAACCGTGAACATGTAACACGTTGACACTGTCAGATATTGATTCCCACAGCTCACTTCATCGACGCATTGATTCTCGCTATACGTCGGAGCTAGTACCTCTTCAGGTAATAAAGCGACTATCTCGTCTCGTTTGCGCCAAAACGGAACTAAGACTGCTGATAAAAAGCAGCGCACGGTAGTTTTGACGTGAAATTTCATTGTAATCACGTACCTACGCCGGAGTGCTACACAAGTTTGCGCTCGTAATTTGTTCCTAAACTCGGTTAATGTTCCCCCTGACAAGATAAATTCATTAAACGGTACCTGTTTGGAGCGATCAGAGCGAGAGAATGAATCGACCGTGTCGCTTCATGTAACGATGTCGTCAATCTACACTGTATTGCTACTGTTTACTTTAGCATATTGCGAAGGTTGACGCTTTAGTGCTACCAAGTTTATCAGCTCATACATTTATAGTGTACTCGAGCTGCACCAATTTATTCCTATCCCCCGTCTCGGATTAACGATCCTCGGGGCTAAGTCTAAATGCGTGTAGAGTGGTCAGTGTACCCTCGCCACGGCACGACACGCCGCGGCGGGAGCACGCATTAAAGTTTTACAATGCCATTAGCAGACGCGACGGTCGACGAACGCATCAGCGCCTTGCCACCGCTTCTGAATACCAACGGTCAACAGCTTTCCACAAGTATATTTACCTTCTTTACTTCATATTTATGTACCTTACATAATTTGCAAAAGTCTACACAAGTAGGTAGTCTACACACTTACAGACCCATTTAGTTTCTAAAGCTCAGTCAGATGCTTATTATTTATAATAACCATATTGAAGATTTAGATGATAAAATATTCTTCAATAAATTTACGAGTACCTAATTATGTAGCAATACCATTTCCGACCTAATTAGCAATTGGAACATTTTCCAATTAGCCTTTTAGAAACATTCTCTTTGATCTCAGGTACGCTTCATTAATTTCCTTTCAATTCAGAATTGATGTGGAGTTACTTTCATGTAAATATATTTATTTTTCGGCAAAGTTACTTTGAGAGATGGAGACGTATTTTTTTTTTATGATGGCCAGGAAGAGCTACCACGAAATTCAAATCGAATCCTGCTATTGCATTACTTTGGTCTTTTGTATTAGCACAGCGAGTACCTAATCGGTATCAAACCAAAACCTAGTAATATTTATCATATTGTAATTATGTACATATAAACTTTTTAATTAAATTATTTAAAGCTGATAATAATAGCGCGTGCGTTATCCTAAATCGCAACAAAGTTTTATCATATTTTTGCGTAGAAAACGGTCACACTTACTTATTATTAAAAGTTCGAATGAAGATGGTGCTCGGAAAGCACCGAAACTGTTAGACTCATTCCAATTTTTAATAATAAGTAAGTGTGACCGTTTTCTACGCGTTAATATTAAGATGCCTTACGTGAACAGTTTACAATGTTTAATGTTTTATCATCACTATTAAGCGCAATAAAAATCTTAATTTTAATTTTTGTGCCCTAATATTGACATGGTAACTCTCAAAGCTACAGATAACAAGTTGATGGTCGATTGCGAGTGTAGCTTTATGATCTGGAATTAAGTACGGCTATACGATGGCGGGTAGTGTGGGGAAGGCTGTAAACGGACTAAAGTATTGTTCTGCAGATAAAAATTCTCTTCATTGCGATTTTGTGGAGGGAATTCATGCTTTGAGGTTTATGCGGCCAAGCTGGGGAATTAAAAGGCAACATTTTACGAAAAGTAAAACTATACAGCAAAAAATATTAGTAAAAAGGTTTTTCACTGCGACATAAAATAAAAATGGTTCTTAAAATGTATTTTTAAACAAGTTTAAGTAAGTTAGTACTAAGAACTTGGAGTGTTTCAACTTTTACAATTTTATCGTGCCGTTCGAAAATAATGAATTCCATTAATTTTAAAGAGTTTCTTAATCTAAAAATTTGTTATGGTACGACATGACTGTCTAGACCTATTCAATCAAAATTAACAACACAGCTATTACTCTACATTTAAGAACCATATAACGCGTTTACTTCTTGATCTGACCCTTAGAACAATCTAGATCGAGCATACGTTTCTCTTATCCTACTTATAATAAATTAATAATAATAACAGACTAATCCTATCCGGCTTGAAGCAAGGGGACGCTCTGTCGCCAATACTGTTCCGGCTTGAAGCAAGGGGACGCTCTGTCGCCAATACTGTTCCGGCTTGAAGCAAGGGGACGCTCTGTCGCCAATTCTGTTCCGGCTTGAAGCAAGGGGACGCTCTGTCGCCAATACTGTTTAACCTGGCACTCGAGCATGTGATTAGAAAGGTGCAAACGCCCATCGGAGGAGTGCAGGTTAATGGACAGCATAAGGTGATAGAATATGCCGATGACCTTGCTCTTCTTGGTGAGAGGAAGGCACACGTAGTTGATGCGATCAGTTACCTACAGCAAGAAGCCGCGAGGATTGGGCTTAAAGTTAGTCACGAGAAGACGGAATACCTTTTGATGCGTCGTTACAAAGACACACGACGAAGACGTGATGATCTCGTTGTAGAAAATACGACGTTCAAAGGTGTGGCTAAGTTCCGGTACCTCGGATGCACTGTAACTGATACCAACGATAGAGAGGAAGAGATCGAGATTCGAACTCAGAACACCCTCCGTTGCAGTGCAGGCCTTCACTCAGTGCTCTCTTCTAAGCTGCTGAGCCGTCGCACCAAAATACGAATATATAAGACAGTAGTCAGGCCGATCTTACTGTATGGGTGCGAGGCCTGGACTTTGACGCAGAAAGAAGAGACCAAACTTCTTGTCACGGAGAGAAAGGTGTTGCGTAAAATGTTTGGTCCTGTCCGGAGAGACGATGGTAGCTGGCGCGTCCGTAAAAACAGGGAGCTACAAGAGTTGTTTGGCGAACCAAACATCGTGGGAGAGTTTAAGGCTCAAAGACTCCGATGGCTTGGACACCTGGTAAGGATGGGGGAGGATCGGGCCGCTAAGAGAGCCTATTTAGGGAAGCCGGAGGGACGCCGTCCAGTTGGCCGCCCTCGGTACCGTTGGAGTGACGCCGTCGAAAGGGACCTTGGCGAGCTTCAAGTGGCTGACTGGAGAGGAATGGCGCAACACCGTGACGAGTGGCGCCGTCTGTTGTCGGAGGCCATGACCCACTTTGGGGTTTTCGTGCCGGAGCAGTAAGTAAGTAAGTAATCCTATAGTAAATTATATTATCATTCTCACATATCACGCGGTAAATAAGGTACTGTAAGGAAACCTTCTTCGTTTATTAACAAAGATCCCGAGGGATAATGTATGGTAATACATACTGGGGTATGTTTGCCCTTGGCAGCAATTGCCGGTACCTAACTTAGGTAAATTACTGAAGATAAAGGATTGTAGGCACGTTGGAAATATTCAGGCAAGGAATAATTTATATGGAGGAACACTGAACACACTTCAAACACGTAGGTTGTTTTAATTACTTCGAGATGAAGCTCTTTATTCTCTGTAAATAGGCATATTTTGATGTAGGAATGTATTGTAAAAGTTTGGTGAGTGTAATCAAATCGTTTTGAGCTTTCCACATTGGAGATTGATCACTCAGCTGTCACGAAGAAGATGATTTTTAAATAAAAATTTTGAAAACCCTCGACAGATCTTGATAGCTGACATATAGAATTTCAAACTTATCATAATTTATGTATTCTACAAGTTTCCTTTCATGTGGTACCTTTATTGAATGAGTTATGACAATATTTGCCATTTTTTGGCGGCGGTTATATTGCACTGGTTTGAATACGCTAGTTAACGTTAGATTCAGAAGTTAGGTTAGGTTAGTGTTAGTATATAAGTATGTAGTATCTTTTGCTAAAACCTTACTGCAGCATGATATTGCATAAAGTCTGAAACCCAATGAAACTGTTGATTGTATTGCAATTAGAACAAACTATCACATTTGTTCTAACAGTGTTAGTAAATTCGCGCAATGAAGCAACTAACTAGGTTGATTGCAATTTGATTCGGCCGTATAATGGGCGAAACAATCGGCTAAATGCACGCCGGTCCGGAGGGAGTTCTACCGGAAATCTGGAATAACATTGCCATATATTTGCTTACTTATTTTATCTTGTACTACATAAACATCTTGCTTACCCATAGTAAACGTTTTTTCCGAATGCGCATAATGATACATATTTTATATAGTTTTCGTTCTGGTTAGGTAAAGTTCTATCCATAGACAAACGATATAAGTCTATTTTATTAGTTCTTTCAAATATATCAGCCAATAAGATCAATTGTTTAAAAACTTAAAGTTTAGAAATGAAACGAAAATTATATTTCGTTTTACGCATTCGAGAAACTTATACGTATAGATGATAACTTCGTCTATAAGCAATTGATAAGTTGCACATAACAGTAATTTACCTTGTTAATTTTTGTATGATCTGGATTTCTGTTTTCTTTAAAGTTTTATATATCAAAAGTTTCACATAAATCAATAGGCAAACTGAAACTGAAATTTTCTTTTCCAAGATCGAATTGAAACAAAAATTTCCTCCATTTGATAATCAGTTAGATAAATAAACGATTGACTATTTCATAATAATCTTCAAAAATTGTAATACTTATTCAAACGTAAGTAATTGCTTAGCATTAACAATGAAGGCAAGAAACTAATGACACGAAAATCGATAACTCATGCAAGCTCACTCGACCATAGCAGCCGTCCATAGGAAATTGGATATCCATATGACATCAGCATTAACTGTCAGAAGCAGGCAGGAAACTCAGCATTATGCTGCTGGTTGTGGTCCAGTGCACACGCATT
The DNA here is from genome assembly GCA_035578125.1 of Mellilla xanthometata. Taxonomy (NCBI): domain Eukaryota; kingdom Metazoa; phylum Arthropoda; class Insecta; order Lepidoptera; family Geometridae; genus Mellilla; species Mellilla xanthometata. Next base: position 10,737,608 of record JAPUBQ010000010.1, read on the forward strand.
CAGGACGCCTGTCCTATGACCATTGAGAGGCCGGTTTGCATTTGACCGTGGAAATTTCATAGTTAATTGCTTAAGGTCTGGTTGACCCAAAAGTATCCAAAGGGACCCCATTACCAAGACTTTCTTGTCTGTCCATTAGTCATCAAGGTGTATATCTTGAACCTGGGCAGTTGAAACTTTTACAAACAATGTATTTAACAACAAATACTAAACGGTGAATAAGATATTTTAGTAAAGGGGGTGTCCATACAAAAGAGTAACGAATCTGTAAAAAGAAGACTATGTTGCGGTTTTTATAGATAATGATAACCTTCTAAATACGAGTACAAGTATGTACAATAATTATCTTTAATGGAAATTACGAGAATCGTTGTTATTAAATTTAAAATCACTGTAAGAAAAAAACCTAATGGACGAATAAACTACTTGCATCCAGTTTTGTTATTTACCACATAAGAAAACGAATAGTTTGAAACGGTATATTTTTTCTTGTGATATACCGTTTACATACTATTAATTTTCTAATGTGGTAAAGAACAAATCTGTATGCATGTACATAGTTCATTTGTGCATTGTTTTTTTTTCTTAACAGTGATATTAGAGCATTTGACCAGCATAGCGCATAATCATATATGAGCTAGCGATACTATTGCTAAGGAGAAGCATGCCTAATCTGGAATAAATCAAAGGAGAAATAAATGAAATAAAATTAAACTTTATTTACTATTTCTTACGAGTATTTATTAATGCTTATACATGGAACATACACTTAATCAATCGTATCATGTAATAATATTGATTTTACTTCAAAATATGATTTCACATTTAGGCCTTCAAAGGAGATTTAGGAGCCGTTAAATACGTTTGAATTTAATAACGTTTTCAACAGCTCCTATTATTGAAATCAATACCTAGAGAGTAGATACATGTGTAGACAAGCCATCACTCTCTGCGTAGTAATCGAGTTGTTGGTTTGATCAGCACTAGATGTATTCACGGCAACAGGGATTTAATTAAGCCATGTTCAGCGAACAACAAACAGCTACCAGCCTCCATTAACAAGCTTTGTTACACGCTCCTATTGGGGAGTTTTGACGATATTATTTGTGAAACAATGGCGTATTGAACATCGCTATTTTAAGCTACTATAATGAACTACACTTACACGGTTTCAGAAAATAAATAACCACCCAAATATTTGTTGTAATAGCGGCAACGGAAATACATAATCTGTAAAATATCACGGTTTATTTACAGTCTTGTGATCGACAGGCAGATAGAGGAGGCTTAGCAATAGGGTCCTGTTTACCTTTTAGTTACGAAATCCTAAAAAGAGTTTAATACATGGGAGCTAATAATACATGTGAAAACAATTGTTAGTGTAGAATATTTATTTAATGACATTTAAAAGTTAAATTAATTTAACTATTCTTTTTAAGTGTTTAAGTAATGATTGTAGTGTGACTTGCCTTTAACGTATGTCATTTATGGTCAATAAAATCTGGGTTGTGTTACTGTGTTTCTCCTGTCCTCATTATTTATTTTCATGCAATATTATTATATAATAAATAACTTATAACTAAATATAGTGTGTATATTAATATCATGACATATAACCTAGCAACAGATAAACGCATCGACTACGAAGTCTTAGTAATAAGGTTCCCATTGGTAACCTTTGGGTACGGAACTCTAAAAAGGACAATATTTAACAATCTTCTTTCTCCTTGTCAACAACAAGAAACGGCTTATACAAAGCTTCTGTTAACATTGTTCTCCTTTTGCCCGCCGGCGGAAAATCAGCTTTTCCCTGCGTCGAGATACAAATAATTTATCACTCAAAGAGCAATGAAGAAAAATATAAGAGCCGTCTTAAATTCAACGAAGGAGTAAAACCTTGAATAATTCTGTCTCAATGCTGTTGGTTACCTCAAAATTCATTTTTCACAGTCCTCGGGCTCGAATAAAATGTACAAGATTAGTTTATTCGCTGGAAAGTAGCGGATTTAGAGACTGCGATGTCACAGGGGGAGCTGTCGTACGTTTCCTTATTCGGAGTAGATTTGTTGGGACTGCGTTCTGCATTCTCATTTCGGAGAATGGAATTGGAAAACGGAATGCAGCTGAACTAGTCAGATGGAAGTGGAAAATTCTTTGACCGTTGAAGCTTGGAGTTTATTTTACTAGTGTAAGTTACGTTACGTTATACAGCTAGGCCTAGTAAATGATGTCACCAAAAACGCCAGCGACACCAAAAGACAGATGGAGTATGGAGTATATATCTAGTTTTTGCCAATTTAAACGAATGATGTACGAGTATTATTAAGTAGCTACCACGTGTCCCTCGGCCTTATAAATCGATATCCTACGAGTTTGTGTTAACTTGTAACCTAACCAAACAAGTCAAAAACTAGTAGGTTTAACAAGCACACAAAATAACATACAAAATATACAAAATTTCACCCACTTAGCAGACCTTAGCCTTATAGCCTAAGGCGATTTCTGCCAGACAACCTTTCGATGCATAATAGACGATGGCAAAGTTATGTATAAGCGATTTTATTCTGTGCAGTCCTTTGTAACTAAGCACAACTAAGAGTATAAGGGTGGTAGAGCATTTTCTAGCACGCGTCTGGCAAGTAACCTCATGTTTATAAAAACCTTGCCAAGCACACCTAATCGGTGTATCTCTTTGAGATCCAGTAATTCAAAACTAGGCATTCTCCAGCTAAGGGCAGAGTGATCAAATTCCTAGCTGTAATGAGAAAACAAGCAAAATATATTTACACAATGATCCCAGCCAGTTAGGCGCAACTTAGGCGTTACTTTGCGAAAATCCGTTGTAGATCGAAGAAAATCTGAAATATTTAGTATATTTCTGCCGTTATGCTGAGTGTGTGTGTTATTCACAGCGGCAATATACTAAATATTATTTCAGATTTTCTTCCATTCACACAGTTTGTATGAGAGCGGTCATATAAAAGACGCACAAGGTCTGAGGGTTAGTATACGTGTTAGGTGGTGGGAACAACTGGAGCAGAAGAGCCTGTTTGCCGCTCCACCGAGCACCGGTCCTGACCTAACGTAGTTAGACCCAAGCCCCGTAATACAATGGCGATATAATGAAGTTTCCGCGCTCCCTTAATATTTTCTTCTTAGTTTGTAAAAGGTTTGTAGTTGGTTAAGCTAAGTGTATTTTAAGTAAGAAATAACTAACTCTATAAAACCATTATTTATTATAAACTTTAGGGTATATATATATATAAAGAAGGAACTTGCCATGTTTACTAAGATAAAAAAATATTTTAGCAAAATAAACTGACCTTGTGTACAATAAATGAATTTATTTACTTTCGGATAAGTCTTTTAAATATATCTGAGAAACATTTCGTTTATAACACTTAACTTCAGGTTGGCATCAACTTGGATTGGAAAAAAAATACTAACTTAGAAACTAGACTTGTTTGTAATATAGGTACGCTTAAAAAGTCCTGTACTCTGCAGAAAGCCTCGGAAAATGCATGTATTGCATGCGTCAGACGCCCGAAATTTAGTTTAAGGGCGTTATATTTTAAAAAGTCTAAAGTTAGGTCACATTTCGCAAGTTGCGGTACCTCAAAGAGAAACTAGGTTACACCTAGACTAGGCTAAATATTTGACGATCATATGCCGCAGAGCCATAATTACTTCCTAACTCCTTTGCCTAACTGAGCGTAAGTTCTTTTGATAACGGCTTTTACAATTAGTACATATTTCTGAAAATCGTTTAATCAAGTAAAGGAAGACAACTGCAAATGCGCTTAAAATTCATGACGATACGAGATGGAATTGTGGCCCAAAAACGCATAAACAGATTTGATAGAATAGACAGTTCAAGTCATCTTGCCAACCATAACCTGAACTGCGACCTACAGATATACCTACATATGCTGCGGTAAACGCTGCGGCTCCCGAACAGATTTACTCAACGCAAACGCCAGAATTCACTGAACAAGATGAAACAAGCCTATGATGATAATTAGAATAAAGCAATTTCATAACGATAACAGAGATCATAAGAGGCGTCCGCCGGTAAGATGGGTCGACGACATACGAGACTCGTAATATCAGTCGCAGCTCGAATCTGGACACGATTGCCACAGGACCGAGATGAATGGCATATCAAAAGAGAGGCCTATTCCCAGCAGTGGGAGAGAACCGGCTGTGGATAATGATGATGATGATGATGAACAGAGATCAGGAGAATCATTCGCGCATTTTGTTTTAATTTGTTTGTTCCGCCACTTCACTCTTAACACTTAGTCAAGGAAGTTCAACCCAAACAACGGGTTGAACAAAATATTAGAAATATACATATCATAAATATCAGTTAAGTTTTTTATCTTTTCGTTTTTCAGTTCGCGCATATTACTAATTATAATCTTTACTATACTACTAACTTGAGACTTACTTCGAAGTAATGGTGACGATGCTTTAATTTTGGACGAAAAGCTTGAAAAGCAATCTTGGAGGAAATCTCTCATCGTTGTTTCCAAGGTTAGTAGTAATTTACATTTTCTAGATAGTCTGGGCTTGCCTTGCTTTTGTTTTAAGTTAATTTATCTCTAGTCAAGGTTTCTTGAGGGTTGGGTTTCCATGTTTCTATTTATATTGAGCTTAAGCTAATAAAAGCTAGAATGGTTCTTTACTAAACACGACACGACACGGCATAACTAATTTTGCTTAGATACAATAATTCAAAAATTTAAAAACTATAAGAAGAAATATTATGAGTGAATAATTAAAAAACGAATACATTTTAAAAATACAAAAAAAATATGACTTAAAGCTGAAAGTATGTATATCTAAAAGAATTAAAAAAAAACGTAAGTCTGAGGTAACAAACATAAAAAACATGCAGACGAATTGAAAGACCTTTTTGAAGTCAGTTATGGTTCTGAAATATTCTAGTATTATAACTAATTATATTTGTGTGTGCTGTATCTTGATCTGGCAGCCAACATAATTATCATCGGATCTGTGTAAGCAAATCTGCCATAGCACTTATACGAGTAGATAAGGAGACAATCCCAAAACATTTTCGCTTTTGAAGTTTTCGACAATCTTCCCCGCTTCCTTATCAGATAAGCGAGAACAAATTCAAATATCATATTAGCATATTATCTTAAATCCAAAGAAGTACTTCGGCCTTTTTTTACTTTGCACCTTTATTTATGTTTTATAACTCTTTTCTAATACTATACCTAACAAACAAAAATATGTTTTGTATCAAATGTATTTTTTTTATCAATAAATTTTTGTACAATTTCACACACGGCATGGTTAGCTCAATACTAAACCATTTCTATTATGGTTGCTAACACAACTGATATACATTCATAAATACTTAATATCGATACATATTTAACACCCAGACCAACAGCCAACAAATTTAGTTCATCACAAAGATGTTGGCCGTGCTGGGAATCGAACCCGAAAATTTTCCCTTTCGAATCGAATCGAAAGGACCCTCTGGTTAGCAGTCATTACACCAACGAGGTTTTCACAATGCAACAATCATAACTTTATCAGTTCCAGTCACTAACAAGTTGACCAATCCAAGCCGAGCAGCCAAGATAGGCCGCAGGCGTAAGAAAAAGAACTCAAGAGCTGTAAAGCACCTGCCTTGAGAACCGGCTCGAAACTACAACCACTTGCAGTAATTACTACTTACTACGAGTACTGGCATGTAACCCAGTCTGTAATAAGCCCTAGACTTTAATAAACCTAGACTTTTTATCTGCCTATAAAAGGAAAGGACGCCCTTCCAAGGACGGCTGGTGAATATTTTACAGTTAGCTTTAGACAGCAGTAAATGAGAAGTAAGAACATCGCTTTGTGTTGATTTAGGAGAAGATTTGGGAAAAAAATATGCAGGTATTTTCTATTATATTCCGTGTATTTTATTGTGTTCTTGGTGAAAATATGTAATAAGAATTATATATTGGACACAAAATAAGGGAACAATTTTTGATTAAAAGAAAAAAGCAAAAATAAGTGCGCCACAATAATTGTCGGCGTTATCGATCGGCAAGAAGATACATAAAGGCAAAATTTTGATATTACTGTTTTTTCACGAAATCGTAAACTGTAAAAAAATCTAAAAAATTGTTTAAAGGCCGTCTAAAGAACCAAGAATATTTATAATTATTTAAATACCAATAAGATTAATTTAAGATCTTTTGAACTAGTTTTATTTTTAAATCATAAGTCCAAAGTTGGTACCACAATAAGTATGAATATTCTTAGAGTGTATCTTTAAACGGCGTTTAAGCTATTTTTTTTTAAAGAAATTACCTTTTTATTGCCTAAAAACTGTAAAGGCAAGATTTTGCCCTTGACTACTCAGCTTAAGACGATGACATAAAAGACTTATTATGGTATCTATTACTATTATTACTTATTTAGATATCTCTTCCTACCTTTGTCAAGTTTTCTTTTTTATTCCAGCACAAAATTATCACCACTCCTTTATAAGAATTTACTCTTGGATATGTAAAGAAATGGAATATCACATTTAAGACGTCATAAATATTTAAAAAAATCATACACCTACGTTAACATTTTAGACTTTTGAAATCAGTACGAACCTTTATCCATCCTAAAGATAAAGGTCCATCTTCTCTGTAGAAAATCGAAATTACGACTTAGTTGAAAAGATGCGGTACGACATCTTTAACAATACACGTGTCTTCCTAAAGAGGTATAGTGGGTACCTCAGTAGCCTTAGCTAGTTCTTTCTTCCCACCCAAGGCCTCAGGTATTCTTCCCGAACAAAAGACGTTACACACAACTACATAAAGGTACGCGGAAACTTCCACCGTAGCAGCTTAAAGATGCAGACACGAAACGAGCGTTGGATTGAAGCCTCGATATGTTCGATCAAAAATGTTACAGACATGATGTCTCTAAAAACGACAAGGAAAATAAGACCACAAGTTAGAGAGTGGTCTTATTTGGGTTTGAGGAATTTAAGCGTTATTAGTATAGTAATGCTGTTGAATTTTCTAACGATCACTGCGTACGGTCATAAATATTTAATAGCTGTTATCGCGGAGCAAAACAGCTTATGTTTATTACAGCACTAGTCGAAACTCAAGCTTAACATACAGTGGTAAGGTTGCCTTAAATTGAAATATTTTTTGTGACGTAGTCATATTTTGTATTTCTGTGTATATTCTGAATGGATACAATAGTATAGTAAACTTATGCCATTTTTTGTGCTGTGTTTGTATGCAACACTGAATCTGGTATATATTTGATCGAGGCCCGATATGAAACCCTCGTTTGGCAGACTTGCCAGACTTTCGGAATAAAAATTGAATTTGCTGCCCCAAGTTTTGTCCTTTAGCCTTATGAGATCGATTCTAAATCTAGGCGATCTGATCCTACCTGAAACGTTTAGGGTAATGGGCTTTGAATTGTTACACGTTTGGAGTTTATGCAATCTAGAATACTCATGCTATAAATGTGTTTTTGAACAGAGTTTTGTCTTATTTTCGTTACTTATATTTTTTTATGTTACTCTGAATGTGCTTTTAGAGTTATTTATTTAATTTTAATTTATATTTACAATAATAACAACAATTCAAAAAGAAGTCAGCAATTTGGATAAGTGTACACGAAACAAACGGTCACACTTACAAAAAAAAGAAACTTTTTTTTTAAGTAAGTGTGACCGTTGGTTTCGTGCAAATATATAATATGCCTTGCGATAACAGTTTGCAAAGTACAATTTGAATAAGCTTTAGAAAAATAATTAAAGGTAGTCCAAAAGCTCTCTAGCCCACTACTCAGTATGTCCGACTGGTAGCAATATCTCGTTGAATGCCAATGCTCATGATGGCGTTAAACCAAGAATACACCAGCATCATGGTCACGAGTCACTTCGATCAGGCGCTCCGATAAGTTTAAGTAGAAATTAAAATAACAGAAATAATAAATATGAAGTTCCAGCCGTGGGAATGTATAGTGATGCTAACTGTTAGTTCCCGAAAAATGGAAAATTTAAACAAATAAATATGTAGGTAGCAAAATATCTTTAAAATAATAATTTTAAAACCGCGCTCGCTTATTTCGTAGCCACAATCGCGAAGGCTTAGCGCCATTGCAACGAGTCGTGGCGCCATCTTGCGACCGGATTAAATTTCAAAGAGGTTTCCCAAGGAAAGCTGAGGTAGTATAGAGTATAGCTATACATACATTCAAAGAACTCTGTAAGTATCTAGACGTTAGTTTAATATTAAAACCTACTTGGCTTAGAGAATTAGGGGTAAAATGAAATTCTTCGGTGAAATATTCGTCTTCATTTCGTGGATGTTTACTAGATGTTTTTGTTTAGCTGTTTCTAGGTAATGTTTATTCTCTTTTGCTCGTGAAATTGCTTTTTATTCGTGGTGTCTTCCCACAGCTGGAACAACTTGGTAAATTACCTTCTGTGCGGTATTTATTGCGGGTAGTTACGTACCACATTTGCGTGATGTATGATACTACATATCCAACTTGATACTTACTTGACAGTTGATACATCTAACTAAGGTCTGGTAAAAAGAGTGTTCAAGCCTCCAAATATGTGGAACGTAGCTGAAATAGAGACATGGTTTCAATTGTAAGCCACGCCTCAAATTTAGATGCGTATATTATTAAGTGATTAGAGCAGATGTTTTTTTTATTTTATTATATAATTATGTAATTAAAAGAAAATAAATCGAACAGTAATAAGTTATTTGTCAGAAGTGTGCGACGCGGTTGCGATACCATACCGCATAAATCTCACCGCGTGGCGAGACTGCGTTCATAAGTAACTAGCAGTTGCCCACAGCTTCGCCCGCGTGTAGGTCGCTTTTCGCGTAACTTATGGAAACAACATTTATCCAGATAATAGACTCAAATAATTCTTTACTATTATATTCCCGTGCGAATTCTGGTTCGATACCTGAGATCTAGTTAAGATCGGATTTTAGCTATCATGGAATAATATTCGCTCTTATTAGTTGCAGTGTGATGCCTAAAACCTTCCTCGATAAATGGTCGTCTATTCAACACAAACCGATTTTTTCAATTCGCACCAGTAGTTCCTGAGATTAGCGCGTTCAAACAAACAAACTCTTCAGCTTCATATTATTAGTATCGATAAGTAGGAAGTTTAATGTCTTACAAAAGTAATACGCCCTATTACTTCTGTAAGACATTTAAAACTGCACTATTTCGAAACCACTAAAACATTAAATCCACAAACCAACGCACGTACCAATATCGCTGGTTAAACAGTATAAAAACTTTTTTACACGCTTTATATTAGCTTCACCTGTATGTTTGTATGTTTGTAACCGACTTCTTTGGGTGCGATTTTGACCCACTTTAAACGGCCAGATTTCGTTGAAACTTTGTAGATTTATTGAGGACCGATGACAATCCACTAATTTGATAAAATTATTAAAAAAATTCGTATTTCTGTTTGTATGTTTGTTTGTAACCGACTTCTTTGGGCGTGATTTTGACCCACTTAAAACGGCCAGATAAGCGGGTTTTTTTTATTTTTTTTAACTACTATTATTTCATAAATTTATCTACTAACTAGCTGACCCGGCAAACGTTGTTTTGCCTTATTAATTATTTTTATTCTTGTTTCTAGACAAATTCTAGTATAATTAAAATGTTAGATACTTACTTATTATAAGTGTGTATGGTATATGCGTGAAATGGGTATGGAGCGCCATGAACAAACGTTAAGGGAATATAAAAGTAACAAACGCCAAAAAAAATAATGTTCAATCATATCTATTTCATAGTGTTTATTTTAACAAACATTAATTTGTTCTTCTTAGATGGCACCGACGCCAAGAATACAGGATAAATAAAAATTGAAAATAGTATGTTTATAAGTTAATCAAATAAAGTCTTCGATGGTACTTATGTGTAGGCATTAAAATATTTTTAACTTTTTAGATACAGTTAGAAGTATATGAAGTCCAAAGCAGACCAAATTACATAATATTTGTAGTGTCGTAAGCTATGACACAAAAGTCCTAGGAACAATCGCGAGCGAAGCGAGCCGGATGCGAGCGCAGCGAGCTATGCGCGAGTGAAGCGAGCGCGAAAATTTTTAGCATATTTGTTCGAGCCGCTTGAGCATAATGAAGTCTAAAGCAGAACAAATTACATAATATTTGTAGTGTCGTAAGCTATGACCCAAAAATCCTAGGACCAATCGCGAGCGAAGCGAGCGCGAAAATTTTTAGCATATTTGTTCGAGCCGCTTGAGCATAATGAAGTCTAAAGCAGAACAAATTACATAATATTTGTAGTGTCGTAAGCTATGACCCAAAAGGCCTAGGACCAATCGCGAGCGAAGCGAGCTGGACGCGAGCGCAGCGAGCTATGCGCGAGCGAAGCGACCGCGAAAATTTTTAGCATATTTGTTCGAGCCGCTTGAGCATAATGAAGTCCAAAGCAGAACAAATTACATAATATTTGTAGTGTCGTAAGCTATGACCCAAAACGTCCTAGGACCAATCGCGAGCGAAGCGTGCCGGATGCGAGCGCAGCGAGCTACGCGCGAGCGAAGCGAGCGCGAAAATTTTTAGCATATTTGTTCGAGCCGCTTGAGCATAATGAAGTCCAAAGCAGAACAAATTACATAATATTTGTAGTGTCGTAAGCTATGAGCCAAAAATCCTAGGACCAATCGCGAGCGAAGCGAGCCGGATGCGAGCGCAGCGAGCTATGCGCGAGCGTAGCGAGCGCGAAAATTTTTAGCATATTTGTTCGAGCCGCTTGAGCATAATGAAGTCTAAAGCAGAACAAATTACATAATATTTGTAGTGTCGTAAGCTATGACCCAAAAGGCCTAGGACCAATCGCGAGCGAAGCGAGCGGGATGCGAGCGCAGCGAGCTATGCGCGAGCGAAGCGAGCGCGAAAATTTTTAGCATATTTGTTCGAGCCGCTTGAGCATAATGAAGTCCAAAGCAGAACAAATTACATAATATTTGTAGTGTCGTAAGCTATGACCCAAAAGGCCTAGGACCAATCGCGAGCGAAGCGAGCGCGAAAATTGTAAGCATATTTGTTCGAGCCGTTTGAGCATAAAGAAGTCCAAAACAGAACAAATTATATATTTGTAGTGTCGTAGCTATGACCCAAAACGTCCTAGGACCAATCGCGAGCGAAGCGTGCCGGATGCGAGCGCAGCGAGCTATGCGCGAGCGAAGCGAGCGCGAAAATTTTTAGCATATTTGTTCGAGCCGCTTGAGCATAATGAAGTCCAAAGCAGAACAAATTACATAATATTTGTAGTGTCGTAAGCTATGAGCCAAAAATCCTAGGACCAATCGCGAGCGAAGCGAGCCGGATGCGAGCTATGCGCGAGCAAAGCGAGCGCGAAAATTTTTAGCATATTTGTTCGAGCCTTTTGAGCATAAAGAAGTCCAAAACAGAACAAATTACATAATATTTGTAGTGTCGTAAGCTATGACCCAAAACGTCCTAGGACCAATCGCGAGCAAAGCGAGCCGGATGCGAGCGCAGCGAGCTATGCGCGAGCGAAGCGAGCGCGAAAATTTTTAGCATATTTGTTCGAGCCGTTTGAACATAAAGAAGTCCAAAGCAGAACTAATTACATTATATTTGTAGTGTCATCATCATATTTATTGAAAATTTTTTGCTCATACGTTCGGGGTCTAGTTTATTAGTACATCAAATTTTATAACTTCTTCTACGTAAGAACTTAGTGATCAAGTTATGTTGTCGAGAGTTTTTCAAGCCCCTGCCTTAGTTTAACGACTGTTTGTGCTAAGAGGACCTACAATTTAACGTATAATCCGATCCACAGTAGCGCACAGATGAAAATACATTTTTTTACAACAGTCATGTGCAGAAGAGGTTATGCTATAAAGCGACTTACACGCGGGTGGAGCCGTGGTTAAGTTAATAAGAGAGTTACATTGATATAGCAAAATGATAATTGTTAACAATACTACTACATACAATACATAAACAATAACGAAGGTCGAAATTTGTGTAAACAGTGAGAGAAGTCTGTGAAGAAGAATTTTGTTAGTAAAACAGGAGATCGACTTCGGTCTATGGCATAGTGTGGCATTTCACTCACCAGTAAAGTAAAGGCGCGGCAAATTTTAAGTATTTAAGATTGGTAATAATACTAAGCATAATTATGTATATCAGGTTAAATTTTGTTAGTTATTTTCTTCAAAAAAAAAAAAGATTTTTACTCGAAGTACAGTTAGATACTATATTTGATCAGTTATCAAGCGAGATGAAAAATGAATAAAATACTAAAATGGCCATAAAAAATAGGGAATGATGATAAAAAAGTAAAAAAATTAGGGTTGTATGTATTTTTTAATGCCACTTAATACGAAAATAAAATGAAAAAATTCGTTAAAAAATTAAAAAGAAATGTTTAAGGGTGATCAACCCTTATCACTTAGGGGTATAAAAAATAGATTGTAGCCGATTTTCTGACCTACTGAATACGTATATAAAATTTGGTAAAGAACAGTCAAACCGTTTCGGAGGAGTGCGGTAACAAACACTGTGACACGGATTTTTTTTTAAATGGCCATAAAAAATAGGGGTTGATGATAAAATTGTAAAAATTTAGGGTTGTATGTTTTTTTTAATGACACTTTATATAAAATTCAAATAAAAAAAATTTGTCGAAAAAATAAAAAAAATATATTTAAGGGTTAACAACCCTTATCACTTAGGGGTAAAAACATTACACAATAGCCGATTCACATACCTACTGAATACGAATATGAAATTTGGTAAAGATCAGTCATTCCGTTTCGGAGGAGTACGGTAACAAACACTGTGACACGGAAATTTACTAAACTGGCCATAAAAAAATAGGGGTTGATGTTAAAAAAATAAAAAATTAGGGTTGTATGTATTTTTTAATGCCACTTCATATAAAATTCAAATAAAAAAAAATCGTCGAAAAAATAAAAAAAAATATTTAAGGGTGAACAACCCTTATCACTTAGGGGTAAAAACGTTCCACGTTGGCCGATTCTCATACCTACTGAATACGCATATGAAATTTGGTAATGATCAGTCAAGCCGTTTCGGAGGAGTTCGGTAACAAACACTGTGACACGGAAATTTTATATATAAGATTATGAAAACTTACGTAAACGTACACACAGAAGCAAAGTTAATTTACGTACACTTGTACTACGAAACACGCATGTACGTACACTTGTACTGGTGAATTTGAACACACAAAGCGCACCGACTGCAAAGTGTAATCAAGCTCACAATGGAAGCGACGAGGCGGACACCCATCCGACTAGAACACTGATACTGGTATGCTGACTGGTTTACAACCGTACATTGGAGGCGATATTGTACCGAGCTCAGCCGTACCATACAAATTTGAGCGAAGCGCCTACACTGCGGCAGTTTGTTTATCACCAAATTAATGATTTGAAAACATATAATTTTATTTAAGTCTACAAATAGTCTCGTACAAATTATTTCCAATAACATTCCACTTTGTTCTGTATATTTGTATACTAGCTGACCCGGCAAATATTGTTTTGCCTTTTTACTAAATTAGCCATAAAAAATAAGGGTTGGTGATAAAAAAGTAAAAATTTAGGGTTGTGTGTATGTTTTGATGCCACATTATAAAGAAATAAAAACAGAAAAAAATAAAAATAATTAGTCGTATGAACCCTTATCACTTAGGGGTATGGAAAATAGATAGTAGCCGATTCTCAGACGTACTGAATACGCATATATATTTGGTAAAAATCGATCAAGCCGTTTCGGAGGAGTATGGTAACTAACATTGTGACATGGAATTTTTATATAGTTACTAGCTGACCCGGCAAACGTTGTTTTGCCTCACTTAGGGATATGAAAAATAGATAGTGTAGCTTATATGACACGTTCGTAGATTTACCATAGCAGTGCCATCTATTGATTACATACTCAACCCAGTCGAAAGGTATCAACATCTGTTAGAATCATTTGGAGTTAACAGATATTTGTGACTGTAAATAATAACAGACAATAATTAGCAATAAATTAAAATTGCGAGTATAATTTGAGATTTAAACTATCCTATCTCTCAAGTTGGATCGAACTGCACATGGTGTGCGAATTTTATTATAATCGGTTAAGTGGTTTAGGAGTCCATTGAGGACAAACATTGTGACACGAGATTTATATATATTAAGATAAGATTAACACTGCGCCCCGCGGTGCTACCCGCATTAATCCGGAATAAAAAGTAGCCTATGTGTAAACCCAGGGTCTTACCTTTTTCCCTGGCAAATTTCATCGAAACTGGTTTAGCCGTTTGAGCGTGAAGAAGTAACAAACATACACATATTCGCAATTACACACTTACAAACTTGCACATTTATAATATTAGTAGAATTAGTACCACTGCTATATGTAAGTTCATTAATATATATCTACTAGCTGACCCGGCAAACGTTGTTTTGCCTTATTAATTATTTTTATTCTTGTTTCTAGACAAATTCTAGTATAATTAAAATGTTAGATACTTACTTATTATAAGTGTGTATGGTATATGCGTGAAATGGGTATGGAGCGCCATGAACAAACGTTAAGGGAATATAAAAGTAACAAACGCCAAAAAAAATAATGTTCAATCATATCTATTTCATAGTGTTTATTTTAACAAACATTAATTTGTTCTTCTTAGATGGCACCGACGCCAAGAATACAGGATAAATAAAAATTGAAAATAGTATGTTTATAAGTTAATCAAATAAAGTCTTCGATGGTACTTATGTGTAGGCATTAAAATATTTTTAACTTTTTAGATACAGTTAGAAGTATATGAAGTCCAAAGCAGACCAAATTACATAATATTTGTAGTGTCGTAAGCTATGACACAAAAGTCCTAGGAACAATCGCGAGCGAAGCGAGCCGGATGCGAGCGCAGCGAGCTATGCGCGAGTGAAGCGAGCGCGAAAATTTTTAGCATATTTGTTCGAGCCGCTTGAGCATAATGAAGTCTAAAGCAGAACAAATTACATAATATTTGTAGTGTCGTAAGCTATGACCCAAAAATCCTAGGACCAATCGCGAGCGAAGCGAGCGCGAAAATTTTTAGCATATTTGTTCGAGCCGCTTGAGCATAATGAAGTCTAAAGCAGAACAAATTACATAATATTTGTAGTGTCGTAAGCTATGACCCAAAAGGCCTAGGACCAATCGCGAGCGAAGCGAGCTGGACGCGAGCGCAGCGAGCTATGCGCGAGCGAAGCGACCGCGAAAATTTTTAGCATATTTGTTCGAGCCGCTTGAGCATAATGAAGTCCAAAGCAGAACAAATTACATAATATTTGTAGTGTCGTAAGCTATGACCCAAAACGTCCTAGGACCAATCGCGAGCGAAGCGTGCCGGATGCGAGCGCAGCGAGCTACGCGCGAGCGAAGCGAGCGCGAAAATTTTTAGCATATTTGTTCGAGCCGCTTGAGCATAATGAAGTCCAAAGCAGAACAAATTACATAATATTTGTAGTGTCGTAAGCTATGAGCCAAAAATCCTAGGACCAATCGCGAGCGAAGCGAGCCGGATGCGAGCGCAGCGAGCTATGCGCGAGCGTAGCGAGCGCGAAAATTTTTAGCATATTTGTTCGAGCCGCTTGAGCATAATGAAGTCTAAAGCAGAACAAATTACATAATATTTGTAGTGTCGTAAGCTATGACCCAAAAGGCCTAGGACCAATCGCGAGCGAAGCGAGCGGGATGCGAGCGCAGCGAGCTATGCGCGAGCGAAGCGAGCGCGAAAATTTTTAGCATATTTGTTCGAGCCGCTTGAGCATAATGAAGTCCAAAGCAGAACAAATTACATAATATTTGTAGTGTCGTAAGCTATGACCCAAAAGGCCTAGGACCAATCGCGAGCGAAGCGAGCGCGAAAATTGTAAGCATATTTGTTCGAGCCGTTTGAGCATAAAGAAGTCCAAAACAGAACAAATTATATATTTGTAGTGTCGTAGCTATGACCCAAAACGTCCTAGGACCAATCGCGAGCGAAGCGTGCCGGATGCGAGCGCAGCGAGCTATGCGCGAGCGAAGCGAGCGCGAAAATTTTTAGCATATTTGTTCGAGCCGCTTGAGCATAATGAAGTCCAAAGCAGAACAAATTACATAATATTTGTAGTGTCGTAAGCTATGAGCCAAAAATCCTAGGACCAATCGCGAGCGAAGCGAGCCGGATGCGAGCTATGCGCGAGCAAAGCGAGCGCGAAAATTTTTAGCATATTTGTTCGAGCCTTTTGAGCATAAAGAAGTCCAAAACAGAACAAATTACATAATATTTGTAGTGTCGTAAGCTATGACCCAAAACGTCCTAGGACCAATCGCGAGCAAAGCGAGCCGGATGCGAGCGCAGCGAGCTATGCGCGAGCGAAGCGAGCGCGAAAATTTTTAGCATATTTGTTCGAGCCGTTTGAACATAAAGAAGTCCAAAGCAGAACTAATTACATTATATTTGTAGTGTCATCATCATATTTATTGAAAATTTTTTGCTCATACGTTCGGGGTCTAGTTTATTAGTACATCAAATTTTATAACTTCTTCTACGTAAGAACTTAGTGATCAAGTTATGTTGTCGAGAGTTTTTCAAGCCCCTGCCTTAGTTTAACGACTGTTTGTGCTAAGAGGACCTACAATTTAACGTATAATCCGATCCACAGTAGCGCACAGATGAAAATACATTTTTTTACAACAGTCATGTGCAGAAGAGGTTATGCTATAAAGCGACTTACACGCGGGTGGAGCCGTGGTTAAGTTAATAAGAGAGTTACATTGATATAGCAAAATGATAATTGTTAACAATACTACTACATACAATACATAAACAATAACGAAGGTCGAAATTTGTGTAAACAGTGAGAGAAGTCTGTGAAGAAGAATTTTGTTAGTAAAACAGGAGATCGACTTCGGTCTATGGCATAGTGTGGCATTTCACTCACCAGTAAAGTAAAGGCGCGGCAAATTTTAAGTATTTAAGATTGGTAATAATACTAAGCATAATTATGTATATCAGGTTAAATTTTGTTAGTTATTTTCTTCAAAAAAAAAAAAGATTTTTACTCGAAGTACAGTTAGATACTATATTTGATCAGTTATCAAGCGAGATGAAAAATGAATAAAATACTAAAATGGCCATAAAAAATAGGGAATGATGATAAAAAAGTAAAAAAATTAGGGTTGTATGTATTTTTTAATGCCACTTAATACGAAAATAAAATGAAAAAATTCGTTAAAAAATTAAAAAGAAATGTTTAAGGGTGATCAACCCTTATCACTTAGGGGTATAAAAAATAGATTGTAGCCGATTTTCTGACCTACTGAATACGTATATAAAATTTGGTAAAGAACAGTCAAACCGTTTCGGAGGAGTGCGGTAACAAACACTGTGACACGGATTTTTTTTTAAATGGCCATAAAAAATAGGGGTTGATGATAAAATTGTAAAAATTTAGGGTTGTATGTTTTTTTTAATGACACTTTATATAAAATTCAAATAAAAAAAATTTGTCGAAAAAATAAAAAAAATATATTTAAGGGTTAACAACCCTTATCACTTAGGGGTAAAAACATTACACAATAGCCGATTCACATACCTACTGAATACGAATATGAAATTTGGTAAAGATCAGTCATTCCGTTTCGGAGGAGTACGGTAACAAACACTGTGACACGGAAATTTACTAAACTGGCCATAAAAAAATAGGGGTTGATGTTAAAAAAATAAAAAATTAGGGTTGTATGTATTTTTTAATGCCACTTCATATAAAATTCAAATAAAAAAAAATCGTCGAAAAAATAAAAAAAAATATTTAAGGGTGAACAACCCTTATCACTTAGGGGTAAAAACGTTCCACGTTGGCCGATTCTCATACCTACTGAATACGCATATGAAATTTGGTAATGATCAGTCAAGCCGTTTCGGAGGAGTTCGGTAACAAACACTGTGACACGGAAATTTTATATATAAGATTACACACGTCTTGATAATAAAAGAGCACAACTTATTTTCGTCAATATGAATGACCATAATAGATCACGTTTTCATCAATTCGGAGCCCATAACTCAATGAACCAGACCACATACATCTATTTAACTTGACAATAGGAGCAGCGAAGCGCAGCCACTGTCCTATAATAATGTTGATATGCATGTGACATTGATATATTTTGGTTTACAATATTAAATGCGTCACAAATGAAATAGAAATACATCTATTAATTTCACTGACGTCTATATTACGCGTACATTTGTATTTATTTGTAACTAGTTGCACCCCGCGATATTACCCGTATTAAACAGGGACGATAATAAGTTTATCCAGGACAAAAAGTAGCCTATGTGTTAATTAGATATCTAACCTATCTTCATAGTAAATCTCATCTAAATCGGTCCAGTCGTTGTTATTTGCGTATCCCATGGGAACCCCAATTTATTTCTGGATAAAAATTAGCTATATTTGTGAAGAAGTACATCTTCTTAAGAAGTACAGTGTAGTGTAACTTCACGCTCAAACGACTGCACCAAATTGACTGTATTTTGGTGTGGTTGGTTGGTATTGGTAGCCTTGGATTAAACCAGGGCTACTTTTTCTCCCGGGCTAATGCGGAAAACACCGAGGGGTCGTATCCAATACTCCATTAGCGTTAAACAGGTTTGCCAAAACGAGCTGAACATTATTCCATTACATTAATCCCGTCCACCACAATACAAAACGCCCCGTCAAATAACGTCACAGTGGAAAGCGACTGAGTTATTCTAAAAGATGGGCTATTAATCAAGCGAGCTCTTATCTGTAATCACACCACATCCCAGCGAACAAAAGCCACTCCAAACCGTTTTTAGAACAATACCCACAGACTTTATAAAGCCCCTAAATCCTTTAAAAGAAGGGAAAACGGCAATAAAGCCGGCGCATTTGCGGCAACACTGATGGGGCTGCCAGAAAATACAACCGAATTCCCAAATACAACAGTTGTAGCTTTTTTTTTTCAAATGTTTGCGCTCGTGGTCGAAATAAATAACCTAGTAACAAGAATAAAGCCATTTAAATGCCTACTTAAATTATTCTACGGCGGTTGAATGCCTGAAGTCCTGAATAGGAAAGCTTTGAATTTTTGAGGCGGACATTCAACTAAGTTCGCAATACGGACCGTTATTGATTGAGAGAAGCTGATTCTACCGGGAAACCGTAGATTTGACAGATCGGCCTACCTAGTAATTTAAATATCTTTGTATGTAGTTTATTGTTCAGGCTGGATACACAGCTATCTTGGCAAAGCGGATAGGCAGCTCCCGTATGCATCTGGATAGCGGTTCATAAAAGATAAAATTAAATCTTTAGTGTATTTCCGCTGTGATCAAACAACAAAAAAAAAAAAAGTTACACTAAATATTTAATTTTGTCTGATAATTACAATGGATTTCCGCAAAGTAACGCCTGAGTAGAAAAGAGTCAATACCTACTATACTTTTGAGACAATACTTCTTTTGAAGCTGGATCAATAATAATGGGATGAAACACTTTTTGACGCACCGGTAAATTCAATGCGCTTACAATAATAGATTTCCTGAAACCTGAAAAGTTCTTCACCCAATAAGTAAAGATGTAATCTACCTACTTAACAGAAGATGATGCAATTGTGGAAACGGGTCGCCAAGCAGTTCTTGGCATCTAAACAGCTCTTATCGACTACGCTATTTGGCAGTCGACGAAGGAAACTTCTGTTGCATAATTTTATTGAGCACATGCAAAATGCTGATTTTGCAACCAGTCCGGCTTTTCCGAATAGAATAGAAACCCTTTTCTTTCTTTTTCTATAAAGTTCTGTGATAACGAAAAAAAGCGGCAACCCGTAGATAAAGGAATAATGATAAAATAGGCTAATTTTGACAAAGTGAATGATATCAGACCGATCTGTCAAATCTATGGTTTCCAGACGACCTCGTTGGCGTAATGGTTATCATACCGTACTGCCAATCAGAAAGTTCCGGGTTCGATTCCCGGCACGGCCAGCATCTTTGTGCAGCAGTGAACTAAATTTGTTGGCTGTCGGTCTGGGTGTTAAATATGTATCTATATAAAATATGTATGTATATGTAGTATATCAGTTGTGTTAGCAACCATAATACGAACTATAAATGGTTCAGTATGGGGTTAACCAGCCGTGTGTGAAATGTGTCCTAATATTTATTATTTATTTATTTCTCCTCCAATATACTGGCAAGATTTCAATCACATAAAAAAGGAAGAAAAGTCCAACAAAGACCATTCGAACAGGTGCTCCTAACCGCAAAATTGCATTGAATCGTCCAAACCAGTTCACAAGAACTGCATCAACTTGCAGTAAAGAAAAATAATTGAAGGTAAATTGCTTTTTCATGTATTTGTTAAGAATATATTAAAATATATAAATGAAATGCATATTTATTACATTTTTTTTTACTCATTATGGGCTTGCGCTTGATCGCAGTTCACCTGATGCTAAGCGAAATTGCGATCTAAGGTGGAGCTTAGATTTGCTTTATTTGCCGTGTAGAATCTGGGTAGCAGTGAGTTTAAAGACTTAGGGTGTAGGCTGAATAATATCACCGGTGACCCCACTCTTGTCATTATTGGTGCAAAGGTTAGCCATAGCTACTCAGCGCGATAATGCAGCGAGTGGGATGGGCACCTTTGTATCAGGGACGAGCAAGGGCAGATTATTTAATAGCTAAGCTAAAAACTTAAGAGCGTTTCATTTTTATTTCTTAAAATGTTTTAAAACAGTTTCAAATTACTTATTAACATTTTTATAGTCTTATTTTTTTACTTAAATTCTCGTATGTAGTTTGACCAATAAATTTATCTTTTTTTTTGTCAATCTCTTGTAAGTACCGAACAAACTGAAATACCGAGTAATTTACAACATAGTACAGCATTCGTTTTATCGTTGGAAGTAATTTTAACTAACCTCTACCACTCAACATTTACGTGAAACTTTATAGCACAGAAGGGTCGTTAGTCGTTACGTAAATGCCAGAAACACCCCTCAGGCGCAATTCTGTACCCTGCATGAATCGCACCGATCATCGGCCGTGATTACGCACTGCGGTAGAAATGGTGGATTTTTTCTGGAAATTGCCTCAAGGTGAAATAAATTTAAGCACTTACAAAAGGGATGTTTACAAAAAAATTACACTGCCTTTTGTGCTTGTCAGAATAGCGCATATTATTCATTCTTTGCCGCTGCCACCAGATACGATTAGCAGTACATATATTTTATTTTTACATAAACATATAATATGAAATATTACAATAATAACAATATGTTCGAGAAGTAAGTTTTTTTTAGTCTGGCTATTTAGCAGTTTACTTTGTAATCCCAATAGGAAAAATACATTTTAAAAGAATTGAAAATATTAAATACCAATTTTTTTGGAAAGAAACTTTTTGATTTGATTCGTTCTTTTCAGTATTTTAACAGATAAGTTATAGTTATTAAATTGCAACAATGATCAACATATTTATATTTTGACGACCTCGCTAGCGTAATAGGTCCATGCCAAGAAGGGGTCCCGAGTTCAATTCCCGGCACGGTCAAGATCATTGTGATGAACTAGATTTATTGGCTGTCGGTCTGGGTGTAAAATATCTGTTCATATAAAGTATTTATGTATGTATGTATATGTAGTATATAAGTAGTGTTAACAACCATAATACAAACTAGAAATGTTTTAGTAGTGTGCTAACCAGCCGTGTGTGAAATGTAATCCTAATATTTAATTATTTATATTTGTTATCTTATAATAGGACTGTTTCTCGTATAACTCATATTCTTCAAACAAAATCATGCACTAACATTCCAATCATCACTCAAGACAAAGAACTCTCGACGGAGCGTGAGGTCGAGTGTAATTGAAGCCCACATCACGTCTACTCCACACAAAGTCTCATAAAGCTTTGATTTCTCAGTAGCTCCATATAATATTCATTTGGTGCAGTAATAGCTACTGCCGCTGCTAAGGAAGCGGTTCTTGACTTGAAATTGGAGATCTTGCGGAAGGCACGTACGACCTATATCGATATGGATTCGTTGCTCCTACTATGTAAGGAAAGGCTTCGAATGGATTTTTGGCTGTATTGCAATCGTAGTTGGACACGTTTGGTTTTTTTTTTAAATAGACAACCTTGCGAGCTAAAACTCGAGTTAATATTTAAAACTATTTTTTTTTATATTTTTTTTTAAATACTAGATTTGTAAATTCTGTTAAATAAGTTTCACAAAAATAACCCTTTAATATTCTATTCCAAAATTATTTTTCTGTAATTAATTTTTTGTAACTGTTATTAATCATAAATTCATTTGATTGTTTATATATAACCAAGAAGACTTGTAATAACTCTATGGGAGAGGGCATTGGTGTTGAAACACAGTCTACGACTAATTCAATACCAATGGTTTCATTTCACTCTATGGACTTTGTGTCTGACAATAAAGATATTATTATTATTATTATATTTTAATAGTGTATATCTTACTTATGCCAATAAAGAATATTTATTAATAGATAGAGATATCATTTGAAAGATCGTGTTCTATATAATAACCTTATGAGAGTGAGTAAGAGGTAGTGAGCTTTAAAATTCTTTCTTTATGAACGCGAATTATAGCTCGATCGCTTACCTAATATGATGCATCTGAAAGTATTTCAGCGCATAATATCAATCATTAGATTAAGGCTTCTTCTGTTAGGTAAAAAAAGATGTTTGTTTGAATTTAAAATTGTAGAACTAATTTCATAACTAAGTGTTGATTGCTTAGACTAGTCCAATTATGACATTTACTATTAATAATTCAAACACCTGTGTAACATATTAGTCCTACTGTTGCTGATTATTATACATTGTTATAGTTATGTAACATTATGATGATAAAATGCATTTTATCTTAGTCAAAAATATATACATGACAAAATTAAATATTTAGTGTACTTCCGCTGTGATCCGAAATCCAAATTAAGACAAGTAAAGGAAAAATTAACTAAGATTAATTAACTAAGACAAATTAACTAAGATTAATTAAGATTAACGTTACCTATCACAATTCGGAAATTCTTAACTCAACACGTGTTTCGCCTTACCACAAGGCATCATCAGGAGATGCTGACTCTTCGAACGACAAGTCGAGAGACAATGGTTACAACAATCGCTTACAGTCTGTGTATTATTTTATCGGTAAATTAATCTGCAATATGGTAATATGTTTTTCCAACCAATAATTCAAATAAGCCTTTTTAAATAGGTTAATGACACTCTCAATCCCAATATCACGTATCTCGGTCTCCAGATGTACTGATTAAATCCTATTGAGGAATAATATATTTTTATACTATTTTCATAGGTATTTGCGATGGGGCGGGTCATGCTGTGTCAGAGCTTACACGAGAATTCAATTTGGCAGCCAGCGACAAGTGAATTGCGTGAAAAGACGCCGAGATCTATTTAGTTTAAATCAATATCCAATGGCACCTTACTTTAATACAGGTTTGAAAAAAAAGAGATTTTCAATTCGGTTGTAATTTTTACTATTAATTTTCGACTCAATGATGGTGGTTTCCAGAGACAGTTACCGCTTGTCATTTTTAGATCGTTTTTTGTGTTTTCTAATATAATATATATGTCAGATGTAAAAACCTATAATTAAGCTGTAAATTTACTAAAACAAGTGGCTGCATATAAATCATAAACGGAAAAAAATAACGAAAAAGAACCTTAAAGACCGTCTATAGAACGACTTTAAGCACGTACTATACTTATGAATTAGAGATAAAACTGGTTTAAACTGCTAAAAAATCTAAAAAAATATATTTTTAACCAGTTTCTTTCAAATTAGTTTAATTGGTACCAAAAGAAGTATAAATATTCTTAGAGTTGTTCTTTAGGCGATCTTTAAGCATTTTTTACTGTTAATAAATTATGAAGAAAAAATTGAAAGTATGGACTTATCATCGCCAATGCAAAATCATTGCGTCTTCAAAAAGTAATTCTTTCGTTACTTAGTCAAAATACTTCGGCAAACTTAGCAAATGTATTTAATCAAATGTGGATTGCAAATTCCTGAATTAGACAAAACTGTTCTTACTAAACTTTTTCATTGATTCACTAGTAACTAACTAGTAGTTAACTATGATAAAATTATATTCATTTGAATTAATAACTGGGATCATGTAAATGCTTAGTCAGTCAATTGATTGACTACATTACTTATGTGAATAAAATATTATTATAGCCTATTATTCATCTTCTTCTTCGTAGGAAGTGGCCAAGCTCTGGTGCCAAGAATATTATAAGGCGCCGAAGGCCTGACTTGGCTTTATGACTGCTAGTACTAAGACTAACAGCCTGGACCTACAATTGAACGAGTCATCCGACCCACGGTAGCGCCCAGATGAAAATTCCAATTAAAAAACGACAGTCTTGTGCATGGACACCCATCCAACACCGTCCGCATCGAGCGTCGCTTAGCTGCGATGATCGCGTCAAATCACCATAGCTAGCCGATCTACTGAGATCTATTTTAGGTCTATTTTTTTCTATTCATGTTGTATTTTTTTCTCTTATTAATTTTCAGTATAGGTATATTCGTAAGTAGAAAACCCTAGATTAAAGGTATTTTAACCTGTAAGTAAACAGCCCATCAGATTAAGAAACATCTGGAAGACTAGTCTTGATAATTCATTTTATACAAATAAAAAATATCTGTTACTTATTTTATAACTTACTAGTTACTACCCCAGACGACGAAAAAAATTGTTTTAGTACTACCTTATAATACTTAAAAAAAATACCAATAATATATCCAATATAATTAAAATTGACCTCTAAATTACCTCTTCATAACGAGTATATAGTATTCTTTTGCCTATTTCCACATATAATTCAGACATAATCCATAAAATTGGTCGGAAAGTATTGACAAGATCTACCTAACATTACGCAATCTCTAATCCATTCATACGACGAAAACACCGGAAAAAACGGACACGAAAAAACTTTTATGGCATCTCACCTTATAAAACGGCGTCTTTTCAGCTACTATTTAACACCGCCGTGAAAACATTAGTCGAACGTGTTCAATCGATTTTCGACTTACTGGCCTCGGCACACGGCGACTGTAAATCCTCGCTAAAATTGAAAACAATAAGGGTGAGACTCACCTGTCCAGCGTGCAGGACGTCCAAAAATATGGTAAAAACACTAATAAATAGCACGGCGCGCGTCATGTTTGCGGCCGCGTTGCTCTGCAGAGTCCGACTGATGACCGACGTTCGCGTACGACGCCAGAAACCTGCGTACTAACGCTGGCACGATATTCGACACGTACCTAGCGTGCTATGGTATAGATCGACCCTCCCGGGAGGGAGCGAGACGGGAGCTCTAGCTCTGCGAGCCAGACAAGGATAGAAGAGGGAGGATAACGCACGCGCACTGCTCGAAACGCATCGCACAATGAGGACTCTATCGGAGGTATTGCGAATGCCGTCTTCGTCTGGCTTTGTCTGGGTTTCCCGATGATTATGCGTCATTTTCTCCTATAGCAGAAAGCCTTAAGGAACCGGCGACGCTTTTTCTTGAGAAATAATTAAACTCTCTTACATTTTTTTTATTAAAATGCTAGAAAAGTCTACAGTTATATCGAAAGCTGTAAGCTAGGTTTTGCGCAACATTCATTGAGATTGATTGATTTTGTGTCGGAGGTCAAACGGCGGAGCTGTTTATTGGTTGTTATAATAGCTGCAGCTATTGATTTTAATAGTTCAAAGTCACGGGCTATCGTTTTAAGAAAATTGGTTTTGTTACAATGGTGGTCACGTGTCATGTTCAGAACAAACCATCATTGAGTGTTTACCTTTACATTCTAAACAGGCATAAATTCACGAAAGACGTATAAAATGCTCCATATTGCTTCATCTTATCGACTGTCACAAGTGACTTACACGATTTTAAGCAGTATAGGTACTCGAGTTGCAGCACGTAATAAAATTCTTATTGAAACAATCTTACTCGTATTTTTTAAATCAGTAATTCATATAAAATAACTAGCTGAAGCGCCAAACGTTGCTTTGCCTTAAGTAGCTACAGTTACCCTTATCATTTATGTTACCAGACTAAAGGAATCTCGCGTTTGGACGAGTGACTGTGTTATTGTAGGTTAACTGAAAGTAAGAACATATAAGTACTGATAAAGGTGTTTGAGCTTTAAGGAAAATACTTGAATTAAAAAATACTAGCTGACCCGGCAAACGTTGTTTTGCCATGAAAAAATAGATAGTAGCCGATTCTCAGACCTACTGAATACGCATATAAAATTTGATAAAATCGGTGAAGCCGTTTCGGAGGAGTACGGTAAATAACATTGTGACATGGAAATTTTATATATTAGAAGAAGAAGATAGATAATAAAGTGTTGTTGAACCGGTGACTCAGTCATAGTTACCTAGTAACGTATTATATAGGTAAGTGCATCGAATACAGGGTGTACACTAACCGCAACACACCACATGGTCGCGTGTTGCCACACAGCAGAGCTAACAGATACAAATTAAACATTTTGAAAATCCCCGTTGGAAAATTTGTAGTTTTGAAATTCATGTAAAATTTCCTTTGATTTAATACTCATAATAAGAGGCTATCGAACCATTTTGTGGCGGCGGATATCATGGAATTTGGCCTAAAACAGCATTCAAAGAAATCCTACTAATATAGAAAGAAAGAAACATTTATTTTGTGACACGAATAACAAAGAAAATCAATACACAAGAAACATAAAAGAAAACATTTACGTAGCACAAATACGGCCCCAGCTCTGCGTGTGCTGACTGGAAGCAATCAGCGCTGGTCTTCCGCTGATATAAAAATTCGAAAATTTGTGTGTATGTATGTATGTTTGTTACCTGTTCACGCTCCAACGGCTAGACAGAATTTGATGAGATTTACTGTGAAGTTAGGTTAGACCTTGAATTAGCACACAGGCTACTTTTTTATCCCGGATTAACTACTTTTGTCCCGGGTTACGCGGGTGCAGCTAGTAAGAAATAAAATTAAATCGGTTCATCCGTTTGGAAAATTACCTACAAGCAATTTTGTCCGCGGCTTACTTTTCAGAGAACTACTAGTAACGAATAAACAAATATGTATTTTTTTATTCAAGTAGAGCGTATAGTTACAAGCTCTACGTCCGCCCTCGGAAAGTAACACGTCATGCCCGAACCCTCTGACTCATCAGTAAGGGGTTTTTGCTGCAGTCATTAGCTACGGATCCCTACTACTACTGTTGGTATAATTATTTTGATTCGGTGTTTGGAAAAAAAGTTTATCAATTAGCTTCGAATGTGGTTTGATTGTTAGTTTTGATAGAGGACTTTTTGATTTCTTAAGAATGCTTCAGTTTCAGATGAATTAGTTTTAATGTCGTTTTAATTATGCTCGTGCTTTTGAGAACTATTTAAATACTAATTACACAAAGTTTTATAAGTATAAATCTTTTAACGTTTATTGAAAAATATAAGTACTTAATTATTATACAGATACGCAGTAGTTAGTCTTCTTTTTCTTGGTATGAGCTAAATACCTAACCTCTGATGTCGAGAGTTTTTTAGCAGGTACTCATATTATGTACTAATTTTCAGTTAACCTACGAGTAACTACAGTCACTCGTCCAAACGCGAGATTCCTTTAGTCTGGTAACATAAATCATTTGAAATTAATTGAAGATGGATTAAACGGGGCGCTTTGATTAAACCCTTGCGGATTCAATAATCTATTTGCCGTCGCCTTTCGAGATATTTGGGGACCCAGCCCGGGAAAGTGGCCGATACCCGTCGCCAGTATTTTGTTAGGAAACATTACCTTAATTTTGTAAGAAATTACATCTCCTTATTCAGATTACGAGAATAGGGTATATGCACATAACTCAAATAATGGTTAAATATTTTCTTTTAGTACTTTCTCAATATAATGCTTCTATTAATATTTTTAAATATAATACTTGAGAGCGAAAATTTTTGTTCTGGTGCACAGAAATAGGTAAACCAGTAAACCGACAGAAATATTCTTAGACGTAAAAAAAATATTCGACAAAAAACCATTAAATTTATAAGGTAGGTATCAAAAAAATTAGGGACTCTTCCTTTAGTTCATTTAAAATTATAATGAAGGCTATATCTACCACAATTTCCAAATTAAGTTTGTGCCTAGAATTGTAACTTTCGTAAGTTACCGAAAATTCTCGGCAAATTAGATCCTCTTAGGATTCCCACGCCAGTACCTCGAGCCTAATGACATTAGTTTTAGGACTTTCTGTGTTAAAAAATGGCATAAATATTTGTCAGATGAAAACTATTTGGAAATTTGGAGCCAACGTACTAACATATGAAAAACGATCGATTTTTTCATAACTTTAAGACTGACATATAGATAAGTAAGATTTATTCACATGACTAGTTGCGTCCCGTAGTGCTACCCGCGTTAATCCAGATAAAAAGTATGTATTAAGCTATCCATACCATTTTTTTTCCATCTATACAGCCTTTTGAACGTGAAGATAAAATAATGCATTTTTAACGGATTGAATAGATAACTAACAGCCCGTTCAGGCTACGCATGGACTGTAAAATAATCTTAGTTGTTAAGAGTTGTTAGCTGCCTATTTTAATGGGGGTAATGTAGCATCCTCGAGTAACATAGTATTTTGGAAATCGATGAAAGTATTTTTCAAATCGGTCTAGTAGTTTCGTTGCTAATTCGCGTCAAACAAACCAACAATCAAACTTTTCCATAATATTGGTATACATATACAGTGTAAACTCTATATAACGATACTGAAGGAATTTTGCATTTTATGGCGTTATAGAGAGTGGTCGTTAAATGGAGAGAATGTATCATTTTATGGAATATAGGCTAAACCAGCTAAAGCCAATTGATTTCGACGCTTTAGAGAGTTTGCCTTTAAATCGAGTGACGTTACATAGTGTTACACTGTATATATAGTGAATACTTTTATTTTGCGGAAAAAATGCGTGAATTTGATAATACGAGCGTTTGCACAGAATAATAACTTGTATATTTGTAAGAAATCGGTGAAACAGATACGTCTCGCGGGAGCGATGTATCCAGTAGCGTCCCTTGTCATGCCGGGGAACTTGTCATACTACGGAATTTCAAAACTGTAGACAGATATAATATAGTTAGAAGAAAAATATAAATATTTAGTGTTTTTCCGCCGTGATCTGGACCAAATTAATAATAATAAATAAATATAATAAATATATTTATTAATTCATTCAATTGTGCTTAATGCTAATTAGCATAATTACAACTATACAATATACAATAGATACAAACTAGAAATTATTATACAAGAAAATATGGAATGCGGTTTTAGCACTTGGGTGCCCTAGCTCCCACAGTAGGATACCCTATGTTTGTTAAATTATTAAACTATATATTCATATACAACATTATTATAATAAATCCACTCCAACATGTTCCTATATAATTATAAGTCAGACTGTATAAGATAATTTAAAGATAGAACTATTTCCTGTTACCTAGTACTAAAATATAATCCTTATAACATAATTAATATTACTAACATCTTCTTCTTCTTCTTTACCATTTCCCAATAGGTGGGGTCGGCACAGCCTGATTTTCGCTTCCACGCCATTTTATCAGCCGTCATCTCCACATTCACTCCCTTCTCATTTATACCCTCCTTCACACAATTCGTCTACCTCTACTTCCGCTACTTCTTACAATCATATCCAAACTTTTCCTAGTCACATGCATCTTCTCTCTACGCATTACATGTCCTTACCACGCTAACCGTCCACTCTTCACTTTCTCTGACACAGGTGCCACTTTCAAATTTCCTTTTATATACTTTAATATTACTAACATGTCAGTATATAATTTTAAGAAAATAGACTAATAATATAAATGTAAATAACTAGATCTAAATATTGTATTAAGTAATTAATTTTAAGTAGTCTAACTATAACTAAGCAAAAGGTGCACATTTTTTGTATTACAACTTTTGTGTTGCATATAATGACATTTTTAATTTGAATTTGAAAGCAAAAGAAACATGAAAATATAAAGAAAAAAATGTTTGGTGTGTCGCATTTTGGTCACGCGTCGCTTACTACCGTAAAAAATTGTCTATGTTATCTTAATCGTTAAGATAACATAGACAATTTTTTTTGTCTATGGTTCCATTGTTATAAAAATATAAAAGTTGAAATAATTAGACTCTTTGTCCAATAAGGTCAATCAGTTGAACTTACTGAAACAGATCTAGTTTTAACAATTTGCATACCAAGTTACACTAATAGCATTTATCACGAGTAATAATAACCTAAAACATCAACCACATAAGTTTGCATATACCTAGACAATCCCAACAATGCAATGGTCTAGTCTGAAGACAGCCTAGACTGATAAGCCCGTATCCTCTTTATTCCATTAGAACTACCTTCAAAAAAGGATTCTTTGCTTTTGACGTTTTATATAATCCTCTATTATTTTTTTCGCATATCTTAAAAATAATGTGAAATTTAACTACCCATTTTCAACTTTTGTCATGAATATTAAGTACGTATGACACGACACAATACTATTTTTTAAGTTTTTTCTTTTGATATTTAGCTTTCCTATAAAAACAATTTTAGTGTACTGGTGGTATGGATTTTCGAAGCTGCCCAAAGGCTAACATGATTTAAAGACGTTGTACTTATTACATCTGGGACCTGCAATTTACCACGTCTTTCGACCCACGGAAACTTCCAGAAGTAAAACTTAATTTGTCTTTTTGTGACAAAGACTGACCGGCCTATTATTTTTAAGTGATGTTGCGGTCTAGGATGGAGCGCGCTTGCCTAGAAGAAACCGATTCACTCTCGCCTTGAAGACAGTTCTGAGGTTATAGTTGAATTATCGTTTATACGGTTTAGTACATTTCAAAACATTAATTTACTCTTAAACTCTAGAATAATATTATATATAATAAATATAATAAATTGTAATGTTGGATTGGCCTTGATAAATAAATTATTCTCTGTAATATTTCTTAAGCAGCTAGCACCTGAATTTCTTAGGTGAAAATCTAGATAAAACAGGCAAAAGTAGCGGCTGTAAATTTTTGCATGCGTCCAAGAAACCTTCAGCGCTGGCATTCAAGTTAATTGAGAAGCGAATCGATCGGTATTCGCAAGTCCACACGTCCAAATGCGGCTGCCAAGTATCGTACAGCTCGTTCTATTTCAGCTACCTACTTTTAAGCTGGCCTTAACTGTCTGTAAGTACTTTTTTAGGTTAGGGAATTGAAGAATTGCATAAAAATCTTAGAGATTAGAAAATTGAAGTCACAATTTAGAAGAAAAATTACTTGAGGATGATGTTAATGATGATGATGATTTAACTGTTTATTTTGTGTCTGAGCTAAAGGTCCAGTCCTGGTTACGTGAGTTTTTGGGCAGCTAAAACCATCTTATATTAATTAGCGGTTAGCACTTGTGGTACTATGAAACCCAGAAAGCTTCATTTTAAAACATCAGCTGGCCCTATAAGCTTTTTTTTACACCTTACAGCTAGGCATTTAACCAGCAAGGCGCGTAACTACATTAGTCAACGACACTCTGCGTTAAGGAAGAGCATGCCTAGTCTGGAATACATTGCTCTCAAGGAGACTAACAGAACACACCGCTAAATGTTTAGCGACAGATTTATTTAGGTGGTTGCTAGCCAAGCGAATACTGAAAAATACTCTACCACCATGCAAAAAAGTTTAGGTTAGGTTAGGGTTAGGGAAAATCACAGGTAGAAAACAAAAGAACAAAAATGAGAACAGTGTCGAGATTAATAGTGCGCGAAAAAAGTTGCCACATTGTACCATTACGCACTGCCAATGATGATGATGACGAATACTGCGTAAAGCATAGCAGATACGTAAACGAGGATCACTAATGTTAAATGACCACTGAAGCCGCGTCCTGGCGAATCTTGTGCATTCAACGCTTTACAATAAGGCTGTTTGCAGGCTCTGCCGTGTCTTAGAGAACCTGCTCATACATATACTCACAGTACATAAAGTTTCTCTATTTTAGTTCTGAAGAAATGTTGCAGTAAACGAGTGTATGCACTTATTATTTGCTAAATGTATATTCCTATGTAATAAGAAATGTATATTCATTCATTTCGTTTTTGCACAATAAACCATTTTTCTTTCTTTCTAATAAATAACACAGTAATTAGAATAGAAAACCCCTCGATTTCTATTACAGAAATGTGTGATATGTTTTACAGAAAGCTTTGTGCAATTAGGATTGTTCGATACAACGAACAAATCACCGATAAAAAAATCTCTATTTACAATATGACTTAGGAAATTGACAGTATTTATATGCAAAAGTTTACTAAATATACTAATATACAGTTAAGTTTGGCGAAAACATAGCTTTCATAATGACCAAGCCTCCACATTCTTCCTCTATGTATATAGATTATATTCCCTATCATTAAAATGTCTCTCTTTTGCGACATGAAGTTGCTGCAGTTTCAGTTTCAATTTCCAGGAAAATAATAGGATCTTACTCACTGCAGTATCCTGCATCGCATCGTCGTCGTAGCCGGCGTGACGTCATCAGGCGCATGCAAATGTCTGGCATTCTCGAACATTCTGGACGCCCGCAGACGCTCTGCAGATGCACTAATGGCGTCTCTTGGCGCTGCGAAATGCGTTTCGTATCTGTTCTATTTATTGGAAGCTCTTACAAGCTTCACATTGATACTGAAGAGCTGTTTCGCTTTATTAGGTGACTGAAATCATGATTTAGCGTATATGCAGGCAGGTGCCTTTTAGGTATATGATTATCTACTTGACTTGTGATTAGAGCCATGATAAGTGAACACTCGATGATGGATGGCATTGGGTCTGACATACCAATTGCGTACTTATGATTAAGTTTAGTTTTTATTCAAGCACCGAACATATTTATGGAACTTCATTTAGTATTCTCGAGTTTCCTGCGCTTTAGTATATTTGGTCAATAAAATTCTACCGACTCAAAATCAGCAATACTCATTAAATTCCGACATCGAGCCAAGTGAAATACCTAGCCCATTTGACTGAGCGAGTGAAAAGCGAAGTGTCTCTGCACCGAGTGACTTATTTTACTTTCATCTGCCCGTGCGTTTCGATATTAAAATGTGATGATAGACACCGTAATTATGAAAATATAATAATAATAATAATAAATAAATAAATATTACGAAAAGCTTGTATTATTCAACTATTCAATAGTTCAATGTATGTATATATTTATTTTCATCTGTAATATAAAAATAAGTCGGATTTTCCTTCCTGACGCTATAACTCCTGAACGCACGGACCGATTTCCACGGTAATTATGAAAATATAATCTTTACGAAAGGCATCTAATGTTCAAGTATTCAATGTGATTATATATTTATTTTTATCTATAATACAAAAATAAGTCGGATTTTCCTTTCCTTCCTGACGCTATAACTCCAGAAAGCACAAACCGACTTCCACGGTTTTGCATTCGTTGGAAAAGTCTTGAGCTCCGTGAGGTTTGTAGCAAACAAAATTCAGGGAAAGTTTCAACTTTGTGGCGAAACGGAGTTCGCCGTGTTTGCTAGTTATGTATATATTTTATTCGTGTTCCGTTTTGATTAGAGTACTTGGAGTGGTTAAGAAGTGAAGGGATTTCGAAAATATTTGGCAGATTACAAAAATGTGGTTATGTGAAAATGTGAACGTAACAAGATGAAATCAAGGGCACACAATTTTGATATTGGACGAGCAATGTCGTGTACAGGGTGTTTGCGTGGGCAGTCTACCGCTCGCCGAATAACAAGTATTTATAGAGCTAGCTTAGCCAACGTAACGCCGATACCTAAGGAAACGCCCAGAGCCCGGCGACCTAGAAACGCCACGGGGGCAGCCAAAAACTGAAAAACTTACTGCCTTTACTTACAAATGTGACAGTTTGTAGTACAGGGTTATTAGGTTAGGACGAGAGATTGTGTTAAATGTCTTTGGGAAAAGTACTAGAGATCGCTTCCTATTACATTTAGCTTTATAACATTTAACTAATTTTTTTTTTGTAAGTATGGGTACTACGTAATAGGGAATTAACCAACAGATATGACAGCATTCATATTAATAATAATGGACCTTTCCTGAAAATAACCCCGTCCAAATAAAATTGTATCCTATAATCCTCTAAGTTAAAGTTCAACAATATAGCAAGCTAGTGTAAATATAATAAATATATGTATAAAAACTTAGAAAACAGGCAGCCATCTTGGATTTGAAATGTATCATAATGTATGTATTCTACTTATCATACCATTTCATGTTGTACACATATGTATTGAGACAGTTGTACAAATATGTCATTCCTAAGTAACACACCTTTAAAAAAAAACTAAATCAAAATACACACATACCTACACATATGAACATGATAGGTAACACCCTATCGTCGTTTTTATCGGACTAAGAAATAGAAAGAACCTAACTATTATTATCCTTCTAAGATACATACGACCTTATTTCTTGCAACCCAGAAGAAATCGAAATAAGATTTCTCTACAGCGACCGCAACATTCGTCAAAGCGAAAATGTAATAACACATTTATTGCTCGAATTTATTCCCGGGTGCGTAATTTGATTATTCATATGGGAGCTATTGTTGGAGAGGTTTGGGTAAATGGTACCATGGATGAAAAGGTTTGCCTTTGGTGTATTTTTAGGCATTCGCCGACCACTTTAAGTAGATACCCATTCAAGTGTTATGTATCCTAAGTTACGTAAGCGGGTTTATGACGTCATCGTTGAGTTGTTTGTGAGTAGTTCTAGATTGGTTACGAAGCAATTTAAGCCATCTATTGTTTACTGAATGGTTAATACTTGAAAATAACGTCTAGACTTATATAATACTTGAAAAGACGTCTCTACTTTCGTAACGAACTGACGTAGAGACTAGAACTTTCGACTCACTAAAGTAGCATATTTAACCTTTACTTTTAAGTAAGGAAGGTTCCTAATTAGGGACTTTATTATGTGGACTCCAGTTTTCACAGATTAGAATCACATTAATTTGACTTCCAGATAGTAACGTAGACTAAAAGTAGTTTAAAAACTAAAAGTAATTTACACAGACTAGAATCACTTTTAATGGACTCCCTCAAAAGTGCTACAAATAAAAAGTACTAGTAAAGTAACCTTTGATTTCAAGGTAAAGGTTCAAGATTCTTCTCTAAGTGAAGTAGACAAAACGTAGATTCACTTTTATTTGACTCCCTGCAAAGTTTTACGTATTTATATACCTTTCAAGTAATATCTCGCTTAGTAACGTTAACGTAAGACAACAGTGAAAAATGAAAAATACTTTCCAAATTCTTGAGAATTTTCAACAGCAAAAAGAATACTTACTCGTAATTATTTCAAAAATTACCCACACATATGTACGGAATAAAAGCTTGGCAGGCTCCCCGCAGTTACCTGGCTGTTTGTTCAGGTCATATCTTTCTAATTTTAAGCCCATCGCGTCTTTTGCCTTTATAATAAGCCTGAGCGTTAACTCTTGTTAAAATAAAACAAGCTTACAAAGTTTAGTTACTTTATATGCTGGCCGCGAGTAGTGTTACCATATCTCCGGATTTTTCCTGAGATTACAGGATTTTTCGACTTTTCTCAGGATTGCGGCCGGATTTTCCAAATCTCGTGATATCTCAGGATTTTTAATAAAACATATGTTACATTATAAAATCTCTTTAATTAAAAGTTAAACAAAAGAAAAATAATCTTCTTTTGTTAACCATTGAACAGTTCAAATCAATACTTAGTTATTTAAGTAAAACAAACTAAAAATAATCTTCTTTTGGTTATAATTGCACAGTTCAAATCAATACCTATTTATCCAAGTAAAATTAACTAAACATAGTCTTCTTTTGGTAAGAATTGAAGAGTTATTTCGGCAGTGTATAAAACGATAATAATACCTTTTTGAGTAAAAATGTTAAACTGTATAAAATCTCAGGACTTTTCCATGGAAATCAGGCCTTTTCTCCGGTCTTTTGATTTTTTCATCTGGTAACCCTAGCCGCGAGTGGCAAATTTAAAGCGTGAATATTTGTTAGGAGTAAACTTTGTTGAATACTGGAATGATACTATGTACCTAATTAGTATACTGTTAATACTTACCTTATATGTATTAATAAATCTTTTTTATACACAATAATCATATGACAAAAAACCGCCTGTCTAGTCTATTTCAGATAGAAAATACAATTGTAGAGGTTCTACGAAGATTCGTATTTCGTAGAAGTAATCGTAGACTCGTAGAAGCTAAGATCGTACATACATATCAGTATGCGTTAGCGGCAGCCAATAGCAAAGCGCCTGGAGTATTCTCAAATTATAATTATAAATTGTCTATGGTGACAACAGACGAAATATATATTTATATTATTTGTCTATGATTCTCACATTACGGCCCCGCGAAGTTACAAATACAAGCAAATCAATTATTGTTTTATTTCTATTAAGGTTGTGTACGTACAATAATTATGTGCTAAAGGTGGAAGAAGTATGTACATTGTGTGACGTTCTTGGGGCGCTGTGCCCCGCGCTAAGTATTCTTCGATCCTGTGCTGCGGGGCTACATTTTTATTCGCACCGAGCAGCGAACTAGGGATATTCTAGTTTCTGGGCGGGGAGAGCAGCGGCAATGCGCTGTGCGGTCCTGCTTCCCTGCCCCCGTCGTGAGATGGGACACCGTGAGGTTTTAGTCGGTAGTGACGCCCCTTCTGGCCGTCGAGTCCGACATACCCCGCTCGCCTCCCCCAAGCTTGTAGCGGGAGATGCGTAAATGCATTTAATCACGAAAAAAAAAAGGGATATTCTAGTTCGCTGGTGCCGAGCCATAAGTCATAAATAATTTATTCATAAACACAAGTTTACACATCAAAAATTATTTGTCATAGTTGTTGATACAATTATTTTACAGATCTCCCTCGGTAAATAAAAGTTTAAAAAATGTGAGTATCTAGTAGTCTAGTACTAGTTATCATTCTATAGGATATCTGTAGATACTTTAGATTTCATAATAATTTTGCAAGCAATTTCATATTCAATCCGCGCCGGCAAACCTCAGGCTCCAAAGCTCGCGAGCCGAGCGGTTTAACTAGCGCGATATATCAAAACAACCATTCATCGCCCCCGGAGTTTCCGCGACATTTGGTAATGCCGACATTTGGTAGCCCCTGCCTTATCGCCCGCTGCCTGGGACTGGTTATTAAACGCTGATCGATAGCCATTTGTTACCGCAGTTAATGCAGAGAACAGGCTACAGGCAAGATTTGGTACCTTTTTTTTTTGACTTGGAGGAAATGCATTTACGCATGCCCACCAATCCTCGGGGGAGGTGGCGGGGTAAGTCGGACTCGGTGCCAGAGTGGCGACCCCTAACGACTAAAACCTCCAAGGTGTTCCATCCTTGCGCAAGGCCGGGAGACTGGAACCATCTAGTACACTTCAGTCTTGCCGGCAGAAGATGAGGTACCTGTCCTAAACCTTATTTATCTCTTAAGTATCTTTTTTAACGAAGGGTTTTTTTTATATACACCCGCTTGAACGGCTGGACTGATTCCCCTTTTTTTGTTGTTTTTATTATTGTCAGGAGAAGATTCTTACGACAGATATTCTTTTTTACAAAGACTAAGACTGTTGTGTATTTTTATTTTTTTTATTGATGAATAGGCTTGCGTTTGACCGCAGCTAGCCTGATGTTAAGCTTGACTGTGGTCTAAGATGTAACACGCTTGACTAGAAGGAACCTATTTACTCTAGATTTGAAGACCCCCAAATTGTACTTCTCGGGAAAAAGAGACTCAAGAAGAGAGTTCCAAAGCTTCGCAGTTCTCACAATGAAGGTCGAACCAAAACGCTTTGTGCGAATCCTCGGAACTTCGACAGTGAATCGGTGTCTCTTCGCTGTACCCCTGCTCGTTCTGTAGTGGTAGTAATGGAGAAGCGGGAATTAAATTATGCAGCTCCATTGCACACTCTCCAAAATGTATCCGATAAAATACAGACAGACTGGCAACCTTGCGCCTATGTTCAAGGCTTTGTAGCCCTGCTTTAGATACGCAAGGCTGGCCGATGAGCTTCTTGGCTCGCCTCTCAATCGATTCTAACGCCTCCAGCTGGTATTTAGCAGATCCAGTCCAAAGGTGCGAAAAGTACTCCATGCACAACCGATCTTGAAATATTGGGAGTTATTTATTTACTTTTAGTGACAGCATTTTAAATAATAACACGTTTTAACAGTCAAAAATTTATTAAACAAGAATAAAATTATTAACAGAATTGATAGCACTTACAAATTGTACACTAATTTTATTTTATCACAAAATAAGATATCGACATAATTTCAAAGATCTCTATCACTTTGTCACTTAATTTCAAAGATTACACATTAATATAACTTGCGTCAGTAAAAAACATTTCTCGTAAAAGTTTAGTTTATAGTTTATTTATTAGCTTGCAACACATATATGACATGTTATTGTCATCTCGCTTTTTCCAATCAACCAATAGAGTTAGAGTGAGAAGAAACTGGGTTTCAAATGTTTCCTTTTTTGACGCAACTTATACGAGTTATTAAATATCAATTAAACATTCGTAATAATATAAAAAATATATCACATCTTAGGAGTAAATAAGATATTTTTTTCAAGTACAAGATTGAATAGAGATATCAAAAAGTAAAAAGCAGATCTTGTAATAAGTTCTAACATTATCGCCATCTTGTTTTCTCCAAAAGAAAGGAAAGAGACAAAACTATAAATAACTGTCTATACATACTTTCATGATAATATCTCATTAAATTTAATTTAATCTCATTTAATTAGGTTTAGATGGCTTAGATGGTACATTTATTTATTTATAGCCACTTTCAATATATACTTCGCAAAATGTCAAACATTATCACGAATAAATACTAATATTGTGATAGAAGGCCCAAAGTCCCAGCATAGGGAACGTAGAGTGGCCTGCTAATACTTTTGTAAATATTTTAGTCTTTCAATTTCATTTAATTTACGTGATTAAATATTCTTAGGCACTTAAATATAAGTTACTTCTTACTTTTAATATAATCCGCAGACTTTATTCGCCGGTATCGCCTTGTCTGAAATAAAAGAGATGGCTGTGTAGTTTACGGAAATGACGCTAGATGTCGTTACTTGTGCTCAAGTCCGCATTATGTTAGAGCTAAAATTGGTGACAAATAAAATTTTTCTTTTCTTGTTTTTGTGTACAATAAAAAGTTACACATGCATGTTACTAGGAGATGTATGGAAATGGTAGAGCAAGGAAGAAGGGCAAGAGGCAGACCAAAGAAGACATGGATGGAGTGTGTGAATTAGGACATGAGAGAGAAAGGAGTGAGTGTAGAGATGACGTCTGATAGAAGTCAGTGGAAGAAGAAAATTAGCTGTGCCGACCCCTCCTAGTGGAATAAAGCAAGAAAGAAGAAGTAGATTAAATTGTACAGTAAAAAGATGTAAATGCTGTGTTAGTAAACAACTACAAGTCATATTGCTGACTATACAATTTGCAATCAAAGGGTGATCAACAAACCAGATGAGCGCTATGCCACTATATTTCTTCTAAAATGCTATGCAAATGCCACAAGACTTTCAAAGTGTCAATTTTATTTGGATGGTATTGTGGATCGGAATACACCTTAAATTGTAGGTCATATTTTTTAAGCCGGCCGAATTCCTCTGACTTGTACAAAGACTAGCCTAATTAGGTTAGTTAGTTTTTTTTAAAGTGACATTTTCATCTGGGCGCTTTTGTGGGCCGGAAACACGTTAAATTGTAGGTCATATTTTTTTAAGCCGCCGGAAGGCCCCTGACTATAATGTTATTTTATTCACATAATGTAGTCAATCAATCTACCGACTAAGCACTAAGCTAATTTTATTATTAGGAGTACAAGGAGCCGCTAAGCCAAGTCAGAGGCCTTCGGGCGGCTTGTAAACTCTCGACACCAGAGCTTGGCTCATACGAAGAAGAAGATTCTACGAAAAGCTAACTCACCAATCATTTTAGGGTAGGGCAAGTTCAAATTGTTCATAATACTGACGAACTCTTCAATAGACTTGGTCAGTCTCGGGTTGTACTTCATTTCTTCCTCCACAGTGGTCGCTGTTTGACCTTTGTAATCGTGCGCCGGGTACAGTGTATAGTGCTGCGGTAATGTAAAGATGCGCTTGTGTACGGACTCGTAGAGCGTTTTGGAGCAACCTTCTTGGAAGTCTGTACGCCCGCAGCCTCGGATCAGAAGTGCGTCGCCCGTGAACGCCAAAGACTGGAATTGAGGAAGAAGTTTGTTAGACACTGTTTTTAACGATACCAGAGTCATAGCTTTACAATCAAAACTTTTTTATACTTTTCGGAAATTCCAGTCCAGGGTGTTTTCCGCCTAGCTACCTCGTTGGCGTAAAGGTTACCATGCCGGACTGCCAATCAGAAGGTTCCGGGTTCGATTCCCGGCCCGGCCAACATCTTTGTGCTTAACTAAATTTGTTGGCTGTGGGTCTGGGTGTTAAATATATATCTATATTAAATATATATGTATATGTAGTATATCAGTTGTGTTAGCTACCATAACTAGGAATGGGTCAGTATGGGTTTAGCCAGCCGTGTGTGAAATGTGTCTTAATATTAAAAAAAAACCATCAAGTTGAAAATCTGTCGCCTAGCGCATAATACTGTGTTCCGACAGTCTCTTTGAGAGCCAGTTATGTCCAGACTATGCATACTCCGCTTTCAGTCAGTGTCGCTGATTCATTTGGTTACGCGCCCTGCTTAAATGCTTTGTTATATTGTGTAAATATTTCTAATAAAATACATACAGCGGAATATATGTATTTATAACTTCCTCCTTTTTTGATGAAAAATAGCAGCATAAACAGGAATTACACCTGAAGAATACTAGGCAAACATAAAGAAGAAGGAACCTCACTTCATCATGTGCCACGTAAGTGAAACACCCGTTCGTATGTCCCGGTGTAGCTGCGCACAACAACTTATGGCTCCCATATCGGATCTCGTCTCCATCTTTCACATACATATCGGCTTGTGCTCCTGAAGTTACTCCTATGACGCTCTTAACTCCTGGTAGGAGACTCTTGAGACGACCCGTGCCGGTAATGTGGTCTGCGTGCATGTGTGTGTTCACTGAAAAAAAAAATGTTAATATTATAAAGGCGAATTTTTTTATGTATGTGTACTGTACTGTATATCTTTATTTTTAGGCGCTCTGACGGTTGGATAAATTTTGATGAAATTTGGTATTAAGACAGACACAGATTGTTATAAACAAATAACTGGCTGGCATTCAAATCATAAACACAAAGTTTTAAAAACTTCTAAAAATACAACGCGCGTTATGGCTAGAGATAAGTTACCACGCTAACGCGCGTTAGTTTGCCGCTTCGTTTTGGTCATCTAGCGATGTAATAAGGCTAAGTTTTGTTCGTAATCACGAAGGCGCACCGTGTTAGGCTTGGTTTTTGAGGCTTGACAACTTTCTAAAGACCAGAAAGTACTACACATAATCCGTCTCAACAAAAGGAGGTACGGTGAGTAAAAACTTTGTGATATAAAAGACTTTGTTTTCAAACTAATGATTTTCTTACGTTTAAGCCGCAAAATTTTGGGACCTGTTGTATGAAGTTTAATATGTAAACAGCCAAGACCCTTAACACATAGACTACACTTTTTAATAATCTACGCAGACTACTGCAAAAAGGTGGAGCGAGGACATTCGGAAAAAGGCGGGCAGTGGATGGAGACGAGATGCTCAGGATAAAGTCGAGTAGAGTGCCTTGGAAAAGGTCTATATCCAGCAGTGGACGCAGACGGGCTGAC
Source organism: Mellilla xanthometata (assembly GCA_035578125.1). Lineage (NCBI taxonomy): Eukaryota > Metazoa > Arthropoda > Insecta > Lepidoptera > Geometridae > Mellilla > Mellilla xanthometata. The sequence goes on from JAPUBQ010000010.1 coordinate 10,779,706, forward strand.
GATGATAATGATGACACGGATAACGCCATGGGTCTTGTAGTAAGTTGTAAGATTATTTAATTTAATGTTACTAGTATTTTAAGTACATATTGGTGGCGATTCAGCGGCACACACGACTAAACTAAATTTAAAGAAGCCCCGTCTCTTTTCATCTTAAGTGGCCAGAAAGAGACGGCACGTTCTGAACCACAGACAAAACAACTAAAATCACGTCAAATATGGAATGTGCAGGCAGTTTTAGAGGTGATACAAGTGAGTGCGCTCTAAAGTCGCCTATATTTTCTACATTTGACGTGATTTTAGTTGTTTTGACTATGGTGCATAATGTGCCGTCTCTTTCTGGCCACCTAAGATGAAAAGAGACGGGGCTTCTTTAAATTTAGTTTAGTCGTAAGTGCCGCGGAATTTATGCCATTAAGTAACTATTGTGGTGTGACTTGCCTTTCACATATGTTTACTTATGGCTACTTAAGTTCTGTATTCTGGACACACTATGAATTGATTCCACTTACTGGCATAAACCAGGTTGAAGCCCAGTTCCCTGACGAGGTTGGAGTCTCTCTCGGCATGTTCTATGACGGGGTCTATCAGCACAGCTTCCTTAGTACTCGTGTCAGCCAGCAAGTACGTGTATGTACAGCTTTTTTCGTCGAACAACTGGAAAGCGCAGAGAAAGACAATGTTACATACAAATATAAATAGATAAACTTTACTAAAACACTGATTTAAACTCAATGACAATACAAAGTAATTTCAAAGCTAGTGTCTAAACTAGCGTCTAATCTTTTTTCTCTTCCGTGGTCTAATCGCTAAAAGCGATTCTTCCGGAAAAAAAAATACACAAAACAATAATATAAATATATAAAACAGCGTTTTCACATCCTCATTCATTATGTATGGTATTTTGTCGCGAATTAACTGTTCGTAAGGAAAAAGACGGCTAGGTTCTGTTTCTGCCGGAACTAAGTGCAAAGCCTAAAGATTGGATTCGACTTAACTGAAAAATCTGTATCAGTAAGCTAAATTACTAGAAGTATAATACAAAACACGTAGTAAAAGATATAGTATACCATAAATTACAGTTTGATTTATCTTCCAGTGATTAATGTGTGCTAAGATCGATTATCGGACATACGTAGGGTAATAAAGTCTATCTTTGTTTGATTTTTACCTATTCCATCAAGTCACACTAATGGCCTTCCATGTATTAATTATAGCCATTGTACTCAGCGACGGAGGTCAGAGATAAATAGGTTTTTTTACTCTTGCTAACTGTATGTTTGTTTACATGTCAATCTTTGAGGAGAATTCCTGTTAATTTAAAAACTCACTCAGTAACTGCCCTTAAAATCTTATATGAATATAAAATTTCTGTCACAATGTTAGTTACCATGCTCCTCCGAAACGGCTTGACCGATTTTTACCAAATTTCAGTAGGTCTGAGAATCTGCTACTATCTATTTACCATACTCCTTTTATTTATTTTGAATTAATAGAAACAATTTATAAAGCAATACAATATTTGCCGGGTCAGCTAGTTACTCTACTATAAATTTAAAGCTTCATTACTTAGTTAGGTACTTTTATAAAGTAAAAAAAAAAGCTTACCTGTTAGATGTTTAAAAACCTAAAAGCAAAATTTAAGTTGGACATTGGACTAACAACATATTATTTAAGTTCAAATAACTACTAAAATTTCTAAGAGCCAAAACAAGTATAGTCCATTGAAATGTTACATTTTTTAGGCCTAACCTTGCGTTTCTTAGAGGACGCAATTATATTTTTTTTTATGTGTAGGAGGGGGTAAGTGTAAAGCTAAAATCAAGTTTGTGGGGTCGCCACCTTTGTCCCACGGCCGCCATCTTGAAAATAGGGGTTGAAACGATTTTTACGATCTCTTTAACTATTTATCTGATACAAAAATTGTTATTGCAAATTAAATTCTGTATAACTTTGGTCCAGTAACTTTTTGTCGTAAAACTACAAATAAAAAAGTTATAAGTGAAAATGTTAAGAAATTCGAGAAAAAAAAATATATTTTTCGATATTGCCTATAAATAAAAAAAAAACAATAAAACTCACCTGTCTAAAAAAGAAGTTTCGCCTATCCATAGTGGAACTCCACCTGACTTGTTCGCCTATACTACTGAACTTGCTCACTGCTCCAGTCACTCTCCAACTGCTTACTATCCTTAACAGCATCCTGAGACAAAATATATTATACAAAATCTTGATGTCATAATGATATGTCAGACATCTAGATTGCATCATAATAGCCCTATCTTACTATGATGTGGTAGACAAAACACACACTAGCAATCAGATATGTTATCAAAAAGCTATTTTATCACTATTGCTGTTTTTTGCTTTATATGAGAACAGGATGTACATCTGTAGGCGGTAAATATTGCGCATCAACCTTTGGAAAGAGACAATCGGCTAGTTTCGGTTTTATAGAGCGTTATCTCTGTCGCACGAAACTAATAGCACTTGAACAATGACTGCCAAAACGTCTCTTAAGTAGTGTGCGACAGAGAAACACTCTATGAAGCCGAAATTAGCTAATGTCTCTATCCAAAGATCGATGTGTAATATTTATCGCCGGGTACTGTACAAAAATATGCAAAATGGCTTATGAAATTTCAATAGAAAATGTTGTACTAATAGTCATAATATTGACAATAAACGTTTATTGAGAACAACATCATAAGGTGTTCACATAACAACTAGTTTATTTCATTGACAATATTTTTTCAATTATTCAATGCATAAAGCACAATTATTATTGTTTTCTCTTTAGGTAGAACATAAGTATGTGTGCTTAGATTTTTATATTAAAGTGGCTAGATAAAATATTATCTTTGCTGTTTCTATTTGCATACTCGTAATACATATCACCTGATAGTTTTGCAATCTCTTAGATAATTCCATCCATATCTCTGATTATTGGTTGGTAATAATAAGTACCTAGATAATAAATAAGAAACAGACACAAAGAAAACTTGAAATTTAATTCACGTAACTTGAATTTAATTTATAGCCTAGTATTTTTTAGTCGATCAAAATCAAAACTCCTTACAGCTACATACGACCTCGTTGGTGTAATGGTTACCATGCCGGACTGCCAATCAGAAGGGTCCAGGTTCGATTCCAAGCACGGCCAACATCTTTGTGCTGAACTACAATTGTTGGCTGTCTGTCTGGGTGTTAAATATGTATCTATATAAAACATGTATGTATATGTGTAGTATATCAGTTGTGTTAGCAACCATAATACGAACTAGATATGGTTCAGTATGGGGTTTACCAGCCGTGTAAAAAAAAATACTAATTACTTTTTACTAATTAAAAGCTACATTTGAACAGCTGGGTGGGTAACCAAATGAGTAAGCAAAACTCTGGCCTAAGGACCTCTGGAGCATGCCTAGTCTGGAATAGCTGGTTCTCAGGGAGGCAGCCGGAACTTTCTGTTAGGTGCTTGACAACAGAATTTTTAACAATTTAAAGTAACTTGAATTCAGGGATTACTTTGGTATACTTACTTTTGTATACATGTAGCATGTGTGTGAGTATTTTATTGAAGTAAATACAGTGAAACCTGGTTAAGTGAGACATCAATGGACCTGCAATGTCGTTTCACTTATAGAGGTATTCCACTTACCCAGTGTCTCAGATATACAAGTATAAATAAAAATCTGTCTCATTTACAGAGGGTTTTCAAATAAACATCTGTATGATAGTAAACTGAAACTAAAACTGGAGGTAATTAAAGCTCAAATTTTGTACTTACGTGTGGAATTTGTGGGTAGAATAAGAATGAGTAAACAAACAATGTTATCTCAGTTACAGAGGTTTATGCATATAAAATTTACTCGCTGTCTCAGTTTTAGAGGTAACTATGATGATAAATCGAAAGAACAAATCCCAGATATAGAGGTTTACCTCGTTCCACTAACAGAGGTAATTCAGTGCCAAAGTGTTGGGACCTCAGCATGAGTTCCAGTTATGGAGGTTTCTCACTTATCCAGGTCCCACTTAACCAAGTTTCACTAGCTAATATTTACAAGTTATATTCTTATAAACCAAGAATAATTAATGTGCTGTGTGTAATAATTATTGTTTCCATGTGGGGGTGATAATGAGTTTTGCACATAATATATCCAACTTACTTTGATCAGCTTAAAACATATTATGGTCATATATCACATTAGTGGTATTGCTACATTGAACATTAACAATACCTCACTTAAGGTTAGCCATTGACTGATTTGTGGTCAATATATTTACATAGTTTATAAAGCTAGACATTTTAAAATACAAAACTGAAAATTATGTTTTTTTTTTTAATGTGGCATGAAGAAATACATACAACCCTAAATTTTTACTTTTTTATTACCAATCCTTATTTTATTATGGCCATTTTAGTAATATAGTAATTTTTCATCCCGCTCGATAACTAATCAATTATAGTGTATACTTATAAATGTAAGAGGTTGCAATGAAATGCTACCACTACATCGATAGGATGTGTGTATGGGGTTGTTGGGGAATCCTTATTACGAAAATTCTAATTAAGATGACTTTAAGACATAATAATGCACCCTGTGCTTAACTAATAGGGCATGGCTAAGACTACTTACAGAAAAGTGTAAGTTACAGTAGTGTTTTACACCAAAGATAACTTAATCAGTAGTAGAAGCTTAGCAGCAAGTAAGGCATAATAATAGCTAACTAATGTTTTACATTATTTACTAATATCATCATCAAAATTACAATATTCAAAGTCTAAAATTTATAATCCAACATCCACATTTGGTAATCTGACCATTTATCTACTAGTAACGAAGTTGTGATTTTATGATTACTTTCATCGGCAGATAACGGTAAAAATAATGTAATCTGATAAACATCGAGCAACATCTAAAGGTCAATAAGGTCTAGGCTAAGGATATTAATTCTACTTGCAGTAGGTAAATTATGTTAGAATCTCACCTGGGTAAAAGAAACACTGGGGTCCTTCTCAGTAAAAAATAAATAAAAGAAGAGGTTTGTTTTAAACCGAAACTTGAACAGAAATGAAACCCCAGCTCGCTTTCGTTAAAATTGTAAATATCTAAGTAAAATAACTTTCGGCGCTTTATCTGTATATCAGCTAGTGTTGCCATACAAGTTTGTAGAAAAGTGTTGATAAATATATTTAAAAAAATTACAGAGTACGAGTTTGGCTGGCGCTTGAAGGATTCCGTACCGTTATCATAGATATATGGCAAATAACACATTTTTTATGGAAGTCTACCCTAACTATAGTTTTTTTATTTCGATTTATACATAATTTATTAATATTCTTTGAATATAAAGAGGCTCTATAAAATGTCGTTATTCAGATCGAGTGGTAAAAAAGCTTAAAAACACGTTTGTTGTACGATAATTCACCTTTAATATTTACTTATTTTGTTATTATTTATGATGAAAGGTAATACGCAATTAAAATATGTTCTGTGAACATTTTAAGAGTCTACTTGATACCGTTAGGAGCCATACGATGTCATCATCATATGGCTCATAACAAACTCAAGCCAATAAACACGAAAAAACACATTATTAGGGGACCACCTTAATATTTTCATTTTTAGCGCGATCAACAGACGAGGGATTAGTATCCGTTGTTATAGTCGTAACGGTTATACCTACGTATTTTATGAAAATTTTAGCTCTCCAGTGAACACGGTTTATGGTATATAAGGTGACAGGTTTAGTACTAGGGTACCGTTTTACCTTTTAGGTACGGAACCCTAAAAATTGGTATTTCGCAAACGAACGAAAATAGTGAGATCTCACTCAAGCATCAATGGTAAGATCATGAGGCCAATCTTGATGACAGTTAATTTATTTTCAAAGTGATTGACAAACAAGGACTCTTGCAAAGATTAGGATTAAGATATGCAAACCTCGATGAAAGTTTATTTGGGTAACAAAATTATTGGCCTAGCAAGTTGGCATGGTTGAGTATAAAAGCAACTAATCTACATTTATCTACAGAACAAATACGTTCAACAAGAAAGCGGCGAGATGCTGGTAACATTTCTATTTATAAAGTGTTTGACATTGACTTTGACATTGATTTTATGAAATATCTGATATTGTTAGATAGCTCTTATCTTTTTTAGGCTCGCGTATTCTTTGATTTATTATATTTTACATATCGTAATAGCATAATTGTATTTACAGCTTTTAAATCTCAGATATTTATCTATTTAAAACAAAATGTAGGTACATAACAACTACATTTTTTAATAAATACTCGCATAGAAACCTTCATGTACCCTGAAGTGTGTCTGTCAATAAACTAATGGTTTGTCATTTTCGAGCCACTATTGTAAAATTCAAAGTGTTTTAAAATGTAGGAACAAGGATAAAAATGAATTAAAAAAAGATAATACCCTAATTACTATTTAAATAACTCGTGTAATATTTTTATTTTTTAAGTTTTTAGTTATATAATATTTAGTTTATTGGTTTAAAATAATAACGGTTCTGCAAACAGCGCATTTGTGCCTAACCTTGGCTGGTACCTTTAATGTATGTATTTTATGAGATACGTATATAAGTGTACAAGCATAGAATTATGTATAATGCACATATTTTAAAGAACACAAGATCTGTGGAGCCTATTTACTTGGAGGTGGCGTCTCTATGCTACGTACTGAAAAATGGTAGCCGCAGCAAACTACCCGCTCTTGGTAGGAAATGGCTAATGTACACAATTTTAGCAGTTAACATCCTTGATACGAGCAATACGAGTAATCTGAAAAATCCATTAATGTGATATCGAAAACCAATCGAGACAGAAATGTTACTATTTATAATAATAATGGTGCTACGAGAAGCGTAGCCGAGTTGGTAGACTAGTTTTTAACACACAGGCTCAGAATACAGAAAGAACTTTCTGTATTCCATTATAACACAGGCATTCCTATGTGTTAGTAAAATGTAAAATTACAGTTGTGTGAAAACGCTACGGCGTTTGTTGTATTGCCGTCTCATTTTAACACGTGCTTAGAATAACAGTACCTCTCTTTCTAGCAGCAATAAGCGTCATTGACCTCCTTGAGGCCGACCAATCGAGTCGATAGTGCGCCGTGTGTTTACACAAGCGTCTTTAGTGTGCGTCGAGTCGCGGACGCTGGTGCGTCTGTGCAGGTTATTGATGTAAACATTCTCCTGTCATTTGTTTCAGTGCGTTTCGAGGATCGTAGGGATCCGTACCAGGCGCCTACAAAAATATAATGTGAACAGCTGATTAAAAAATTACAAGTTGATCAGTGAAATTCTTTGTGAGTGTGATAAATTCTTGAATGAACCGCAGCCCCCGCTCTATCGGAGAGTTCTTTGTTTAGGTTTTGTGAATTTTCTTGACAGAGGTCAGTGAAATGGTGTTTTATGTTTTTAATTTCATTGCATCATAATAATCAACTAAGACAGTCTAGGTATGCATTATTATAATAATAGTCTTGCCTGGCTGTTAGGTTTTAGTATTTTTAACTTTATGTACTTAGGTATAACATAAGAACAAAAGTTTTCATATAAAATATAAACAAAACCAGTTTACAGTAACTATGGCGACGATATCAAGTAGGTGAACTACACTTAGTAACTTCCTCATTGTTGTTGCTTATTGCCTACATCGCGTTCCAAGTTTAATTTCCTATCTCAGGTACGTAGAATCGCTTACTCGAAAATAAAACTATTGAACGATAACACAGCTCTACAAAAAATCAATTTTTTTTTGTTGCACGAAAACAAAACGTGCACCTATTAGGCTACTTAATACAGAATAGGTATGTTTAAAGGTTCTACATAAATGTAACATCATTATTTAAGAAATGAGTATTTTATCCAATATTTTATTTAAAATCTATTAACGAAGAACGTAATACCTAACTAGGTACCTACATTTCTTCCTTTGTCTACTTAATAATCAATACGATGTAGGTTGTAGGTAGGTAGGTTAAAATAAATCCTATTTAGAAGAAAATCGATGGCTAAATCATAAACGAAATGTTTTTATCGACTTTGACACCGCCCGTACCCTAATTTACGGAATAGGCAGAGACGTATTCTATTTCTTTCTTTACTCTACTTCCGCGATAGGTCAGGGAGAGGCATAAACTTTTATGTCTTTCTGTTACCTACCTATATGTTTATGTCATGCTGTAGGTATCAGTTCTACCCACAGTACACTCTCCTAACAATTTCTCTGATGTAACAGTTGTTTTGGCTTTGTTCCCAACTTCCACCGTATCATTGGCAGAGAAAGGTAGGTAGACTAGGCTAGGATTTTTTATACTTTTTCTTTTGTACAACTTGATTCAAATGCTAAGCGACCTTGGTGGTCGTGAGGTCTTTATTAACGTTTGGTACAATTTTGAAAAAAATATGATAAAATAGAATATTTCTCAAACGTATAAATGATTGTATAATAATATCATTACAATTTAATAAGTATGACATAAGTTTTGCTTCAGCGTATATTTTTGCTAGTTGTACCAAACGCCATCACTAGTGCCATCACGGCTCAGGCGGCATAGGATTTAAATGGAGTAATAAGTACCTATAGGTACATACTTTCCCACAGAAAAAAATAGTGAATTAGTCTTAATTCTAATTCTAACTTCTAACTCTTAAGATAAGTGAACTAATCTTTCGAGTATGTGTACCTATGAATCTATTAAACGTGTAGTGGATCTTTAGTTGCTGGATACTTAATCTTAATATGTACAAGGTACCTACTACAGTCGTAGGTATCCATTCATTAAATTTTCCATAGCATTCCGGTCAGAAACTACGAAATTGTCTACTGTTACAACACTAAGATACAGAAATAGTGAGTTGTCCTTGCGATGGTAGCGCGCCGGCGTCGGTCGGTCGTGCGAAATTAACTCCATTAACTAGCCTGTATATCTATAAGTATACACAAATATATGTAGCTACAGCTTTTATGGTAACACGTGAAGTTTATTTGATTCGTCATGGACATTATCGAACAACATGCCCAATACTGTTCCAAGAACACCCTGGCCCTGAGTCTTCATGATGAGATGGTCTTATATCGTTGCTAAGCTAAGCTTCTTCTTCATCGTATGAGCTAAGTGGCCAAGCTCTGGTGTCGAGAGTTTTCAAGCCGCCCGAAGGCTTCTCTAAGCTAAGATCCAGACATCGCAGATAACGTATAATATAAGGCTAATCCACGTAGATGCTGTCACATCATCAGAAAAAATAGGTATATATATTGAGATATGTTTATGGTAGGTAATGGATACCATACTGACCACGTGGCACACTAAAAATAAATCTGATCTAATCTAGCGTGCGTACCTAGTTATTTAGCAAACCAAACTATGTAAAATGCGTAGGCAGATACAAAAGAATAATAAATTAACAATTTGTGTTTGAAAACAAAAACGTAGAAGGTCAAATAGCCGCCATAACACAGCTGTACATACCGTATAAATAAATACCTACTCAGAGATACCTAATCAATTCAAAAGGCGTTGTAATGTCAAAGTATATGTTATGTAATTGTAATTGTAATGTCAAAGTGTATGCCTACTCACACTGTCGCACGTGGTGAGGCTAACGTTTTCCGTTCCCGCGTTGTTTTATTATCAAACACTAACCTTCAAGAATATGTTAATACGTCATGTTAACTCACAAGCACCAGAGAAAAATATTTTTGTACATGTATCAAAATCTTGACTCAGACGCTGGATTGAATAATTCTGCGCGTTAAGTCGACTGGAGACACTTTGTTTAATTTCGTTGATATACAGAAACTATTGACAAAAATCGTAAGTTCTTCGAGTTTCTCTAATGTTTTCTCGTATATTTTTCTTATAATAGAGACTACACGATTTACAAAGCAACGCTTCTAACTGGCTATAGAACACCCAGATAATATAACCCTGAAAACAAAACTCGGTTTCTTGAATCGAAACTTATTCATGTAGCTACGTTAGTGGGTAATAACACTGAAGCATAATTTTAACCTAAACTGAAATTGCGCAGTACTTACTTACTGCGTAGTCCGTGCTCGTGTTTTATCGTCGCATTGTATGGATTTGTAAACAGGTTTTGAAGTATGCTTTGAAGGACGTAGTGGCTGTTTGTTATAGGTTCCTCATTATCGCGATTGTCATAAGAGATAATATTTGCACAAGCACATTTAATTGGTGTTGTATTCGAAAATACTTTTATCGATTCTAAGGTATATTGTACTGATTATTACTGACACTGAATATGTAATTTGAAATCTAAAACGCAAATAGGTTTGTATCAAGTTTTCCAACAGAAAAATTGCTTACAATTAGATGTCATTTAAATCTCTTTGTAAGCAATTTTTCTGTGTAGTGGTAGTAGCAATCTCGAAGAGGTAATTTACCGATCCAGACGATGGTGTAGGTGGCACGGCATTGAGCATTAGCTAGAGTGCAAGTGGCAGCCGTCTGGTCTGGGTAACCATTGTGGTCTGGCTTGGTTCGCCGCCCCCAGACGTCGCGACGGGTTGAACGTAAGTTATATACTTATGTACCTAATGATACTCTCCGTGATTGGACACTCTGTATAGTGTAATTTTTTAATAGACTTACATTGTTTAATTTTTATCTTTCTAAGTCTTTCAAACTGTTTTGGCTAATATTTGCACCGGATTGTTCACAGGAGGCATGAGTTTCTATAAATTAAATACCTCAACAATTACCTCTTTCTTTTATTTGTGTTCTTCTAAAACTATAGGAATAAGTCAAAACTGTTTCTGAAACAAAGTCTACGTTAGTATTATTTTCAATTCTTAACTATTTACTTTTAATGGACTTACGCTTGATCGCAATTCATCTGATGGTAAGCGATATTGTGATCTAAGGTGGAGCGTGCTTGCTCGGAAGAAACCGTATCACTCTTACCTTGAAAACTGCAAGATTATAGTTATCAGGGAACATATAGCAAAAAAAATCCACACATTGGCGGTTGAAGCACAATGAAGGAATGTACCCTTTTGATTTTCTTCAGTATGATCTATTGATTTTTGCTTTACTAATCAACAGATCATAAATTTTCAATCAACGCAATAAGGTGCTGACTCATTGTATTATCACAAGACTGATTTACTGGATCTCAATGGTCTATTGATTCGTATTGACAAAGATTCAATGCTTCTAACTTTAATCCAATTATAACACCCATTAGCAATATTGGCCCATTGTTCTTTACTTCGGCTCTCTCTTGGTCTCATAAAGATTTATAGTGTCTCATATAATTCGTCCTTGCCACCATACCCTTGGTTATCTTCGTTTATTTGTCCTCTTCTATTTTCTCGAGTTCATTTGTTGGCCGTACTTACCAATATGGTTCAAATTAGAGTATATTTATTTTAATGTAAAATCTTCTTGCAATTGAGAAAACTATAAAATAAGAAAATAATTTTATTTCTGTAACACCGAAAACAGTATCTAATCAAAATCGGCCTTACTGATAATATGCTGGTTGCGGATTTTGGCCTTGTTATGTTACTTTCGGTTTCACTTTCAGAGGTTTCAGAAGAGTCTTAGCAAAATTAAAAAAAATAGCTTAATATGCTCGCGCTCTTATACATATACTATATAATTATATGTCAAAATATTTATTCCTATATTAGTAGTCCAGCAGTCTCTGCATCACCTGATGGTAAGCGATAATGAGGTCTACGATGGAGCGCGCTTACCTAAAAGTAACCGGTTCACTCTCGCCTTGAAAACCGCTAGATTATAGTCATTAGGGAACGGGGCTCAAATTAATGGTTGAAACCATTATTTACGAGTAGGTATACCAGGCACTATATCGTAGGTACTTTATGGCGCGGAAAATATCATATCTGTCCGTGAACATTTGTTTGAACAGTAGACAATTAATTCAAAGATCAGGGCTAGAGAAGCCCGGGCCTTTAGCAAATACAGCTAGCTATAAGTAACTAACCTCATACAGCCATTGCTTGCTATGTTGTATATACTCGTAGCATAATAAATTTTCCACGGCTTTTTGCTCGAGCTTCGTGCACTGACTATAGCAACTGTTAGTCAATCCACAAATTTAATGTGTCATCATAAAGTGCTTACACCAAACAACGTTGGAATTTTTGGAAATATATTAATCTATTTGCGTGATTTCATGGACATTTGTCTAATGGTAATATTTTTGTTTGTCTATTGATGTCGACCAAAAAGTATATTGGGAGCAGAGTGTAGTAATATTATCTACTCTTGCGTCAAATTGTTAAATTATCAATGACCATGAACTACAAAAGCGGAAGACTTCTAATCATTTCAACCTAAAATATTATATGCGTACAAAATTTGGTCATTCATTATTAAAAATAAATCATATTGGCTAGTTCTATAACGGATCCTTAAGTTATACCCCGTCAATCCATCCATCCTGAGTCGAACTACTACATAAATAAATCCATGAAATTAGGCTCACATATGTATTGCCTATTAATATTATTTATGACACCGTAAAGTCTTTAATTTCAATATTATAGGTATTATACATCTTTTCTATTGCCATTAAAGTTGTTTGCATAAATAAGCTAATAGCGCTATTAAGGCGCTCTATATTTGATTATTATTAAGATAAAAAACAGGTGATGGAATTCTTATACGAAACCCTTATCGGAGAATATCTTGGCAAGGTCTTGGCCAATCATTTGGGTGTCAACCTTACCATCACTAACCGAAATAGATATAGAATAGATTTTGTCTGTCATATAATAATGCGATTCGAAATATACAACTGTAAATTGTTGTGATGATTTTCGAATAACGATTCAATCTGGAAATATTTATTCACCAGTATAGGATTACATATGAGCGATTATGCTCGATGAAGAGGCTTTGCGCAACGGATGGACATCACACGTTGGCCAATAGTGGAGCGCAGCCGCACTTGCAATAACATTATACGCGCTATTTCAAATCTAGGTCAGGCTTATCTGTCGTCCATATGGATATTGATGGGTACAGGTTAATGGTACTTTTCATTCTCCTCAATTTCCATTTTTGCTGGTGCATATTCGTCTATTTTAGTGCTGTTTACCTACTCTTTCTCATGTTCGTCTAATATACTTACTTAATGACTTTAATTGTTAACAAAGTCTTTGTACAACGAGAAGAAATTTATAGCTATAATCTTCGTCATATTAGACATAGTAGACACTTGTTTTGATAGTTTTTTACTATAAGAGCAAGTTCCTAAATACGCTTTGGCAATTTTAGTTCAGCTTCATTTAATAGAAACTGACAAGCCTTGACTTTATCGCCTAAATGGCGTTCCAGTCAGCAATTTTCTTAGCAGAAATTGCTTTGCTATCCTATTATTACTATCGATATAATGCGTGACTAATTAAGTTGTCTTATAGATACATAATAATTGTTATATTGTTTGTGATTGAACTTTATAAACTAAGCATTTTTCTAAAACCCTTACACGTATATTTTTTATTCCATTATTACTTCTACATCTAATGCATTCATTACAAACGTCAAATCCAAGGTTTGCATGCACTCGGCATCGTGCGATACGATCTATAATGTGTTGTCGGCTTATGCGCAGAGATTACAAGCCAATCGACGACGTGGATATAAGTAGTAGTTTTACGTTAATAAGTATAAAAATTTAAATATAAATCATTCTTGCATCGGTGTCTTTGTAGAAATGTGCGTTTTTTACTTCACTAGTTTCAAGCCAACACTAACGCTATTTTGGCGACTCTCAAGTGTTAGCTGGTTAAAATATTATTTGTGTCTTTAACAAATCAGAGGCTTATTTGTCTTCAGTTGATTTATGTGTCCAACACTCTAACGAAGATGATGTCTTTCTTTTAAAGTAGCTATTGATCCTCTAAATCGCTAGCTAACATATTTTAAATCTTACATCTATCTAGAAAGAAATTAGTAGAAAGGCAGCTATAGGTTTAATGAAGTGTTATGAAACTGGTGTTTACCTAGTAAACTAGGTATTTAATGCGATGTAGAAAATATCTTGCAATATAATTAACACTAAGTAACGGTTTCTAAATAGAAGTTTCACCATCGAACAAGGAAATCACTAGATTTCTCAATTTCGGTAATTTTAGTCCTCAGCGGTCTTCTTTTGCAGAAGTTATTTTGTAGGCACGAGTAGTAGTAGTTGACAAAAATTAGCAACTTGTATTCGATATTTAACAAATGTACTACATGATACTTGTATAATACTCGTCTGATATGTATCTTGAACGACAACAAAAATCAGATCCTGAAAATCAGAGATTTTAAGTTTCGAAATAAGGTGATTATGTGGATGTCAGTAATTTCTGATACATTCTCGTCATATGTCTAAAGCGAACATAGTTAGGGGATATGCTTAGTGATAGGTATCGCATTATGCATTATTCCACTCGATTGGCCAGCACCGAGCCAGGTGTTCGGTTACCACGCGGCGTTTTGTTTTGTTGCGCTCGCGCACGTTGCCAACTGAACAGGAAACACTATCATTAGCATTGCTATTGATTAATTAATTTCCAATCCAGTGGATTGTAACTTTGATTGTGCAAATGTTGTAATTGAGTTCAGAAGTGTACTTAATAAAGTTGGTGGTGAACCACAAATTAAATATCACATTAGAATAAAGGTATTAGCGATATTTATTATTAAAATTCCTCTTAGTTGAAACCTGTCATACGATTACATATCGGACAACTTATTAATTTGTCTAGTATTACGTAAAAAATCCTGTGTTATGTTTTATTTACAGATTCAAAATGCCTTCGCTTCTGGAAGCCCTGGAGCGCAAATACGGCGCGAAAGGCGAGGTGAACCCTCCAATCGACGACATGCCGGTTGCAATCTTCGTGCCTAAAAGATCCCCCCGGCTCAGCGTACCAACTCTCCTGGTCCTCAATGACTGTGATATAGATTGCGCAGGAGACGCCTGCGCGTTGGCGGACAAATGTGCCGATGTAGTTGAACTGGACATCGCCAATAATAAGCTCACCGAGTGGGATGAGGTAAACAGTATCTCTTGTTTCAGAATTCAAATAAAGATGTTGCTTACTTATAGATACTGTTCATATTGCTAGGTAGTTACGTGAACTGTAATTTTTTCGTGAAAACTAACAATTTAAGTATCTTTTCCTTTATTGACAACAAAATTACCATAACTCCACGGTTCTGAGAAACGTAGGAATCCACTTATCTGGTAGTAAATTATTTTGTTGCAAACGTGCCTTTCTCGTGTTTACGATAAGCAACAGCATATTACTATAGGATGATGACAGTACTTTTCCGCGTTACGTGATGTCGCCTTGGTATTTGACTAAATTATCTTTAGCACCTGTTTACGATTTCCTAGTTCCACAGAACATAACCTTTTCTTACAGGTGTTCGCGATACTGGAACAAACGCCGCGAGTGAGATTTCTCAACCTCAGTTTCAATCGTCTCTCAGCACAAATCCAAGCTGCGCAAGCTCTCCAGCCCAAATTGGACAGTCTTAGTCATTTAATTTTGAACTCTACTTACATCGGCTGGCCGAATGTTCATGCGTTACTCAAAGCTCTACCAGCTCTGGAAGAGCTGCATTTGAGCCTCAACGAGTATTCCTACGTGGACTTCAGTGGGCAAGAGGTTGGCGAGAAGGATCGGTGCGAGGCGTGCTCGCGACTTAACATTCCTGACTCGACGGAACCAGTACACGACCAGCTAAAGAAACTACACTTCTCCGGAAATCCTATCAGCAGCTGGAAAGAGATTTCCAAGCTAGGTTACGCCTTCCCCAACTTAGAAACACTATTGGTTAACGAGTGTCCCTTGACCACTCTCGAGCCAGATCCGTGCGAGAAATGTGGGGATAGTAACGGGAACTGGAAAAGCCACGACGCATTCAAGTACGTACAACAATAATTACGTATAAGGAACTTGTAGTAACTCATTCAGTTGATAACTGGTATCGGTAACGTTTAGCAGTAATTGGTTTAATGCGTCTACTGCCATTGACCCACTGAACCTCGAAATCGTGCTCGGTTGTTATGGGCTTGCGTAACAACTAATCAGATTTTTTGTTCGGTTGACCTTAAATTTTCGGTGTGACTGTTTTGGGGACAATTCCCTGCATATTTTTATACCATGGTTTGTCATTTTCAGACGTTTACGTTTCCTGAATCTGAATAATACGGGGCTGGCCACATGGGATGAAGTAGACCGAATCGCTCAGTTTCCTGCTCTCAAGAGTTTACGAGTTCAGGTAAGTCAGATAAGCGCTGTTCTGTTACACCTAAAACATTTGCAAGCGCCGACCTCGAATATGCCGATACTGCACACATGCCCGGAAACAAGCGGGCGCTATTAGTATTTCACTGCTGGCACTTAGTCGAGGTTATCGGTAGACTATCCGCAGTCTGCTTGAGCCGTTAGCCGATGTACACATCGATGTGCGATTACTCAATCTTTGGATTACCTGCGCCAATTAACAGGCGCGTCACACTTTTACATTACCCTTCCAATTTGCAGAACAAGAGAGTTTCAGAGTGCTCTTAGTATCGTGTTTCGTCTTTGATTTAGTCGGATAGCGCCTACCTTCACTCCCTGGGGAATTGGTAGCATAATGCGGGTGAAGGTCTTCCCGATTTAGTGGCGTCCTACTTGACGCCCGGTTGTGCAATGTGACGCTCTAATGTATCGGGGAATGCTCGCCTCGGAGCAGAGCTGCGGTAATTCCGTCACGTCCTCGCCTCAGCGATACCAGAACAGGAACGTCTGTTTGTATATTTCACTGCGGCTGCAACCTTGGATTGCGCGTTTGATGCGCGCGTTTTATGACGAATAGCCAATGATGTTATATGTACTAGATTGGCAGTTTACGGCAGCGACGCGTTGCAACTTCGAAGACGCCTGTGGCCTAATCTGACGTCAGTTGCCTGCTTGACATGTAGTAAGCGTGACGCGCCCTTTAAAATAATTCATAATTGTGAAATTTGCTGTTAAAAATTGTGTATCGCGGTCTGAAAAGGATGATAAAGCAAGTGGCGTTACTTTTCATGAGTTAGTTTGAATAATTTTGATCATATTGTCTAAAATTAAATCAGAAAATAAAATAAATATATCGTCCATTATTTTTGACATCGATGTTGCCAGTAAAGCGATTTTGATTTTTCCCATTTATTTGGGAGTTTAGTTAATTAAATAATGAATGACGGAAGTGTGTGCCGGTAATATCTGTGAATAAAATTTCGGCAACGTCTGTAATATACTCAATCATTACGAGAAGTATTTTATTAAACTAAGTAATGTTATTTCATCATCGTAATGTGTAATCATCTTAAAAATGTATTAAATTCTCTTAGAATGATATTTTATTTGTTTTAGTAGAGTATGTACCTAAACCTTCTACAACAAACTTATGTTACACAGCGGTGTTTAATCACAATAACACCCTGCAGTTTTATATACAATAGCACACTTTTTATTTTTATTTCTATCTACAGAACGTGTTACTATCTTAGATTTTTATTATTTACTACCTTTTTAAATAAAAATCTGCCTTTTATTCATATCAAAATTTATTCACTACAGCCTTTTCAAAATATTTTCAATGTAGGTACACACACGCTTCCGTTACAGTTTTGTAATAGTATAAATTGAAAGTTTTATCAAATTCTGTTCAGAATATATAACACCAAAGCAATTAAAAACATTTATTCGTTCATTTATTTTGGGGAAATTATTTCGCGCCACTGGCAGCTCTGTCCGTTTTCATGCCAGCAATGTCTTGTCTCACTTCTACGGTAATTAGATAATGACTGGAAGAAAAGAGACAAATATAGTTTACTTTGGAATAATGTATCGGTTTCGAAGCTACGTCTTTTGAACTATCAAGTGGCTACGCATTTCTGAAAATCGTTTGTTGTCATTGCTTTTCTAGTATATATAGCTCAATGCGAATAGCATTCATCAAATGTAGAGCAATAATATCCAGACCGTTAAAACAAAAACCACCCGAGTTTAGAATAACAAACTCTTTGTAGAGATGAGTAAACGATACGGTAATTGTTTTAGTTCTTTGTTTACATGGATGTGTTTACTATGAGCTGTCGTGTCCGTGTCCTTTTTGTGCTATTTATTTGCGGACACATTTTAAGCAATTGTCGCTCGTATGTCCTTGCATTCTAAGAGCACATTCCCATAGCTTATTAGTGTTAGTGACCGTCACGCTTAACAAATGTGAAAGTGTGACCAAATGTTATGCGATTGTTATCGTTTGTGTGGTTTTTATGTTTACTTATTAAGTACTTGTTCTATGGATAAAGATTGAGGTATTTAGGAGTTAGGAGATTTCCAAAAATAATAATATATTAGGCCTTTCCAATATGTTGGTAAAAGTAGGTGGTTGTAAAAAAAATGGTGTGGTATCTGTCCCTATCTTTGAAGAAGGTTACTCGTAAAAACTCTCGAAGGAAAAATATGATTTACGTCAGCTGCAATATAATTACGTAGATTCTGCGAAATACATAAACATATTTTTTTTTTTTAATATTTTCTTTGTCAGTGTCGAAACAAAGGCAGTTAACATTAAAACTGAAGCATAAGATATAAGGCATGACTGCCGTAAAAGCCGTAGTGTGTGATCGAAAGGAATTAAAAGTACATTGGAATTGAAAGGGATTCTGATCAGGCTGAGTCATAACGGTAGATCTTCGATCAACCTTCTCTAAAACTGTATTCCCTAAAAACTTACCAGGTATCCGAAATAATCGACTGTAATTCGGCTTACTCTTTCGGTCACTAGATGGGTGACCATAGAAATTACTGTCATATAAAAGGTGTATTTTTTATGACGCTACCATCAGTCGGATGACACGTTAAATTGTAGGGCCCTGTTGTACTTACAAGCATTCGTTAACCCAAGTTAGATGCCCTTGGGGTGGTTTGAAAATTTTTGATACCAGAGCGCGGTGAGTTAGCTCTTACGACATTATTATTCCCTAGTACACCTAATGGTAAATATCAAAGAATCGATCTCCAACGTCAACTAAAAAATATATGATCTAAATAACATAAATGCTATGAAATGTATTTCATTTAATTTTAAAGGTGTTCGGTGTCTTCACACATACTAGCACTAAACTTGTTCTAGAACATATACTGACAAAATGACGTGCAAGGACACGTAGAGTGCTAAAACCATCATCAATATCCTCATAATTTTATATCGCATGAACATCTCTTTGAAAGTAGTATAAGAATTCCATTGCTGCTTGCTTAGGTCCATGCTGATTCACACACAAAAGCCGTGCACGGGTCATTCGCATGCCAGATCTGAATTGGCCGGTGACCTTGTTATGCACCACTACTGGCGGATATGCTCATATTGTCAACGTTCCCTATACAATTCAATTTATTGGTTTCCTTGAAAAGGTCGATGGAGATAAATAAATCAAATGCGGGCAAGTATGTAGGTACTGATTGCATTTGTACTTAAGTTTTGTCAATGTCATTTTTTGCGCTACCAACAGGTACAGATATTGTCTTGAGGCAAAATATTTTGAGACCAAGTGTCTTAAATAAATATTGATCGTATTCATTATTTAAGTTCTGACATTTGTACATATAATTTGTATGATCATTATATGTAATTCACTGGTGAAAGGTAATGCACATACAAGGTCTTATGATTCTTCGTTTCAAGCCGTTGCTATTTTAATAACGACGTTTACTTATATTTACTATGCCGATGAGTACACAAAATCATAAAAAAGAATAGCTTTTCGGCCGGAAGGTCAACAATATTCTGTACGGTTTGGTGTTGATCGATTTTGTCCTTATTATTTTAAGAATATTGTTAAGTCATTAGTCTGAATATAATAACAAACAAAACCTGTTAATTTATCCTGTTAAACATTTGTCATGATGATTGCATGTTGATTGCTGAAACGATTTTAACACCAATTCTTTATTAGCTTAACAAATACAGCCGTGCTAATATTTTTTTTTTAATGGTTCCGCTCTATACATAAATCTGTCATTAGTTATTGATCATTGTCATTCGGAATATACTCTATGGGCAAACCACTTGATGTGTTGAGAGAGTAGAGGAATAGCCTAGCTATGTTGTTGTAGGTGTCACTGACTGATTATTACATCCCACGTCTACTACGTCGCAGACGGTGGTTTCTGCGTCGTCTTCATTTTTCTTTCGATAGGTAGCTTATTAATTGTTTTAACTAGTAAGTATGTACATCAAAAAGCCACATATTATGTACCAGCTTCAATACTCTCGAATGACTCGTTTGAAAGTAGAATATATAATTGTGGAAGTTACACAGATATTTTTTTAAGTTATAATATAACTTCTTTGAAAGGTTAGTGCATTAAATGCATAAAATACGATCATATAAAAGCATGATTCACAAAAGTGATTGAGACGAAGGAAAAAGAGAGCAATGATCGATGATTGTACCTTCTTCATTTGTTTTGTTTGATTTATACCTTCCTCCCACGTTTTTTGCGTCTAACTTACCTGGCTAACTGGAGATGAGTTGAAAACTCGACTTGATTAAACGATCAAAAGTTGACAAAGGACATTAATTTTATTAAAGATCATTAATATTCGATTATTGAACTTTGTCGTCTTTCTAAAGATTTGTATTGGTTGTTTCTTGGTATGTTGAACCATAAAGCTCCTGTAAGGGTTCATAATAAATTTATAGGCAGGAAATTGTAGGACACGCCGTGTGACCCAGAAAACTCCCCTTCTCATGCATTATTAGTTCACATATGCTCGAATGGAATTGCATGTTGCGATAGATGGCTGGTTTCCCATGATTATATGAGGTTTTTATTGTTTAATCTGCTGCGTATGTACAAAGTTCATTCTACTACATTTATTTATCTACGTGCTTTGCAGGTAAATATCTACCTAAGAATATTAGTAAGATTCAAACGAGAGTAAAATATTCTCTAATCTTGAAGGTCTGATCTTTGGTCTTGAATATGTAGATTGGATAAAAATCTCCATAACTTATACTACGTCTCTGCATGTTATGTAAACTCATCCCTTCATATAATCTTAAAAGTAAATAACAATTCCAAGCGTCTTCGTACCTTCTCGCCTGCAGTTCCAATTAGGCAGAGAAGCTTTGCTGCATAAAGATCTACCTCTACGTTTGCTTTGATGTAGTATAAAGCTAGACTTACACTTTAGATAAGATATGAATCTTATGTTTACTTATTGGAAACCAGTTCTCTGTCGATCTTTAACAGTTTACGTAACCTTTTTTGCACGCTGCATATTTGAATTATTAAAATCTGTATTATTCTTTACGTTATTCTCAGTTTGATCTATACTTATTATCTCGTTGACTGTGCTAAATAATTAAAGCGAAGATAAGGGCGAAATCTTGTTTTTTTTTTTTATTGCTTGATAAATCGTAAGCGGGAAAAAATATTTACAAAATTCTATAATAAAACACTCTTAATCTCTATATCTCAGAATATTTATACTTACTTTGGACTACAATCAGACTTATCCATATGAAAAACTACTAAAACTGGTTCAAAAAACTTAAATTTCAGTGTTTTTTACTAAGTTTTAATTCTAAATCATAAGTCTGGCACCAAAATAAGTGTGAATATTCTTACGAGTGTATCTTTATCTGGGATATTTTTACCGTTAACGACTTATGGAGCGACGACGCCACAGACTTATAGCAAAATAAATGTTAATTCAAGATTTTGTCCGCCCGCAAATGCGTTTTATTAGTTACTGCCAAAAATATAGAATATTTTTAAAAGCTATACAGTCAGTGCTAACATTCACTCCTTCTAAAGCTCCGAGCACAATGCTGTGTGCGCAACGGCGCTGCTCGCTCACGGCCCTTTGTCGGTAGTCTGGACTGGCGAGACATATCTTAAGCGACCAATTTGCTCTTTGTTTTTCAATGGAAACTTTGTACCGCCTGTAGCTCGGCTAGCTAAGGTGATGTGATGGATCTTCGAAGTTAAGCAACGGTCGATGTAGACGGTGTTTGGATGTTCATCTGCTACTATGGGTCGGATGACAAGTTAAATTGTAGGTCTCGGCTGTTAGTCTTAGTACAAGCAGTTGTTTAGCCAAGTCAGAGGCCTTCAGGCGGTCTGAAAACACTTGGCACGAAAAGAAGAAGAATAGAATCTTTGAAGGAGTTTAATTTGAGTTGACAAAGCTGTAATAGTTTTTTTTTTTTCAATTAAGCTTTTGTTATTTATTTGTAATTTTTTGCAATATTAAATGGGAAATAGCTTTTTGGTTATCGAAATAATCTAAACATTCAAATAAACCGATAACGATATCAGATCGGAAAAGGTTCGTGAATAATATTCCCTGACTAGAGGCACAAGTTTCTAAATGTAAGCTCCAATCGTCCGTCATAGTTTTGCCTCCATAGTTGCTTGAGTGTCGTGACCTATGAATACATTACCTTTACTGCTTTCCGGGCTTCTGGGTCAGCCCCCACGTGGAATATGCATTCATTCTCGGCTGTCTCGTCTAAATTATTGCCAGTGCTATTGGCCTTTGTAGACGGTTATTGGGAAAGCACGGACAGGCATTAAATACAAAGCTCTAACCAGTCTAGCGCGATTAAATTGTCCTTCGTGTTATGACTCTGCATCTCACTAGATAGATCGTCTACTCTAGGCATTGTGGAACCCCAACCCTTTATCTTCATTAAATGACCGCCTTTTTCTTCTTCTTCATATGAAATAAGTGGCCAAGCTCTGGTGTAGAGTTTTCAAGCCGCCGTTTCCAGCAATTCATATTAGGGACTCTTAACTCCACCCTAGATGATAATATCGCTTAATATCAGGTCAGTAATGAGCAAGGGCAAGCTTATTCTGTGTAAATAAAAAAAACTCTGACTTAGATATACATATGCTATACCTATTAAGCACTCGATTTTCTTTCAGGTAACTTTGTTCATTGATAAATATTACCCATGTCTTTTAGAGATTTACTAAACTTTAACCTTTTAACTAGAATAAAAATTTATTGAGCATTGTTCTAATTCCAGACCAGATGCTACGTAATTTATTTGGTTTGCCGTAACAATTGCAGTGCACCTATAAAACGACTGTAACTGGCTGTAAGGGCATTTAATTGTTCCAACAACGGAGTATCACGCAATGCGGTGGTTTCCCTTTAGCAACTGATTCGATTCAAATAATTTAGCCCTTTTTTGCCGCCAGTATCTATTATAATATTAGCACTGAGGTATTACTACTTAGTACGCTATTACTGTAGTTCAACAATACTATAGTAATCACCGATGCCTCGATCTTGCACTTAATATATTTTACCTGTAAAAAATTAACTTAATCTAGATTATATACAGATAGATTACATTCCTTTGATTTTCATCGGTAAAATTGTTGCTGTCGGTCAAAAGTTACATATTTTGTGAATTTGTAAATCTATTTGAGCGAAATAAAATGTCCAATGGACGGTGAATAAGCGATATTTCATACAATTAGGAGACATTTTCCTTTGTCCTTTCCGTACAGCTTAGTGGATATTATGTTTCTAGCTAAGTTTTCTTACTTACTTCTAGATGCTAGATTTTCTTTGTTTGGACTTGTATCAAGGATCTAGGTTTACATATTCATTTCCTAGTTCTTTGTTCGGGGCATACTATTACATACGTGTGCAGATATCCATACATTTATACCTATCGTTGCATTGGCTGCATATACATCTTTATAATCTTGTATATAACAAGTATCAAGTAAGTTATATACATGACGCAACAGAATGGCTTCTGCGTCATGGTCTTTGCGGATAAAGATTTGAACGTGATCTTGGGTTTTACTATAATAAGTCTGCATTACTTAATAAAACATTGATAAGTGTCGGTTGACGTGAAGATTCCTATCGTCCCAAGACCATACGTAAATAAATACAATGGCTTGTGGGGAAGAATATTATAGTGTTAAGTTATTATTGTATTCATCTTTTCGTCACTAATTCACTATCATTTGCCAATTGCATTCCACCAGATTTTTTTCCAAAAGGAAAATGCTCACTTCTCGTTTGTGTATGATTTGTTACTCATCAAAATGTTGTCCGAAAGCTGGTTTAAGCTTTCAAATTTAATTAATGAAGTTCACGATTTTAACTAATAAATTTTTTACTTATTATTTTTTTATTAGAAAGTACCTAACATCGTAGGTGTTAAACTGCAATTCTCTGACACATAACTGTATTAAATGAAATCGATCGGCTTAAAGTCAAGTAATGAGTCAGAACGGAGTGGGCACTGAACTGGAACGGAACAAAAAAATTAATAAAATTGACGGTTAATTCCTTGCGAGTTCGAATAATTCAACGCGTAACGTTTGTTGCACCATGCATTTCAACATGTTAAATTATAAATATGTATTGCGTTATTACTTAGTTTAACTTGTTTTAGGCTAGTTAAGTTAGGCTGACGTTTGAGTATAGCTTTTGATGTTTATTTTTCTGTGGTCTATATAGTATTTTGTTGGATTTAAATAAGTATGTACATACTTATAAGATTATTTAAAAAGAATTTGACATGTAAATTGGTTTTACAAAAATAAATGATTATGATTATTATGATAGCCCGATAGCCTGAAATAAACCTATTTAAGTACAATAGTTTTGAACATCCAGGTCACGGTACATCTGAGAACAAAGAAAAGAACTCAAAATTTTGTAGATTTTTAGTAGCAGACACACTTGTATTAATGCGTCTTGACTCTATGCTACCCGAAAAATTTGCGGATATCAATAAGTCGCTGTCAATTGGGACTATAAAGTTACATGCAGAGCAATGTATTGAAATTAAATTAGTCATCAGGACCTTCGGTTTTCTCAGAAGGGCTTGCAAATGTAATAAAAACATATGAGAATCAATGTAAAGGACAAGGAAAGATTCCGCTTTCCGTTTTAGGCAAATCCAGTCGTGAGTGTTAATGCTTTTGTTTACCTGACCTCTCAACAAAGAAATAGATACAGAAGAGATGGGTGTCACAAGCTGTGTTCTGAGTTATGTGAATTCAAGCGTCGCTTAGAAGATGTTGTTTTGTACTAATTGTATAGTTGTCTGTCTAATTGAATTTACAGGATTTCTTAATCTATTTTCTCTTTTGTGTAACTCTAGTAAGTAAGGAAAACATCTAGAAGTTCATGTCCTCTCACTCAAATAACCAAACGAGTGTGGGCAAGAGGAAGCGAACTTTTAAATGTATTTTTGACTATTTTTATTTGACTTGATTTCTATACATATAGACGAAAGTTATACTCGAATTTGAAGCAGTTCATTCTATTTTCTTAGAGGATGTAAACAAAAGAAAATGTAACAACTGTAAAACAGACGATTGCGGGTGAAAATTGGAAAGCTGGGGAAAATGCAATTTGCATGCGAACTCTGTCTCGACGAGATGAATGTTAGGACGCAATTAGGGACGAGGTAATGGTGATTCTAGGCGGGTTGATAAATCTTCACATACATTAGATATTCTTCTCATGCTAAAGAATTATAATAATCTTTTTAAATGTTGTACATACATGGTAGTCTTTCTCTTAAATAGATTGGTTCCAAACAGGTTGCTGGCTTGCTTCGGTAGACAGACAATTAATACTGTGAACTGCAAAATAAGTTTATAGTTTTCGAACATTAATTTAACATTTACAATGAGAAATCAAATCACAATATTATAAAGAAAATTAAAATACATGTAAACAATATTGTACCATCAAATATGTAAACCACAATATTGCTCTCGTTTATTAATTTATTATTGTAGTTAAAATATAATAAAGTACACGTAAGTACGGTAAGTAGGCACTAACAATTTTTAGTTATTTAAAGGGAACACTTCAAACATGTTTAATGTTGGAAATAAGAATTTATGAGTTACGCTTGACATAATTATGCAGGTATTTATTAAAGACACCTATTGGTGTCTTTAATTATTATATTTATTTATTAGTAAATATACTAAATTTAACTTTAATTACCTACATAGGTACTTAATAATAACGGACTCGTTCAGAATATGCCACAAATCATGAATGTTTCATTTAGCTCAAGACAATAAATAAAATAAAAACTATGAAAACCTTATTATAAGCCTCGTTTAGCTCGTGCCCTACAAGGAAACCCGATCAGCCGGAACCTTGAGACCAGCAAACCAATTCAATTTTATGTTTAGTTTTTGTTTTGTATTTCTACGATGATCCTTTATCGTCGTGAGTTCGTGACTGAACTTTATTCCTGCACCCTTCCTTATGTGGCAGACACAAAAAGATAGAACAAGTTACTTGACTGCCGTCTAGGTTGGAACCCATAATATAAATATGTGAGGTGCCGTCTTGGAAAGGTCTCTTTTTTATTCTTAAGAATGTTACCTTCTTTAGTAGGTAGCTCTACGACAGACTATTATAATATAAAAGTCTGTCATAGAGTTACCGTTAGAGTTGTCGTAGAGTTAGTAATAGTATAACGGTTAGTTATTAAGATACCAGTCATATTGGTGTGTGGTTATCTAGGGACAAAACTTTTCATAACTTACCTTTACTCTAGGTCTTTGGAGCAAAATAAAAATAGACTTTTGTGTAGTTGTTATATATTTTGTTTTAGTCTTTTTGAAATAAAATCTTCTATATTTACCATCGGAACTTTCAAAGTGACAGGAGAATAACTTTTCGATCTATATTTTCAGGGCTGGCCACTATGGGAGAGATTCGAATCAACAGAGCACGAGCGAAGATTGCTTCTGGTCGCCCGACTACCTCACATCCGAACCCTGAACGGAGGTGGTGCGGTGCCGGCTGAGGAACGGGACGCGGCTGAGCGAGCCTTCATCAGATACTACATGGAGAAACCCGAGTCTGACAGACCTGATAGGTAAGGCGATTAAATCGAGCTAAAATAAGTGGGCAAAATGAACGAAAAGGAGCTGTGGCGCCACTGTGACAATTCAGCGCCCGCTACCAATCAGAGCGCTCAATTCTAAATCGCGCAAGCAGTTTTTACACCGCGCACTACGACCGGTCCTAGCTACAATGCTTAACCGTGAGACGGCCGTCTCCGGACACTACATCTGACCGGAGGGATATCCCTTTGTTGAATGGAGGCAGACCGTCGCTTCATAAAGCTATCCGCGCTCATCCGCTCTGGCCTCTAGAAGTGGGACCTCCAAGAAGCGGTATCCTTAACTCGGGCACCAAAGAAGTAGAAGAAAATCGATTTCATCTGTAAGCCGGGGGTTCTACTTATATAATGTCGGGACTACACTAAATCAAAAATACTAAACTGCTCAAGGCAACGTAACTGGCACAAAGGGAATTGGATTTTTTTATAGTAAAAAGGGATAACACCAAATAGTTTTCAAAAATGGGTAGTAAAAATCGAACAATTAACTTGACCGAAAGATAGAATAGATAGGATTCACTCAACTGCATATCGGATAATAAAATCGCATCTCCATAAGGTGTTGTGCAAGTTATTCCATCATTAAATAAATGTGTTTGGGATTTACCTATACCGACATCCATAATCTGTTTATGGTCTGAGCGGAACTCTCCATAAAAAGTTTATTGACATTCTGTCGCCATCGTTGATAAAGTGTCTATGGTGGTAATTTAGAGGTTTTTTGCTTACGTACATCGATATGTCCGCGAGTGAACTTACCAACATAAGGTTTGACCTTAAAGTGTATTTCCGCATCTTATGTTAAACCTTAGTAGTTATTTACCTACCGTTAGATATACCTTAAACTTGGCGGTGAAGGTAGTGGAAGGCGAAGAGAAGAACAGCGCCAGGCCAAATGTTTAGCTTTGGGGAAGACCTATGCCCCGAGTAATAGACGAAAAAATAATACAAAAACTATATAAAAATGTCATTGTACTGTAATACACTTATTGGTCCTGATACCATTTACCTTTGATTTCTATCCTTCAGCGTTGATTGAAGGTCTTTAGAATAAGGCGCTGCGTAGGAGTGGAATACAGCGGCCTGACCTGAATGCCTAAATAAATATTATGATAATGCTCGCCATTTCTAGGTGAATAGCAGAATAAAGTGGAAGGTCGGGGAAATCAATTGAGCAAGATTAGTTCTGCCGTTACTTTTGTGTGATTTTTTAACTTGATATTTACTGCATTGAGAGCGCAAAGATGTATGTTTTGACCTAATTTTTTTCTTTACCCGTTTCTTTCGTCATAAGGATTTTGAAGAAATAAATAAATAATTTTAGGATTTTGCGAATCTTGTGAATTCATTGCGTATATCATATGGTAGCAATACTATCATATATCATATGATAGCAATACGCATATTTTTATATCTTTATATCATAAGGACCAATTTGATGTACCTCTTAGTCGTATTTGTACTGTTCCAGGTACTGGGAGTTGGTAAACGTCCACGGGAAACTCGACCCTCTGGTGTCTGTGAACCTTCGGCCTGAGAAACGTGTTCAGATCACATTCACCTGCGGAGATACCAGCGAAGTCAGGACCGTTGATGTTTACAGGTACGTTCTATCTTTTTATATCATAAAAACTTAAAAGTCTTAAGTACAAATCGCGTGAACGAGGGCTGAAATAGCAAAATCATTCTTGATTAATTTCAATAAACCTACAATAGCGCTGCATAGTCCTCAAACCAACCAAAAAAATCCACCACACAGACCCCTATATAATAACGCTGATTGTTTTTACGCTACTTGTCAGAATCAAGTTTGCACTATGCATACCACGTTTATTAAACTCGCTGTTGGCGCGCTTTTTAGATACGCGCGTCGCATCCTGTCTGTATCGATACACACGCGCGTTAGTATAGTGTTTGTATAAATGGGTCTAACCAAAAACGTCGCTAAACTACTTTCTTCCCTTTTCTAAATATTACATGAACAACGCGCATGTAGATACCTAATCTATGCTGTCTCGAGCCATTTTTGTTACCACTAAGACTAGGAGTTATTAATGCAGTATTTCATTGGTTTGATAACAGTAATATAATGAGTAGGTATTCGTTTTTTTCGTGGGTTTAAAAATTGATGTTTACATATATTTTAAGTATAAGTTTATAATAAGTTGAACTTAACTTGTGGTTTCCAGAACTGTGTCGGATCTGAAAACGCGGTTGGAGCGACTGGCTGGCTTCCCCGCGGCAAAGATGAGACTGTTCTACGTAGATCAGGAGCTTAGAGATTCGCAGGTGAATATTATGTGTAATCTCGCACTTCGTCTTTGAAATCATACCTCCTGTTAGTGATTACGTTTTTTCATTGATTCTTTACCATCGACTTCCAATACTCATACTTCCATTTTCGGTTTTGGTATATGTTAAATGGCTTACTTATGTGTATATAGTTATTAAGACTCGACATTATTATTCTAAGTCAAAGTAAATGCAGCCAAAAATATTTGGTACAATGTGGCTCATTACAGATAGGAAGCTAGTCAAAAGTATTTATTCGATGCTTAATTGTTTGAACTATGTAATCGCCTATTCATACATTCACGATAAGAACTCTGCACAAACTAACTCTACCATTTCATTTGCACGACTAATCGAAACCACAAATTAACTTTATATTCAATTTGGAGCCTTTTCAGGGACCGGAAGAGATGAAATACCCGACGAAGCAGCTGTACTCCTACAACATCCGGTCAGGAGACGAGATCATTATAGACTCTAAGATGAAACATTCAATATCTGCCAACTCCAACGGTTCAGTGACCGCTACCGCGTGAGGGTACTTCTAAATTATTTGCTGAGTGTCATGGAAGCTCTACACTCTCGCCTTGGTTAATTGTCTCGTGTTTGCAAAGACTCTGGGCCGCGAGATTAAGATTACAAAAACATCTCATTTTAGTCTTAACTTTAACATGATCATATGTTGCATAATGTGTAAGAGACATGTCTAAAACCCAAGATTATGACTGTTAGAAATGCCCCTAACGCTTGTCAGCCATAGCTCTAGCTAGTATATTCATGATGATCAAACGTATGATCACGATATGGCACAAAGCGTCTTACAGTAGGTAGATAAGATGGTATTTTTCTAATTGGTTTCGTAAATACAGGCCATAGGCAAGCGTTAGTTTACTTTCTTCAATTTTATACTCTTTTTTTGTCTTTGAGGTTTATTTTGTTAGCCGAGAGAGTAGAGCAACCATTGTGATAAAGAATCGTCGTCAGTGTAATTCGTAATGTTAGATTGGATAGTTCGAATGTAATGTAATAGTTGGGATTGTAATGTGGTGGTTTTAGTTGAAGGCTTGTAAACTGTAATGAGTTGAGATTGAATTGGATTTGTGATTATTCGTTTTTTTATTTAGGTATATTTTTTTGGTGTAACAATAAAAAGCCGATACTATAGTTATGGTAAATAGGTATAAACCCTCAACCATGTTGTGACATAGGTACCTAAGTGATAAAACAAGCAGATATACACCGGTATTATTTAAAACAATTCTTCACTTATTTTTTACTATCCAGATAGTTGTGGCCAAAAGTAATGAATTTTGTTTTTGAATAAATCAAGTATAGTTTTTATACAGTAATTTAAATCTGAGCTTTGCCATCACAAAACAATTTGTGGATAATAAGAATATGGGGAAAATGGTTGTCACAAAGCATTAAGTTTAAGTTTGACACACCTTGAGTTATGATATTTATATTTTTTTAAGTAAGAAGATTACTAAGATTACCTTTTACAAAATACTGAGAATTGTTTATTACAGAGTCTGTATATAATTATCAGACCATATTTTGAATTCATGGCTTGTTTGAAATAATCGCCTGTGATAAAAACAATATAGAAGTTATGAAATGGTATGCGATAGGTAAAAAGGAGTGCTATTATTAACAATTTCTTCAATACTATCTATATAGAATTTTAGAATGCCTTTAAAATCTCGGTATATTAACTTAATAAAATAATCTACTTATTCAATATTTCTACTTATAAGTAGAAAAAGTATAAACTGCCATTTTGAAATTAACATAGGAACATACATTTAGTATGAGAATAACATTTACTCCAGTAAAATCGTGTTTTATATTTACAAGTCCAAGAATTAAGTATTTTTATTGCCTATTCCATAACATTCTGCTACTTGGTTTTCAGTGACCTGAACATTTTGTGCTATGTATTTTATTTATGTTTAGCCTAAGAAAGAGATATTTCTTTGTTGCTTTTTCTTTTATTTGCAATCACAAACATGTTGAAGGCACCACTTTAATTGTGCCAAACATTTGTAATTTATAGTTTTTTAATATTGCCAAAATTATTGAAAATTTGTATAAGTTTTTATAGTTATGCAGCGGTTAGAAAAATAATTTTAATAATTAACAAGGAAATATCCCATAATTATTTGAATAAAACAGTTAGTAACTGAAATATACAAATCATTTTATTCAAACCTCTATTTAATTTAAATATATTATTTAAAAAACTTTGATTAGACATTCTTTATGTGACTTATCATTTTATGACATGTACAGTCTTTTTCCATAAATGGCTATCATAGCCTTTTGAACCTCTTCCACAACTTGTACATATACATTATTCCATTCTTCACTATTAATTTCCTGTGTACGTCTTTTGAAGAAGTTCAAGAGAATATTTAGCTTCTCCAAGTTTTTATCTATAACCATTTCCCGCATATACACAGAGATAAGATTAATATCATAGGGTAGAGGTGCCTGCCCACTATCAAGCCATGCTCTCAATAGTTCTCTAACTTCTTTCCACGGAAGACCAATCAACCCTTGTCTTACAGACTGCTCTTGGATAACAACAGGTTGTTTCTTAATTTGAAGGTTTTTATCACATACTTCATTACATTTGTTTACTTCAGGTTTTACCATTGGGCTCCTGTAAGGTGAATCTTTTGTTGAACTGCCATAAAGAAATTTGGTCAATAAGTTTTTTGTTGCAGATTGCTGAGCCTTTACAAATTTAGGGGGCCTACCTCTTCTTTTCATGGGGGATTTTGCTTTAATAATAGGAGACTTTTTAGGGGATGATTGCAGTAGATTTTTCATTGGAGAAAAATGTTTTTCAATGTTTTCTATTGCTGCTGATGTTATATGTTGTGTCTCTTTTGGCAAGGCTGCCATAAGTACATCTTTATCTCTTTCTGTGTTTGGTTTAGAGCACAAAAATTTACTAATTGCACCTGTCACTGGTTTATGTACAATTGATTCAAGCTTGGTCATCTGAATACCAACACCTCTCATTTCTTTAGGATCAATGTTTAGTTTTTTGCAAATTGAAATAGCTTCTTTTGTTATTAATTCTACATCATTAGTAGCATTGACTAAATTAGTAGATTTATTTATTACATTGCAAAAACCATGTCCCATAAACTTAGCAGTTTCTACTGGTGCCTCTTCTGCTCTGACCATTAGTTTTAGAGTAATACACTTGCCAATCACTTTGAATTGTAACATTCTTGAATGAACCTCAGCAGAAAGTTGTTTTAAAAATTCATTACACTGATCAATGTTCTCAAACCGTATACCATAGTTCACTTCCGCTGATACTGATTTTCTAACTGTCTGAAAAGTCAAAGGATTGTTATCTCTCCCTCTACATTGATCAAAAAGTTGAATTCCAGTTTTGACCCCCAAATGACATTTCAGAGATGCCAAAGACATTTGTTGCAAGGAACCACACGTAGTATGTCCTAGAGATTCTAACTTTTGTGAAGTTTGCCTTCCCACTCCAGGCAAATCCCTGAGATTTATATCATACATGAAATCTGCCACTAAATCTTCAGAAAGAAAAAACTGGCCATCTGGTTTGGCTCGTTTAGTGGCTAATCTTGCCTGCAAACGATTACCACCAAAACCTGTAGAGCATGGACAACCAGTTTTTGCTTTGATTTCATTCCTTAAAGCTTGTGCAAAATCTTGCACACTCACATCCATTTCTTTTAAAAGTTCTGAGCAATCCACATACATCTCATCACAGGACACTGCTTCTATATCTAATGTGTATTGTGCTATAGTATTGTATAAAGTGTAAGCAACTTCTTTGTACCCTTCAAAGTCATATGGAATAGTTTGCAAATCTGGGCATAGTCTCAAGGCTGCTCCCATGAACATTCCATTTCCTACTCCTTTAGCCCTCGCTTCATATGAGCATGAAGCTATTTCACTCATGGATCCATATTTATCATCTTCATCAGTTATATTATCAACTCTACTTTCAAATACAATTTCTTCTTCAAGTTTTCCTATTGCTTTTCCTAATTTCTGTGCCTGTTTTTGTCTATACAAATTGAATTCAGTATTTCTATCTACACCGGGTCTCTTGGGTCTCGGTTGCCCTCCTTTGGAATGAGTGACTGCCACTGGTTTCCCACGGAGTTCAGGTCTATTTCTCAGACCAACAGATACAAAGAAACAATCCATATCTATATGCATTATAGTTTTGCCTTTTTCAAATTTAATTTGTGACAGAGCACTATTGTTATAGCTAGTTGAGGAATTAATTACTTCCTTCAGGAGCAGCCAAGCAGGGAAAACAAAGCTGCTGTTTTCTCTCATATCATTAACATGCTGCTTAAAACAAGCCCCGAGCTGTGATATGTGATGTAATCGAGAATTGTTATAAAATTCTGAAATAAAATTTGGATCAGCTGCAGTCTTAGTAGAGTGTGAAGGTACATCTGATTTTAAACTTCCATTTGTAACATTTTTAGGTTTATCACAAGCATTGTCAGCAATAGAATCTAAAACTTCTTTGTTAGATAAATCTTGGATTCTCCCAGATGCTAAATAATGTTTGTCTATTACACTATCATCATTTGGAAGGTGAGTAATATTGTCACATATTGTATCTGGTAGATCTTTCTTCACAACTTTGCTGAAATTTAGTTGCTTCTGTGTTCTAGAATTCTTGTACAGTAAATATTCTCTATAGTCGAGTAAGCGGTTAGCAACAATGCTTTCCGTTATCCATTCAGGTCTAACAACTTTAGCAAGAGACATATTCTTAACTTTTGTATCAGGTAAGTTGGACGCGATTATGAAGTCGTCGCTCCTTTGGTACGTGTGGTAAACACCGCCGTGTTTTGTCATTAGATTTTTTAGTTCATCAGCAGAAGGGTCTGTGAATCCATTTACATAAATACTAACTCCAGAAAAGACATTAGTTAATAGCTCCTCTTTTCCAGCTCTAGTATCGAATTGTTCTTCAAGTTTTGCAATTTTCGCTTGCATATATCCACCCCAAGCTTCAAATCCATTTTCAGGAAACTTTTCATCCCTTCGCCTCATGCTGACAAATTTTGATTAAGTAATAGACATTTAGAACACTGGGAACCCTCGAAACAAAATATCTGGGATTATATTTTCGCCACAATCATCAGAACATTTTTTCGCGCCTTTGTGAATGGAAAAAATAAAAATATATTTTTTATCTTTGTGATTATGACAGTGACCTGCTAGTGACGTCTGCTATCATGAAAAAATCGTAGTCGATTAATCAGTATATAGGTCTTAGAGGATCTATTATCAGTAGGTACTCTCGTTGGTTATATTTCGTCTATGGTATATATAGGAGTTCATGCTGTGGTTGGCGGTCTTGACAGCTGTTTGACAGATTTCAATTTTAAATTCAAAACAAAACAAATAACCGCCGCAAAATTAAAAGTTTTAATTTAAAACCATAGAAAAACTGTATTCTTCATCAAAACTGACGAAAATTAATAAAAATGTCTTTAGTAGACGAAGATGCGTTTATTGTTCCATGGGTCGGTCCGCTAAGTTGCAAAAAGGCGCTGACTGTGATTGTCCTCTCATTCAATGTTGAAATTATTGAAAGGGTTGTAAAAGCTCTTACAGAAGTGCATTCCAGCGGAGGATTCAGATGGAAGCTGGTAGTGTTACAGTCTAGTCATCTTGAAGAAGTAGAAAGACACTCGCACTTGACAGGAAGGATTGCCATAGATTTTGTGGTTGTGGCTGTTGATACAGGAAGAATGTTTTGTCTAAAGTGGGCCAAAAAACAGATCAGCCAAGTGCATCCAGATCTCAGAAGTCGTCGAGTAATATTGGTGAATGCTGGAGGTCTACCAATGGCTTCAATGGGTGTAGGCAGTGGGGAAATCATAACATTTAAAAATGATAACAATTTAGAAATGCTGACTGCAGATGTAATGAAACCAGATGACGCTGTATTTTTGGCGCGAAGATTGTTAAAATATATGGAAGTTTCGCTTGGACTGAGGACTGGCTATCCTAATTTAAATGTGTGATAAATAGTGGGGACAGACTATTTAGAGACAATGTGCAGAATGTTCATATAATTTAGATACTATTTTAGTCATAAGATTTAAAGCAGTCTCCTTAGGTAATATGTGACTCCCAATAACTATAAACAAACCAATTTCAAATTAATTTATTTTAATTTTATCATTTGTATAATAATTCAAACTATGTAAAATTGATAGATTTTCGGTTGATATAGTAATGATCTTATACAAATAGTAATATCAGTGTTCTATTTAGTTGTTTTTCTCATATTTGGTAATGTAGAGACAACCAAGAGCTAGGGCTGCCCTGGAAACATGTTACAGTCAAGGTCAACATGTCTTAGCTTACATCTGTGGAGTCTCTGTCACACTTCATCGCCCAGATCCAATCAGAGTGCTTGTCCTGAATCGCACAAACGTTATTTACAGCGCGCGTACGACTGATTCAAGCTACAATGCATGACCGTCGGATGGCTGTCTCCGGACACAACATCTGTCCGGGGGATATCCCTTTGCTAAATGGAGGCAGACCATTGTCGCTCCATACATCTTTAGCTGATCTTAATGCATGATGGGAACAAAATAGCATATTATTTTAAAAATCCTATACAATCATGTGTAATTGATATTTAGGCTATGAATTTTTCAATGTTATTATCTTTAATTCAATGTACCATACACTGAAACTTTCGAATGTTTTTTTCAACTTATAGAATAATTCACTAGATTTTATTTTCTGTACAAAGTGTCTATTTGTGGAAATAAACCTTTATCATCTAAGTTCTGTAGGACATGTTCGTGTTCAAATGACAAATTGTTGTTTGTCACTTATTTATAGATTAGCTGTAGGTATTTGTTATTAGTCTTATTAGTTAAGTTTATAATTATATCAATAATTCAATTAAAGCTGGCATATTCTACTCATTTTCATTGTACTGATAACTCTTCTACCAAACTAGCTTTCTTATTTGAGAAATAGCCTCAGATAGCTTCTCATATAAGACAAAACCGAAATTATATGAACAGTAAAATAAAACATGTTTTGCACATTTCAGAATTTATTATACTTTGATTGTACTACAAAATAATAGGAAGTTTTCTACAGTTACAATTATATATTACATACATAAATAATTAAACAATAGCACTTCTCACTTGAATCTAACCCATGTACCAATGCTACTGCCATGTGCAATAAAATATTGCAAAATACGAATTATGCATAAAGTAATTGAATAACACAACCTTAACAACTACCTGAAATACTGCTCATTTGTTAAAATATTGAATCATAAACATAAATAATATCTAAAAATGTGAAATTATCCTAGTTTGACATAAAAAGTACAAGATATTTTTTATTGGAAATGCACTGTTTGTCCCACGTCAATACATCAATAATTGTATTTCTAAAACTAAACAACTACAAGTTGAATCTAACATTAACGTCACCAGTGACGCGTTAAAAATAAACGTATACAAAATTTAATAATAAGCAATATCACAACTAAACTGCCTGACACCTCAGGCAAATTATAAACTCCCACATCTTCACCAGTTGGATAATCACTAGCAAATCATTGCAAAATTCATGTAAACATAGTCTGATATTCTCGTAGGGCAGGAGAAGAAGCTAAGCTGTGTCAGTGATGTATTCAATATTGGGCCCTTACAATTAAATGAAGCAAATGAATTTGCGCCCTACATGTAATTTCCAGTAGGTACTTTAAAGTTGTACAATAAATGAATTAAGCTAATCTAGTCATTTCATTTCACAAAACATACCACAATCACCAAGATCCAAGAAACAAACATAAAATCGTAATCATAAGTATTGGTGTTCCATTCTCTCTAAGTAGATAAATATAGCAATAATTACATCTCTATTACTGTTATCATAATATGAACCGCGGGGAGCAGCTGTAATCGTTCCTCGCGGATTTAAAACACACAAGTTATCTAGCTACAGACATATAATGTTACTTAAACTCTAAGTTCCTGTACTGAGAGATATTAGTTAAGAATTTATAGTAAAAGTATCTCAGAAACTACCATTATCTCTCGGAATACACCACACTTTTACTTACACGATACTGAATATAAAAGCGACATATTCCGACATAAACAGTTGGCGTAAATCACACAGAAATAGAATTTCTAATCACTAATAAATTAAACACTGGCAGAACATATCCAAAAAACTTAATTGTATTAGGGCAAGAAGTTAGTTATTTTATTTTGTAAATTTCACACAAACTTGTGTATGCCTAATCACAACTAAAAACGCATTTATAATTTCTATGTGACTTGCACCAGTGGTACATCGAGATGCTTATTTATAGCCACAACAATGATTATTTTCCTATCTGCGGGGCAGAATGTTTTACAATCGACTTCCTCACCACAAGTGTCACATTTCAAGTTTGAGCACAATATATTCAAAATGTTAACATTAAAATATGACAGTTCTTGTGCGATCAACACACATACACAACGCCTTGGGCTTTCGCTTCTGCCTTACCGGATCACACCGATACATAGAACAGAGTCCTACATGAAGACACTAATAATAATCCGTCATAACTTGTACAGATACACACTTAATGCCATCACATAAAGAAATCAGACAAATCAGTACCAATTACTGAGCATCGTGTGGCTTTTACTGTCGGGATAAATTGGAATTACCACTCTAAATATTTTTTTGAGGGAATCTATTATTAAACATCAGAGATTCTTGATATGTAGCATCAGAGCGTAAGCCTCAGGACGAAAGCTACATACAATGGGGCTCGCATCGCCGGGGCACTCTGGGTTCGTAAAAAACTAGAGAGCTTTAAAACACTATTTCGTTTGACAGTTTGGTTTGTATGTGAGGAGTATAAAAGTACATATTGTAGTGTGCCCGGAGCGCCCGGCTAGCGAGCAGGGTGACCACTCCACACTGTAGCACCTATATACTTTACTGTACACGTCTCTGCACTTCACACTCGGGATTCCATCCAATCTGCGGGAGAAAAATGATAGATTAGTGCCTTGTATGATGATTATAGTGAAATTTGTGAAAAGATAAATGTGTTCAAAATTATAAAATTTAATAGGACTCTTTAAAATCAAGGGGATTAGAGCGCTTGGGGCAGATAAATATATATTTTTTTAGAGTTTGCTTTAGTGAATCTACAATTGGATTTTTTTGTTGATATTATATTACGATACACATAAAATACGTCATATTTCAGATCTACATAAAAAATGTCAATGCATAAAGTGGTTGTTTTCCCGGAAATATGTATTATTACTTGTATTCCCGGGAAATATACGGACATAATAAAACTAATAGATAACATCCCCTAACCATTTAAATGGGAGAATCGTTCAAAATTAGTAGTAGCATACTGGTACCTGTTTGGCCTAGTCGGAGTCGAGGTTGACGACATCCCCTGGGGGCGGCGCGCGGGGCTGCAGCGGCGGGCGGCCGCGCGGCCTGCCGGCGCCGCCTGCGCCGCCCATCATGATCTCGCGCGCGCGCTGGTGCTGCAGCGCCATGGCCACCGGGTCGCGGCTGCCCAGACCGCCCGCGTAGAACTTCGCGCCTTGCGCCTGGAACGTTCAGTACTCATTAGCTATATCATATAATATGTATCTCTCTACTTCTTCTATACCTTATCCCACTTAGAAGGAGTCGGCATAGCAAATCTTTTTCTTCCACTCTCCTCTATCAGATGTCATCTTCACACTCAATCCTTTCTCTCTCATGTCCTCATTCACACACTCCATCCAGGTCTTTTTCGGGCGGCCTCTTGCGCTTCTTCCTTGCACTAACATTTCCATACATCTCCTAGTAACATGCATCTCCTCTCTACGCATCACATGTCCATACCACGCTAACCTACTACTCTTTATTTTCATATAATATGTATGTTTTTAGTTTCTTTTGTAGCGTGTAACGTAGTGCCTGTAGCTCAGCTAGCTAAG
Organism: Mellilla xanthometata; assembly: GCA_035578125.1. NCBI lineage: Eukaryota > Metazoa > Arthropoda > Insecta > Lepidoptera > Geometridae > Mellilla > Mellilla xanthometata. The sequence continues at coordinate 10,819,020 of JAPUBQ010000010.1, forward strand.
GTGGTCTGACGCGATCATCGAAGCTAAGTAACGATCGATGCGGATGGTGTTTTGGAAGATTGACCTTGCACAAGACTGTCGTTTTTTAAGTGGCATATTCATCTGGGCTACCGTGGGTCGGATGACACGTTAAATTGTAGGTCCCGGATAGTCTTAGTACAAGCAGTCATTATGCCAAGTCAGAGGCCTTCGGGCGGCTTGAAAACTCTCGACACCAGAGGTTGGCCACTTAGCTCATACGAAGAAGAAGTTTCTTATATCTTCATTTTCCCATCTGTATCCTCGTGCGTCTCTAAAGGTTGGTCCTGATAATCAGTGCTGCAGAGAAATCTGTAGAGTTTATGCAAAAATCTGAACTTTTACAAAAGCTGTTTTTTAACCTTTCCTGCATTTTATGATTTTAAAACATTTAAAATCATAAAATGCAGGATTTGCAGTAAAGTATATGTGTGATAAGCTTAGAAAACATTATTGATCGGAAACACAATGATGATTTGAAGATTATCTCCATCTACCATAGATTTCCGCAAAGTAACGGTCAATAGGTTATATAAATCTAATATATAAACTTTCCAAGTCACAATGTTAGTTACCGTACTCCTCCAAAATGGCTTGACTGATTTTTACCAAATTGTATATGCGTATTCAGTCTGAGAAACGGCTACTAATCTATTTTCCATACCCCTAAGTGATAAGGGTTGTTCACTTAATTTTTTAGGTAACACAACATTTGCCGGTTCAGCTAGTTTATTTATATTATTTTTTATTATGTGTCAGATCTACAAGTACCACGAGCAACTGGAGAACAAGGAGGAGGAGACGCTGAGCGGCTATTATCTATTTTTCATACTCCTAAGTGAGGAAGGCAAAACAACATTTGCCGGATCAGCTAGTACTATTTTTTTTTACACATTTACACACGCTGGTTAACCTCATACTGAACCATTTCTAGCTCGTATTATGGTTGCTAACACAACTGATATACTACATATACATACATACATACATATTATATATAAATACATATTTAACACTCAGACCCACGGCCAACAAATTTAGTTAAGCACAAAGATGTAGACTGAGCCGGGAATCGAACCCGGAACCTTCTGATTAGCAGTCCGGCATGGTAACCTTTATGCCAACGAGGTCGTCGCTATATGTAAAGACATTACGTTCTGTTTAGCAGTCCGGCATGGTAACCATTATGCCAACGAGGTCGTCGCTATATGTAAAGACATTACGTTCTGTTTAGCAGTCCGGCATGGTAACCATTATGCCAACGAGGTCGTCGCTATATGTAAAGACATTACGTTCTGTTTAGCAGTCCGGCATGGTAACCATTATGCCAACGAGGTCGTCGCTATATGTAAAGACATTACGTTCTGTTTAGCAGTCCGGCATGGTAACCATTATGCCAACGAGGTCGTCGCTATATGTAAAGACATTACGTTCTGTTTAGCAGTCCGGCATGGTAACCATTATGCCAACGAGGTCGTCGCTATATGTAAAGACATTACGTTCTGTTTAGCAGTCCGGCATGGTAACCATTATGCCAACGAGGTCGTCGCTATATGTAAAGCGTGTAGTTACGTTCTGTTGCTGGAGCAGTTGCTGGAGGCGCATCTGTTGCTGTTGCTGGTGCTGGCGCTGCCAGGGCGGCTCGTACTGCAGCCCGCTGGCGCCGCCCCCTGCGCCCGCCACCACGCCGCCCACGCCTGCATAGAACACATATACAGTTAGCAAACTTACTAAATTACAATTAATAAAATAATAATAATAAAAATGGTTGCCTGTAAAGTCGGTTTTACGGGCGAAAATTTTACGTGACAACGTCTGCCGCGTGCTGCTCGCGCGGCAGACCGATCATAGTTGAGTGGGAGAGAGACGCAAGGCATTCGGCGGGCCTCTCTCTCGTTCGGTGACTCATCGTAACGTTACCGGGCGTTACACTTTTTCATAAGTGACTCCCAGCCGCAACCTAATTTAAGACGTTGTCACGTCAATAATGAAGCCATTTATTTCCAACTTGTTAACTTATTTTACAATGCAAATGTCGTTAGTAAGATCGTTAGTGGTATTTTTGTAGGCTAGTTGTTATTAATGTTAGTCAATAAATCTTGTTCTATTCTAAGTTGGACCCCTCTTAGGGTGAAGGCCACCTCCGGCTTGTCCCATTTTCCTCTGTCCTTTGCCTTGAGCAGCCAGTCTTTCCCTGCTGTTTCGACTATATCGTCCTTCCATCTCTTTAATAAAAAGTAATCAAAAATTACCACCCAAATCCGCCCTTAGCCAGTGTGGTGAATCTCTTAGATCTCCTTCCCTCTTAGCTCGCAGGAGAGAGTCGGGGCCTTTTCTCGAGCAGGCTTCGAGAAGGCCCTGCGATACGGTACCCCAGCAGCGGTACCTTAATTATACATCTGGCTGATTATATGTAATAAAAAAATAAATTACCTGCATTCATAACTCCAGGGTTCATCAAGCCTGGATTCATCATGCCCGGCGCGTATTTGTAAATTTCACTCATTTTCTGCATCAACTAGAAATAGGAAACATTATTATTTTACTTCTTATACATGTATGTAAAATTGTATTGCAATTGACTAGATACTGTGTTTATAAGGGTATTTGGTACAATGCAAGCAGATTGGTTGAATTGTAGTTCTATTTTAGAAATTACAATATAAAATTTATATCATCTGTCAAAATTCTGGAGCTTTTAATTTCGCAATATAATTATTTGTTCTTAGTATGAGCTTAGTAGCTAGGCTCTATTGTCGAGTTTTCAAAACGTCCAAAGGCCTCTGACTTGTCTTCGCAACAAACTACTAATTATAGAAGGATAGTAAACTTGGAGAGCGAGATGGCCATAATTTATGTGTTTTATATTATCAGGATAAAATTATCTTTCGACTGCCATTTCTGGTTTCTCTACTGATTATATTTATTTTTAATATCGCGCTTAAAACGACTTTTTTATTATTATAAGTATATCTTGAAACAATTATTATAAGTATATCTTCGAACCATTCCGCTTGCATATAACATTTCTATCTAATAAAATATGAAGTGTTAAGGATGCGTGCGTTGCATGCTAAATATAGGTTACGTGAATATTATGGCGTACAAATATAACTTCACAATAGTTAACAATGCATTCACTTAATGACATAGAACTTACGCCATAATCATATCCACCGAACATCTGAACAGATAAATATTCGTATCAGTTAATTTGCTTTTGCAATGGATATGTTTAATAATAATAATAATAATAAATTTATTTGCACAAAGACTTATGAAGAGCTTACATCGAGTTACGTAGAAAAATATAAAATTACATCTTAAGCTAATTGTTACTTAAATGCTAACTCTCCGAGATTAGGATAAAGACTGTTTAGATTCTGTATTACTTAATTAGTCTTAAAGATATGTAACTAAGAACAATGATACTTAAACAAAAAAAAATACTAGTGATGAAACGATTACGATGAAATGTAATTTATGAGCTGTTTTACGATTAATCGAAATAGTCATTACGATTATCGGTTACTTGGTTTGGTGGCACTCTATATATCGAAATATTTTTTTTTTTTTAATGGAATGAAACGCACAATAGCTCCATTTAAATACTTTTCTAAGAAACATTTATGGGCATAAATGTTTCTTAGAAAAGTATTTAAATGGAGCTATTGTGTGTTTCATTCCATTAAAAAAAAAAACATCAACAGTAGCATTGAAGACACAGGAAGTTTCAGCCTAAAAATATATTTTGGATCATTTTGTCATACTTTATCTGTTATAATTCTGTTCCCGTATTGTTACAAGCATTTACTTATCAATAACAGTATTATTAAAGTTAATAATTGTAAACCGAAACAGTAATCGTTTCATCACTAATTTTAACAACTTTAATGAGAACTTTTAAGCCTGTAATTTTTTTTGTTTATTCATGATTAGTTAATATATCTAAAATTCTGTAGGCATTAATAAGACCTTCGATAGGCATAACCTCAGCAGTTCTACATTCTATATACCATAAAGACATCTGGGGTAACTTTATTTGTGTTACGAATCAACGACAATTCCTAACAGAATGTAACAATTCCTTACATAAATTATTAATTGATTTAAAATGTTTACAAATATTATAAACAGTGAGTGATAAAGCATGATATCATATTAGATTAGAGTGACTACGAGTAATATCATTTGTCTATACCAGTATATAAAGAGGAAAAGTTCGTTTTTTTTTGTTTGACGAATATAAGCTCCGAAACTACTGGACCAATTTGAAAAATTCTTTCACCGTTGGGAAGCTACATTATCCTTGAGTAACATAGGCTATATTTTCAATTTGCAACTTAGATTATTTTATAGCCCATGCGAAGCCAGGAAGATCTGCTAGTAATTAATATTTTGGAAAAATGTTTGTCAATAGAAAACTACTAGCCGATAAGTCGAAGACGTGGGGATAAGGATTGCCAAGTTGAAGTGGAGATGGACTCTTGGTGCGTAAGGAAGTCTCTGGATGAACCAGGGCAGTCACCGAGTGGTATCCCTGAAATGGACAACGACAGAGAGGCAGACCACCAGCCTGATGGTTAGATGATATCGTTAGGTACGCTGGAAAGTGGCTGAAGACCGTACTATATGGCATCTTGGAGAGACCTATATCCAGCAGTGGGAAGATACAGGCTGATGATGATGATAAGCCGATAAAGTGGTTTAGTCACGTTGTTAGGTGATATTAGAGTAGAATAGTGGGTGTGGGTACCTGCGGGTTGGAGTTGCAGATGAGCGGGATGAGGTCCCGCACCTGGTTGTCGTTCATGTTGGGCATGTCCTTGCGCACCATGGCGGCCAGCGCCGCGTACGCCAGCTGCTGCTGCTGCAGCATGTTCACTGGAACACACGACACAAATAACTTATACATGTGGAATCATTTCATTGATTTATAGACGAGCAGCATTATGCTGATGTCCTGTCACATAATGACCACAGTCCAATGTCAATGTATTGACATATCAAGCGAGTGTGGCTCGGTGATAATAACGTCTGCTTTTCCATCAGTCGGCCGCTGGTTCGATCCCAGCCCTACACCACAGACAAAGTATCGGCATGTTTAAGGACCACAATATCCGAAGACTTGATTTTAGTTGTTTTATCTGTGGTTCAGATCGTGCCATCTCTTTCTGGCCACTTAGGCTGAAAAAAGACGGGACTTCTTCAAATTTAGTTTAGTCGTGTGTACGGCAGAATCGCTACCATTGTCTGTATTCTGTACTTACAAGGATAGCAGAACACTTACTCTGCCAAGTGTTGGGGAAGGGCGCGGGCGGCGGCCTGTTCTTCTCGTTCTCGAAGTCCTCCCAGGCCGCCTTGCGCTCCTCCTCGCTCAGCGTCTCCTCCTCCTTGTTCTCCAGCAGCGAGTCGTGCTCGTGGTACTTGTAGATCTGACACATATGCAAAATATTGCGCTTACATATGTTTCGATTTCTGTTACTGGTGTTACCCGCGTTAATGCGGAACAAAAGAAGTTAATCCGAGTAAAAAGTAGCCTATGTAATTATACAAGGTCTAACCAATCTTCATAGTCATTATCATCATCCACAGCCGGTTCTCTGCCAATGCTGGGAATAGGCCTCTCTTTTCATATGCCTATATCTTTATAGAAAACACATCTAAATCGTTCCAGCCATTGGAGCGCGAAGGAGTAACATAGATTTAGAAGTTGTTTGCGTATCCCGCGGGAACCACAATTGTTTTCGGGATAAAAAGTGCCAAGGTCTAACCTATCTTCACACCAAATTTCATCAAAACCGCTTCAGTGAAAAAGTAGACCTTGGCGTGTACCATAAAAGTGACTTTACCTGAGCCTCGTGTTCCCGCAGCATCTCAGCAAAGAGCCTGTCTTTGGGCAGCGGCGGGATAGGTCTGGGTGTCGGCGGCTGGGGTTCGAACTTGTATAACTCCGCCAGGTCGTTCTCGGCGTAGTGACGGTCTATTTGTTGTTCGTCTATGACGCGTTTAGAGATAGCCTGCTTTGTCACTTGACGCTCGTAAATTTTTTCCTCCATTGTACCCTGTGAAATTAAAACATGCTCTGTCAGAAATTTTGAAGATGGCGCTACGTGTATCATTCGATACACGTAGTACGTTTTTCGACAAGAGATTGAGTGTCTTTTATATTAGTAGCCTATGATAGAACTTCTCTTCTTAGTTGTCAACTTCATTACTGAAGGTCGTGTCTAAAATGTAGTGTCGATCACTCGGTTCACTATGCTCTTCCACTTTTTCCTGTCCTCGGTGGTCTTTAGCTTCAAAAAAAAAAAGGTACGCCAGTGAGCGTCTTCTGACCAGCGGGTAGAAGAGCGACCTCGTGCTCTTTTTCCGTCAACTTGGCAAACTACCACGAGCTTCTCGAGACAGTCAGGGTTTCTACGAGCGACATGTCCAAAATACTTGAGAATTCGCTGGTAGCAGAGAGTGGAAAGCCTCGTGGTAGAACTTACCATAGCCAAAAACCTGTAGACGTAGCAAGGTTTCTTCTGTCCGAATCGGTACACCCTGAATATGCTCTGCACATCATGCGAGGGGTTCCACGACACGTCGAATATCACCACTCGGTTCGCTGCCACCAGGTTGATGCCCAGACCGCCTGCTCGCGTCGAGATCAGGAATAGTCTGCAAAGTCGGAATAAACATATTAATTAAGCAATACCATCTTTTACTGTTGTATATACATATGGCTGTCTGGATGTATGGATATTTGATTCTCTTTGACGCAAAAACTATTGAATGGATTTTAATTAATTTTTAAAATATTCAAGACTTACGCTATCTTTAATATATTGAAAATTATCAAAGTATACAGAGATAATTAATATATATATATAGATAATTACTATTAACTAAATAAATTATGGTTGCGCATGATGATACAGTTTTTTTATTTATAATGTAAACAAAAAAACAAAAAAAAATGGGAGTTTGGCTCACTTGGTGGGAAAGTCTGCTTTCCAATATTACGGCCCCTGGTTCGATCCTGACCCTACTCAGATGATTTGTTTTTTAAGTAATGGAAGGATTGGCACTCACTTTATGGTGAAGGAGAACATTGTGAGGAAACCGAAATGTTTTTTGGACCACAATATCCGAAAACATGGACCATCCGCCAACCTGCACTCTGCCAGTGTGGTGGATTATGGCTATATATATCTGTCTCCTCATAAGAGACGTCCCGGAGCCCTAGCAGTTGGATTCATATGCTTAGACTTTTAATACTTAAATTATAACGACTCTACTCTATATTTTATTTTGGTGGAAATAAGTTATTGTGCTACTAAATTATGCTCGCTTTATATAAATACTAGCTGACCCGGCAAACATTGTTTTGCCTCACTTAGGGGTATGAAAAATAGATAGTGTAGCTTATATGACACGTTCGTAGATTTACCATAGCAGCGCCATCTATTGATTACTTACTCAACCCAGTCGAAAGGTATCGACATCTGTTAGAATCATTTGGAATTAACAGATAATTGTGGCTGTCAAATAATAACAGACAATAATTAGCAATAAATTAAAATTGCGACTATAATTTGAGATTTAGACTATCCTATCTCTCAAGTTGGATCGAACTGCACATGGTGTGCGAATATTATTATAATCGGTTTAGTGGTTTAGGAGGCCATTGAGGACAAACATTGTGACACAAGATTTATATATATTAATATTATACTGACCTTGCTCTAGGATTGTCTTCTCTATTGAAATTCTTGCACCAAATGGATCTATTCTCGCAGGATGTCGACCCGTCTAACCTGAAGTAATCTACACCTGGCGACCAAGTGCCTGAAACCATTTGTCCATATTATGATTATTGTAAGTTGAAAGATTTTTAACTTTCTAAAATTTGGGGAAAAAGGAAACACGTTTAGACTAATATCTCAGATTGACGTCGCTGTCCTAAAGGCATTAATAAAGAAAACATTCCTATTTATTTTTTCAAGAAACAGATTGCCAACCAGATGGTCTCGGATTCGTTACCCGGTACGGCCAACATCTTTGTGATGAACAAAATTTGTTGGCTGTCAATCTGGATGTTAAATATGAAAGTATTTATGTATATGTATGTAGTATATCAGTTGTGTTAGCAACCATAATACAAACTAGAAATGGTTTAGTATGGGCCTAATAAGCCGTGTGTAAAATGGATCCTAATTTTTTTATTCTTTTTATTTGACAGATAGCTATTATTTGCCCACACTCATTTGGGTTATTATACAAGTGAGAAGACTTGAACATTCAAATGTTTTTACTGACTCGAGTTACATATACATTGTTGTTCCGGGTTCAGGGTTCCTTTATAGGGAATGTACATTGCATATAAACGTTTTTCATTTTCATTAACTGAAGTTTATGAAAAGCTGTACTCCAACTAGCTTAAGCTGTTAACTCAAAGTCAATCTCCTTAATCAACTTCACAATAATGATAATAACTCTCGACTTGTCGTTCGAAGAGTCAGCTTCTCCTGATGATGCCTTGTGGTTAGGCGAAACACGTGTAGAGTTAAGAATTTCCGAATTGTGATAGGTAACGTTAATCTTAATTAATCTTTGTTAATTGATCTTAGTTAATTAATCTTAGTTAATTAAGCTTGGTTAATTGATCTTAGTTGATTTTTTTACTTGTCTTAATTTGGATTTAGGATCACAGCGGAAGTACACTAAATATTTAATTTTGTCATCTATTTGCAATGGATTTCCGCAAAGTAACGCCTGAGTCAATAAGTTATAATAACAACTTACCAATATGTCCTCCTAGCTTGTCATCGATGCGTCCCTCTTGCGTGGCGTCATCCACTTTGCCAAGGAAATGTTCTATCAGATCTAACGAGTACAGCGATTGGGAAAACACCAGCCTGAAAGTCAATTAAATAAAATAAAATTTTAAATGCCGAATTACTCAACGATCTCCGAAATCAGTCTTCCTTCAGACATCTTTGTGCTGAACTAAATTTGTTGGCTGTCAGTCTGGGTGATAAATATGTAACTTTATAAAATATGTATGTATGTATACATAATATATCAGTTGTGTGAGCAACCATAATACGAACGAGAAATGGTCCCGTATGGGGTTAACCAACCGTGTGTGAAATGTGTCTTAATATTTATTTATTTATTTAGACAAGGCTAGGCGCTGAGTCCGCTGACATAAGGGCGGGCAGGGGTTGTTGGGGGGGGTGCAAGGCTGCGTCCAACTGGGCCTCAAGCACTTTGAGGCCTCGTTTGGAAATCTCTAGGGATCTCTGGCATACCAGAAACGCACGTCATAGGGACGTAATAATGTCATTCCTTTGTTTCAAGCTACCTTTTTTTGTTTCCTTTTGTACAACTCTTGTTATTGTGTCTATTGTATATTAGGCCTGTTTAGTAAGTATATTTTCTCTATAAATAAATAGAATTAGATTTTTGATTTGATTTTTGTTTTCAGGTCATCATAAAACCAGTATAGTGGTGTATACTCACAATTTGTCCCCGATAGCCTCACACTGTCTCAGTATATCGAAGAGCAGCACCAGCTTGTGCGAGTTGCGCATGTCCTCGATCTCTTCATCTGTCACCAGCTTGATCCACCACTCCGTGGGGTTCTCGTTCTTCAGCTCTATCACATCGTCGTCCTTGTCTTCTTCGTCGATCTCCACTGGGGAGGGAAAGAGACGGAATATGGAGTGAAACTGAGAACGTTCTCCAGGGTTATCTAAAGGCTAAGTTAAGTATAATCTTAATTATGTAAATCTGCCTAGTACCAAAATTAGCATACATATTCTTAGGGTTGTTCTTTATACAGTTTATAAGCTTTTTCACTCAATAATGTTAACTCTAAATTCAAGAATTTTCCCCATGTCACCGCTATAATTGATTTTGACTACAAATATACGAGGGTGAATCAAAAAATTCTTGGAATCAATATTAAAAAATGCGAAGATTTAAATGATAATATTTTATTTTTCTACATAATCTCCCTCCAATGCAATGCATTTAGAATAACGCGTTTCTAACTTCCTTATTCCTTGTGAAAAAAAAATATTTTCTTGACTCTCGAAAAAGTCCTCTACGGCAGTCATTATCGTGAAATTTTGTTCCACGAATTTCCTCTTTTAATTTTGGAAATAAGTGGAAATCACTTGGGGCTAAGTCCGGAGAATATGGTGGGTGGTCAAGGAGATTGAAGCCAGCACAGCGGATTGCGTTGAGCGCAACTTCCGATCGATGAGCAGGAGCGTTATCTTGAAGGAACAACACGCCCAACGACAGTTTTCCACGACGTTTTTCTTTAATCGCTTCACGCACTTTCGGGATTAAATTTGCATAATAGGGTCCAGTAATCGTCTGGCCTTTTGGCATGTAATCAATAAAAAGGATTCTTTCACTATCCCAGAACACAGAGGCCATAACTTTGCCAGCGGTAGGAGCAACTCGAAATTTCTTAATGGATGGAGAGGATGGTCGTTTCCAAGACATGCTTTGTCTTTTAGTTTCAGGATCAAAATGGTGGACCCACGTTTCATCCATGGTGACAAGACGACGGCAAAAATTATCTGAATCACGCTGGAACATTTCGAGATTACGCTTGGAAATTTCCAAACGTCGCTTTTTGTTTTCGTCGGTTAACATTCGTGGCACCCATCTTGCAGACACTTTTTTGAACCCCAGTGAATCAATTAAAATGGATTGAACGCTACCAAAAGATATCTTTAGGATCTCAGCTATATGTTTTATAGTCATTCTTCTGTATTCCAAAACCAGATTCTCAACCTTTTTGACATTTTCTTCTGTAACGGAGGTTGAAGGCCGCCCAGAACGCGGGTCATCTTTACAGCTTGATCTACCTCTTTTAAATTCAGCCATCTAGTACGCAACCGTAGATTAGGGTACAGCATCACCCCCTAATGTCTGCTGAATGTCCAAAAAAATTTCCTTCGTAGACATTTTTTTCAAACTGAGATATTTTATCACCGCACGTAACTCACTTTTATCCATAATTTTAACTTTTTAGCAACAGGTTGTACAAAAAAAATTATTACATGCGAACGAACTGACAAAAACAATCGACAGTCTGCATAAATATAGTGTGATAGACACTCTTTAATTTGAATATCGAACTTGATCCAAAAAGGTTTCATATATATGCACTTCTAAGAACTTTTTGATTCACCCTCGTATGTTTAAAAAAATATATCGCGGATTTTGAATTTTTTAATTTAGTAGTTGTGATTGGTTTTAATATTTAAAACAACTACAATAAACTATACGCTTAGAATGCTGCTCTAACCTGGGTTAGCTCTAGTGCCTCGTCTAGTTCTAGAATGTCCTTCCCCTTTCATTTCTTTATCTTTCCCCTTAGACTTCTTTGAGGATTTCTTCTTTTTCTTGCTCTTTTTCCTGCTGTCGTCGCTCATTTCAGACGAATCGTCTGTTGAATCATCTGTCATTGATTCCTGAATAGAGAAAAAATAAGAGTTCAGAAAAATAATTTAACTGTATAGGCTATAAGCCTAGCTTAGACAGCTGTAGGCTCTGACCGTTGAAATAATTTTGTCTCTAAATTTTCATGAAGTTTTAATGGTTAAATTGATATTCCTCTAACTCACTGTTAAGAAGCAAATATACCTGATTTGAATATATATTTTATACTCGTAGGTATGTAAGAATATAATTTAAACTAGGTTATTGGAAACTAATTCAGAACCTTATAATATTTTCTATATTAAAATTATAGCGAAAATATTTTTTATATCATAAAAATAAAATGAAATATAACAAAATGTCATGTCATATAAAAATCATAAATGACAAGTTCATAATAATAATTTACTTGTGAGTAATTTTAGTAACTAGGGCAGCCTTAATTCGCGAAAAAACGTAAATTGAGTAATACGCCTTTTAAGTCAATAACAATAGCTCTTGAAGATATTTCTGAAACATTACAATATTTTAACCATTTAGGTACCACAGCGTTAGTTATAGGTATAATACATATTTTATAAATACCTCGGATGTTGAATCGTCGTCAATAAAGTCACGCAACGAGCCTTCAGAATCATCCTCTTCCTCTTTATCTCGCTGTAAACAGATAATGTTGTGGTTTAGTTGGATGCACGTAAGTATAAGGCCAAAAAAAAAATCAGCGAGACTTCTACTCTATTTTACACCTTGTTTTGTTTGCTCTTTCTTGTCTTCTGTAAAACTACAATGTTTGAATTTATTGTGTTGTGAATCTTGTAGGTATGTGTTGTCTATTCTAAAAAATGTGTTTCAGTATGTACTCTAACGGAGCGGGGACAACTGCGGTTCGGTAAACAGGCTCCAAGGAGACCCAGCACGAGACGCAGTTTTTCCCACAACATACAACAAAAAATAATTCTTTAAAAACGTAGCGCTAAGTCATCATGTACGTACACCTAAGTTTACCACAAATAAATTTATCTTTATCTTTATGCATATGATGCTTGTAACAACAAATCTCGCTGGCTCACCTTCTTCTGCTGCATGATCTCGTATCTCTCCGAGTTGTATTTGAGTACCAGCGGATGCGTCCATATCCGCTGCAGAGACTGGAAGTCGGGGAACAGGAACCCTGACGACTTGCCGGGGAGCGGCCTGCCGTACAATACACATGTTAACTAGATCTTTTTAGGGTTCCGTACCTACTAGAAAGGGCTACTAAGCTATCGCTGTCTATCTGTCTGTCACCAAGTTGTATCTCAAAAACCGTGAAAGCTAGAAAGCTAAAATTTTCACAGATTGTGTATTGCTGTATTAAAACTTTCGTAAGGGATATTTGAATAATGTTTGTATAACCGGCGATCACTGACGTTTATTTTGTCGGTATTAGCCCGACATGTTTCAGCACAATCAGTGTGCCATTCTCAAGGGCTTGAGAATGGCACACTGATTGTGTATATAATCCCTCTGACAATAGTTGTCAGAGACATCGTTAGACTGAACATATTGCTTACGTAATTTACTGGTAGTCCTGCAAGCAGCGCAGTCACGAGGACATTTAATTATTTTACTAGGCGTTCAATGAACAGACTAGACTTAACTAAAACAATAACTCATAAACATATTTCATAAATTCGTAAACAGCAATACCATAATGGAGCTTGTCACAAAGCTTCTGTCTCGCTCTGGCTTGAAATTGCTTTCAAGCCATGACCACTCAGTCAAGCGTGCTGTTGCCTTACATACAGCAGGACGTAGGTTCGCCGACAGTAAAATATGGCTTCATCACGCCAGACATAGTGAGGCAACCATAACATGGTAGTAGATAATTTTCTAGAGCTCGCCTGGCTAGCCTGCAACCGAAGTGAGGTATAAAAAAAGGCAATGGTAACTGATACCACTAAAGTTGATTCAGTGTTACCAAGTATCTATCGGTGTGTTCCGACAGCCGCCTTGAGATCCATTAATAATAATAAATCATCATCAGCCTGCCACTGCTGGACATAGGCCTCTCCCAAGGCACGCCACTTGACCACTTCTGGACATAGGCCTCTCCCAAGGCACGCCACTTGACGCCACTTGACCACTTGACAAGTGGTCAAGTGGCGTGCCTTGGGAGAGGCCTATGTCCAGCAGTGGCAGGCTGATGATGATTTATTATTATTAATGGATCTCAAGGCGGCTGTGTCAAGTGGCGTGCCTTGGTAGTGGATGGAGACGATATGCTCAGGATAGCCTGAGCATATCGTCTCCATCCACTACCCTGCTTTTTTCCGTATATCGTCACTCCACCTCGTTGCAGGACGTCCTGCACTACGTGTGCCGGTACGCACACTTATAATAATAAATATATTTAATTCAGATTTCAAGGACCCATATTAATTCTTCTTTATTACAGACTAAGCACACTCGTTGGTCAAGAGAACACTGACCTCCTAGAGAAGTTGTCCAGATAATGTTGGTAGAGTTTGACTTGCACTTCAGACAGCGTGATGAACAACACATACTCGTGCTTCGGAGGCAGGAAGGGCGCCAGCACCCCGTAGTCTCGCCTCTGGAAATACAATTTTTAATTAGTAAAAAAAACTTGGTCAAAGACGAGTCGGGCTCGCGCTTGAAGGGTTCCGTACCATTACATAAAAATAATTCATAAAAAAGCGAGTGTGACTCGGTGGTAATAACATCTGTTTTTTCATCAGACGGCCCCTGGTTCGATCCCAGCCCTACACCAATGACTTTTTTTTCAAGTTATATGTGGATTTACACTCGCTTTCTAGTGAAGGAAAACATCGCGAGGAAACCGGCCTGATATACTCGGATGGATCCGGATATTGTGGTTCTCAAGACCACAATATCCGAAGTGTGTCATTCGCCAACCCCCACTAAGCCATCGTGGTGGATTATGGCCTATATCTCTCTCATAGTGAGAGAAGGCCCCGAGTTCCAGCAACGATAATGGAAAAGTATAGTGGTCTGCTTATGCTAAATCAATAACAAACATGTTTTGTTGTATGGGAGCCCCCTTAAGTATTTTGATTTAGTTATTAATTTTAAAAGATAAATATCATTTCACAGTAGTTACAGAATAAGTGATATGCAAGAAGTATTCTGACTGAATGATAATTTTTGTATCAGTCAAGATTGAGAGCGGAGGGCATTCCTAATGTGAGTGGCATCAGACAGATGAAAAATATACAGTGTAAACTCTATATAACATTATATATAAATAATGTTTGTATAACCGGCTATCACTTACGTGTATTTTGTCGCCATTCTCAAGGGCAGGGACACAGACAAATTATACACGCGACGACGGCTCAGCCGTCATCGCGCTAATACCGACAAAATAAACGTAAGTGATAGCCAGTTATACAAACATTATTTGTATATAATGTTATAAAGAGTTTACACTGTATTTAGTACGAAGAAGGATTTTCACCTGAACAGCTCCGTCCAGCATCTTGTGAAGCACGTGCGAGCGTCGCTTCATGATCTTGATGTCGTGCTCGGTGGAGTCAGTGTACTGGCCGTTGGTGATGGGGTTCACGAAGCGGTTGAGGTACTCGTTGTATTTACCCAGCAGGTTGGGCTTCACGAACTGCACCATGCAGTAATCTGGGGAGTAAACACACAATAATTTACTAAATAACTCTGTAATAGAAGCGAAATGTAGACCTAACGAACATATTTTTTACATAATTATTAGGCAGAAAATCGAAACACTTGGGTGTTTCGATTTTCTGACGATGTAATCTTGCGTCCTTCAACCGGGAATTCCAGACTAGGCATGCCTACTTTCGCGATGGCCTCCTTCTGTGAGACAAGAATGTCCAGAAGAGACGCCGAGGAACGGGAGCGGGAGTTAGACCCTCACACTTCCACCTGCTCTGCAGGAGACGGGCACGGAGGCGAGCCGTTCGGGCTCGGACTCCGTCCCCACTTGGAGGCACTGGGGCATTGGACGCGGGGGTGTCCGGTGCCTCACACCAGGGATAAGGGCCTCCCGAGGAGACGATGCCTTTGGCATCGCTCGCGCCGTAGAAGGGGACGCCGCCCCCCTTAAGGTGGGTCCGCTCGGACTACGAACAGCGGCCTGGGCGGGGAGAGCAGCGGCAATGCGTGAAGCGGTCCTGCATCCCTGCCCCCGTAGTGAGATGGGATGCCGTGAGGGTTTAGTCGGTAGTGACGGCCCCTCTGGCCCTCGAGCCCCACATACCCCGCCCGCCTCCCCCAGGCTTGTGGCGGGAGATGCGTAAATGCATTTCCTCACGAAAAAAAAGGCATGCCCACTTTGGGCCAGGGTCGCTATCACGGGTGAGGCGCGTGCTAGTCAAGTGACTAACTATAATGAGTGAAAAAATACGCAAGTTGATAATATGTGGCCAGCTACCTAACGGTGTGTTCCGGCAGGCTCTTTGAAAGCCAGTATTTGAGACCAGCCAAAGTTTCACCTTTGTACAGAGTGTTTTAGAGTTGTGTGGCACCAGTGCACGCGCGGAGCTCGCCGGCGACGGTCCGTGTAACACTCGCCCCTGAAGATGGTGCTCGGAAAGTACCGAAACTGTTGGACTCATTCCAACTTTTAAAATAAGTAAGTGTGACCGTTTTCTACGCGAAAATATAAAGATGCCTTACGTGAACAGTTTACAATGTTTACATCTATCTGTACAAATAAAAAAATATGCAGACTAATAATTGTCCAAAGTATGTAGTATTTTTGCAAATATGAACGTGTCGGACGGAACTGGCATCATCCTACCAGCGCCGGTTTTTCATTGGAAGATAAAAAAAAACTGTTTTTTTTATATCTTTGGATTATCCGATTGCCTGACAACGACAACAACAATTAGTCCGGTTAATGGAGTTTCTACTGTAATAACATGAATATGTATAGTCTACAACACTTACATTCTTTCAGATTGTTCTGTAACGGTGTGCCAGTAAGGACGATACGGCGTAGCGTCTTCACTCTGTTCATGGACTGCGACAAACTGGTCTTCTCATTCTTCAGCAGGTGACCCTCGTCGCATACCACCAGGTCTGGACCTGAGGGAAGCCAGAGCGGTGTTTAAATACCAATGGAAACATAATACATGTGTAAAATGCTGGATTAATAAGTAAACGCTTGACTTAATTAATTTATTTCAATTGTAAATTAAAAATTAAGATAACCCCCAAGACAACATTTTGTGGTGTTCACCATATAAATTTATCACAGTGAAGCAGTTGTGAAAAAGTATTGTGCGTCATCCGCCATTTTGTAGCGCAGGTAACTTTAACCGATTTTCTTCAAACATAGTTAAGAACACTCTCACCTAATAAACTTTTCAAACAAAACATCTAAATCGCTCCACCAGTTTCCATAGCTCCCGAGTTATGATGCTACAGACAAACACACACACACACACAGAGAGAGAGTTGTGAAACTTATAACATCCCATCATTTCTGACTGAAACCACAGAGACAAATAGAACACTTTCTTCAACCACATATATTGTGGAACGCTACCAAGAGACAGATGGATTTCTTGTCTGTTCTTCCATGCCAACTACACTGCTTAAGCCATCAAACTGACCCGGATCAACGAGGGCTTCCTGGAAGTTCTTGAGCAAGTTTTTCTTGAACTTCTTGGAGTCGTCGACTGAGAATTTGCGGAACACCTCATTGCCGAAAGCACACGGGCCGCCGTGATAGAACTACTAAGATAATTGGTACGCTTACCTAAACCACGGACACAAATGAAACACTTACCTAAACCATGTATACTGTGGAACGCTTATCATAAGACTTTTCTTTCTTGTCTCTTCTTCTATGCCAACTATACTGCTTTAGCCATCAAACTGACCTGGGTCAACGAGTGCCTCCTGGAAGTTCTTGAGCATCTTCTTCTTGAACTTCTTGGAGTTGTCAGCGGAGAGGTTGCGAAACATCTCGTAGCCGAGGACACAGACACCGCCGTGACGGAACCACTGGGATAACTGGAACGCGCGCTCCGAGTTCTGCTTGTACCTATCATGACATTAAATAATTTAATTAGCTTAGCCACAGGTAGTATATAAACATGGTAAAATAATATTGAGATACGTCCCTTGTGGGACATATCTCTCTTGTACCGCATAAACAGTGAGCAAAATATCATAAATTAAATTATAATATATGAGTAATTTATAGTTATGTTATCAATAATATTATAACGTAATGTCAAAATATATGTCATATATATGTTTTCAAAAAGTATTCATATGAAAACTTGTAACCCTTGAAAATAACCATTCTATTTTACATAGTTACAGAATAAGTAATGTGAGAAGTCAGACCTCTGACCGACATTGAGAATGGTAATGTTTGTATTAGTTGAGACTAAGAATGGTCTTGAGTGTAGAGTGTAGAGTAAGAATTGTCAGTGGCATCAATTGCGAATGGCTTTATTTCAGACTAGAAGTGTTGGACCTATAATATAGGCTTATAGGTCCGAGCAATAAGTGTGAACGCATATGTTTTTTTATATAGGTTTGCGTTTGACCACAGCTTGCCTAATGTTAAGTAGCACTGCGGCCTAAGTTGTAACCCGCTCACCTAGAAGGAACCTATTGAAAGATCTCAGGATGGTACTTCTCAGGAAACAGAGCCTCAGGCAGATTTTTTTTTTACGCTTAATAGGCTTGCGCTTGACCACAACTCACCTGATGTTAAGTGATATTGCAGTTTAAGATGAAGCGCGCTTGCCTAGAAGAAACGTGTTCACTCTCGCCTTGAAGACAGTAAGGTTGTAAATTCTTTGCTTAAATTAAGTTATTATTAATATTTTTTTTAATATTTAAGTTGTAGTTCAGTGGGAACAGGGATTCCGGCAAGGAGTTCCACAGTTTGGCCGTCCGTACTTACACATTTTCGGCATTTCCACTGTATATCGGTGTCTCCTAGCAGTCTCCCTGCTCGTTCGGTAATTCCAAAGATTCGCAAAATCGTTAAAAAAAAGTTTGAAAAGCGATCTCACTAACCTGGAGAGTTCATAAACATCGACATCGAACTCAGTCTCGGCGTATTTGAGCCACATTTTGAACTCGTTCACCCAGTTGAGCACGGTGGAGAGGGGGCATACGACCAGCACTCTGTTAGTGCTCGTCAGCTCGCCGTGCGTTAGCAGCGTGTGTGTTAGGGTCACCACCTGTTCCAGTAAAGATATTTTAGCATTCATAATTGGCCAAGTGCGATTTGGGCGCTCGCCCATGAATGGTTCCTTAACATTCACTTAAATAAATGACAAAAAACACGCTTGTTGTATGGGTAATTTGTCTTTGATTTGAATACATAATTAAATATCGTATGAATGTTTAGAAGGATTGCCAAGCGTCGTTATAAAGATCGAGTATATGCTTAAATGTTTGTTGTATGGAAATCAAATGTTAAGTTTTATTTAACTATTTATTTCGAAAGGAAATTAATATATATTCGTGTAAATTGTAAGCGTCTACCTGTGACCGTTATTGATACAGAAATCTGTAGCGTTTATACTGAGGGTTGACCTTTTTCGGACGCTAGGGGACACATACTATGCTGTCTTTTTTTCATGTTCGTTTTATGTAATTTAAAATAATGTATATGTATGTGTCTTCTGTGTCTGAAATAAATGTGTTCTTTCTTTCTTTCTCTTTATTATATATAGCAAAAAAAATATATATATTATTTATACCTGTAACGTTTTTCCGAGCCCCATGCAATGCGCGAGGATACAGCCGGAGCCCCGATCTTTCTTAATACGTTTGACGCTTTCAAAGCACGCATCCCACATAAACTTTATGCCGTTAGCCTGGAAAAATAAAATTAGATATTATTCATTAGGACAGAACGAAACTAGCAGTTTCATAGCTCATATAACAATTATAGGCATATAGTTTTGGTTATATAATATAGGTTTGCTATCAGTGTCATTTCAGTGAGAGTACTACAGAATTACATGACGTATTTCTACTCGCCTCTTTTCATTATAGGATGGATTAGCAGGGAAACGCCAACACATACCTGATTTTTTTTCTTTGTATAAGCTAAATGGCCAAGCTCTGGGGTCAAGAGTTTTCAAGACACCCGAAATCCTCTGGCTTGGCTTAACGACATGTACCACAGGCTCACAGCCGGGATCTACAATTTCACGGGTCATCCATCCCACATTAGTGCCCAGATGAAAATACCACTCTTTTAAAAGACTTGTGCATCATGGTCATCCATCCAAAAACTGTCCACTTCAACTGTTGCTTAACTTCGATAACCGCGGCAGATTACCTTAGTAAACCGAGCTACAGGCGCTACTCTGGTCTATTTACCTGATGAGGTTTGAGTTTCTTGACCAATCCTCGATCTACTTCGATGAGCGGTTCCTTTGTTTCAGGATCGAAATCCAGCACAACCTTATCCAGTACCACTTCATCTGGCTTCCCGGTCTCGTCAAACTGCATGTTGTTATACTAGAGAGAGAAATGTAAAGGATATCAATAAAAATACAAATTATTTGTATAGCATTCATTCAATATTTAAGAGCTGGGCTCTTGTCTGTGGAGTTTTTTCCAGGTAGTTCTGTCTTCGGCCAAATCCTTGACCTCCCTATATGACATGACTTTCGCCTTCTCCTTATTTGTATAGCATACAAACAAAAATTGTTGTTGTTTGATCTTACCATTTTCTGTCTTTCAGCAATACGGGCAATCCTTTCTTTTTCCTCCCGAGCTGCCTTTTTGGTCGCCTCTTCCAGTTGATTTTTACCCATGACCTGAAAAAAAAGGGTAAAATATTTTTATTATAGTTTTTCACCTAAACATTTTCTTCAATTATTAAAACATTTACACTGTCAGCCATACGAAAACTTTTCAAGATCATAACGCCAACGGATCCTCGGTCTCTCTACAACACCGATTTTGAGGTTTCCGCTGCATGACGATCTTGGCCCAGCATCCTTACGAGCCACATAACCCGCGCCCAATCCCATTTTGATTTGGCTTTCTGGGCTTGGTGCTCTTAACATCACCTGCCATGGAACGTATTATCATATAGGGGACTCTTTCCATTCTTTAGACACCCAGGATACTATGTTCCACTTAAGACTCATATAATACAATTTTATTCATTACCTTCCTAATGTTTTTTCGGCCATGCTTGTTTCTGCCCTCGGTTTCAGAATCTGAACCAGAGGCATCGCTATCTCGCACCGACTTTATTCTGCGACGTTTCTTTTTACTGAAAGTTTACAAGTAAAAATTAACTACATATATGGAAAAACCCCAAAAATATTTTTTATTGTGGCAGCCATTTTGGAATTGAAATGTATGATATGTACTTAACTAGTGAAGCCCTTTCATTTCATACCCATATTGAGGGAGATGTGAAAAATATGTTATCCACCATTTTTTTTGTTAGCGGCCATCTAGGACCGAATTTCATCATATGTAAATAAAACAATTTGTCAGTTGACCATAGAGGTGAGTCATAACTATTCAGCGCGGTAATGCAGCGTGCGTGATGGGCATCTTTGCACCGGGGGCGAACAGGGGCGTGTTATTTGATTAGTGTTAGTTTTTAATATGTGACATGTATAAAACCAATATTGACATAAATAAATTTGTCAGTAATTCCAGACCAGGTTTGGCCAGTGTTGCTGACTCATGTAAATACGGGACCCGATGGCCAAATGCCTAGCTTTCGTATAGTATGATGAAGTCGGTTAAAAAACAGTGTTCCTTACCTTCCTTCCTTAGACGAAGAACTGCCGACCGAAGCATCGCTATCAACCGGCTTCTTCTTTCGCTTAGACTTTTTATTGGCGATATCAGAATCATCAGAGTCTTCGAAGTCACTCATCTTGTCGCCGAAATCGGCGTCCTTCTTACGAGAAGACCCCACGTCCGAGTCTGAAGAAATCGCGTGCGCCTTCCGACGTTTAGCGTTTAATCTGTAAAAAGATATTTATTTTTTTATTTTATAAATGTTACTTTTATCTAAATCCAGCAACAGTACCTAATCTCACAAAGTCTTATGGTTTAACCATAATGGCGAATGCTCCTCTAATGTTGTGTATGTTCTAAACCAAGCTATAAGTTCTCAAAGAGTCTACTTTGGACTCAAGAATGATATTTTTTTGTTTATGATTGCTACGTACTAGGAGCCATGTACAATTATAACTAATTGACTCAGGCGATACTTTGCGGAAATCCATTGTAAATAGAAGACAAAATTAAATATTTAGTGTACTTCCGCTGTGAACGACAAGTCGAGAGTCTCTCGACTTGTCGTTCGAAGAGTCTTCTGAAGATGCCTTGTGGTTAGGCGAAACACGTGTAGAGTTAAGAATTTCCGAATTGTGATAGGTAACGTTAATCTTAATTTAATCTTAGTTAATTGATCTTAGTTAATTAATCTTAGTTAATTAAGCTTGGTTAATTGATCTTAGTTGATTTATCCTTTACTTGTCTTAATTTGGATTTCGGATCACAGCGGAAGTACACTAAATATTTAATTTTGTCTTCTATTTATGTACAATTATGTTAATAAAGATATTTAAAAATTGAAATTGAATTGTTAAAAGATATTTATTTATTAATGATTTATAATTTTTATTTTACTATTTGTGGATTAAACATTTGAGATAGAATATACTTGATATTCTAATATAAAAAAAGTCCCAAATATCAGACCAACCCGCCTGGTGCAAATGTGCCCATAACGCTGGCTGCGTTTCCACGCTGAACAGCCATGGCTACCCTCTGCACTAAGTACGATCGAGATCGTTAGTCCCGTCAACTAGACTTCGTCCCAATTTATTATGGTTTATAAAACAGAAAACAATTAAAACTTTAACCAAATGAAAATAGTTTACCCGATTGATACTAGATCGTCAAAAAAATATTAAAAAGAAAGAAAATAAACTGGCTAGTGATAATTAGGTTACAACACCCCTTTGTGTTTGCGTTAGAAGTTAAAAAGATCCTCTTTTAACATAAGTATTGGTTTTGAGTACTCACTTCTCTTCTTCATCACTTTCCTCTTTGATGCCACTCTGAAAAAAAAACATTTTACAATGTAAACTCTCTATTAAGGTTGTTCGCTAGCATGCTGCAAGTGCTCATATGCCGCTAGATGGCGTTAAATAGGTATAAGTTAGTTTTATTCATCCCAGCATCCCAAATGATTTCTTTTGTAACTTTAGAATCGGTTCGCGGAAACTACTGTTAATGTATTATTTTTAAGGCTCATCACAAAACAACATTTATTAAGCGTTGATAGCAAATATGTACAAAAAGCCATATAAAACCCATATCTACTATCATCTATTCTGTGACGATGCGGCTACACTCACACTAGCATTGACAATTTTTTTTGTCACTTGAACTTCAGCATATTTGAATATGCATGCCAATTTCGAACGCTCAATTATCGATTATATGGCTCGTTCGTAGAGGAAGCATTTTTGGAACAGGAAATATTTTTATGATTTGAATTGACTATGGTTCAAATCTCATGAATTATTAATTTTGCTATTTTATTTTGTTCGAAACTCTTTTTTTTAAAGGAATATTATGGGAAAGTCAATATTTTCAATAGGTTTCGTTTTCGTGTATGTTAATATTCATTGTGCATACCTTAAAACCTCAAATGAAATTAAAAAATAAATCTATTGGGTACATGATACGAGTAACAAGAAAAAACTTTTCTCACGAATCATCTAACATATTGCATGAAACAGTTGTATTTTTCGCATGATTCCAAAATGTAAGCCATTTCATTTGGGAAAGTTGCGAATAATATCATATCCACTATTTTGGCGGACATCCGAATATCATCAAACATAGCTAAGAACATCAAAATCGGTTCATCCGGAATAACAGCTTCAAGTCTAATGATTAGAAAAGTAAATAATTACATATTATCAGGGAATTTATATATAATAGACTATGGATATTATTTTAGCTTCATTTGAAATAAAAAAAAAACTATTATTATTATTCTAAGGTAAGAGGCCTGTCGAAATCTTAGTTATTATAAATATACACCTGGCAGTTTACATGTATCGTTGATATAATTATACACTAGTGGCCCGTCCCGGCTTAGCACGGGCATAAAAAAAAATCAATTCTAGGAGATATGTTTGAAAGTCGTTCAGAAGTGTAATATTTTATTCGTTACGAACAAACATTTAAACTTTATCGCATTATAATTTTGACATAGATTAAAGTTTTTTTTTGTATATATGGGTTCCGCTGCTCTCAAGACATACTAAACGACACCCGCCACAACTAACTTTTCTTAGCGCATGCGATGAAACAAATTTTTTACTCTTTTTTATACCTTGTGTTACATTACTGGAGTCTTAATAAGAATTTCTTACCCTTTGCAACAAAATATAATGCCTATGTCATTTGGGGATAATGTAACTTCACAACGGTGTAAGAATTTTTAATTTTAGTTTAATAGTTTCGGAGCCTATTCGCGTCAAAAAAACATAAAAACATCCAAACAAACAAACAAACAAGCCTTTTGTAATTATGAGATTGTTAAAGATATTGATAGGTACAAAAGACGTAGGTATAAAAATTTGATATAATTGGCCAAGTACGAACCGGGCTCGCGCGTGAAGGGTTCCGTACCATTATTAAAATATGGCGAAAATACATGTTTTTTGTATGGGAATCCCATATCAAACATTCATTTTATTTTGAAAGAAAGAAAGAGAGAAATCATGAAATAATCTACCAAGTGTCATTGTAAAGATAGAGTAAAAAGAGGTAATACGTAGCTTAATATTCTGTAGAAATCTTTAGTGTCCTGTTATCGTTTTTGATATTGAGCAAAAATACAAAATATAACACGTCTTTTAAGGTACACTTTAATAACGTGTCATCCACCCTTTGTATTTGTATATTTTCTGTTTTTAGTATTTGTTGTTATAGCGTATCTAGTACTTGTATACTCTTGGGTTATAACGGCAACGGAAACAAATAATTTGTGAAATTTTCAGCTATCAAAGTGTATAAGAAACAGCCTGGTGACAGAAAGACAGACAACGAATATTTTGTAAAAGGCATTCGTTTTTATCTTTTAAGTACAGAAAAGATCGCAGTAGTATAAATTTCATTCTTAGGGTATCTAACCCTAAAAATTATTGCTGCAATATAAATACGTTTTTTTAAGTATGTCAAATATGACAAACTGACATTGACATAACTAAATTTCATTCAAATAATCAAACAAAATTATACATATTTTAAATTTTTAATTCTATTACAATACTTAATATAAAAATAGCAATAATTTATTTAAAAATAATAAATAAATTTCATCAAACTCTTTAACAATACTTTTTTTGATCCTGCCATCTATCGGAATTTTGTTGATTTATTACTACGGATGGTAAGCTTGGGTTCATGTTTGGCAGAGAGAATGACACTAACGGAAACGGAAGCTAACAATGTATACGTATACATGTCACCAACTTAGCTGTTCAGGTGGCCAAAATTGGAATTACAAGTTCGACAGCACTCTTAGGTGGCAACAAATCTCCACTAGCGACACTGTCAACTGAACAGCTAAGTTGTTGCACTGCACTCATACATGTGTATTTTGCTGGAAAAAATCACGCTGATATATCTGTTTTGCGATAAAAAATGTATAATATTACCTATTTCGCGCCCCAATTAGACCATTTTAAGTTTATGTTAAGTGATTACTATTTAAAAATCTTAGAGGAAATGGTTGCCAGTCTGAGAAGCATTTAGTATGGGGCTAGGAAAGCCTTAAACTGCATGCTAACGCGAAACTTGAAAATTGACATTTGATTCATATCATGTACTATTGTAATGATATTATATTACTAGAATTAGATGTGACAATTGACATTTGATTAATATCATATACTATTGTAATGATATTATATTATTAGAATTAGAATTGAAAATTGACATGGATACATATCATATACTTTTGTATTGATATCATAATATTTGACTTTGGTGTTATCAATAAATGATTTATATTTGTATTTGAAACGATGTATTATGATTTTTAGTCTAGAATTTTAAATATATGGCCAAGAGCTTGTCAGAGTAAGCTCACGTAAAGGTTCTGTATACGGATACGCATCACATAATAATTATCATTGTACAAAATAACAATCATGAAACTAAGCTTTGTATTTGTATAAGCGCGCTTGACTAGTGACATCTGGTTTTATAACTAGTTTGATAAATAATTTTAAGGTAGTAAGTTCATAAAGATTTTATTGAATTAAAATTTCGAATACTGCCCAAAATGGTCAATGGATTGTCATGATATTCCACACAACTACTTCTGTTACTAAGGCAGAACTTTGCTAGCTAAGGTGATCTGATGCGATTGCAGAAGTTAAGCATTGGTGGATGCGGACAGTATTTGTATGGGTGACCATGCAAAAGACTGTCATGTAAAGTGTCATTTTTATCTGGGCGCTACTGTAGATCAGATGACGTCAAATTGTTGATCCCAGAAGCAGTCGTGAGACCAAGTGAGGGGTCCTTAGGCGGCTTGAAAACTATTGACATCAGAGCTGGGCCACAAAGCTTATCCGAAATTATCATTAGTAAGCCAGAAATTATTAATATTCCTTTGAGTTTAGGCCCAGGCCTTCGGGCGGCTTGAAAACTCTCCACACCAAAGCCTGGCCACTAAGCACATACAAGAAGAATGAGTTTATAATATTTTTTTTTTCAAACATGGCTGGTTAAACCCATTCTGAACCATTTTTAGCTCGTATTATGGTTGCTAACACAACTAATATACTACATAATATACATACATACATATTTTATATACCTACATACATATATAACACCCAGACCGACAGCCAACAAATTTATTTGAGCACAAAGAAGTTGGCCGTGCCGGGAATCGAACCCGGAACCTTCTGATTGGCAGTCCGCCATGGAAACTATGTATTACGCCAACAACACGTCGTCAATTTACCTCATCATTATCATTTTGGGAAGCTGATGAATCACTATCTTGTAGTAGATTATCTTTATCCATATGATCGGATACGCCGTTCAAACTTGGCACTGAGATCGCTGGCATATCTGTTAATAGAAATAATACTAATTAGACATTGAAAACAGTTCACGTAAGGCATCTTAATATTTAAGCCTTTGTTTTCTATACTATATATTTGTATGCGATATGTACTTTACCTTCATTATCAATGTTTTCGTCGCCAGACGCAGGCGCCGATTCCTCGCTGCTTTCAGCTTTAAGCATCTCCTCCGCTATAAGCCCCGTAGGTTTGACCTTGGCTTCTTTGTTCTTAGCATTTCTGGTGACCTTACCTTCCCCCTCCATTTCTGTTGAGGAGTTTCGACGGCGAATCTTGTTTAAGGACTTCAAGTTTGTCAGTCTAGAAAGCATTTTTGACATGAGTTTTAATAAAATTTTGAATAATAAATATTAAGAAACATTTCACACACGCCTGTTTAGCCCCATACTAAACCATTTCTAGTTTTTTTTTTGTAAGACACATTTCACACACGGCTGGTTAACCCCATACTGAACCAGTTATAGTTCGTATTATGGTTGCTACCACAACTGATATACTACATATATGTACATACATATTTTATATAGATACATATTTAACACCCAGACCGACAGCCAACAAATTTAGTTCAGCACAAAGATGTTAGCCATGCCAGGAATCAAACCCAGTACCCATTAGTTGGCAGTTCAGCATGGTAAGCGAGATCGTCATAAAATGTATTGGCAACCAATTCTGCAACCAAAAATCCTAGAAAAAATCATCATCCTCAGCCTGTCCTTCCCACTGCTGGGTACAGGCCTCCTCTCCAACAAGCCATACAGTACCGTCTTCAACCACTTCCCACCATCTCTTTCCAGCGTGCCTAACAATGTCATCTGACCATCGGGCTTAAATATCAACCAGGTAAAATGTGGTATAAGGAAGTCAAGGCTCAGTAACTAGCGTTAATAAAGAAAACATTTCAAAGTTGTTGTGCTCTTGCTTGCACTCATTTAGTTGAAAAAGCAAGAGAACATGACTTTTCAGATGTTTTCTTTAATGACGCGAGTATAAATGGAGGCAGACGGTCAGTGCTCCATAAAACATTTTGCACTCTTGTGTCGAATGTAGAACAAGCATATGATTAAAGCCGGGTGGTTAACAGTAGCGGTGTGCCTGTGACGCCAAACTTTCTTAATGCTTTCTTAGTAGACACAAGTTAAAACAGTTAACTGAATGTTAGAATTTCCTGTTCCCTATTTTAGTTTTGAAATTGCAAACTACGATTATGTTTTTCAGCTTGATGAAACAAAGTCCCATTAAATGCTGCACATCATATTAAATTATATATTTTGTATGGAACCCTTCATGCAAGCTCGACTCTCACTTGGGCAATTATTTTTTTTACTAAAAGGAATGACTGTCTTAGTTTACTATCAATGGTCCGCGTTTATAAATTCAACCCCACATTTTCAGTTTAGAAAACCTCTTCTTTCAACTATTTTATGAATTATTAAGTCTTAAGTCACGATTGTAATTTTCATTACAAGACAGACTTATCCCAATGAAGATGCAAAACATGCAGACAATATTTACCCATCAATATCTTTGTCACTAGAGTCGGGGGCGTCTGAAGTTTGGCAGCTACTATTGCCAGGCTTGGACTTAGAACGGACCATCTGAAAAATTTATTTGATTTACTTTAATATAGTCATCTCTTTGACAAAAATTAATTATCTTTATATTTTTGTTTACCTATGTTGATAAAAAAGATTCCATTGCCTCATCTAACACCAAAAGAAACACCCAATTATATGACTGGCATTTTATTACATAAGTGCTTGCTAGTTAAAATTATACATTAACATTCAATTACAAGGAAATAAGACATTGGGACAATAAAACATACTTAAATCTAACATGGGTACACTGTACTTAAGATTAAGTAGGTTCTGTACAATTGTAGTATCACAAGTTAATGTGGTACAATACTATCTCTATGACCTAACCTTGCTATTACTGGATTTGTTGTCACCAGGATCAGAAGAACTGTTGCTGTCAAGCCTATTGCATCGTTTCTTATTTTTGTGTTTCTGCTTTTTCAACTTTTGTTTCTCTTTTTTTCTGTACTTTACAATGTCTTCTTGTGAAGAAGAGTCACTAGATACCGTTTTTGTTTCTTTTTGTTCCTTGTTCTCTTCATCGGAACCTTTCAATAGAGAGTCTTTTATTTTCTCTAAAGTTCCCATTTCTCTTTCATCTTCTGCTTCTGAACTGGACTGTGTCAAGAGCATTTTTTTTGCTTCAGATTGAGTTTCCCCGGATTGCAAGTCATCAGATGTTTTTACATTCTCAGAGTCAGATGCATTTTTGTCTTTATGCTGATCTAAATCACTACCATCTCTTTCACTATCTTTTTCATAGTCTTGAGATTTATTATTTTCGTCACTTTTATTTCCATCAGAGTATGTTAATTTTATTTCTGATTCTGAGTTGATTATTTGCTCATCTAAATCAGAACTGGGTTTAGATAAAGGAGATGGGTTTTCTCTGTCTGAATCTGATTTATCACTAATATTATGTTTGCTCTTTTCCTTTTCATTATTTTCTGGATCAGAAGCTAAATCATCACAATGTGCTTTCTTAGCATTTAGAGTTTTATTTGTATCATCTTTGTTTTTATCAGTTTCTTGATTATTTTTAATGTTAGACTGAGTTTGTGGTTCTTCGTCAGATTTTTTACAATCTGAATCAGAATCATTTAATAGAGACTTTTTTATTACTTCTGTTTCATTTTTTGAAGATTTTATTTCATCTCCAGAGGCCAATTCATCTTCAGATTCAGATTCATTAAGTAGAGAATTCTTAACTTTGTTTGCTTCATCAAGTAATGCATTATCATCAAAGCTATGTGATGAGTTTCGCCTAGAGTTAATTTCTAGATGGGTGTCAACATCCATTTGTTCCTCAGCATTAACTTCACAGACTGTGATTCCACTCTGTATAATTTTTTTCAAGTGTAATTTATTTAAGTAATTAGAAGTCAACTCTGGTAGTCTCTCTATATTTATAACAAAGTTTTTAGCTTTAAACTTACTAACTTCTTTCCTTTTTATCTTCCAATATTCTTCTTCATTGTTTTTATTTACTTGTTCCTCTGATTTTGTAACTTGTTTAGCTTTCTCTTTCACAATAGATTCCATTTTTCTTTGTTTGTCTTTCTCTTTACCAATAGATTCCATTTTTCCTTGTTTGTCTTTCTCTTTACCAAGAGATTCCATTTTTCCTTGTTTAGCTTTCTCTTTACCAATAGATTCCAATTTTCTTTGCTTCTCAGAATGTTTGTTAATATACTGTTTGGGCTTTGAATTTGTTTCATTGTTGACCAGTTCTTTGGATAAGACAGTAGGTTTCAATAATTTACTTAGGCTCACACATTTAATTAGAGGTTTTTGCAATTCACTTTCTGATTCATTACTACTTTCATTATCAGGAATAACAATAGGTTCCTCATTTTGTTTCTTTTTTTTGGATATCGGCTCATCAGTTAATTCTGCTCCTTTGTTTAAGCTGTTTTCACTCATTGATCTTTTTCTTTTGGTGCATCTCTTTCCACCTTTTCCTATTTCCTCATCACTAGAATCAACATCTAAGTCCTGTTCTGTTTTTGTCTTAGAAGCTTCTTCACTCTCTGTATGACTAGACTGAGACTGTTCTTTGTCTTTGGTTGGATTCTTTTTAGACTTTTCAGCTTGGTTTACATCCATATCCAAAGAGTCTTTCGTAGAATCTGAGCTAGTTCTTTTAATAATTTTATCTGTTGCAGATTTTTTTAAATTTTTAGATTCTGATGTATCTGGTATGCTATCTAAGGACATATTAATCGAATCATTGTCATTTTTTCGTCTGGATGATTCTTTATCTTTTAGATTTTTCGCCTGTTTTTTGCGCATCCTATACAATTTGCAGTCATGATAAACTGGGTACTTTTCCATTATTGACAGGGGTAAACTTTGAGCATACACTCTAACAGAGTTATAATGTTTGAAGGATATTCGTTTTTTTATTTTTAGTCGACGTGATTTGTATTTTATATAATATTCTGGTTTACTATCTTTCAGAGACTCTGTTTTTTTCCCGCCATCGCTTGACGCCGCCTGCGACCTCTCCACGGATTGCAACACTTTGCGAACACCATTTTCAACATTCTCGAGCGATTTTTTTGATAATTCGCAGATCAATAGTACCTTACTAGCAGCTCTTTGCAAAGCCATTACATTGTTAAGCTTTTCTCGACTTATCTTTTTATCGCGTAGGTTTTCCGATCGCGTCCGTAGGTTAGAGCCCAGTTTTGATAGGTATTCCATAGCTTCGCACAACACATCTTTTGCAGGCACTTCGGCCGCCATTGCACAGAGATCTTAATTCCAACAAGCGAAACCGAATATCTATTGTTTTCTTGATTAATATTTGTATTTTCTTGTATTTGGTCGTTAATTAATAATTTCCCCTGCAAAACGATTTAGTAGCCGAACACGGCGGTGACAAAACGAAAGAAGTACATGAACCATAGACAAAAAAAACATTCCTTCTTGCTTTTTTCGCAATTATAATTTTATGTGCCTATCGGAATCTTTTTAGATATTTTATAATACCTAGCATATTAGCGCGCATAATAGATAGAAATAAAAATAAAAACGAATCATCATAACAAAAACACTGGTTAGTGCACAATTCGAAACGAAATATCGAAATAATGAGATAGCGGTACTCATAACGGAACGTATAGAACACACGACCTTCTACATTTTGCCGGGTTACAATCGATATACATAAATAAATGAACTATCTACTGTAAAATAGCGGCAACTGTACTATGATATGTATACTTATAGCGTTGTGTACTCCATATTCTTATATCAAATAATAATGCCCAGAAACAGAATAATAATTCAATCTTCTAAAGCAACACTAGGATATAACATTTTTCCAGCGTCACTACAATGAAATCTAGGCTTAGAAAAAAAAGCTATTGGTACCAATTTTTTGTACTTACCTTTCATGTAAATGGCTGTTCTGGTGAAATTCTCGGTCCTATTGGTAATATCGAGTCAATTTAGACAGTAACACATTATTGCAAACGGTATATCATGATTAAAACTTGATAATTATACACATATTCTACTGCAAAAGCGAAAAATCGGCAATTTAGGCAAGGTAGGTAAACTATCCAAAACAGTCGTGAAAAAGGACCATAGACACTGAGAAGGCGAAGACGCATGTACGAAGACGATCATTAACGATCCGTCAATTTTTTTTTATTTTTCGGAATTAAGCAAAATATATTAGATTATCGTTAAATTACTTTATTTTGTACATTTTATTATGTTTACTAGAGAAAACATGTTTTCATGTTAATGAACATAAAATAAAACATTTTGTTAAAAATGCTGATGCTGTCAAAAACAGATAACTGTCAAAATATACATGACAGTTCTATTTTTTTTGCATCAAGAAGTTTTTGAAACTGTCACACTGGTCCAATCGAAATAGTGTTGTGTAACGAAATACCAAAATAGTTAAAATGATAGCCAGAGTAACGCTTAGAAATTGCGCCTTTAGAACGGCGGCGAGATTTTATAGTGAGGGTACCAGTCAGTCTAACTCGAGTGGTATTTCGTCGACCCGGCCATCATCGGTGGCTATGAACGCTGATGTTCCTGGTCTAAGCTCGGCATGCATCAAGCCCGTCTCGCAGCCCGTCGGCCCCGGCGTGGAGCCTAACAAATCGGGAGCCTACAAGGTCCCCGAATACTTCTGCTACGATAGCACTTCATTCTTTGAAGCTGAAGTAGAAATGTCCAAGTTTAGATGCCCTCAGCCCTCTGCGTTGAAGAAGTAAATAATGAAAATGAAATATTATGTATTGTGATCCCTGTCCTTTAGTTGAATAATAAATTATTTTAGTAAATGCAATGTATATTTTGATCCTCAAATTGATATATAATTCACTTGAAGAAAATAGTTAAGAGTTCATGTGCTTGCTTGGCGGAAAATAACTCAAATCTTATTATATCTTTAAATGAGCAATTCTTGTATATATATAATTGGAATCTCAGAATCGGCTCCAACTACTTATGAAATTTAGTATATAGGGGGTTTGGGGGGCGATAAATCGATCTATAATCTTATAGCTAGGAATCATTTTTAGAAAATATCATATTAGAAAAAAAAAATACCGAGTAAAGCTCGGTCATCCAGGTACTGTTTTCTTTATTAGCTCATGATGTGAGACTTAATATCAGTGGAGTAATTATTTATTTATTTGATTTATAGGCGAGCAGCATTATGCTGATGTACTCAGAATATATCACACCGAGTTGAAATTTATTTTTTAACAGTTCACATAATGTCCACTGTGCAATGTCAATGTTTAAACATCACTAGTGCACTGATCACAGGTGAGCAAGAGATTTTTTAGTTTTCTGCAACCAGCTATCAAGCCGGTTTTTAAAGCTGTTCACTGATATAGCACTGACCACTTCCTCAGGCAACTTATTCCAATTATGAACCACTCTGTTGCTGAAAAAAAACCTTTAAAACACTTATTGATTTAAAAAATCTTTAAAAAAATAAGAACTTTTACAATGTTTAAAACACCTAGATAATGAACTCCACTCTTTGAAGGATGAATATTGTACTTTCTTTAAAGATGCGTTCTGAGTACATCCTATGTAACAAGTTATATCATATGATTAATAAAGTTGATTCCCCTCTGTGTAATAGTTGTAGGGTCACAGATGACTAGACTGTATCACTTGCTCATGGCATGCGACCAGAACACAATCTTAAGGAAAATACCTAACCTAGGTGGAACATTTTAACAGTGTTCTGGCAGAACCCTCTGTAGGTTAATAAATAGAATATAAGATTAGATAGTATAATTTTAGTAGTTCTATCATCAGTCAACATATTCTTCCTTCATTAGTCAAAATGTAAAGAAAAAAAAAAAAGTTAACGCCTCCCCTAGGCTTGTGGCGGGAGATGCGTAAATGCATTTCCTCAGGAAAAAAAAAGACTGGCCATGTTTCTTACGAAAATGAGTGATCAGCACATATGTGCTGAAAATTTTCA
The DNA here is from genome assembly GCA_035578125.1 of Mellilla xanthometata. Taxonomy (NCBI): domain Eukaryota; kingdom Metazoa; phylum Arthropoda; class Insecta; order Lepidoptera; family Geometridae; genus Mellilla; species Mellilla xanthometata. Next base: position 10,852,691 of record JAPUBQ010000010.1, read on the forward strand.
GTCTTTTTTTTTCGTGAGGAAATGCATTTACGCATCTCCCGCCACAAGCCTAGGGGAGGCGGGCGGGGTATGTCAGGCTTGAGGGCTAGAGGGGCCGTCACTACCGACTAAAACCACACGGTGTCCCATCTCACGACGGGGGCAGAGATGCAGGACTGCTTCGCGCATTGCCACTGCTCTCCCCGCCCAGGCCGCTGCACGCAGTTCGGGCGGACCCACCTCAAGAGGGGTGGCACCTCTCTCTACGGCGCGAGCGATGCCCTGGGACAACCAAAGGCATCGTCTCCTCGGGAGGCACAGGACACCCGCATCCAATGCTCCAGGGCATCCGTCCAAGGTAGAATGGCTCGCCTCCATGTCCGTCTGCTGCGGAGCGGATGGGAGTGAGGGTCAAACTCCCGCTGCCGCTCTTCGGACTCTCTCCTGGACATTACTGTCTCATGGAAGAAGGCCATCGCAACATGGTCAGCCTAATAATGTCTCTAACAACTAATGTCGGAGGAAGTATTGACGGAAAGATAAAAACAAATGTGCTTCTACATGGAGTACTATTAAGGCACCTACCTCTCTTATACTTGTGGAAAAGCTTAGCATCAGCCGGACAATTGGGATTCAACAGAAACACAAAGTTCAACAATGGGTCCAGCACTGACATAACTCACCTTCAGAGAAGCTGGAATCAATAGAGTATGACTGTTATGCAGCAACTACTGGCATAAGATTGTATGATATGTATACTGCAGCGGTTAAATTAAGAAATTCTACTAATTAATTAGCTTTAGAAATATCACTTGTTTTGTCACAAGGGTGACATTTTATTAAAACCCTGTATAACATTAAATAAATTATAAAAAATACTACTGGAATAAACATGGGTTATGTTTAGTTAAAACTAAGGTCTAACTTACCAAAGTTCCATAAACTGGGTTTAGGAGTAACAGTGCATATCAACTTGCATCTTCAAAAACATTTAACTTATAATATTAGTAGCCACCTGCCGCACCTTCGCTCCGGCATTATAAAGGCTTGTGTAGTAATTTTTAATGTTTTGGGAACAAAATATAGCCTATGAAACTCAGGAATAATGTAGTTTTGCAAAGATGCAGGAATTTTTCAAATCTGTTCAATAGTTTCGGAGCCTATTTGTGTCAATCAAACTCTTCGATGTAGTAGGATAGGATAAGGAGAAATTATAAACCGATCAGATTTAAAAATTTAATTGCAATCTTGGGAACCATTGCATGCATACCGACTACAGTCCTACAACTAATTAACATAAAATGCAACATTTTGAATAGTATTTAGTTTATACACTTTATAAAATGCTCAGTTCAATACCTATAACCTCAAATGCACTAAATAGCAACTGAAGCGGCACCACTGATAATGACAGCAGCTTCATCTTGTGTCAGAGTGGCTTCGGGCTCCAGCAGCTCATCGCATCCACTCTTTTCCTCATGTTACTTCTTCTTAGTCAGCTTCTCCGAAAGGTCATCGAAGGTGGGATCCTGCAGATTGATCATCAAGCTGTTGCCAGGCAGGAACACACGGTTCTGAGATTGGGCAATCATTCGTGAAATACTTTGAGCGGCACGGATCTTTCGCAGTTTCAAGTATCCAGGGTTCATGCCCATGGCTTTACCCAACATTTCAGCAGCTTCCGCTTCTCCCTCAGCTTGCACAATCTTCTGCTGACGCTCCTGCTTGGCTCTTTCTACTACGAAAGCGGCCCGCTGAGCTTCTTGCTGGGCAACTTGCTTGGCCTCTACGGCTGCAGTGTACTCCTTGCCGAAACTCAGTTCAGTCAGGGAGACATCATCCAGAATGATGTTAAAATCGGCGGCGCGCTCCACCAACTCCCTTCTGATCAGCAGAGAGACTTGCTGACGCTGTGTGATTAGCTGGGAAGCATTGAACTTCGCCACAACAGATTTGAGCACTTCATTGCAGATAGAGGGCAGCACTTTCTCGTCATAATCTGTTCCGAGCTGTCTGTACATGGTGGATAGGTTTGCAGCGTTAGGACGAGACAGTACTCTCAGTGAAATGTTCACCATTTGTAAATCCTTAGAACCGGTGGGTGAAGAAATTTTGCGGGGACGTGACCTGATATCGTAGATGATGGGGTACTGAAACCACGGTATGCGGAAATGCATTCCTTCGGTGTACACGAACTGTTGTACACCTCCTATCCTGTTAAACATGATCGCACGATGACCACCTTCAACGGTAAACACTGACTGCGATATGCCATAAGCGGCCGCACCGAGCACAGCTGCTACTTTCAAGCCGATACCGAGTCCAGGAGGCCCTCCTTTTGCGAACTTTCCAGCCATATCATTCAACTTACTTTGTGCCATGTTAGAAGCTTACTCTTCCTAATAATAGAGAATTATTTAAAGTTGAAAAACGATCTAACCTCTTCTGATTCCCAATTGTGCAATAACCATAGACAAAAGAAAATGTCAATAATCTAGCATAGACAATGAAACCGGAAATGAATAGTGCTGAGCTAAATGATTTGTCAGTGTATGTAGTCGATAAAAAAAATATTTGAACCAGACACATGTTTTTATGCTATTTTGACACAAAGAGATATATGTCACTGTCAGTCAGCAATTCTCAATCATAAATGGCTGGTGCTAGTTTGGTATTTTGAGAAAAGCTGTTTTCGTAAATATTTTCAAAAACTATTGATGTAAGAGAAATAAATTCAAATCCAAGACCTCTCAGGAGTATTAGTGAAGCTTATTAATATCAGTATTGGGCGTTGAATACTTGCTCCTAAGACCTATCAATAAAGTGCTCGATCATGGATTCCTGCCTTGGAGTGGAACAGGATTTGGACAAAGCTGTATCCAAATTTACGGCATTAAATGAGAATACTAACCGGGCGTTTCAAGACATACTAGATCAAGTTGAAACACTGCGGCAAGAAATTGCGAAACGTAAGTTTTCGCCCTATGTCATTGTTCTTTGTTTGACCTATTTGTACACGATAATGTTGTTGGTATCTTACGGTATTTTCTGTTTTACATTATTTATGAACACCGCTACTTGTGTTAGTGGTTACTTAATTGTATCAGCCTATCTATAAATATGAATATGTACAGGAATGTACTAGAGAAAATGACCTGGGTGACGGAAAACTAAAGGGTCGAGAGTAGCGTGGTATAGACATGTGATACATAGGGAGAAGGGGCAAGTGATAAAAAGATGATCTATGGGCATGACAGTAGGCAGTGTGAGAGGAAGTGGTCGGCCTAGAGAGTATAGATGTGTCGTGTGAAAGAAGATATTATGTATGTTAGAGAGAAGAGTGAAAGAAGAAATGACATCAGATGACCGGAAGAGCCAAAAGAAGGCAGAAAAAATATGTTATGCTGACCCCATCAAGGGTGAAGATAGATAATGATATCTATACTTATTTATAAACTTCTTCGAGATATATTCAGATATAAATTTAGCAGCATGTACATGAAGTAAGTAGTACCCTGGCCAGTAGTAAGAATGATTTACATAGCAAAAAAGAAGGAAAGAAAAAGAAGCTTTCAACTTATTAGTGGCGAGTTTCTATGGAATTTCCTTATTTCTAGACTTAATAGTATGACTGATTACAAATTAAAATAATACACCTGTCACTTTTATAGCAATTGTTTGACACCTCATTGGTATAATGGTTACCATGCCAGACTCCCAACCAGAGGGTCCTGGGTTTGATTCCCGGCAAGGCCAACATCTTTGTGATTTAGGCCTAGCTTATATGTTGGCTGTTGGTCTAGGTGTTAAATATGTAAAGTATATTATATATAGTATATCAGTTGTGTTAGTAACCATAACACAAACTATAGGTAAATGGTTTGGTACTGGCCTTATTAGATGTGTGTAAAATTGTCTTAATTAAAGCATTCAAATAAAACATATTATTATGCCCTGATAGCTAAGTCTTGGGCAAATGGTAGACTAAGATAAATTGTCTAAATAACTAAGCTTTAATGCAAGCAATAGTCAGCTTATTTATAATCTCATATAGCATTTAAGGTAAACCTATTTTGATATGTTGATGTAGGCAGGCTGCCAAGAGATTGTATTTGAAATTGAATGTCTATTTACAAGCTCTTATAATTTTACACAAGTGTAAATAAAAAATGTATAAACTGGCTTTGTATTGGTAGCCATCTTGGATTTGAAATTTAACACAGTGTATGTGTTCTACAAATCAAGCCTTCTCATTAGATACCCATATTTAGGCTGTTGTGAATATACATAAATAACTTTTTAAGTGACCATTTGTTCCTGCAAATATATAATATGCCTTACAATAACCGTTTATAAGGTACAATAAAAATATATTATTATTGTGGCCATTACATGGCAACACTAAATCTAAATGTATTTATCCATTCCAAAGCTAAAATTTTTTTTTTCGTGTTTGGCTTTCTGTGGTCGGATAAAGCACCTACGATGCTAGACATACACTCACATGGACATGTCAAACTTGTGAATTCCCATAATTTTCGCATTGGGGTTTAAAATATTATTTTTTTATATATTGTACAGTTTAAAACAATTTTTAATATTTCTGTGTAGAAAACAGTCACACTTACATTATTTTTAAAAGTTTGAATGTATCCAACAGTTTCGGTGCTTTCCGATCACCATCTTCAGCAGATATATTAAGATGCCTTACATGAACAGTTTACAACATTTAGCTTTTAATATGTTTTCAGAGCCTCCAAACACACCTCTGACACAAGCTCAATCAATATTGGTGAATGACTTGGCAGCTTCGGTTAAACAATCAGTTTTTCAAATGTCTACAGGTAAGTTACATCATGCTATTACTTTTGAGCTCAAGAGAGCCGCGAAGAAGAAGCATTTTTTTTTTTTTTAATCTAGAGAAAGGCTTATTCTATGAAAGAATAAAGAAGAAGCATGATTATTGAAACTTCTGTTCGAATCTCACATGATATTTCGTTCCTCTATGTCAATCGGCAGTCTAGTTCATTCATCCATTGTTCAACAAATAGAGTCCAAGCAATAAACGTGGCTGTGATTAGCTCTCTGTTTCCCCAGTACTACATATAATATTACAAGCTGTAAATACCTCTTTTAATTATAATGACACAGACACAGGTTCTAGCAACTTCATCTTCTTTGCAAGCTCTATTAGTTATCGGCAGTTTTCAAACTGTCTACTGGACTCGTGATTTATCCCATCCCCCAAATTATAAAGGCGAAAATGTATGTGTGTGTGTGTTTATTACTCCTTCACACTTAAACATCGGAACTAATGACCTTGGATTAATTATAGGCTAGCTATATGGCCTTTTGCAGTTGTTAAAGACAAAACTTAGCAACTGAAAACATGTTAACACTTGTAAGTTTCATAAAAATAAATATCAAAATCATATCTTTTTTCGTATTTCAGAGCACAGAGAACTCCATGCTACGGTGTCTCGAGTGGGGAAGTCTATTGATCGACATTTCATTTCCGACTATGCTGTGGTCGCTCCTAAAGCTGAGGCCTTCTGCTCTGATACAAACAGACCTCTGATGGAGCAGGCTATTGCCCAACACTTGTATAGACAGGTAATGTTGCATGTAGTTAATACTTCATTCAATATTTAAGAGCTGGGCTCTTGTCTGTGGAGTTTTTTCCAGGTAGTTCTATCTTCGGCCAAATCCTTAACCTCCCTATACAACATGACTTTCGCCTTCTCCTTAATTTGATCTAAAAATGATCTTCTAGGTTTATGCGGGTTGTAGTTAATATTCAATATTATTATTTTTTACACTAAATGGGCTTGTGCTTGATCACAAATCACCTAATAGTAAGCGATTTTGTGCTCTAAGGAGTGCTCTTGCCCAGAAGAAACCGGTTGACCAGTGCCTTGAAAACCACTTAGTTAAAGTTTTCGGGAAACAGGGCGTTTGGCAAAGATTACCAAGTCTTGGCAGTTTGCAAGATGAAAGTGGAGGCAAAGCGGGTAGTGCGCGTCTTTGGTATTGTCCACAGTAAAAAGTAAAGGAGTTGGTGTTTCTCTGCTCGTCCGATGGTGGAAGGGGGCTTTGGGAAACAAATTATGAATTTCCCTTGCATACTTTCCGAAATGTAACCTCAGATTGGCATTTAGCCGATCCATACCAAAGGTGTTTGTAGTTTGATTTTAATAAAAATATTAAGAAATATTATCTACTTTTCCAGGGTTTAGAAGAAGTCGGGGACACATTTGTGGCCGAGGCAGGTGTGACCGGAGTGGAGCGGACCTGTACCTTTGCAGTACTGCAGCGCTGTGCCGCGGCTTTAACCGAGGGAGATCCTTCGCTAGCTCTCGAGTGGGTCTCCAAACGAATCCAACAGCTGCAACATTCACCACTGCCCTTCACTTTACATAGGATGCAGGCAATCAAGGTATCATTAGATGATGAGATGTACAGTCATATTCGTATTTTCCTGAAACGACTTCACTCGGGTCTTGCATTCTACTATCGTTATATCACTATGTGACAGCGTTGAGGTATTTGGCGGCAGGTAGGCGCTCTCAATTTGCAGTGCCATCTAGATTTCGGTTTGGTAAACTTCCGCGCCATGCCCTTGTGTATGGGAATCAGCAATTCTCTCTAGTATTTTGATACCTGATATTATAGGTAAGTTTGGGAATATATGTGGAACCTCGTTTGTGTGCAGTTAGCTCGTAGTGAGGGCGTGCGCGCGGCCATAGAGTACTGCCGGCGCGAGTTCCCGGCGCACGCGGCGCGGCACGAGCGCGCGCTGCAGGCCTGCGTGTGCGCGCTCGCCTGGACGCACCCCGGCGCGCCGCCGCCGCCCCCCCACTACGCGCATCTACTCTCCGAGAAGGCGTTAGGTACGCTTACCTTTCTTTCAACTCAACAGCGGGGTCTAGGTCAGCGCTTGACCATAATTCACCTGTTAGTAAGTGATTTTGAGACCTACGGAGCACTTGGATACATCCCACTAATATCTATTATATAGGCGAAAGTCTGTATGTACGACAAAACGGTTAGGAAAATATAGTTATAATTTGGTATGATGATAGCTCTTTGACTCAGGATTAAAATATAGCCTTCTTTTTATCCCGGATTAACGCGAGCAATACCGCAGGCCGCAGTGCTTTAATAGGACGACAGTGGCCAATTGCATGGTGCGCTGTGGTTATTAAAAGCAAATTTATACAAGCCATACTGTAACTTATAAATGGAATGATCAGATACTTGAATAAAAGAAAGAAAGAAATAGTGAACGTGAAGGTTAGATAATGCGTGCATTACTTTTTGCTAACTTGGGTTAGAAACTGTATTACTTTCTATATATAGTGTCAAACATACATTTACACGCATACACATAAACTATTGCTATTATGATAATGGTTCGATTATGGCAAAACGACATGTGTATTGTACCAGGCGCGGAGGCAGCCGAGCTGTTCATCCGTGAGGCGTGCTCGCTGCTCCGGCTGGCCCCGCTGTCCCCGCTGGCGGGCGCCGTGGCGGCCGGCTGCAGGGTGCTGCCCGCTCTGCACGACATCCGCGCCAAGATGTCGCACCCGCATGTCATCGCCGCCTGGGCCGAGGACGAGCTGCCCTTCGAGGTACTCATTCTCTCACTGTATTTTACTCACCTTCTCACTATATTTCACTCGCCCGCTCACTTTATTACACTCACCTACTAACTATATTACACTCACCCACTAACTATATTACACTCACCCACTAACTATATTCCACTCATCCACTCACTATATTACTCTCTCTAACTCACAAAGCACCCGAATCCAAAATGCACTAATCTACAATTAATATTATGTGGTATTACGTGAAATTCATAATAAGATCAATACTATTGACTTTTCGCTGTCCACCATGTACAAGTAGAACATGTTTTCAGATGTATAGTTTTTTATTTTTTCAGGTGGATCTAGGCGAGGAGGGCGGCAGCTACCACTCGGTGTTCGCGTGCCCCATCCTCCGGCAGCAAGCGTCGGAAGCCAACCCGCCCATGCGGCTGCTGTGCGGACACGTCATCTCGCGGGACGCGCTCAACAAGCTCGCGCTCGGCTCCAAGTCAGTAATCACTAGCTACCACTACACATTCCATCACTCACTAGCTACCACCGCACATTCCATCACTCACTAGCTACCACCGCACATTCCATCACTCACTAGCTACCACCGCACATTCCATCACTCACTAGCTACCACCACACATTCCATCACTCACTAGCTACCACCGCACATTCCATCACTCACTAGCTACCACCGCACATTCCATCACTCACTAGCTACCACCGCACATTCCATCACTCACTAGCTACCACCGCACATTCCATCACTCACTAGCTACCACCGCACATTCCATCACTCACTAGCTACCACCGCACATTCCATCACTCACTAGCTACCACCACACATTCCATCACTCACTAGCTACCACCACACATTCCATCACTCTCTAGCTACCACCGCACATTCCATCACTCACTAGCTACCACCGCACATTCCATCACTCACTAGCTACCACCGCACATTCCATCACTCACTAGCTACCACCACACATTCCATCACTCACTAGCTACCACCACACATTCCATCACTCACTAGCTACCACCACACATTCCATCACTCACTAGCTAACATCAGTCTTTCACTCGTTCACTCACTGGCTAGCTAGTACCAGTCTCTTACCAATTCACTCTCTAGCTAGCATCAGTCACTCACTCATTAAATAGCTCTATACTATTTTGTCTATCTATTAGACTGATTATAAATTACTATTTTTTAGTAAATTTGTCTAAAAAACTTCTTTGTTAGACAAAAAAAACCTCCTTTTTTTAATCAATCTAGTAGCTATCTCATCTCGTAAATGTAGAAAAAGACTCTTGTTAAATATTATATAATTAAATTCGATAAATAATACATTTCACAGTTCGTTTTCTCTGTCGCTCGCAATCATTCACTTAGGCAAGCGGGAGTTCATGTACTTTCAAATGTTGTGTTTATTGACGTGATTCATTGTTCTTGATAGATTGAAATGCTTATATTTGTTTTATAGAAATGTTTTTTCTCCCACAGATTGAAATGTCCGTACTGTCCTATGGAGCAATCTCCGGCTGAAGCAAGACAAATATACTTCTCGTGAATGAGTTGGTTTAATCTATAAAAGTTTGACGTTATTCTGTAGAAGTAACGGCGGAAGCTGTTTTCGGACTTTTATCTTCTTAGTTAGACGGTTAGAGCGGTTTGGCGCTTGAATTTTAACCTAACTTTATTGCAACTGATTCGGGTCCGTCGGGTTAGATTAATAAAATCCCAATATGAAATAAGCTGGTATTTTAAGTTGACTTGGTTATTTTACTGCTAATACTTTATGATTATATGTGAAACATTATTTTCTTTTTTAGACAGTACTTATATTGTTAAAAAAATACTAAAATTTTGGAAAAATCGATTACGAACACCTTTTATTCTGAGGCCAGAGAGTCGCTAACTCGTGGTCAAAATCGCTGTAATGAGTAAACAATGTGGTAAAATGTTATGAAAACAATTATGCATACATATGTATTTCCTTAGATACTTTGGTTTAAACACCTAAATAATCCCTAAAATGTTCATAAAGAATTCTTCATTATTCATTTAATGACTATAGGCTTATTGTAATTAAGACTATAACTCACACGAGATGAGATTAATAGGTTTAATGCTTAACTCGTAGGGTTTGATCCACATATTCGTGTATTTGACTAATTAATATTTGAAAATAATTAATTATTGTTTCTTACGAATCTCTCTTTTGTTCCGTATGGTGTATATTCATTTTTGCTCATAATGTTTATTTTATTTGAACAAGCACATACTTCAAGGGGGCAACCATCTAGATGTAAAAAATAAACAACTCCCCGATACAAAATTGTTCTGTAAGATAGTTTCTTTTTTAGAGATTTCAAGTTGTAATTTCAAAGTTATGGTTACTATTCTGGCGTCAAAAAAAGTAGTATGATTAGAGAGACTAATGATTAATAATGCTACTTTAGAAACGAAAAGGAAATATTTTTTACAAGGAAAGAGGATTTGTTTCAAAAAGGCAAATTATGTTGTAATAGATGAGAGAAATATAATAATTATAGATGTTGTAAGTAGTGACTATAAATGTATACATAAAGTATAAAAAATGATTAAAAAATATTGTACTCTAAACTTGATTTAAATCAGGTGCTCCTAGATTTTTGGTTTAGTTATTACAGACGGTAATTTTCTTTAAATGCTTAATGAAAATTCAGAAAGCCTGATAACGATTGTTAAGGTAAAATTACAGATACTGTAAATACAGGGTTATTGTAAACATGTGTACTAATCCGAAACGAGGTCAGTGTAATCAATAAAAAACACTCGGAAATTGAGAAAAAATCTGCTGTTTCATAGAAAAAGTTGTTTTGTGTATCATTCGCTATAAACAACATATGTTAACATCATACATTTTATCTTAAATCTGTTGCCCTGAGGCAAAATATATTAGATGTAAATGTAAAATGTAAACAGTGATTTTTTGTCATTTCAGTAAAAACTGTTTGCTGATTTGTTCCTACTTCGGTTAAAAGCGTGTCTGGTGCTCCCAAGTATAACAAAACATGTTACACATACATTGCAGTCTCCTGCAACTTTTAAACATGAACATCAAACTTCTACTCGACAAAATGACGTGAAATAAAATATCTATTATCTAAGCGAACGCGGGGCTGTTTTACGTCCGCCTCGGATATCAAGTATGCGTGGTAGATCTTACAGAACTATTAAGACTACACCTATATTTGTTTAGATGTTTCATGTTAGAAAATATGAAATTGGGTCGCACCAGATCCGGCTTTAGTACAAGTGCTTGCTATAACCCTGTATGGCCTTTGGCGTTTTTTCTACCATTGACTTGGTACACCAACTTATACAAGTTTACTAGTGTCGTAATACCTGTATAGTATCCGGCGAAAAATATTAAACATCGCTCTTTGTAAAGAGACAAGGCAAAGAGACTATGAGAAAAAATTGTTGTTGCTAGCATACCGTAGTAAACTCGTGAAGCTACCAGTATCTATGTGTAGAAAAACGCAAAGGCTGTACTTATGCAGGGATATTTTAAAAGCGACTGAATTTCTAATTTATAATGATTAAATAATGAATGCGGTATATGAAATAAGGGCTTTGACAAACGATGCCGTGTTTTAAGTAAGTGTGCCGATTCGTCATGTTACATTTAAAAAATAGGTACTGCCTTATTACATCGTCATGCGAGCTATACGAATAAGTGTTGGCATTTCTGGCATCATCATCATCCACAGCCCTTTTTATCCCACTGCTGGGTATATGCCTCCCTCTGCATGTGCCACCTGCGTCGATCTTGTGCAGTTCTCGTCTAGGCAAGACCTGTGACTTCAATGATGTCGTCAATCTGGCATATACCACCTAATAATTACGGTTGTCAAGTCCTTATTTCTCTTTCATTGAAGATATCCAGAGAGTTTAGAAAACTTATTGGAATATTGAGTTGGCACCCATGTTAAGAATTAAGCTTTTGTGCCCTTTGATTACTATTGTGTAAAGAATAGTGTGTCTAATTTATAAGTTCCTTGATTCGGAAATGTGCAATCGATTTGAGTCACAATGGTGGTGATTTTGGCGTACACACGACTTAACTAATTTTAAAGCCCCGTCTCTTTTTATCATTAGTGACTTAAAAGAGATGGCACAACTATAGACAAAACAACTAAAAGCAAATGTCAAATTTACAAAATGAAATAAGTACTACCTCAAAAACTACCTACATTTTCCATATTTGACTAGAAAGAATTAAAGCGTTGTTTTGTCTATGGTTCAGATCGTGCTGACTCTTTCTAGTCACTAATGAAAAAAAGAGAGGGCTACTTTAAATTTAGTTTAGTCGCGTACGCCAGTGTCACCACCATTCATAGGTAAAATGATGTGAGAAACTGATAAAGAAGAGGATATTGACGAAGTAGACTACGTTATATAAGATTAATACTATTATGAACGTTTACTTGTGGTCGGAGTGTAACCTTCTTGTTCTTTTTGTAATAAAAATCAATTAAGTATTATTGTGTTTTATCTTACCATCCACCTTCTCTCACGAGGATAGAGAACGTCTCTGTCGCACTTCATAATCTTTGATAGAGAAATAATATAAGGAACTAATTAGTCATTATATATTATTTAGCAAAACAAAGTTCGAGAGTTAAATTGAGAGAAAAATACAGTTTGTGGGATTGTAAAAAATATTCAATTGAAATTTAATGTAAATATTATTCTTTTGCAAGGTGGTAGAGCATTTTCCAGTGTTCGCCTGGCTAGAAACCACCCTCAACATAAATAGAATAATCTGTCGCCAAGCACATTAGTGAGTTCCGGCAGCCTCCTATAAAGTTAATTATTCCAAACTAGAAATGCTCCAATTTTGGCCAGACTGTCCCTATGTCAAGAGGTTACGCACCCTCCTAGACAAATGCCTAGCTGTAGAGTTAAACAAAAAAACGTGGCTGATCATATATCATTTTTTGTTATTTGTTATATTTTTATGTTTATACGTTTCCAGTTTTCTCTCTTTTCTTGTGATTTATCAATACAAATCACAAGTTTGCCAAAAAAAGGTAGAGGTTGCGCAGGGGTTACAATACGTACCCAGGAGGTAAATTTAAAAGCATTATATATTTATATCTAACCAAAAAGAATTCGTCATCTACTTTACTCTAAAAATATATCTCATTTTAGATCCTGTTAGGGAGACTATATAGGCAGCCTAAAACATTCATATCAAATACCCAATGGAAAGTAAAACACAAAAATAATCTCGGTACATAATTTATTTAATGGATATGTACAAAGACAAAAGATTTTAGGACAAATAAAAATTTGGCAATAACTTTCAACAATAGCATTAATAATAAATGGTGTTCATAAAAGCCAGTAAAATATCAACAACAACAATTTCACTTAATTATAATAAGTTCGGACCAACCGCCAAATACATACAATATTCAAATATACCTCTGGCGTTCTCAGCTGAGAAGATACTTGATTCACTCTTTTTAAAAATTGATTAAAAACAAATATTATTAAATACATTGCTGTTGAATAAGCACGGCCAAAAATAAGCATAATGTACAAGTTAGCATAAACATTTGATTACATGTTGTTTTAAAAGAACTAACTATTAAAAAAATAATTTCAATATACGCAAAGATTTTTAAAATAATAAAATGTACACATTTTCTCCTGTATCGTTTCTCAATTGAAAACGCCACACTTGACCAAATTACACAATCAATAACTTAGTATACACAAAATCATTTAGATTAAATCCATCCGTTTTTGATAACGTATACCGTAGCTAATAAAGTAATAAAAATATACATTAACCTAACCAATAAATTAATATAAAAAGAATTCATTTCTGTAAGAAATGTGAGCCGCAACAATAAAATTGTAATATCATAGTGAAATTTATTTTTTTCAAATATATTTCATAATCATAACTTTCTAGAAACTAAGATATATGTAGATAGGTTTATTCTTAATTATTTGAGTTTAAGAATAATAATTAAAAAATAATGTATAGCAAATTTTACCTTCTGCCGTTCGAAATCTCTTAATATATCAAAAACTATTTGATCACAAACACTTTTAATTTAAAAATGTTAGGCTTCAAATAGTTTTGGTTCCGCCATAAGAGGTTACAAAAAGTGAATCGCAAAGTATCACACATTATATTATTAAATATACGTAGCATCTACCAGCAAAATTCTACAATTAGGTACTAATTATTGCTGTTAAGTTTCAATCTACAATTAATTCATAACACCGAAAGAAAGGCTAGTTTTGCCCGAGAGGGAAAGTCGACTATTTTCTATAATATTTTAAGTAGAGTTAACAGTACACGAGTAAACGCAAATGAAAATATACATTTGATGCATGAGATTTAGCGTTACGCGAGTGTTACACACTGCCGAAGCTAAATGTTGTACAAAAGCAGTAACGAATTATATCGATTTTCCCCCTCGTGTCTATCAATCTAAGAACCGATACGAATAAGTTGGAAGACGCCCCTAAATACAGCAAATATATGCATTTAAATATTTAGCAATAGAATTAAGTTACTATAATATCACTTACACTCTACATCTATCTATGTGTTACATTAGATTTGAAATATATAAATACATCTTTATAACTGGTAAGTTATTGTATCTGATAGTTTATAAATCATGGATTTTATACATTTTGGCACATGTTTTTGCCTTCAGCAAATGTGAGAAAATCAACTATTTATTTTCCAAGCTTTAAGGCTATATTTTATATTGTAATTCATAATATAAGTTACATTGATAATTACATACAGTTCTGCTAAAGCTCGGCTGTAACTTCAATTTATTTGGTATAAAAATCATAATTTTTCGTATACGCACATTTGCGATCATGGGAACAAGAAAATGAAACTAAATATATCATTATTTTTCACTAATAAATAATATTGCTTCAAATCAGTCATTGCATCAGTCTAGTTTACCTACAAGTAATTTTGTTTATCCACACTAATGAGTGAATATAATTGTACTAATGAAGCAGATTTTTTTTTATATTCTTTTTCTTGATTATGCATACCAATTATAAGATACTTATCAATAAATTAAATAATTTAATAAATTATTCTTAAAATGATGTATATTATTTGAGTGATAAATAAGCAAAGTTTGCAAATAAAATAATCTTGTCCACTCAATATTTTAAGTCAGGATTTTGCAACACCTGCCAACGAGTATTAAAAAACGCGAAGTCTATATAATGCGCTTAAATGCTGAATTCAAAAAAGAAACCGATATAAAATCAATCGTATTAAAAGTGAGTTATTTTCGAAACATTTACAACATTTTGTATAGACAGTTAAATATGTATGTTATTACTAACTTATCAAATTATCACATAAATACTACTTGGTGTATTAATAAGGCATTACCGAAGCGTCAACACGATATTCGTAAATGTATTTTGACCTTACAAAATGATGGAAGATAAAGAAGTATAGTATTTAGTTACAGAAACTAAGAATTGAAAAACTTGTTTTCAACATTGCTACTAAGATGTACTGTAATAAATGAATAGCTTATGTCCTTTAAATTTGATTTAAAGCTACCTGTCTACGGAACTGGCTACGTTTTACTTCTAGGCTAAATGTAGTTTTATGAATAAACTGCATCTGTACACGTGATGTAGATTATTTCCTACAATTATGTCTAAATATGTTCTTTACTGGTCTCGATTCGTCACACCAATATCTGAAAAGTGCTATCCATATTTCATGTAGAATTAATCTTTCTAAGTAACAGAAAATCCAAATATTAATATTGTACAAATTTAAACTAAACATGTAGGTTTTTTTTTTAATATTCTCATCAGGTTAAGTTTTTCTTAGATTTTTATTAAAGAATAGGTATCATGATTTAAATTTAGTGGTGTGACTGAACCAGACACAATATAAAATTCATTCTACATAAGTACATAACTTTCTACGATGTAAATAAATAGCTTTATGTTGGAGGCTAAATACCACTAGATCACTTGTTGAACACAAAATTATGGTTTGCTTATCATGGCTATGCTAATTCGAATATTATACAATTATACAATAAGGAATATGCGTATTTTTTGGAACTATTTCATTCATTCCTTCGTAAAAAATATATAAGCCGTTGAAAATATGTGTGGAATCTTATTCAAACAATGTTAAAACTTGAGAGATTTAAAACAAAGTCATGTAATTTGTCATGTTTTTAAATACTCCATTATGACGCCGTAAGACATTTCCTAAATTTTGCCACAAAATAGATGTAAGTTTGTTAGTGGACGATATGATTTGACAAATGGCGAGCGTTTTCACTCATTCGGTATTATTTATTATATTTACCCGGTTAATTCATTTAAATACTCTCTAGTAATAATAATTTAAATAATAAAACAATGGTATAGGTAATAGCGTTAGGGCCAGAAGCAGGCATATTAAAAATAAAGTAAATTTTAATATGTATCACGCATATTCCCTATTGCTTATACATAATTGTATATCGGCGCAGCATTTTTATAAAGTTAGAATACATATAAAATACATTTTCATCGCCCTGTACACAATATTTGTATATAATATTTAATTTTATAGCATTCAGATCACAAGTACATAGTACATTATAAATTATATTGCTTAGTTTCTTTTAAAGTTAACGTTTTTTATACCTAGATACGATATTATTAAATAGGTATTCCTTAATATATGTAAATTTCGCTAAAAAACATAAAACTGCAAAGCAAAATAAATTTAAACTATAATTGAACTAAAACATTATATTAGAACTTAAATCTAAGATGCATCATGTTTCTGCCTAAAAGAGCAAAACTCTTAATTAATTTACTATTTTTTTATTCTGGCAACATTCGGCATAAATAAAACAAAATTATAAGACAGAAACATGGTTACATCGCAATTAATAATTCATAATATCTTAAGAATACAATGTAGGAGTTATTATGTGTGATTTGACTATATTCAGAAGCAAAACCTAAATGCAGATAGGGATTTTCTATTTTCAACTAATTTCCATTCTTCTTTTAAGTAATGAGACAAGCACTAAATAGTATCACATCTAGATTTAAAAGTAGTCTCGATTACAATATTCCTAAGAAAAGTCAAGTTTTCTAATTTTGTCTTTCAATAGTAGCTAATAATATCGACATCATAGTTATTCAATATAACTCATTAAATACATATGTTCATTCATAGACAATTAGAAAACGACATTTCTATAAGACTCACTAAAGACTTCTCTATAGATGTGATGTATAGAATTTCACTTTTATCATAAGAATGGAAATATAGTCAGGCCTTAACTACACGGCTATTGAGCCATTTCACCTAACAATTATACTATATTTGATATTAATTTGAATAATTAAAAGACATCTGTTAAAAAGTAATGAAACTGACAAAACGGATCGTCTTTTTTAGGACTAGAGTCTGGTAAACTTTTTTGTCTATAATTGCGACAAGTAGACATAATATGGAAATGTTAATTTTGAATTTATTCTTTAACGTTCGTAGAACTCATATGCCGAATAATTCTTTACCGAGGGCTTAGCCCCATTGCTTTTCAACACGAATAATCTTTTTTTAGAAAACTTTATGGTAACTTACTTTATAGCGATTTCTAGCCAAGAGGCGTTTCCAAAAACATCTAACAATTCAATTTAAGAACACAAAAAAGCAAGTAACAGTAGTATTTGTCGCAAATTAACACTGTCAACAGTGGTTTCAGCTATCAATCGACTTGTTTGAGTTTGTCGATAAACTATACCTCGTTCATTGTAAATTGATAAAGATTATCGAGTCAAACAACAAACCAAATTATTGCAGATAGTTGCGACGAAATGTTCCAACGACATGACATGACCTTCGACGACAAAGGTTGACAACAGTTGCTGACAGAATTATTCAAGTACCACACTTCAGCTATAATCAATTAACAATCCATGGCTCAGTAGTTTGTCACTGCATTTGACCGATGATATAAACTGGCCAAAATAACAAACCTGCCTTCGCCCTTTAATGTGTAAAGATATTGATGCAACATATGCAACTTTGATGGTTAGTGTCATGAGTACAATAACCTTTAAAGACTCTGTTGATCAGAATCCCTGGTACAAGATATTTTCAGATGCGCAACTCTACGCATAGTTTTAGCCATGTTATATCCATAGACAAAGAAAAAACTCAATTGATTCTACTTAGAATTCGAACCAATGAGATTATTTTGACTATATTGTAGATAACATGTTCCTAATATGTTGTTCCATGGATACAGGACATGATAGACTATGATACAAACATCTTTTTGTTACTTGGTTATTTGTCGCAACCGTATTCTGTACCGACGCATAACTTGTCGTCACAAAATAACCGCAACACGTGACAACTATAGCAGTCGACGTAACTACATGTTAGTAGTATAACTACGTGGTCGTAGCAGTCGACGCGACGTATATGTTAAGTTGTCGCAACTCCACCGCCTTGGGTCGCAAATATATTAGTGACTGTTAAATAAGCTGATGATGATGATATCGGAACGTTGTCTCATTGCGTCGCAACTACATATATCTGATATCGTGACAGCTATGATGAACCCCGGCTACACCAGCCTACTTCGTGAAGGTTACGAGTATACTGTCCCGCTAGCTAGGCGCCGGCTCTGACCGTACCCCGGCGAGGTTCAGTAGAGCTTCGGCGGTGCGACGCTCCTCGCAGCCGCTGTAAGAGTGCTCGTCGCGCGCGCAACGCGAGATCACCAGGTGCGCCGCCGGCGGCAGCTGGAATGTGAATGACGAAGGTTATGGACGTTCACGGCGATAAAGCGATAGGAGGAATGTAGGGAACGAAAGGTTAATGACTACAAGAACTATTTTGGAAGAATTACGAGTTCGTACTAGACAATTGAATGATCTTATAATCTCTCAGATTGTAAACGGGTAGAAGAAAGTCTGAAATATTTAATGTACTTCCGCTGTGATCTGAGACCAAATTAAGATAAGCAAACATAAAACAAAAATAGTTTGATGTTTTCTTTGCTCATTTTAATTTGGTTTCAGATCATAGCGAAAGTACGCTAAATATTTCAGATTTTCTTTTGTTTACAATGTATTTCCGCAAAGTAACGCCTGAGTCTGATCAGTAACCTCAGGTTCAGCCACTGTTCTGAGTCAGTGGCATTTGTAAGGTCCGTGCATTTTTCAAATAAATATAATAGGTTAGATATGTTACCTGATTGAACAACTATTCTTGGTCAGGCGAGCCGGCCAATCAGAAGATAAGAATGGAAATAGCCATGGTTTCTTCGAGTTCTTGGTATATTTAGATACTTAAGAGTATTTCTGGTAATATACCATACCTGATCCATAACAGCAGGCCCATATTTCATGGCTAACACAGTAGCGGCTGCTAGATACTCGTCCGCCCCTGGTTCAGGCGAGCCAGCCAATCGCCTCGCTAGGAATGGAAACAGCACTGGGTCGGGTGTGTTCTTGGTATCTTTGGGTTCGGACACCGGGGTCGCGGTCGGCACCGGCTGCCGACCGAATGCCTGCAAACCATTGTTGCGCGTAAGCTAAAAAAAATTACAACGGTTAGAGTGGTTTTATTTTTGTACATGTTTTTCAAGTTCATAGGTGTATTTTCTCGCGTAATTCAATGGTGATTTTACTCTAGCTCTTTTAGAGCGTTGATAAAATAAAAAATAAATAAATAAAATATTCCTTTATTGACATAAGTAAGTAATAAACTAAAATTAAAATGAAACCATTGGTGTTGATTTAGTCAAAGACTGTGTTTCAACACCAGTAGAGGTAAAGAATTTTCAGATATCATACTTCCTTCCCCTCCTTTATCTCTATAAGAGATATAGAATTTCATACTTCTGTATGATATTCTATAATTCTTGATAATATTATAGATATTGTCTAGCTTTAAAGAACATCTTGGTGAGGTATTATTGTGCAAAAAAAGTTAATAAAATCATAACGTAAATTAAACAAAACATGTATATCATTATTACCTGCAGTAAACTAGCGCGATGCTGCGGGTCTACCGTCCACAGCGAGCCTTTACCGAGACCGGGCGCCGCAGCTACCTGCAAATACAAACACAACCAAATAAATATTGTATTGTGTAGAATTCCTGGATTTCTAAATTTTACTGTTTAGTATTTTTATACTTGTTTATACGAAAATCATGTTAAAACTCATTTATCTTGAAGAGACAGTAATTTACATTCATTGTAATGAGGGATGCACTTAATTGTTAGTTTTTTACTAAAATATTTATCGTTCTTTGTCAAGTATTGTTTATCTTTAATTTTTTTGTGTGAAAATCTGCAGTTACGATTATTTCAATTACAGAGACACTGAAAGTAAGACAACAAAATATTTTTATATTAGGTTCTTATGCGCTATGCCTCCAAACAGTTAACTTGCGCATTCTTACTTTTTGATACAATTTCGTTCTATACCACCTGCTCAGTCTCTGGTATGGTTATGATGCAAAATAATAACTATTTTTTAATTACAACTTGTATTTTAAATAGATGACAAAATTAAATATTTAGTGTATTTCCGCTGTGGTCCGAAATCCAAATTAAGACAAGTAAGTTTAATTTTGTCATCTATTTACAATGGATTTCCGCAAAGTAACGCCTGAGTCAATAAGTTGTAATTTGTATTTTGTTTATATTGGTAATTCTCATTCACAGACTATATCCGACCCTCTAATACGAAGTAACTATATTAAATTTACTATGCTTTAAAAAATTTACTTACCTTGTGAAAGCACTTGTTCAGCGACAAATTATGCCTAACGCTATTCTTCCAGCCTTGAGGAGCATGTCTGAAGTACGGGAAATGTCTTATAATCCATGCGTATATCTCCTTGACTGGCAGAGCTCGGGCCGGGGCCGCTTCTATGGCCATGAATATAAGGCAAGAGAAGGAATAGGGGGGCTTCTGGTGGGTCACGGCGGGTGGGGAGGGAGGCGCCTTCACGGGGGTCCGCGGCGGCGAGGGGGCTCGCGGCACTGGCGGGGGGGTCCTCGACTCCGTCTGTGGGAGACAGAAACAAATCGGTTTCAGTTTAAATTGTGTATGTATTGAATTATGTATGGATATGGCTTTAATTAACTTTTTTACATATTAGTTTTATTTAACTTGCTATACTCAAAAAGATACACCCTATTACTGAGATTTTGCTGTATCTCAGTCTGAAATCATGTTTGAAAATTTCACACATGTAATTCTGTTGCCGGTACAACAACAAATGCTAAAAACTGAATAAAATGCAAAAATAAAAAAACAAAGTTGTTCTCGATCTTTAAAACAACAGCAATAAACGTTTGTTTGTATTGTTGGTTCCGGATGTTATTCAATGTGTTTTTTAGTGATTCGTACATTAAATTTAACAAAAAACAATTAAATAACATGCATATCTAAGAGCTCTTATGCCACAAGTGGTACACACTTGAGGTATTCACAACATATTATGTAACATATATAAAAAAAAATATAATACTTTTTAGGGGGATCCCATACAACAAATATTGTTGCTATTTTTTATATAGGTGAGGAACCCTTCGTGCGCGCGTACATTTCGCACTTGGTCGGTACGTATATATATTATTTAATGATGAATAAATAGGCTTGCGTTTGACTGCAGCTTGCCTGATGTTAAGCTTGACTGTGGTTTAAGATGTATCAAGCTTGCCTAGAAGAAACCTATTTACTCTAGATTCAAATCTAGAGTAAATAGGTTTCTTGAGACCCTCAAAATGTACTTCTCGGGAAAAAGAGACTCAGGAAGAGAGTTCCAAAGCTTCGCAGTTCTCTCAAAGAAGCTTGATGATGCAAAAAATCGCGTTCAATACATCTTATCACATTCTAAATCCATTTAACAAACCATTGTGGCCGAGATTAACTAGGCGATATTGGAGTACAACACTTGTTCACAGATATAGATACTATAGCGACATCATAGCTATATTGACGACAAGTATGCGTGAGTGAAAGGAGGAAAATGAGGTACTTATTACCAGTCTACGAGTACATTATGTTTGTTTATTTGTTGTGCTGAGTGCTATTACAGAAATGCTTTCTTGGGAAATATTGTTTTATGGCACTGAGTGATGAGACGAGCAGACAAATCCTACTAATATTATAAAGGCGAAAGTTTGTATGTATGGATGTTTGTTACTCTTTCACGTAAAAACTACTGAATGGATTTGAATGAAACTTTACCACAATATAGCTTATACATCAGAATAACACATAGGTTACAATTTTTGAGGCTTTTACTGTGAGGTCGTAAAAAAAAACCACATTTTTTGCGCTTACATTGCAAACGCTGACTGAATCCTACAAGATAGATCAAAACAATTTACTACAGTATTGTACAACTTAAAAAGGTCTACAAAAAAGTCCATGATGGTATATGTTTATCTCTTAGGAATAACCCACAATAACCATTTTTTATCCTTTACTTTGTACGAGAAATAATGGCTTATTTTATTTACGAAGCGATTTTAAGCAATACAGTATTAATCCTTATCCAATTAAGTATCTTAAATACATTGTGCATAATGCATTTAATAAAGATCAATATGGCTTTTTACAGCATGTAAATTAAATAAATATTTTCGAAGATATCACAGATTTAAAATGCAGCGGCGCCAGGTGAACGGGGCGTGGGGGGAGCGGGGGTAGGTGCGGTGGGGAAGAAGTGGCTCATCGCTGAGTGCGCGACCCGAACGCGGGCAGACGCATGAGGGCAGACGTCGTTGACGGTTGTGTCCGTTTTGCGAATTTTCAAGGCACTAGCGATTTGATAAAAACGTATGGTCGCCTACTTTAAGTAATATAGGCCTAAGGTTAGTTATTGCCAGGTTTCTTTTTGGTTAGGAGTAACACGTACAAAAAGATACTTCATTTTTACGAATTACTTCATTGATAATTCAATTACTATATAGATAGGTTACTTACAGTTAATTATAACAAATTATAAGAGCAATAAATTAAAATTGCGACTATAATTTGAGATTTAAACTATCTCTCAAGTTGGATCGAACTGCACATGGTGTGCGAATTTTATTATAATCGGTTAAGTGGTTTAGGAGTCCATTGAGGACAAACATTGTGACACGAGATTTATATATATTAGGATATTTAGATATTTTTTAAAAATGCACACGTTAAATTGTTGGCCCTGTTAGTCTTAGTAAAGGCAGTCATGCAGCCTTGTCAGAAGGGATTCGAGCGACTTGACAATCTCTCAACACCATAAAATGGCCACCAAGCTCATCCGAAGTAGACGAACGTACATAGGTAATTTTAAAACTTCGCATAAAAAACTTTAATTAATTATGATTAAATTACGACCTGACATACAAGACTAAAATTCAAAATGGTATCTGCATTTGTAACTAGGCAAGTTTAATTTGCGTGCAATAATAATCGATCAATCTTCCCGTTACCAAGTGAATGAAAACGAACAAACAATTTAACGTTAGTTCTAAGACTTCTAAGGGACGACACACGACCTTGGCCTTTTATGACAACGCGTTTCATGTCTTATTTCGACCTACTTTTCTGATCATAAACTTCTTACTTAAATACATCAAATTGCACCCCTTCAATTTAACTAGGTCACAAAAGTGAGCATATGAATTCTAAGTAAACTCATCCGTAGAGAATCAATAATATGCGTTTCACGTTTTTGACACGTTTCAAGATGAATATAAATACTTTTTGTAACTGAATTGCAACACTAACACTTCGGAACTACTACGTACTATAATTTCATTGTCAAGAACCAGCTTAACTCAGTGTAACGAAGGTTGGTTGTTGGTTGGCATCAACCAACACTTATACGAATCTATGAAAACATAAGCAAAATATTATTTAGGGTGCCAAGCAGGTAAAAACGGGACTCTATTTCGAAGCCTCCGCTATCTGTCTGTATGTTACCAAGCTGTATCTCAGAAACCATGATAGGCTAGAAAGCTGAAATTTTCACAATCTATGTATATCCCGTGGCGCTTAAATAACAAATGCTAAAAATTCAAATATCAAGTGTACAATAATACAATATACAATAAACGTGTATTTTTCGTATTTTTTTGCGATATATCAATAGCGGTAACAGGAAGAAGTTTCAAATGTTCATAGATAGAGATAATATAAGTAGAAGAAGAAGTTCATAGAATATATACGTGGTAAGAGTATTGTAGTCAAATGCTGACTTTTAGAGTAAAAAAAGTATTACCTTTCGGTATAAATATTTTTTTATTAATTTACGGGGGGCTCCCATACAACAAGCGTAAATTTTAAGCGATTTTTTTATTCAAGAAAGCTGCCGGAACATTGAAAGGTGTTTGACACTCTTGTGTACTGTATTATTCTTTATATTACCCTTCTAAAAAGATATGTCCAAATTAAGATATGACCGTATTAAAATATAATTGTTACACTAATCTTTCTGTTCTTATATTTTTTATACAGATGTATTATTACTACGCACTTAACAATTTTATATCAGGAATGATTTTTTGATATTCGATATGATATATAATTCTGAACATAAAACTTTTGATCCCGGATTAACGTGGATAAAGCACCTAAAAGTTAGTGTTATGTATTCGTCACAGTTTTAACTCAATCCAAGTGTACCTGGAGTTCTAGAAGCAAGGTCGTAAGAATTAAGGCTTCCTCCACAGTTCGGCATTGATATAATCCGGTCAACACACCAACACTTGTGTAAATACTACTCCGTAACACGTGTTGCGTAATACGTGAACCTCATGACTTTATGGTGTTTTTTTTACTCTTAATGGGCTTGCACTTGATAGACAATAAGATACAGTGTAAACTCTGTCTCATGTAACGTCACTTGATTCAACGACAAAGTCTCTAAAGCGTCGAAGTCAATATAGTTCGGCTTTAGTTTGTTTAGCTTGTATTCCAAAGAATGATTATACGTGTATTCCATAGAATGATTATGTACAATAGTATGTAAGATACTTTTGTAAAAAAAATATTCTTTTTCATTATTGTACACCATTTTATTTGGACAAATAAACGTTTTATTTAAAAAAAAATTTAATGATTGATACATTCTCTCCATTTAACGACCACTCTCTATAACGTCACAAAATGCACATTTTAATGAATTATTGTATTTGCATATTTTTACGAGTAATGTTATAATTCCTAACATTTAGTGATGATAACAAATATTTAGGATTTACTTCTAAGATCATAGGATAATAAGAGCATCATCATGTATGCTACTTTTTGTTACATTTCCAGGCACAGAGAACAGAACCGATAGAGATGAAATTCGATATGAAAGTAGCTCAGACCAGGCTAGATACTTGTACATCGGTTTCTTTTTCAGGATTAGCACGGGCATATCCGCAGGGCACAGCTAATAATATACAGTGTAAACTCTTTATAACGACACTGAAGGGACTGTGTTGACATTATATGGCGTTATATAGAGTGGTCGTTAAATGGAGAGAATGTATCACTGTACGGAATACAAGGTAAAGCCAATCGATTTCGACGCTTTAGGGAGTTTGTCTTTAAATCTAGTGACATTACATGGAGTTTACACTGTATAAGAGATGCACTACCATTTTACCATCACGATTATTTTCAAGAAAAAAACATCAAAGAAAACATTTCATAGCTACGTGGGAGAGTGAAATGTAATGAACGACGCTAATGACAAACTACGTGAAAAAAATATTAACCGAGACGAATATAAAACGACAAAAAAAGAAACTTTTACGACACGTGTTCTGTCTTATGACATTTTTAAGAGACTGCTCAACTAATTATACACTAATCGGTGCATAATAATATGAGACAGGATGACTTTATTAAGTATTCCGTAAGGAAGCTTCTGCATTTAAAGCGATTATTAAATTTTATGATGACTAGTTATTGGAATGCTGCGTGTTTGGGAAATTTTATCTTTACGGCAACAAGGTTAGAGATCATTTTGCAATATTGCAGACATCAAATCGCAACCTCGGGCTTGCAAACGCTTTAGGCATGTTGAATGAATATTATTTATTTACAACCGTGAATTAAGTATTATATTTTTAGCTGTGCCTCGTGGATAATCCGGGATAAAAAGTAGCCTGTGTTAATCCGTGTTCGAAACTATTTTCATACCAAATTTGATCAAAATAAGTTAAGCCGTTTGAGCCATACAGACACTACCACTATATTTTTTTATTTATTTGAGGCTTTTTCACTGAGCGACCATATCGCCTTGTAAATCTAAGTTACAAAAATCACACAACAAAACAAAAAAAAAAACAAATAACACGATTAGTTAGCAGAGTTAAGTTATCAGATATCGCATCGCAAATTTTTGGCAAAGGATGCGCCGTTCTGTCAATTAAATTCTCGTGGCTAGCAAAGATGCTCAAAGAGATCAGAACAAAAAATGACTGGGCACATGCTGTTGTAATTTACTTTTTACTTTGACTGGCACCCCTCTACAGTGCCAACATTTTAGTTTTAAGTTATTTGTATTTAAATATGTTTGCTATTTGCTATATGGTTCTCACTAGCTTGCAATAAAGACTTTTTATTTTTTTTTTTAAGACCTAGTTCTGCTAACTTATACATTGTGTTTGCCATGTTGGATTTCGGACTTCAAAAAATAAAATTACAAAATCCGGTCACGAAAATTTAATCTCCAAACCACTGTCGTCTGGAATACTTCTTCCCGTTGCACACAGTTACAGCAAGATGATGGCGACTTCTTCATCAGGGATAGAAATACATTTGTAGGAATGTGTGTGGAGCTAATCCTATATGTATAGAATATCCGTCACTGACGAGACTGTGGAGCATGTGCTATTGCTCTGTGAATCCACAAACCCAACAAGAGAGAAAACCGGACTAGCAAGGGAATCTCAACAAAACACGACGCTATACTCGGACGCCTCCTGTTTTAAAAGAAGTACCACAACATCTGGCACAATGACAGTGGAACAGGTATGCCAGCGACCCAAGACCGTGCTCCGCTATTTTAAGGAGCTTGGATGGCTTGGGTAGGCTGGTAGGGGGAAATACATAATACGCCTCCTGCGGGTTGCCAGTGCAGGTCTGATCGCCCCCATCATAGAATAACAATAAAAATAATATCTGTCACCAGACTACCGATCTTATAATATTAAGTAGAAAAGTTTGAAAATGTTACCTTTACAATAACTTGACTGGCGATCACTTGTGTTGAATGTTTGGTTTCTTCCATGTCTCCTTTTGTTAGATTTATACCTGAAAATATAAAAAAATATATACATTGTTACAATTAAGTCTCTTTTCTGTACAGTTTACGGTAATTACTATTAAATGACGCAAATCTTGTTAGGGGCTTAAGTATTTTTCGAAAATAACATTTGTTTATTATAAGGTTTTGTAAATGTGCGTACAAAAACGCATCACAGAAACATCTGTTACTGGCCATATTTGAGCAGTTGCTCAACTGAAGTTTTCACAATATTGAAATTATAAGTTTTGCTATTTTAAATAATGCTATTAACTACAAAAAAGTAAGATTCGTTTTAATTTAAATTTTTTGCAAGCGCACTACATTTTCTCTTTTGCAACTCTCGAGTGAATTTTACATAATAGTGATTTGGAACTCTATTGAGTAAGCGACACTCTGGTCTAGGGTGGAGCATGCCTAGTCTAGAATAAATGGCTCTGGAAGAGGCTGCCAGAACAGGGCCTTTTAAATGTTGTTCGGTGCTTAGCGAACTTGAGGATGCTAGCCGGTCAAGTACTAGATAATGCCCTACCACCATGCCATGGTTTCCCTACGATGTTTTCTTTCGCCGAAAGCGCTAGTTCATAGGCGGGGATTGAACCCACGACCTTCTGGACGTGAGCCGGCAGCACGGCAGACTGAGCTATCGGCGCTTCAGAATCAAAAAGCATATCACATTGCTACGATAACCGAAGGTTTACTCCACAGTTATTTATCAAACGTTGTGCTCGTAACTCATTGACATGTTAAATTGATCGTGACAGGCCAAGGTCTGCATAAACACAGCCTGAGTAAAGATTCCATGCTTACTCGACTAGAACCAAACTCGGGAAATACACAAATCTTAGTGAGGATCGTAGAGTTACAACTAAATTAGATGGAGTTAAGTTTGTTGAAACAATAGAATAGCTAATCTAATTTAAAAAAAAACTAGCTGACCCGGCAAACGTTGTTTTGCCTCACTTAGGGGTACAGCGCCATCTATTGATTACTTACTCAACCCAGTCGAAAGGTATCGACATCTGTTAGAATCATTTGGAGTTAACAGATAATTGTGACTGTCAAATAGTAACAGACAATAATTAGCAATAAATTAAAATATATTACTACTATAATTTGAGACTATATTTGAGATTTAAACTATCCTATCTCTCAAGTTGGATCGAACTGCACATGGTGTGCGAATTTTATTATTATCGGTTAAGTGGTTTAGGAGTCCATTGAGGACAAACATTGTGACACGAGATTTATACATATTAAGATTGATTGATTAGGCTAAATAGTTGGTCGTCGGTTGCGTGAGAGGGGGAGACAAGACTTTGGTCAAGACCCGCGGGTTGGGGATTGACTACGTGCGACAGCCAATTTCCTATAGGATATGAGTATTGTCTTTTTTAAGACATACACGACAATCAAAGCCAGACAAGTCCAAGATTAATTTGAAGCCTACTAGTTTTTAATTTTATTGAGCTATTACTTTTGTAGATAGGACGTTCTAACACATTCCACATCACAATAGTTAAGGCGAAAAATCCATGCACTATTATTCAAACTACTGTGTGGTACTGAGGTACCGCAGTAAATATCCGCAGGAGATATATGGATAACGTAGTAAAAGGGAAAAGAGCAAAAGCCCGATCGAAGGAATGTGTTACTGAAGATATGAGAGAGAACTTGTAACTTTGGTGTTATCAATAAATGATTTGTATTTGTATTGTATTTGTATTTGAGAAAGGACTGAGTGTGGAGATGACATCTGATAGAATAGAGTGGAAGAAGAAGATTCCCTGTGCCGACCCTACCTAAGTGGGACGGAATGGATGGCAAGGAATAAAAAGAAGGTTTTCTTTGATCTGATGACATTGTTAAGTAAATACCTCTGAGCAGATTCCTGTCCTGTAGCCAGCTGAGGCTTGTGAGGTCGTCGTCGTGCTCCGCCGGCGGGAGGTTCCCCGCGTTGCCTCCGCAAGCCACCCTGCACAAACAATACCATACATTTATTGGAGCTGATGATATATAGGAACACTACCAGCCCAGTCAGACGCTAGGCACGCCGGAAAGAGCTTGTGGAAACTGGCTGAAGACCGAACTATATGGCGTGTTGGCCTATATCCAACAGTGGAGGGGTACAGGCTGATGATGATGATGACTAATACTTTAAGCTGGCACTTGGCTAAAATGTACATATTAATGATTGGCATGAAATTTAATTTGGAGATAGCTTAGATTTGATATTATAATATGATGTGCTACTTTTTATCGAGTATTAACGCGGCTAACCGCGAGGCGCATATCATAAAGATAAATTGGAGACGAACGATACCAAAATTATCGAATCCAACATAAATGGCTTCGTTAATTTTGGTATCTCTCTCTCTATCTCGTATAAAGTTTCCATAATATTATTAACATGACATAACTTAAAGTCTTGTTTGTCTGACGCCAGAGGCTCGAGACTATTTTGTTTATATGTATTCGACATATAAAAAAAATAGCCTCAAGATTTTAAAAACTGTTATTCGTGCATAGTACGTTGGAAAGAGTTACTTACTCTCTAAGCGTTTTCGTATATTATTTCGTTTAAGAAGCTTTTGCCAAATAAACATTCGTTATGACCAAACGCAAAAATCATCCAATCCCCAACTTCAACGCAAGCATACTTCATTATAGTTTGTCATATCCTCTCTTTCAACTAGGTATATGTACCTTCACACGCCGGCGCCAAACAACGCCAGTGGCGTGAAGAACTACGCAATTCCACAATCAGTGGTATCAACACCTTATCAGCCTCGGTAACAATACAAACTTTAGTTTTTATCAACGCCTGTCTTACCCACTAACCTAACGAAATGATAACACGTGAAAAGGTATTCGAGTATATCACCTAAAGACTGGCATGGCGTTGATTGATGAACGTTTATCGAACTAAAACCTGCAAGATTTTGAGATAACTAATCTTTAAATAAAGTTTCTGGTCTGTTTACGGACCACCTTGAATCGGATTTATGTGTCGCTTCTAAAATCCGCTGAGAGAAAGATTAGCTTTTAGCATAGACATTTGTTTTGTACTCGTATGTTAGTTTTTTGTGGCTCGGTGGGAGAACTTCTGATTTTCAATCTGACGGCCCCTGGTTCGATCCCGATTATACACAAATAATGACTTGTATTTCAAATTATGTTCGGATTTGTACTCGTTTTACGATGAAACAACGTGAGAAAACCGACCTGTTAAGACCACACAATCCGAGGAGATGTGACTCCCGTGAAATGACTGACTATGGTGGATTTGCCTAACTACCCTAATAAATAAATTTGTAGGGCAGTCACCTCTCAGCAATGATAAGAACAGATAGAGAGAGAGAGAGTAAACACAGAAAAAGAACAAAAAACGCATAATATATTAGCTTTATCTACAATATCAAAGCATAAGAAGCCCCTACTATACGTTGCCACTGCTGGGATACGGGGCCTACCCTCACGAGGAGAGATATAGGCCATAATCCAACACATTGGCCAAGTGCGGGTTGGCGGGTACGTACGTATCAGAGTACGTAGGTCTATCTAATATTTGAGTCGATTTTTTACTTATTGCTATCCCAATTCAATTACTATTCGACATCATTCATATTCTAATCTCAGTAATGAAAGCAATATAACCTATGTTACAACACCAAATTATTGGAACCATTATTAATCCACCCGTCGCCAGTGCTCTGACCCACAACAGTTCTGACAACTTTAGCAAACTGAAGCTCCCTAAGCGTCTAAGCCTATTATGTATTGCTTAGTATTGGCTGTTTGTAAAACCAAGACTTCCAATTTGTTATTTAGGAATTATGGCGTCGTCGCTAAATTAACACGATTAAAGATTAAACATTAGAAAGAAAGAAAATAAATTTATTGTGCACAAAAATCAAAATACACATACTATGATATACATATATAACTATCACTAATAGTGTGTGCACAAAAGGAGCAAATTCAGCATAATGCTAAGAGCACAAGTACTACAGCGCTGATTTTCAATTTGCTCCTTCACACTTCATGTAGACATATTACAAGTAGTACGGGTACATACATATAATATATTAAACGCCGTCATTATGATAACGGGTATCGTATGCGGTAATATGTATCGGTCCCAAGCCGATTTATTGTATAAGTAAATATTCCTGGAGTTTCGCACAAAATACCCCAGTGTAACAATAATCCATTAAAATAAATTTAATCGGTATCTAATATAATACACTCGTTATGGTGCCACGTCACTTAGCTCTTTTGTATTCGTGCATAAGGCATATTTGGCGAACAGTCGCGATGATATTATTTGATGGGTAATATATATGTATGTATGTGCTCGTTTGAGCAGATGATAATTTTTGCTTGTATTAGCATATTTGCATTATTCCACAACTTTTTGCCTAAACAACAAACACCGTATAACTATATGAAGTATCAGCATTAGGTGCAATACGCCGCACATATAAAATTAAGACCAAACCACGACACGGCCAAAAAAAGATACTATCTGATGGCAGAGGGACGGAATAAGTTTTATTGTGAACTTATATGTTACCCAGAATTACAGATTTAAATAGTTAAAGAACTTCACTAAAGTGTTAGTTGATTACATCACATTTTATTCTTCTACTTCTGCATCACATTTTAATAAACTGCAAAAATAGTTCATATAACACATTTGCACAATTTACGTAGGTGTTCTGAGAGAAGACGTCATTCGCTAGTATGAAATAAATATAAAATAGACGACGCTTTAACACTTTCCATACAACAAAACTAACAGCACGTAATTTGTTTGTAAACTGTTGTATAATTTCGAAAATCATTATAGTTACATGGCGTTGTTCGAAGTTATGTATCTTATGACATCACTAATGCAAATGAAGTTTATGTATGGCTAATTTTGGTCCATGTAGGGGGGGTTGAAAATATGATAAACTCTCAGTTAATTCAAATCTTCTTCTCCTTCCTCGCCTTATCCCACTAGGTGGGGTCGACACAGCAAATTTTCCTCTTCCTCTCTCCTCTATCAGCCGTCGTCTCTACACTCACTCCTTTCTCTCTCATGTCCCCATTCACACACTCCATCCATGTCTTCTTCGGTCGGCCTCTTGCCCTTCTTCTTTGCACTTCCATTTCCATACATCTCCTACTAACATGCATCTCCTCTCTACGCATCACATGCCCATACCACGCTAACCTCCCACTCTTAAGTTTCTCACTCACTAGTGCTACTTTTTTATTATTTTATTAATACTTTTTTTACTTTAATTAATTCAAATGAACTGTTAAATATAAGCCTACAACGGATGTTACATAGCTCCTTTCTTCTTTCTATTCAGCCACATGACATATACATACATATTGTGCCTTATAAGTATTTATTCGTCACAACTCCCCCGCAGAGTTTATCTATTGGGGAGTTCTCTTGGGTATTTACACCGTGGTGGGTCATTAGACGGAAGGCATATGTCCTCTGTGAGGAAAGCCCTACAGTCGAGTATATATGTAGCCCAGGGCCATTGACATATTTATTGCTAGAAGTAATTCGTAAGGCTAGAATTACATAGTAAGATCATTAGCCTTAATAGATAAAGCTGTGGCAACGTTGGCACTCGGCCAGAATAAATAGCAAAACTGATTGTCACGCCTCGTTGACGGGAAACTCTTTGTTAAAAAATACTACGAAGCCCTGAATGCTACATGCATAAACAGCCCACTATACGTTCCCACTGCTGGGACTCGGGGCCTTCTCTCACGAGGAGAGAGATATATGCCATATTCCACGACGCGGGCCAAGTGCGGGATGGCGGATGACACACGTCTTCGGATATTGTGGTCCTCAAACATGTCGGTATAATACATAAATGATGGTGTAATTTATTCACACATAACTTGAAAAACAAGTCATTGGTGTAGGGCCGGGATCGAACCAGGGGCCGTCTGATTGAAAAGCAGACGTTATTACCACCTAGCCATACTCGTTTTTATATTCTGTCGAATGCTACATTACATACATGAATTAGCTATAATTGTACCCAATTCTAAACGCAACTGGGAATTGAAACCCCTAATTTATAAGAACGGCCTATAAATACACAATATTACAAAAAGTAACTCAGTCTTTTTGTTAGCTAATCACGTCAAAAAGGTTTAGCCTGTATAGATAAAATGAGACACAGTTAATTTACATAGCATTAAGCATGGTCTACATTTTATCATTGGCTTAATTTAAGTTTAATAACGTCGAGGGGTAAATAAAGTTTTCTGTTATGTATAAAATAGTACGCCATTCAAAAAGCGCCATTAAAATTCAAGTTAGAGCAGAAGCTAAGTACCTACGAAACATAACTCCGATAAATTATCAAGTCAAAGTAACACACTCGAGTAGTTTGCTCTCTCCGAGGCGTAGCGTAAAGAACTCTTTAGCTCGTACTATCTGGGTGCAACCCAGTAACCTAGTAAACAATTTATGTGGGAGCTTTGACAACGACAGGCCGGACCGAGCGATGTAATTTGAACGATTCTATTACTATTTTGATGCTATATGAGAACGTGTACATTAGCTATACACTTATAGATGCGTTCGGTGGTGTATGGAGTTAAACCACAGTTTATTTTTCTTAACATAAACCAAGGTGTAATATATCTCAAATGATGATAATTTTGTCCTATCGCCTCAGCGTGAAGAAATAACAAACATATACAAAATCTTTCAATGTAATAATATGAATAGAATAGGACTACGTCTCGCAGTTTCTTTACTTATATAAAACATATAAATATTATGTATTTCAATCAGTAATATTATAAACCCAAATTTTGTGTGTGTGTGTATATTTTAATGTGTTCTTCTTCACGTTCAATCGCTTAACCGATCTACATGCAATTAAATATTAAGGTAGGTTAAACTCATGATAGCTGATGAGGATATAACTCAAATAACTTTTTATCTCGGACTAACGCGGTTAAAACTGCAGGCATAGCTTATAACGAAATTAGGTTAGTTGAGGAATAAATATAATATTATTCAAATATATATAGTCTAAATAAATTGTATGTAACACCAGTTACATGTAATTATTTAAATTCTTATTGGAGACTGATATAAAAACAGTCAATTTCAAATATTTGTGGGTCTAAGTAATACACGATGTGTTTTTCTGTTTGTGCGAAACCTAGACTGATATTTTCTGTAGTACGGGTCACTAATGGCAATTTTGTTGGAAGCAGTGAAATGTACTACACAATTGAGTATTGTAGTGGTTAGTGTATGGTTTATTTCCGATTAATTATTTGCTATAACTAAAAGTTTCTCTATAATTTTAATAAACGCTTTGTTCTTTCTTTGACGGACGCTGAGTCATTAAGGATCATTGTATTAGAAAGAGAGAACGAACTACTCCTTTGTTTCTTATAAGGTGCTAATGACACGAAAACATTTAATTTTGAATTCATTGTAATAATTGGCTGATAGCTATAAAGAGGAGAATTACTTAAAAATTTTTGATAAGAATCGTCATTATCTGAGCCGAATTTATCCCACAGTACCTATGTAGGTTAATTTTATGTTATCTGCAAAAGTCCTTAGTTTTTTTTTTATAAAAGCTGAAAGTTTGTCAGCCCATGTTCCCAACACAGGTAAAGACGATGGAAAATTATGAAGTTTAGGTAGACCATTACGCTAGCCGCTTCTGTCTTAATCGACCCGTGACAGATGTTATGTCATCTCGCTTCTGGGCTGGAGGATCGACTTCTTCGACGCTTCCTAAGCCTCAGCCAAGAGATTTTACTTTTGTTTGGTTTCAAAAATAATGCTTTTGAACAGTTTTCAAAAGCTAATCTAATCTTGTTGAGTAACGTTTTAAATTTACGCTATCTATGCTAGATTAAGTACCTTGGCAATTGAAATACGTATGATTTATAGAAACAAAATAGCGGAGAACCACATAAGTAGCATTACGATGGAAAGATATATTTTGATAGGTTTTGGGTTGTTATTTATATTTTCCACAACGATAATCAATGGGAATCGAATTACTTTGAGGGTTTGGAAACCCAATCATGTGACATATCAGATTGTGTGTGATTTTTTGTAAAGCGGAAAAAAGCAAAACATTTTTTTTCCATTAAGCTTGTTTATTTATTTATTAAAAAATTTACTGACTAATTATTTATTTAAATAAAAGACATCTATTTACCTCTCTTTACCTATACAACTAAGCACAAACAATTAAAAGGGGAAAACCAAACGAGAATAAGGAATAAATAACCGAAATTAAGGTGGCAGCCGCGTAACGCTGGCAGCATTCCCGCAAGCGAGATGCGTTGCGCAAGGAACCAAGCCAGCTTGCTTTCCTTAAACTTTGGCTCTTTACGAGAATAAAATAAAAATTTTCGAATGGGGCTCAACTTACGCTGGTGACATTTCCATGTCAGATTCATCGGAGATGCCGTCCAAGTCATCGAAGTTCTCTATGACCCGGCCGGATACCTCGAGGCGTCTGAGCGAGCGACCAGAGGAAGCCACGTGTCTGGCGATCTGTCTGATGAGCCGCCTCGGTAGGGGAAGGGATGCGCGCACGCCTTTCGCCGGTGATCCGCCTCGCTCGCCACGCATTGGCGCCATCTGTACGACAAAAAATAACACTTTTAAAACCCCCGATGCAAAAATATCGTGTCTGTGTCTGTGGTATCGTAGCTCCCGAACAGATGGTCAGATTTTGAATGATGTTTTTTTTATGTTTAAAAGGTGTGGTAGTAGAGATTGTTCTGAGCTATGTGTGATAAAAATCCGCTATTTTATAATGGAGGCCATCTACCATAACAAATGGCTATATTTTTTCATAATTCCCTCAATATGGACTTAAAATGGAAGGGCTTGACTAGTAGAATATGTATGCTATGATATATTTTAGATCCAAGGCTGTTTCTATAGAATGTTTTTGGAGGTTTACAAAGTTTTAATTTACACTTCTACTAAATATTCCTGAAGCCAAATTAATTTACACAAACTTTGATTAAAACTTTTGGACGAAATAAGAACGGATGATTAAGTTGGTAGGTCAATACATAATTAGTAAAATAAGTTATTTCGTGGAGAACTCGTAAACTTAAAAGTTATCGGTGCGCTTTTATAAGTATGGCTTTGTCATGTTACAATTACTTAAATAAAATAAGGCTAAACATATATCAAAACTTAACGATTTAACAATTGAAAGCGTGTTTCAGTGAAATGTTTGCTAACTATTATTTAAGTGAAACAAGTGTTGTATTGCATACAAAGTGGTTTGTTTATAAATGTGTTGTAAAATTTAGGAGCTTAACAGGATTTCCGGTGCGGTCGCAATTGTGGCTTTCCGTAGGTGGCATAAAGTCAAAACTGTACATAACAAAAATCGATTACCATACAATGATAGCGATTGAATATACATACTTATTTAATTAGAATCGAGTGATACATAGAGAGAGAGGTCAAGAGCAAAGCCCAATATGTTTTGTTTATTTAGATTTAGAAAATCTTCTAGACATAAAGAACTTGTAACAAATATAGCTGGGAATATCTGAAAATATATGTAAATAGTTTTGTTTCAAGTTCTTCGTTAATCGTAGGCTACAACGTTTTGTTTAATAGCTGACTTACTATTGTCAAATGGAAAATTATTTCATGATTTCAAATAGCTTTAACTAGGACTTCTTACTAACAGAGAAATAATAACGATATTCAAGCTAAAATAAGATGTAAAACAAATGAAAAAGCTAAAGCTGGCTTACTACAGAATATCACCACATAGTTTTATTGGTGTTGTTAAACTAATCTAGAAACTGGTCCCGGTCTGTGCGATTGACTTAGCATAAATAGATGTTTTTCGTCTATTTTATACTAAGTCACGTTTTCCATATTAAAAAGAATTATTAAAACAAAACACGTGGTTTCACGCATAAATTATAGCGTGGCGGTCGGCTGCGTAGCCGGTTTTATCGCAAAACAATTTGATTAGAGCAGTCTTCGTTCAAAGTTCTTTAAATATCTATGGCGGAATTAAGACGACAATTAAATTGTTTTTACGATCCGTTTGTTTGTTTATAGATGCTGATGGCTAGGAGTTTTTTAATTGGTTGGGGTCCTAAAGCTTGTCGTCTGTTTTTGAATTATAGGGTTAGTAATTAAGTAAGTATTTGTTTTAACCATTTTTTTTATGACAACATTTATTGTTACTTTTAACTAATATTAATTTTACTTTCAATTGTGATGGAGCGTTATGTATTATATTTATGAGTTAATATACTACTAATGTTTTTAATATGAGGTCATTAAGCCGTGAGTTCATAACCACCATTCATGACTAAGGCAATGCAAGACTGAAGTGTAGGTTATACACAGTTATTGTATGACACGTTTTTCATATTATATTTTATCACGTGAGGTAAAATAAGATGTATCTGATACGTATTACGCAATATCTAAGTATAAATCACTCGCAGTACGCAAAACGAGAAATAACAGTTTATCAACAATTCACGTCGAGCGTTAAAAATAATTGTTACTACATTGCGTCGTTCAAAAAAGTTATGTAACATAAAAAAGATGTTAAAGAAAACATTTCTTTTATCTGTGCGATTGAATTTATCGCGAGCGTAGTGACACAATCACATAATATTGGGCGACCTTGGCATAGTGGCTTCAGCTAAATGTATGTGAAGCGTGGTAAAGGTGGCGTCGTTCGGCGTGGCATAGCTTCGCACGCGCCGCGTGACAAACAAAAAGATTATCTAACGAGTGAAACAAGCGTCGAGGCGTCGGCGTCGCGTCCAAGCAGTCGCTTCTCTCAGGTATTTGTTTACCCTGCCCTATTGCGGATAGCGACGACGCAATTTAAACTCGTACTGACTACGTATCTGTAGCGGACGCGGATGCTTCGTAGCTAACTGTACTTCTACACTCTATATATTTGTTTATTGACGATTTTTGATTTCGCTCAATCATCGGTTTATTCTGTGATTAATTTTTACTTTTAACCACCACACTTTATCTGTATAAAGTGTGGTCTCCAAATGTAAACAAATTATTATGGGAATTTATAATGTAATTATTTTTGTAATTGTTAAAGTTGTAAAATAAAATTATAAATGCAATTATGTTTTGTTTTCATTATTATTTCCATGTTTTATTGTCACAATTTATAATAAAAAATAAATGCTTTGAATTGAAAAAAAGTAATTACATTTGGATATTGTATTCAAAGAACAAATTTAAATGCTATTGGTATTTGTAAACTGTTGAAAATGTAAATTAGCCAAAACGAGACAGGTTTGAGTACATTTATTCATTAAGTTAGTTTTTAGTTTCTGTGTTATTGAGAACATACTAGTGTAGCATCGATAGTTCTTAACTGAATAAATGTCTTTATACTTAGATCATCCAAAACAGGATAAATAGCTATTTGCCTACTAGGCAGTAAGTAAATAAAAGCACACATAGTTCAACCATTAAACTATTAAATGAGGTGACATCATGCATCCCATCATCAATCAGTGATTCCAATACAAAACCTGACGAATTTGGTAACTATAGGTAGTGTCTTTTTTTAATACAATTCATATACATATAGTATCTTGCAATAAAACACCTAATAAAACAGAATTTTTGGTCTTTGACACTTACTTTGTAGTTGAATGATCTCAAGTTGATCTCAATGAAGTCATGTTTTGAAACAGGAAATGATAAAAATTCAGTGGTTAGGACTGACTATTGTTTTATAAATTGGGCATATTGCAGTCCACAGCTACATCAACACATTTACAAAATTTGAAGAGAATAATTTTATAATTGAATATGAATAATCATCATACCTTAAAATACTATGTTCCTAATTAACACAAATTATCTTTTAAAGAGGGTATTATGAAACCTTAGAATCAACTAATGCAATCTTGTAGATATAGTTGGATATTTATTATATTAAGCCAAATCTGTTGAATTATCAAACATGTAGATGTAGACTGTAGTGCAAGAAAGTAAGCCACAGAAACACTATCTTGGCTCCCCAGCAGAGATTTAACTAGAGCATTGTCTCTAGTGACAATTAAAATTAGAAATCTTACAGGAAGTGTGAACTGAAATGTAGGTCACACAAAGGTCTACAAGCTATAAATAACACACCTTTTTCTGAGTTCTAACACTTCGAGAATTAATGCACTCTACACTTTTTACAAAAACAAGTTAGGACAATAAAGGTCATGCAGGTTACTAATTCAACTATACTCACAATCTATCTAATAAGTGCAAAGTCCAGCAAATATCCTTATGGTGTAAATAGGTAATGATGTTATGGCTAATAGACGCCCTAGCAACGTAAGCAGCGCAAATGCGGTGCACGCGACCATATGATGTAACAAGCGTAATTTAGTTGGTTCCATGTGTTTTTGTGTTCATTGGGTCAGCGGTGGTGTCAACAACGTGTTGCTAGGAAACTGGAGGCGCGGAGTGGCGTGGTCGGGGCGGAGGGTACCGCGTGCGTCTCGCGACGCTCACCTCCGACGTGGACCACCGCGTGCATCGTGCACGTGCACAAGCACCTCCGAGGGCCATTACATAACGACCGGGACGCACCACGACGCCACGCCGAGGGCACTAGCCACATACACCAACACCCATTCCATATTTAGAAGGAGCGACTCTCGAATGCGTCTCGACGCTGCTCATGCGTCCAGACACATTTTTAGACCCGCATGTAAACGACACTGCCTAAACCCGGCTATGTAACATCCTCCCGGAACCGTACTGCGTCTCGGACACGTAGGAACCAAAGTACAAGATCCGAAATGCGTATTAGATCGCAATGAAAACATATTTAACTATGCAATCCATCTACTCCAATTACATGGATAATGATAGGAAGTGCACGAAATTGAGAGGAACCATCGCTTTTGAAGAAGAGTCCACTTACCTTGCAGTAATTAGATGGTTGTTAGACGCACTAATCAGAAAATATAACAATAAATAAACAGCATTCCGCGACCTCCGCACTTGCAATCAAATCAAAACTCAACAAACAACACCTTCATCGACACCCAAATGAACCATAAACAATAGAGCAACCTACATAAATAAACATATGATCTTTTGTCTTTGGATTAAATGCTTCCGCTTCCGTGAATATTAGTAATCGAAACATCGACTACTTATTTGGTACATCACTATTAACTACTTTTACTACTCTTTGCATAATTTTCTCGTACAATCCATAGACTAGCCAAAAGGAAGAAAACACGTTAACTTGACGTGGACTAAAGTTGCTGGTTGACTTTCTTTACAGAAAATCAGTGAATAAAATATATATTCCACAAGATTTCTCATGGAAAATAAGTTAAATTAAAAGCTTAAATGTTAGTTTCATAAAAGAAAATGTCTAAGAATAACGTAAGTGCATACTTTCGGTGTATTTTCTCGTCGAACAGAATACAATTTTTCCGGAATCGCTGATGTGTTCTTTGGTGCTTGAGACTGATCTCGATTTTTGCTGTTTAATTTCAGAAAATGTATGGTGTATTATGTGTGGTGCTGTTGTCGCTAATGCTGAGTCAACATACGGAGGCTGCAGCTGTGATATCGATCGATTTGGGTTCAGAATGGATGAAAATCGGCATTGTGTCTCCAGGAGTGCCTATGGAAATAGTATTGAATAAAGAGTCTAAAAGAAAGACGCCGGCTGTGGTCGCGTTCAGAGACGGAGTGAGAACATTCGGCGAGGACGCCGTCGGAGTTGGTGTCAGATTCCCAAAGAATGCGTACAAATATCTTCTAGACCTCTTAGGAAAGCCTTACGACCACCCTATGGTGCAAGCTTACAGGTTTGTCAAAATATCTTGCTTCTATCTTAGAAATAGAGATAATGATATTAATCATTTATTCAAGTCATATACCAGCACATTTGACCAGCCATGGCTATAACATTATTAAAGTCAATGACCTTTTCAAAATGTGCTTGTACCTAAATTTTGTATTTGAAATTTCAACATTGATATTTGATAAAATCACACATTTTATATAAAATAGTGTAATGTCCTTTATTGTAAATTTAAATTTCTATTGATTTCAGTTATGGATACTAGCAATTTATTTATAAAATATTCGTTTATAGTTCATGTTCTTCTAACTTTAAACTGTGTTTCAGGGAACGTTTCCCCTACTATGAGATAGTGGCGACTGACCGCAACACCATAGAGTTTATTCATGATGAGAACACTCGGTACACTCCTGAAGAACTTGTTGCTCAGCTGTTTGCCAAAGCTAAAGAGTTTGCTGAGATCACTCACGGTAAGTAATTAGACTAGACTGGAATCCCCAAGGAAAATGCAAATGTGGTCATCCAAAACTGACCTGGTGGTGGACTATAATTTTAATATTAGTGTAGTTAATTTAATTAATTTTATTATATTTAGATTTGACCATAATAAGTTAATTTTGATTTTTAATACAATGCTGTTTTAATTATCAGATAATTTCAAAGCTCTCAAATGTAGTACCAAGTAATTATAACTAGAATAAATGTAGAAAAAATACAAAAAAAACAATTATCGAAAAAAAAGACACTGTAACCATGTGAGTAATGTTCGAGAGATACATAAGTAAGAGGAAGCTTGGAACGAAGTTATCTTTCAACTATTGATTTTTAAATACATAATAATGATCAGTAAGGTATATACATTTAGTCATCATAAGAGTAAAGTATTGTGAGGACTGTGAAGCTTTGGAACTCACTACCTGAGTCTGTTTCCTGAGAGGTATCATCTGGGGGTCTTCAAAAGTAGAGTTAATAGGTATTTTCTAGGTAAGCATGCCACACTGGAGACTGCAGCGCAGCTTAACATCAGGCTAGCTGTAGTCAAACGCAAACATATCAAGGATAAAAAAAAACAACTGGTTTTATTTCTTTATACTTATACATAAAAGTACTTATTATTTATAGACCATGCTGATGTCACAGCCAGCTTCAGTGGAAGACCAGCCTCGGTTGCTCTCCAGCAACCAGCGTTATGCTGAGTTTAGACTGTACTGTGACAAATTATTAGTGCCTAAATAGACATTGAGAAATTATTCCAATATTTATTTAGCTTTGACATACATTTTTGTTTTCTTTATGTATGTATAATGTTTTTAATACTATTTTATTTAATATAGATTTGAATGGAATCTAGACTTTCCAATTTTATTGCAAAACAAAGTGAAAGCTTGGAAAGTGCTCTTGCTATGTTCTTACCTACATACTTTGAACGAAAATTCTATTTCATATTTTTTTTTCATTAAGTGATTCTAGAATACTTAAGAGAATTTTACCTTTTTGTTATCTATTTTTATATTGTTATTAAACATCATTATCTTCAACCAAGTTTTGGTAGGATTAGTAGTTCAGTATTTTGCAAAGTAATTTCAAATTGATTGATTTAAAATTTAGAAAAACAATGTTTGTTGTGTCAATTAGTAAAATACATATAAATAAACCCTGAAATAATGCCTGCAAGTTTAGATTAAACAGACAAGATAAAATAACTAATATATTGGTGTTTTCCTAAAATGTGCTTATTCCATTTCAATTTTATTAGTGTCTTTAGATACAGAACTATTTTAACTAGTAAATTCCATTCTAATTTTAACCCCCCACACAAAATCAACGTGATGTTACAAGATTGACGTGTCTCTCTGAGTGTGTGTGTGTGTGTGTGTGTCTGTCTGTGGCATCACAGCTACTAAATGGAAGTACTAATTTTGATTCAGTTTTAATTTGTTTGAAAAGTGTGGTAGTCGGAAGTGTTCTTGGCGTGTATAGAATTCAATACTATGCTAAAATTCAAATCCAAGATGGCCGCCATATATTATATTTTATTTATAAACTTGCTATTAGGGTTTCAATTTTTTTTAATTTTGCTTTTTATTTTGTCAACAGGCCAGCCAATAACGGAAGTAGTGATCACAACCCCGGGTTACTTCAACCAAGCGGAGCGACGCGCACTGAAAGAGGCGGCCAGTCTAGCCGGTCTCAACGTTCTGCAGCTGATCAACGACTACACTGCTATAGCTATCAACTATGGCATATTCAGGAGGAAGGTGAGTTTGTTGGTTTAATGTAAAAAAATGAGATTGTGAGAAGTTTCTCGCAGTCGTAGTATTTAACCCCCCATGCAAAAACGATGGGTGTTATAAGTTAGACGTGTCTCTGTGTGTTTGTGTGTCTGTTTGTGGCATTGTGACTCCTGAATGGATGAACCAATTTTAATTTACATTTTTTTGAATGAAATGTGTAGTAGACATAATGTTCTTTTAGCTATGATAATGTTCTTTTCTTTTTATTTGATGAAATCATAGCAAGATGGCCACAGCTTCCAAATGACAGATCACACATTTTTTAAAACCTTCCCAATATGGGTATCAAATGAAATGGCTTGACTTGAAAAAAAAAATGGTTGATGCATTGACGACCTCGTTGGCGTAATGGTTACCATGCCAGATTGCCAACCAAAGTTTCTGGATCAATTCCTGGCACTGTCAACATCTTTTTGATGAACTAAATTTGTTGGCTGTTGGTCAGGTTGTTCATTATGTATCGATATAATGTATTTATTTATGTTTTATGTAGTATTTTAGTTTTTTAATAACCATACAAACTAAAAATGGTT
Source organism: Mellilla xanthometata (assembly GCA_035578125.1). Lineage (NCBI taxonomy): Eukaryota > Metazoa > Arthropoda > Insecta > Lepidoptera > Geometridae > Mellilla > Mellilla xanthometata. The sequence continues at coordinate 10,896,333 of JAPUBQ010000010.1, forward strand.
TTGTATAGGCTGACCAGGTGCATGTGTGTATTGTGTAAATAAAATATATTCGGTCATACTAATATTTGAAACTCGTTTCCGTAGGAAATCAACGAGACAGCATGGCACGCGTTATTCTTCGACATGGGAGCCGCGTCCACCAAGGCGGCGCTCGTCGAGTACAAGACCGTCAAGATAAAGGACAAGGGCTACGTGGAGACTGTGCCGCAGCTGCAGGTCCTGGGTGTCGGCTTTGATAGGTAAGAAAACATTCCTCAACTGTCTTCTTTGCTTTTAAGCCTTTTGGTATGAGTAAAGAAAGAAAATAATATTATTGTGGCAAACACAAACCTTGAATGTAAATATTAATCAAAATAAAATACCCCTTTAGGAATTTCCAAAAATCTGTTCTTAGTACACATCTTCATACTTAAATAAATACGGGTGTATTTGTTTCCAAATTTCATACCCGTAGGACCAGCTGTTTGCGCTCTGTGTTGTCTATCAATGTATGTGTGGTCAAAAATTTTTATAGTATAGAAGATTGTCATTCAATGTTCTTGAATATGTCTATCATTTAGGCAAAAGTAGAACAGTTATTAAATGGAACGGGCTCACCGAGTAATTTCACAATTATAGGCAAAAGCTCTTGGTTGAGTGTAACGATACTGGACACTAGAAACTAGGCACTGGATACTTTGATTCGTCATATAGTCTCGAACCTTCGTTGTTGTGACGACGATTGACGCGTTGAGCAATTTTTACTCGATCTTTATAATGACATTAGGTAGACCCCCTAGAGATATATAAAGATTTGATTGATATTTTTCATTAAATATCAAATGTTAATGTTTTCCAGAACTCTGGGTGGTCATGAGGTGACCCTACGTCTTCGCGAGCACCTGATCAAGGCGTGGGAGGCGCAGGGCGGCGGCGACGTCAGGGCTTCACCCCGAGCCATGGCCAAGCTACTGAAGGAAGCCGAGAGAGTGAAGATTGTACTCTCCGCTAACAATGATCACTACGCGCAGATTGAGGGCTTGTTGGATGATAAGGACTTTAAAGTGCAGGTGAGTTAAGTTTGAAGAGACAACAGCTCTGTCAAGTGGTTGGATCCCTTACATCCCGCTGGGCATGGTTTCGACCAGTCCTATTCGATCAGTTTTTCAGTGCTAATCAGTTTCAACTACCGATGACGAAAAACTACGAAAGGAAACCATAGTAAGTATTTTCGGGTGCTCGTGTTTGTTAGGAACAGTTTTTTTTTCTCATTTTAGGGTTACCACTACTGAAGTATAAAAAATCTATCGCCAAGTACTATAGTGAATATAGCTGGGAGAAAGAGTGAGAAAAGCGAGTGTGGCGCGATGGTAAAAACGTCTGCTTTTTAATCAGACGGCCCCTGATTCGATCCCAGCCCTACACCAATGACTTGTTATTCAAGTTGTGTGGATTTACACTAGCTTTACAGTGAAGGAAAACATCGTGAGGAAACCGACATGTTTGAGGACCACAATATCCGAAGACGTGTGTCATCCGCCAACCCGCACTTGGCCAGCGTGGTGAATTAAGGCCTATATCTCTCTCCTTGTAAGAGAAGGAACTGAGTCCCAGCAGTGGGAATGTATAAGTGGGCTGCTTATGCTTATGCTAAAGAGTGATACATATATGTCGTTGTATGTGCAGGTGAGCCGCGGAGAGCTGGAGGAGCTGTGCTCGGACCTGTGGGCGCGCGTGGCGGGCGTGGTGCAGCGCGCGGTGGCCGCGGCCGGGGGCGCGGGGGGCGGGGCGCGGCTCGTGCTCGCCGGCGGCGCCGCTAGGTACACGCCTTGATCATTACCAGTTTTTTCTTATACCTCCTCTACACTACTCGTGTAGTTGAACGAGGTTAGATGAATAGAATAATGTAGAGAGGCAATTCGGCTTACTTCGTGCAACATTACCTCGCCTCGGCCGACTTCCGTTTGTTGTCGGTTTTTGCGGCCGAGTCAAAGGGCACGAAGCTAGACGAATGCGCTCCTCGCGAAGTTGAAAGAGTGTGTAATATAGCACGAGGACTTCACTCAACTTCGGCCGAGTACTTCACCGAGGAACTTCGCGAGTAGTCTAGAGGAGGTATAAAGGATTCCACCATATCACGAGTAGGGAAACACTAAGATGGCATCGTTATACTGTGGAGGTGCCTAAGTCGCGTAATAAGCGATTTGCCTCCACCTTCATTGTGCGTACCGCCAAGGTGTGGAATTCTTTGCCAAATTCCCTGTTACCCTATAACTATAATCAGGCGGCTTTCAAGGCAAGAGTGAACCGGTTTCTTCTGGGCAAACGCGCTCCACCTTAGATCGCAATATCGCTTTCCATCAGGTGAATTGCGATCAAGCGCAAGCCCATTAAAAATAAAAAAAACGTAACCCTATTTCTAAGCCTCCTCTGTCTGTCACCAGACTGTATATCATAAACCGTGATAGCGTATCGTTCGATACACGGAGTACGTTACGTGTATCGTTCGATACACATAGCGTCATGCACATCTCACTCTTCACTCGCGTCACGCCATCTACTATCATCATATCACTATGCGACTGCAGCGGACGTTGCGTAATTTGGAGACAGCTAGGCTGCATGCCCAATAGGCAGCACCATCTAGGTTTCATCGGCAATTATGGCAAACTTCCGCGCCGCGCTTTATTGTATGGCAATCACCAATCCTCTCTAGTATTCTAATCCCTGATTTATCATTGTATTTAATATGATGTTTCAGAGCGCCGGCGGTTCACGCGGCATTGCGCGCGGCGGCGGGCCACGAGCCGGCTCGCTCCATCAACGCTGACGAAGCCGCCACCATGGGAGCTGTTTACAGGTCATTCGATTTATTATTAACTAGCTGCTCCCCACTGTGTTACCCGCGATAATACGGGACTAAAATAAGTTTTTACAGGACATAAAATAGCCTATGTATTTATCCAAGTTCTAACCTATCTTCATAGTAAATCTCATCAATTCGATTGACAATATACAGAACATACCATCTGGCGCAACAGGGGTGGAACAGGTATGCCAGTGACCCAGGGCTGTGCTCCATTACTTCAAGGAGCTTGGTTGGCTTGTTTAGACTGGTAAGGGGGAAATGCACAATACGCCCTAGCGGGATGTGGGTGCAGATCTCATCACCCCCACTTCAAATTAGTATCAGGGCTAGTACAAGTTTTCAATCTCACTGATTCTGCCAATTTAATAAGAAATGTTGGACGATGAAAAAATTGACGTCAACAATTAATTAAAAGCAGCTAAAACTAGAGTTGACTATTATGTTGGTTTTAAATACTATCAACTGAAACTAAACTTAACATCGTTTAATTTTTTTGTCAACAGGGCTGCATCTTTAGCCACCGGATACAAAGTAGCGGCGTTGAACGTGCGTGATGCTGTTTTGTTACCAGTTCAAGTTACTTTCACCAGAAATGTGGATGGAAATGAAAAACTGGTATGTATTTTTTTTCCTAACCCATTTATGTCCCACTCCTGGGCAAAGGCCTTCCCCACTCCCCTCCATACATCCCGGTCTATAGCCACCTAGTCGATAGCGCCTGTAGCTCGGCTTACCAAGGTGATCTGACGCGATCATCGATGTTAAGCAACGATTGATGCAAACTTAGATGGGTGACAAGACTGTCTTTTAAAAAGTAGAATTTGTGCGCTACCGTGGTTCGGATAACACGTTAAATTTTAGGTCTCTGCTCTTAGTCTTAGTACAAGCAGTCGTTAAGTCCAGTCAGAGGCATTCGGGCAGATTGAAATCTCAACACCAGAGCTTGTCACATAGCTCATACGAATAAGACAGCCTCTCACTGGCCATCTGAAAACTTAAAGAGTTTCCAATGCAGAGTTTAAGTTCCGAATTTACGTACAAAACGCTTTGCATCAACCTTTATTAGTAGGGCATTAAAACTTTGGAACTCTCTTCCTGAGAGGTATCATCCTGGGGTCTTAAAAAGTAGAGTAAATCTTCTAGGTAAGCGGGCCACATCGTGGACTAGAGCATAGTTCTACATCAGGCAAGTTGTAGTCAAATGCAAACCTATCAAGGGTATAAAAGAAAACCAGTCTAGATTGTCATACCAGAGGGTCCTCAGTCTTCTTCTACACCACCCTTGAAGGTTCCACTGGGTGACAATCCCTGCCCAGAGTTCAGAATGCATACGAGCCAAACAACCCTTCCAACATATTTTTTTTAAATTGCTAGAAATTGGTTCAATGATTTGTTTATTATAGAAACTCAGTTATTTTATTATTACTTATTGATTTGTTCTGTATTTTATTTTCTCATAAAATATGTAACTGTAAAACTATGGCACGTTTAGTTGTGGTAAAATTAATTGTTATAAATTTTAATTGTTTGTTTTCATTCATTTTCAGGATGAGGTATTTATTTTACTAATTGTAGCTAATAGTTTTAGTTTGATGTGGTTTTCTCTATAACTGTGCTTTTAATATTTTAATGGCTTAACCTTTGTCTTGTTGGATTTGACTTTTATTCTACTCTTTTTTTCATATGAACTTGTATTTCATACATTTTTGTAACAATGTGCAAATGTTATCCACACACATTCTTACTTTAATTTGTAAAAAACTAAATTTCCTATTATCTTTTCCTCTTTTTACAGATCAAAAGGACTCTCTTTGGGCCAATGAACCCTTACCCGCAGAAGAAGGTGATTACATTCAATAAACACACTGACGATTTCAGTTTCAACGTCCACTACGCAGAACTGGACCATATCCCTAGCAATGAACTCAATTACATCGGTACCTTGAATCTTACATCCGTTGTACTTAAGGGCGTCGGTGAAGCCTTAGCAAAACATGCCGGAGAAAACGTTGACCACAAAGGAATCAAAGCTCATTTCAATCTAGATGATTCCGGTCTTCTCAATTTGGTCAACGTAGAATTTGTTGCTGAAAAAACTGTTACAGAAGAAGATGACAAAGAAAGCACCATGGCCAAAATAGGAAGTACTATTAGTAAACTGTTCGGTTCGGATTCAGAGACCCCAGAAAAGGAAGAAGAAAAGGCTGACGACAAACCTCAGGAGGCGGTCAAAAACGAAACAGAAAAAGCTAATGAGACTACAACGGAAAAACAAAACGCTACCGAAACTGATATTAAACCAAAACCGAAGATCGTAGTGTTGAAAGAACCGATCACGTCTGATGAAACGATTCTGAACTTGAAACCCTTGACTCCGGAACAGTTCAAAGCATCCAAAGCTAAGATTGCTGAACTAAACGCAATCGACAGGAAGAGAACGGAACGAGAAACCTCTCTGAACAACTTGGAAGCTTTTGTGGTTGACGTGCAAATGAAAATCGATACCGATGAATATGCAGAATGTGGTTCTCCGGAAGATATCGAAGAAATTAAAAAGATCTGCAGCGAAACATCTGAATGGCTCTACGACGATGGATACGAGGCTGAAACAGAAATGTTTGAAGAAAAACTCGCAGCTCTCAAACAAAAAACCGACCCCATATTCTATAAACATTGGGAGCACAGAGAGCGACCTGACGCGATCTCCGCAATCCGATCCATGCTCAACCACTCGCAGGAATTCCTCAAAATGGCCAAGAACTTCACTAAAGACGCAAATCCCGAGAAAGACGTGTTCACAGAGGTTGAAATCGGACTTTTGGAAAAGAAAATCGGCGAAACAGAATCCTGGCTCAATACATCAGTCAAAGAGCAAGACGCACTGAAAAAGAATGAAGACATCAAACTGACCGTTGAAAGTATAAGAGAGAAAATGTCCAACTTAGATAGGGAAGTGAAATATTTACTGAATAAGATGAAAATCTGGCGTCCGAAGAAAACAGCTAAGAAAGAGGAGAACAAAACCGAAGAGGTTGTTATCGAATCTGACAAGGCGAAAGAAGATGGTGAAACGCTAGGAGAAGAGCCAAAGACAGAGACAGAGAGCGAGAAGCCAACAGGAGAGACAGAGACAGCAGATTCCGGAGGCGAGACAGAAGTACCGCTGCAGATAGGCGACGGTGACGAACATTCCGAGTTATAATAGGATGTGTGAGTTGATCTAATTTAATAGTCTAATTTATTATTACTCTTTTTTAATTTGGAAGTCGGTGTGGCTTGTTCGCATTTCTGTTGACTAATACAGAATAGTGTTTAGGATAAGTTTGAACTCAATCTTCCTTTCAATTATTATATTCATGTGTGTAACATCTCTTAGCAATACTATTACAATGTTATGTGTTTAATTTCAATGAGTATTTCGATTCAGACATGTAATTACTAGACTGGACACTAATTAACTTTACAAATTATCCAAAATTATTGTTACTGACATTCTCATTATATGACATGAAAGTGAGACATGCTTTTTTAGTTAAATAAAACAAAACTCATCTAAAATAATGAAAAGCGAACAAGTCATGGTACAATCTCAAAACTGCGGCCGCCTTTCCTCTATTCCAAAATGAATTTACTTAATATTGAAATTAATTATTTATTTTCTATTTTCTTGTGGTTTCGGTCTTTTTTGTTATTTTTTTATATTGGCTCCTTTTAAGTTTGAAATGCAGTGGCCCCAGGATGTATAAACGGATGTAAGAGTGTTAATGTATTTATTAAATGTAACGATATAAAACTTTATGTGATATGTTAAAAATGGCTATAAGTTTGTGAGAATGAGGCTGTTTATTTGTTATGGAAACGAAAGAATTAATTTAAAATAATTTGAAATATTTTCTCGGGAGTTAATTGTAAATATCCGTTGCATTTATAGTGCCCGTGTTTTAGTACAAAGTGCTATCATCAATTTAACAAATAGGTAGAATGTCTGGTTCGTACTCGTACTATCAGTACTAGACTAATTACATGTTTGTTTAATTATAAATTTCACATTTAAAAATTAAATTACGTCATCAACAGTAAAGCAGTGTCTCCTGCGACCTGTTTTCGTATTTTCTAACATTAAACATCTAACAAAATATGGGCGTGGCTTAACAGCTTTGTTAGAATTGACTTGCACACATGTTATTCGAAGCGTACGAAAAACATCCTCGCGTTCGTCTGCAAGGAGAAGCCAATTTGTTTTGTGGTCGAAATCTCTGCAGCAGATGTTTTATGTTCATGTTTAAAAGACTTCAATGTTTGCCTAATATGTTTGTTTTGTTATTTTCGAGAGCAGAAGTTTACGTTTTCACAAATATCTGGCAGCAATTTTAAACATTCTACAAAACAAAAGCTTAAAAATAATAACCGGTTCACCATAACGCAGTTTAAACTGCAACTCATTGCACCTGTTTGCAAACTTAATCCTGGATTGATAAATATTTATCATCGAACCTGGATTAAAGGTTTTTGCGATAAAACGAATGTCGTTTTAAAGACCTGTTTACACTCGACGCTCGCTTATCGTCGGTCGGATCAAGTATTTTAATGTGCGCTTTATGGATGAACGAGTCCTTTTTAACGTTAATGGGTCATTTCTGCATTGGAATTACATATAACGAAGTGTTAAACTATTTTAAATGTTATCGTGAATTGTTTTTATTTCAATTCAATTTTATGAATTTGTATATTTGCGCGAACAAACGGTCACACTTACTTAAAAACGTTGGATATACGTCCCAACGAGTTTCGACGCATTATGAGCATCATAATCGGTGATGATGTGATGGTATGTTTTGTGTTGATCTGACAAAAAAGAAAGAATGTATTAGTACACATATACACATTGTTTTTGAACGATGCCTTCCAAATTAATAAAATGAATGAATTGATTAATAGAATTGGATTCAGAACTTTTAGAAACTACCATAGTTTTTAGACTAAAAATCTTGAGATGATACTTATGTTAGCAATTTATTTTTCTTTTTGTAATAGCTCCAGACTAAAAGCCTATTATATCCTGATTCATATGAAACGTAACCTAATAAATCGCAGAAGTACCATAAACTTTAAACCCATTCCGTAAAAATAGTTATTACATCTGTTTTAGTACGTGATAAAATCTCCTATCGGTAATAAGATATAAAAGTTCAAATAATGTAATAAGTCATTGCAAATCCCCATTTCTTCCCGGAAGGCTAACAAAAATCACTATTACTTATTTTTTATATCTTTGAACTTAAATTACGGGTGAGATTCTTTGAAAAGTTACGATTATTGACACAAAGCTTTTGTGAAATTGAATTAAACTTTTTAAAGTCGTACTTTGTAAACTGTTCTCTTAAGACATCATCATGTTATCACAAAACTCACTTTTAATTTAAATTAAGGTGAAAGTTTTGTAGAAATGGAAAAAACCTAACTAGTAAATATTTTGTACAAACATGTTTGGCAATCCCGATAAATATGTTAATGTATTATTTGTTAAAAAAAATCTATACGATTGGAGGAAAGAAATCGACTAACATCTGAAAGATTAGTCCAAGATAAGGACAAATGGAGAAAGGTGAGTAGTGAGGCCTTTGCTCAAAAATATTCAAATTAATTTTAACAGATAATAATGAATAATAAAAGATAATTGCACAAAGTTTATAATTGAGATATGTATGTAGTTTTTAGTAATGTAATAATTAATTTGACTATAATTTAACTTCTCTTTCGTTTCCATAACAGAGAAGCAGTATCGATGTCGATAATGTATCAACTAAGTGAGATTCTTTCAATACCCAGTCGCAAATGAAAATAAATTATACGATGACACAGAATGTAATGTGGTTTCATTGTCCTACAGCGGTTGACCGAGAATAATTTATTGTTTCTTGAGTAAAAAACTATAAATTATGGAAAAGTATGCTTTATGGTGATGGAATAAGAGTCAAGGATTTGTCACATGATTTTGCAGTAATTTTCGACTGTAGAAGTGTGTTCAGAGGTAACGTATGTACATTGCCAGTTGTCATCTGTGTGAAAGTAGATCAAGTCGCTATTGTGATCGTCAGTGGACTTCTATTTAAGATGTATAGTAACGAACCAAAGAATTTTACATGCGCTAAACCTACACTGAGGTTATCTGACACCTTCAGGGTCAAAAGCGAGTGTTGCTCGGTGGTAATAACGTCAGCTTTTCAATCAGGCGGCCCCTGATTCGATCCCGGCCCTACACCAATGATTAGTTTTTCAAGTTATGTGTGGATTTGCACTCGCTTTACGGTGAAGGAAAACATCGTGAGGAAACCGGCACGTTTGAGGACCACAATTATATCCGAAGATGTGTTTCATCCGCCAACCCGCACTTTGCTAGCGTTGTGGATTATGGCCTATATCTATGTGCTAAAATTACTAAATGGAAATAATAATAGACAAATTAATGCCTTGATGTGCTTTGCCTCTGCTCTCAGTACGAGTTGACCCTTATAAGCTAAAGACACGCTAGGTAGGAAAGGCAGGTTCAAATCAGGCGACATTATTTTAAATCATACATATTTAAATATTAAGAATAGTTTAATTTCAAGAATGAGAAAACAAACAGCATGAGAAAGACAGTTCGTATCTAAAGATGATAAATAAAATAAAATTGTTTTAAAAAACAAACAACCGACTTCAAAAACACAACTAAAAAGGGAAAAATAATTTTTAGCCTAAAACAAAACAAGAATATATAAATAGAATAGGAGAGTTTATTTCATGTACTTATTAAAAACTATTTGCAATTTTTACTAATCCTGTATTCTTGGAGTCGGTGCCAGCAAAGAAAGACAATTGAAAATAGTTTTTTTAACAAACATTAAATTGTTCTTCTTAGATGGCACCGACTTCAAGAAAACAGGATAAATAAAAATTTAAAATAGTTTTTTATAAGTACATGAAACAAACTCTTCGATTCTACTTATATAACTATTCTTGATTTGATGTAGGCTTAAAATTATTTTTCCCTTTTTAGTTGTGTTTTGAAGTCGGTTCTTTGTTTTTTAAAACAATTTTATTTTTACATTTTTAGTGGTTAGTCATGATATTTTTTAAGTTTTAGCTATAGAGAGCCAAATAAACTTCACGATCAAAAAACCTCTGGCGTATACCAGGCAGGCAACCAAATGCGAGCAAATTGAGCTGTATGCTAGCGAAGCGAGCGCGAAAATATTCACCGTATTTGTTCGAACCGTTTGAGCATAAAGAAGTCCAAAGCAGCACAAATTACATAATGTTTGTTGTGTCAAAACGTACTAGAACCAAGTGCGAGCGAAAAGGGATAATTGCGAGCAAAGCGAGCTATGCGCGAGCGAAGCGAGCGCGAAAATTTTCACCGTATTTGTTCCAACTGTTTGAGCATTAAAAAGTCCAAAGTAGCACAAATTTCATATTGTTTGTTGTGTCAAAACGTACTAGAACCAATTCCGAGCGAAGCGAGCTATGTTCGAGCGAAGCGAGCGTGAAAATTTTCACCGTATTTGTTCCAACCGTTTGAACATAGAGAAGTCCAAAGCAACACAAATTACATAATGTTTGTTGTGTCAAAACTTACTAGAACCAAGTGCGAGCGAAAAGAGGTGGATGCGAGCGGAGCGAGCTATGCGCGAGCGAAGCGAGCGCGAAAATTTTCACCGTATTTTTCCCAACTGTTTGAGCATTAAAAAGTCCAAAGTAGCACAAATTTCATATTGTTTGTTGTGTCAAAACGTACTAGAACCAATTGCGAGCGAAGCGAGCTATGTTCGAGCGAAGCGAGCGCGAAAATTTTCACCGTATTTGTTCGAACCGTTTGAACATAAAGAAGTCCAAAGCAGCACAAATTACATAATGTTTGTTGTGTCAAAACTTACTAGAACCAAGTGCGAGCAAAAAGAGGTGGATGCGAGCGAAACGAGCTATGCGCGAGAGAAGCGAGCGCGAAGCGAGCGCGAAAATATTCACCGTACTTGTTCCAACCGTTTGAGCATAAAGAAGTCCAAAGCAGCACAAATTACATAATGTTTGTTGTGTCAAAACGTACTAGAACCAATTGCGAGCGAAGCGAGTTATGCGCGAGCGAAGCGAGCGCGAAAATTATCACCGTATTTGTTCGAACCGTTTGAAGTCCAAAGCAGCACAAATTATATAATATTTGGAGTGTCGTAAGCCCAGAACATCCTGGGGGAAATTCGAACGAAGCGGGATAACTCCTAGCGAAGCGAGCGCGTAAATATTTTCCTTATCCGTTCGAGGGTCTTGTCTAATAATATATCAAATTTTACAGTTCCTTCTTCCACTAAGTATGACCCAAGTGGCCAAGCTCTGGCGTCGAGAGTTTTTCAAGCCCCTGATTTAGTTTGACCCCTGCTTGTACTAAGAGTAGTGGTCCAGACCCAACAAATTAACGTGTTATCCGAAGCACAGTAACGCCCAGATGAAAATATCACATTTTTTTATGGAAGTCTTGTGCATGGTTACTCATCCAAAGACTGTCCGCATGGGCTTCCCACGGGAATAGCAATGACTTTTAAGATAAAAAGTAACCTTCGTGTTATACAAGGTCTAGTCTACCCCCTATATCATATTTTAGCAAAATCAGTGTGTCATGTGTTATTTGGTGCATCCCACGGGAACAATAATTATTTTCGGGATAAAAAGTACTCTATGTGTAAACACATAGTCTAACCTATCTTCATTCCAAATTTCATCAATGTCAGTACAACCGTTCGAGCGTGAAGAAGTTAAAAAGATTTAAATGTTATTTGGTGCATCCCACGGGAATAGTATTTATTTTCGGGATAAAAAGTAGCGTATGTGTTAACACATAGTCTTAACTATTTTCTTCTCAAATTTCATGAATATCAGTACAGCCAAACGAGCGTGAATCTCTCTTCATGCGTAAAAATAACCTAACTTTTTAGGTTTTTCTTCGATTTCCCTAGGAGTCCATCATCAGAACCAGTTTTGGTGACAATGGGACCAATTCAGAACCATACTCTTTCAATTAAAAAAAGAATTTTGAGAATCGATCCACAAATGGCTGAGAAATCGGTGAACACACATAAAAAAAAAAAATACATACACGTCGAATATATAACCTCCTCCTTTTTGAAGTCGGTTAAAAATAAAGTAAATAAGTATAACATTTATGAGAAAATGTGTACAAGCTCGTCAGATAGATAACGTCAGTAATAATTCAACAAAACAGACCAGACTGCTTAATACAATAAACATGCAATTAAAATAAAGGTTACTGACAGCATTCAAGATAAGCATACCGAAATAAAAAAAAAACTAGCTGCAAGAAACGCTTGATATTAAAATGGAGTTATATTATAGGGTTATTAATAGCAAATGAACTTACATACGAGTAAATGATGATGAAAAACAACAATTTAACTCTTTACTAAGTAGTGTTACGTAAGATAATGGAAATAGACTCAGATTGCAGTGTTAATATAAGGCTCAGAATACAGAAAGTACCAGAAGCCGCGTTCATCTGTATTTGCGAGCTACACGCTGTGTCCAAAAATCAAAACAATGCCCCCCGCCCGCGTCACTTCCCACCCGCGTAATGTTCTAGCTCAGGCATTATGTGCCCGTTTTTAGGGTAAAATTTGGGAGTCCAGGAGGTGAGTTACTAATAGAATAAAAATTGTCCTAATCTTTATTATAATTATGTACCTACCTTATTGTCTCAAGAAATTGATAGATTTATTGAATTTAATAAAACGCTTTAGAAAAAAATACATTTAATTTCCTTTTTGCTTAGTACGCTTTTTATAATATTGTCTCTTAGAATTTGAACTCAGTAACAAAAATTTAAATTTAGATAAATGATGAAATCTTATGTCTAGGTATTTTTCATAGATACTAACATACTATTTAATAGGACTATTTGGTTATGTACACACAGGCTGCTCTGATGTTTTATACTTTCTTTTTTCAAGTCGGTTACTTTATATTAAATTAATTATTAATATTCTACAATGAATAAAAGCCCTCAAGAGGTAATTTAAAAGAAGGGTAAATCAAAACTCTTATACTGGCAACACTAACAAGATGGATGCCTCATTATCTATGACAATTGAAAACATAGAAATTTATTCAAAGTTGATACCTAAATACGATACTTACACGTGAAATGTGATCCCATCCTGTTTCTTTTATAGACCCGCTGCATTTTATAGGTAGGAACGACATAAGACGGCATAATTTAATTAAATTGGTACAGCGTCGTACGTCCCGACGGTCACAGAGTGACTGATCGGTCGCGCGTCAAACTACTCCATTTTGGAGTAGTTTTAGTAGCCTCAGTTTTAGGCGCGCTCACGGTTTCTGGTTCTTTCTGTATTCTGAGATATAAGGTTACCGGTCATTTCCAAGGCTAAGAATTCTAATAAAAAAAAATACACGTCAATTAACACTAATGCAATAAACGGTTAATTTTAAAAAGTTCGGTTAGAGCGTCTTAATAAGTCGTTTTTTTGACGATATTGTTATTAAACCTTTTCTTTTTGTTAGTTTCGTCTATACTTCCTCTGACCATAGTTGTCGGAGACATTGTTAGACCAAACATATTGCTTACGCAGCTTACTTGTTATTGGAATGTTCGGTAAATGATTTGCCTTTTTATTTTTAATTACTATAATAAAATATAATATTAAACCTATAGTATACATACATAGGTGTAGGAGGAGACTGACTGAAGATCGTGCTGTGGTTTATTGGACAGAAAGCAGTGGGAAGATACAGGATAGCGATGATGTTCTTGTAATTTTTCTTATAGCCCTGTATAAACTCTTATATGGGTGTAATGAAGCTGTTACTTGAATCGCGAAGTCTTATGAACACTTATAATTGGCTGTCACAAGAAGTCTGGATCTAGATGGGATGATGAATGTCCCGAGGGGTAATAGAGGAAAATTTAATTTAACGCCCGGAATGTATGAAAGCACATTAATTTTAATTTAGAAGACATTTTTCTGGAGTGGTTTCAAATCTGCTTCTTTTGAAAAAAAAACGCTAATTGTTATGATCCTTAAAAAACAACAATGATCCGAATAATCAACCTCTTCTGTTTGTGTCGATATATAGGTAATAAAGTAATATGGAGGTGTTATTATGCACTCGCAGATGCGAAGATTATAAAAATATCCTGGCCATGAATGATGAGAGATGAAAAAGCTATCCATCGCTGTTGGACATGGGTTATCCATATTCCAAGTACTATCAGTATCTCATCACTCCCATATCTTAAGAAAGGAATAACACCACAATTTCTTGTTCTGTCGTTGAATACCTAAATGTAAGAGCATTCCGATGCGGAGATCAAGATCTCAAACCCGAGGCTGCATTCCATGGCAAAAACACAAGTTTTATCTCCCAAGTCACATGCTCGCTGCCATCTCAAATACATTTTAAATCATACAATATCTTGACAGGCACCTAAAGCCCCATTACCAGCAACTTGTTTCAAAAGGGCTTTTGTTTTTTTAAGTCCCGAAGGAAAAAGTCGGCGCCCGCGCCCGTCCGTGGCGCCTTTCTCGGAGGGAAAGGGACGGAGGGATTCTCCTCCCGAGCGAGTCAGAAAGAGCGCGAACAATAGCATAGCGCGTCACACACACCAGCCCAAATGAATCCAATCCAGTTTGGATGTCGAATGCCGGTTCGTCGGTTGTGTCGCTCTATGATCACAATTTCGTTAGTGATGTAAACAAAAAACTGATATTATTTTGTGTTTGCAAACACATTTCTGACTGAGAGTGTGGCGAAGAATGTGTTGGTAGTGACCGTGTCGTGTTTCGTAAGGATTTTATCGTGATTCGGGAGTGAAAAGGTAAGAATAACCAAGAATGCAGTGTATTGGATCTCGCGTCCCTCTTGCAGGAATGCGTGCACCTCGCACGGCGCGGCGCAGGCGCACCTTGCGACTATCGAATTTACTGTTCCCCCAATTATGGGTAACTACATACATTTTAATTCGTTATCTTTTCTTGTTATTATCAAAACCGTTAACCCTTACACTCTTGATTTAGGACAACTTGTTTCGTATGTTTTGAATGATACTTTAAAAACGATATCATAATAAAACCTAGCTAAAAGAGTTGGAAAAAGCTTAATTTTAAAAGCTTGAAGACTTGAATGGGGTAAAATTTTGAACGGAAATTGTGAAGAACGCTCAATTATAAAGCAATTTACAGATTTTAATATTTTAGAAAAAACACATGGAAAGTAATGTTTTCAGCTTATATATTTTTGGCCCTCATAAAAGTTCGTGCCGCTCGATTTATCGTATATTTTATTGTGCTTCTTCGTATTTTGATGTTATCCTTAGAAAGTTTTATTAGGATTAGGATTTATCCTACTTTATTTGAAATTGATTTCTGTTAAAACAATCTGAATTAGGTATTTTATTTAATTTATCTATCTGTAAATCCCCCAGATGTTCCTCCGATTTAAATTTTAAATGTTTTCGATTCGGATACAAATAGTTTGGTACCTATGAAGACTTATTTGTATTAATAACTAACATACAAATTATGTGCTAAGTAATAAAAGGATATAGCTGCCTATTGACAATTAGAATCCTTCAAACAAAATCTGCATTCCTCGATTTGATTCACTTCCACACTGTTTAGCTACTAGGTACCTGTCTATCCTATGTAGAATGTATTGTGTATCTATCCTTCAGTATCAGTGATGTCATTCATTAACGGTACTCATTTGTTTATCCTATTCCTGATTATGTATTCATCATTTTGTCGTTGATAACCATTTTCGGCACGAGCCGTGTACTTATGTCCGCATTGCAGCATGTCTGTGGAATACTTAGCAGCTGTATGATTAGTAACTATTATGTCTATGAAATATAGATAGGGATTTACATGACTATGCTGCTGATAATAATGATGAAGAATCCAGGTTTAAACGTTTTAATATAGCAATCAATACAGCATTGGCATAGCAATCAAGGTGTTGGATTGGCCGCGTCGGTCTGTAGTTGTACTGGTTGATTTTGACAAACGAAGATTTGGAAGGTAATTATAAAGTTTTTAAGAATTTAAACTCACTATTTGTAATCTTATGTGTTTATTTGTATTAGTATCTACCATCTACGAGTGTCTGTTAGGTCCGTAACAGCGCTCATACCCTATGTTAAATTCGTTGAAAACAAAAAAAATAATAAAGGTTTTACGTGTGGGAACGTGAAGAATGTCCACGCTTTTAGTTTAAAAAGAATCAGATTTGAATCTCAAGTAGGCAACTAACGACTGTTTATGTTTACGATGACATACATTATTACTTGCGTATTCTGTAGACTGAATTAATTTATTGATAAGACAATGTGTACGTGATTGTCGACATGACTACAAGAGAATAAATCTGAATACAAAACAGCTCGGTGAAATATCACCGACGGAAATTTAAACTCTACGTTTATCGTCGAATATCAAGTAACAAATAGCAAAGACGATATTAGTATTCAAATAATAGGATAAAAATGTGCACACTACTGTACCTACTACATAATCCGTACTTAGTAGCAGGTCTCTAAATATGCATAAGTACATATATTTAGACATAAATATTCCTTGCTTCCAACTGGGTGAAATCGGAGAGCACTTGAAAGCAGCACAAAACGACAAACCTCGTAATAATGCACAGAACATAATCCGATACGCTATGCGAAGATGCCATCTATGTCATGGCTTAAAGACGGTATTATGAGCAGAAATTGCATTTTGTGGTCCCCAATCCGCAGGATGCAAAGGGGAGGGGTCTTATAAAACTTAAGCCCTTAAACTATAGCTTCAATATGGGCGATCTAGATGTCTATCTGAAGATATGACCGGTTCATTTCTGCATTTGATACTTGAGCTTCGCATAGCGAAACAAACGGTTCATTCAAATAAACTGGTTCTGTACTTATTGCATGAAACTTGAGAACTCTAATGCTTCTCCGGGCGTAGACTGCAGTCGGCACTTGTACGTTTAGTTAGATCTAAGTCTCTTAGAGGTAACTCTACTTAGGTAGGAAGTTCTGTACAATATATCTTCATATCTACGTATTATGTAATTATGTTCGATGGTAAAGTGCTGGACTATCATACTTATAGATTTGTTAATTAAGAGTACCTATTTCCGAAAATATACTAAGATATTTTACGGATCTAACTTTGGGACTTCTTCTTCGTATAAGCTGAGCTATAATAGGCTGAGCTCTGGTGTCAAGAGTTTTTAAGCCGCCGAAGGCCTCTTACTGGGAATAACAACGGCTTGTACTAAGACTAACAGCTGGGACCTACAATTTAACGTGTCATCCGAGCCACGGTAGTACACAGATGAAACTCCACTTTTTTGCGATATTGTTGTGTATGGTCAACATAACCTCGATGATCGCGTCAAGTCACCTGAGTCAGCCTATAGAAGCGCTACTTAGGGTAACAATGCTAAACACTACCTAACGATAAAAAGATACGACACAAAAAGCCCGAAAAATATTAAAGCTACAGTAGAATGCTAAGCCGAATATAAAAACACAGGTAGAGTAAACGAGTAAGTTTGCAGACTGGAGACCTCACAAGGATCCAAATGGCTGGTAATGACGGATTAGACAACTCGGTATACAACAATGTGCAAGCCGATACAATAATGTCTGCATCGATAGCATATCTACATATCGACACTCTAGTTTGAAAAGCTACTAACTCCTCTGCGGGTTTTTTACGGGAGAGGCTCGAAACTTCATTGTAATTTTTATTTTACGCAATAAAGAAAAACCTAAATCCCGAGAAAAACTATGCTTTATTTGTATTATTATACTAAAAATAAAGTTATATTACTTCTTATTTATCTACATAAAATACAAGGACGTTTTGAGACTCCCGTAAAAAATCTGCAGAGGAGTTAGTAGGTTTGCAAATTAGGGTATCGATATTTTACATTATCGATCTTCATCTATCTTTGACCATTTTGACTTACAAAGCGCTTGCTCTAGTACAAAACTAGAGATGATCTCAAATAGCCATGCCGTCATCTTCTTAATAGATAATAATCGACAGTAAATATGCTATGCGATCTGTGTGGGTCGGTTTTATTCGATAATGCGATTATTAACTCGATCAAATATGCCGATTGGATCACTGATCGTAAATATCGATATACGTTCTAGGCATGCCGACTTTATGCAAGTAAAGCTCAATTACGGAGTGGTATATTCAGGTAATTTTGTAAAAGGCGCTTACGAGTTGCGTGCTTAAGGCGAAAATAAGGACAAAATTTTGATTTTACAGTTTTTTCGCTTAAAATCGTATGCGAAAAAATATATAATAGCTTAAAGACCGTCTAAAAAACCACTCTAAGAATATTTGTAGTTATTTTGGTAATAATCAGACTTATCAATATGAAAAAATAATTGGCCAAGTGTGAGTTGGGCTCGCGCATGAAGGGTGCCGTACCATTGTTCTATGGGAGCCCCCTTAAAATATTTGTTTTATTAAAATTTTATAATTTAATTTGATAGCGAATAATTATATATTTATACAAATAAAATAGAAATATATTTATACATTTTGTGAAATTATACATTTTTAAGTGTCTGCACTAGCATCTACCGTTATTGATATATAGCAATAAATACGAAAAAAAAAATAGTATAGGTATATATCTTAATATTTTATTTTCAGTATTTGTTGTTATAGCGGTACGGGAAATACATAACTTGTGAAAGTTTCAGCTTTCTAGCTATAATGGTTTCTGAGATACAGCCTGGAGACAGACAGAGCGAAATCTTAGTAATAGGGTCCCGTTTTTACCTTTTAGGTACGGAAACCTAAAAACTGCTTCAATTAACTTAATTTTAGATTTTTTTAACGAAATTTATTTCTAATTCATAAGTCTGTTTTGTACTAAAATAAGTAAAAATATTCTTAGAGTAGTTCTTTAGACGACCTTTAGGCTATTTTTTCGATAGGTATTCTGTTTACGATTTATAGCGCAGAAACTGCAAAATTTAGATCTTCGCTACTTCACGGCTCATAACATGACATGTTATGTGTTCTCGGTAAAGCAGGCGGGTAATTAAAAACGTTTTTATCATCTTTATTTTCTTGAGGTATAGGTAATTTTAACGCAATGCAGTGCCACAGTGGGTTGGCTATCTACTATGTATCTTATCTATCTTATTATTATTATTTTCAATTCAAATATTCCGTTTCATTATAACACCTCGTCTCTAAGTTCTTTCTATGTGTGCATTCTAGGAATTGGTTGCCTGGAAGAGATCGCTTTTAGCGATAAGGTCGCCAGTTAAGGCACTAGTTTTAAATACCTTTTTTTTTGTTTTCTGTAACTATTTTTAGTATGTGTTTAAATAAAGTGTTAATCTATCTATCTATGTAGAGTATGTTTCAAACTCTATTTGTTATTTGTTTACGCTCAAATCGCTGAACCAATTTCAATTAAATTTGGTATAGCGATAGTTTAGACCCTGGACTAACACGTAGGCTTCTTTTTATACGGGATTAACGCGGGTAGTACTGCGAAGCACAGCCAGTAGTGTTATATTATTGACAGTATCTTCTCCTATGCGGAAGAGGTAACCATCAACAATAGGACAGCTTCATGTTTTGAAAATACATGCCTGCTCTGCAGTATACAAATAGATATAAGGCATAGATATGTAGTAGGCACCCATAGAATTCTGAACACTGAATGCTCCACTACAATAATAACAGGACGTTGCAGCTACATTATTCTTGGTAGGTTCGTATAATACTGAAATGTGTACCTACTCGTACTATACACCGTGTTTCACATCGGTGTGATAATACTTATACTACGCATACCTAGACATATTTAGGATTCAGTTTCAGGTTTTATTATTCTAAGTATCATAGATTTCAAGTAATCGCAAGTTGAACTTCAACGAAAACTTTAAGAGTTTCAACCCTACAGTACTCTGTAGGGTTGAAACTCTTTGAACAAAGACCTTGACCTACATAGAATAACTAACTAACTAATGTCTGGAAGTACCACAATATTACTATTATTTAAATTGTTATGTAAACAGATCGGTAAGTACTTCTTCTTCCTTACACAGACAGACATATACCTACATCCTGAGAAACTTTTGGAAACAGTAAATAAAGAGAAATTATGTGGCACTAATATGTTATAATACTAACTGTTCGCAGTCGCAGTGGTAGTTAGCAGTTATTTCAAGGATTAAAAGTAGTCTATGTGATAGCCCAGGGTTTAAACTACCCAAACCAAATTCCATTGAAATCGGTTCAGCCGTTTGAGCTTTAAGAAGCAACAAACATACATAATTACACATTTACACACAAACTTTTGTCTTTATTCTTTTTCTTCGCATAAGTTAAGCTCTGGTGGCTAAGTTCTGGTGTCGATAGTTTTCAAGCCGCTCGAAGGCCTTCGACTTGGCATGACGACTGCTTATACTAAGACTAACAGCCAGCACCTACAATTCAACGCGTCATCCGACCCACGATAGCACCCAGATGCATATACCACTTTTTAAACGATAGTCTTGTGCAAGGTCACCCATCCAAAGACTGTCCGCGTCGACTGTTGATTAACCTCGATGAACACGTCAGAACACCTAAATTATCCAAGCTGGAGGCGCTACCCCATAATTTTAATAATATAAATGATATGTAACGAAAAATAAACGAACTAAAGCTTTTCATTAATTAACTAATTTAATTGTCTTCAATATTTGCTAATTATTACTATTATTTTATTTTCTGACATTTAATATTTGTATCGGAAGACAAAAATTTGTGTTTGTTTGTCTGTGATTTTGATTCTGAAATATTTTTATTATAGTTTTTATTGTATGGACCTTGTCTGAAATAAATGATAATTTAATTTAAAGCGTCGGTATGGATTAATTCTCTATATTACATTGATGAGGCAACGATAGGCATTTTTCAGAGAAAAGCCCTTCAATCCCATAGTGAAGGGCTTTTCTATACTCTGCATCCTTGAGGCACGTGTCTGGGGCACGGGTTGCGGAACAATAGATCAGATTACAACAGATAGCTGTAGTAGCTTAGTTTACTTCCTTCCGGCATTCTGCAGGGTGGGTGGTCTGGGCCCGCTATTGTTCCTAAGGATGCATGAGACCCGCTCAGCCTATAGAGGTATCTAGATCGAGAGTGCTAAGTACCTGCATAGGTTTGAATGCGTGTGTTTGGTTGGACATAATGCTAGTACGAAGTACAAGTTATTATTCTATAATGCTAGTATAGATTGTGCCATTTATAGCTATAGGTGTGTAGGCAGTGTACACGATTTTAAGGAGGATAGCATTTATAGCTATAGGTGTGTAGGCAGTGTACACGATTTTAAGGAGGATAGCATTTATAGCTATAGGTGTGTAGGCAGTGTACACGATTTTAAGGAGGATAGCATTTATAGCTATAGGTGTGTAGGCAGTGTACACGATTTTAAGGAGGATAGCATTTATAGCTATAGGTGTGTAAGCAGTGTACACGATTTTAAGGAGGATAGCATAAGCATAAGCAGCCCACTATACGTTCCCACTGCTGGGACTCGGGTTTTCTCTCACGAGGAGAGAGATATAGACCATAATCCACCACGCTGGCCAGGTGCGGGTTGGCGGATGACACACGTCTTCAGATATTATGGTCCTCCAACGTGCAGGTTTCCTCACGACGTTTTCCTTCACCGTAAAGCGAGTGCAAAACCACACATAACTTGAAAAACATTTCATTTGTGTAGCACTGGGATCGAACCAAGGGCCATCTGATTATAAAGCAGAAGTTATTACCACCAAGCCACACTCGCTTTTTTTTGTCAAGGAGGATAGAATGACAATAACTAACTACCTAACGAACTAACTCGATTCAGTAAAGAAAACGTTTGAAAGTTTCTTATCCGTACTCATTAGGATAATCGATACGAGTTATATATCGTTGTAATTGCTAATACTTTCGATGTAGTATTCATATAAAAATCTTATCTTATATATAAAATTTCCATGTCACAATGTTAGTTACCGTACTCCTCTGAAACGCCTTGACCGATTTTTACCAAATTTTATATGCGTATTCAGTAGATCTGAGAATTGGCTACTATCAGTTTTCCATACCCCTAAGTGATAGGGCAAAACAACGTTTGCCGGGTCAGCTAGTATTAAATAGGAAAACACACATAGAGTTCGTGAGCACAGAAGCAAGTTCTAAAACTCCATTGCTTTTTATTAAAGAGAGCAATTTCAATATGCTACGAGTATGCAATTACTTTTGCGAAGAAAAAATGTTTAAAGTTTGAATAGTGAAAAGATCAGCATCGGAATATTTCACATAATGATTGATCAAGCTATTTTGAATAATTACGAGTAACATAGGCACTAAGTCACAATCCGTAAAAAAAACATGTTATCAACCTAAATGTTTAAGTGATAGAATAAAACGGGCGCACATTTTCTTAGGTGTAACAAACTTAAAAAGCTTAGTAAAGTTACTTAATTCTAAGTTACAAAGCTAAGTTTTTTTTCACTTTTCCCATTATTCTAAGTATGTGCTTAAGAGTACAACTAAATACGTTGTAAAGACGCAAACCTACTTTAATTCCTAAGAAAACTGCAGTTGTTATAGTTTAATTTCGCTAGTGCACGGACTGGTATTAGTTGCATCTAAAATGTAACTAATAGACATTTGGTTCATGCATTTTGTAAGAAACCTAAGCTAAATAAGATAATAGGCCTCTGAGTAGTGGATGGTGGACCAATGACCCAAAAACTGCATATATATTGGTATTTTATTATATTAATTACAACTATAATACGCCTTATAGAAAATATATATTCAAGTTTCACCCCGTTATATGAACCGCTACATTTATTATTTTATATATATATGGTACAAAGAAAAAAAAGGGAAATAAATCTGGTATAATACCGGATTAATGTAGCCTATGTGTTAATGCAGAGTCTTAACTATCTCCAGACCAAGATTCATGCAAGACGGATCAGCCGTTTGAATGAGAAGGAATAATAACCACATTTTTTTTGTATTTGCACACTTAAAATACTTACTTTGTCTTTCATCCTTATAATTCAATATTATCAGAATTTTTGAGATCACTTGTGTTTGTTATTTTTATTTTTTACGTGTGTCGAAAGTTTTCAGGCAGTCTCTGACATGTCTTTACGACTATTGTACTGATACAAATGGCCATCTTAGCAATTTTTTACAAGAACCAGTATCAATACACAATGTTTATATGTAAGTAGTTATAGTCCTGAAGTCGGTGAAAGTTTCTTAATTTACCGCCATGATGCCACCCCATTTCCATTTGTGGACTTAGTTGAAACTTGCTTATGGCAATCACGAGACATACCTTCCATCCTTATAAGGCTTACGGTTGGCGCTTACTTTCTTAATTGACGTGATTAAGATTTTTTTTTCACAATTTCAAGAGAAATAGCATGGGCATCCATACTTATTTCTCTAAAGTTTCTGAAAGGTCTAAAAATAGTACTTTTGTTTTTGACCTGGCAGACTGGCAACCCTTATTCTAAATTAGATTAATTTCTAAAGTATTATTAAACTTGTGTATGGCAATCAAATGACATACCTACCATCCTCATGAGACAAACGGTTGAAGCTTACTTTCATCACTGATTTGATTAAGAAACTTTGTTCACATATTTAAGAGAAATAAGTACGAATGGCCAAAAGTTTCTGAAAGCTCTAAAAATAGTACTTTTGTTTTGGATCAGGCAGATTGGCAACCCTTATTCTATATTAGATTAATTTATTAATTACTATTAAACTGTAACATACCTACCATCCTTATGAGACAAACGGTTGACGCTTACTTTCTTTTAAGTAACGCGATTAAGAAACTTTTTTCGCATATTTAAGAGAAAGTAGGAATGGCCAAAAGTTTCTGAAAGCTCTAAAAATTGTACCTTGTTTTTTGTGCTTGCAGCTTTGTAGCCTTTATTTTATATAAAACTAATTTCTTAAGTACTATATATATACTATACTTTATGTGAGTAGCTTATCCGAAAAGCTAGCAAAAATATTATAGCAATGGAATAATGTTCTTAGATGAGCGAGCGAAGTAGAAAGTTACGCTACATTACCTTCACTTGAGCATTTGGTGAAAAGCATCTCCCAAAAAGTGGTTGCATATTTCTTAAAAATTTACACCTAATGGCATGGCAATTTTTTTGCATAGCTATTTGCGTAAGAATACTTATATCGTAGAGTATGCAAATGTTTTATATTTAACTATCACAGAGTTATAAAGTTACTCGTATCGATTAAGGGCTGTGAAACCTCTGAATTTATGTATTATTTGTCTATTTTCAGCAAGCAAAATTACGACACTATATTATTATAGACAAAAATATAATAAGTCAATGATACACAAGTATATAATTTGTTTATGATATTATTAAACAAAATAATGTACTCGCATATTTTTTTAAAGCCCATTCTTTTTTCCTTAACACAAAGTCACCGCTCTGGTCGTTTGATGGTTTTATTTCATGTTATTTAATTGCGAAGCCGAGAGCAATTTTGCGTAGTTTACGAGTATGCAGCCAAACATAGCGAAGCAAGTTTTTGTTTCCAATTTATAAAGATCATATTATTATATCTATCAGACACCAAAAAAACATTTCAACTTGCCATTTAACAATTTGAAATTTGAAATCTTTTGCTTTTTTGCTCCTTCCAACACACGTATCCCCGGGACGTTGTCCAACTAACAATTTTCACATTACAAACAAGTAATAATGTAAAAATGGCCGACCCTATTACAGTGCCGGCCATCTTGAATTTGAAATTTTACTTAGTGTTTGTATTGTACCATTCAAACTCTTTTATTTAATACCTATAGTAAGGGAGTTGTGAAAAAATATGTAATTAGCCATTTGTCGCCATAATTTTCAGCAAACATATACATATGTTGTTAGCTATACCTTTCAAACTAAATCAGTTCGTTCGGGAGCTACGATACTCCAAAGAGAAACACACTGCTTCTTAAAATATAGTAATAACTCTTGGGTGATATTTACCAAAAATGAATCCCTCAAAATGCTCTCTTATTAATTTATAGCTTATTGTCGATGAAAGGTCAAGTAAATCGATGACGACCAAAAGGCCAACAATATCCACTGATTCTTGATTTGTTAGAACTACCGAAGCAGGTAAATTAATATTTACTGAACTTCAAACGTAAACTCATTTTGTTGAACACTTAAAGATGTTCACAGCTAATATTTTTATTTTAAAGTCCAGGTAATAATCCTGGATTGTAAAAACACTTTAGAAGGCCTAATTATTGATTTTTGTTTTTAAATAAGTCTACCTGACATACTTTTTTATTGCCAGACATTTTTGACTATGCTAACTATAGCTCCGTACGCCAGTTCCTAATGACATTAGTAAGTCAATGTCCCAAATCAATATGGCCTAAAGCGTGTTTGTTTTGAAACTGGATCGCAGCTTGTCATCGATCTATGGAGGGGAGACCACACACGATAGTTCCGCCTTGCACTTACCGATCTCGAGTGAACTTGCGCAAGTCGTTCGGCTGAATAGGGAACACGTGCTAAGCGTTATGAGGTAAAAAAGTCAATTGTCAACGTTAGCTGCTTTATTGTTATGCATGGGTCGTATGTTAAGATAATAGTTGTTCAGTAAATCATACCCCAAAAACTTTTATAGACAGCTGGTTTGAGAGAAGACCACACGTAAAGGAAGCTTGAGCTCCATGGCGGGAATCGAACTCACTCACTCACTCATGACGTGTCATCGATTTGAAACCCTGTTCGTACATAAAACACTTATGTATACCTGATGCTACACTTAGCAGCGAGATATTTTAACAAAGCACGTAACAGATAAATGAGTAGCTGAAAATTGATTAAGCCATTAGCCACCGAGAGAATATTCAATGGAACGTTACGTAATTCGACTACCGTATGCTCTACTACAAACTGTGGTAGATGTAGTATTCCCATACTGTAGAAAGAAAATCTACAACGTGTTTCAAAAGGTGATGACTATTTTGACGGTGATGGAAAGTAGCCGTAAGCACGTATACCTTTAAATATTAATTTGCTTTCAGCACAATCATGTGCATTTTTGCTATATGGTTTATTTTACGGCCAGCTCCTAGATATATTTTCCTATCGCTGTTTGAGATAATGTGCAGTGGATGCTGTTGTGGAAGTTTGTCTCAAAATAAGCACTTGGTACATTTCACCGGCATTTATTGTACATAAATATTCACTAAAATCATATATTAAATAATATAATGAGTGATAGGTTTATACAATTTTGGATAATTTAAATAACACACATTCATTGTAATGTGACAAAATTCAGAGAAGAAACAAAAAAAAATAACAATTACTAGAACCTAATACTTGACGAATAAAACTTGAAAGATATCCAAGAAGTAATAGCTGGGTGTCTTTAGATGTTTAAGATTGTTTTACGTCGATAACTTATCGTGTTCTAAGAGTAGCAAAATGTATCCCTAATTCAATTCCACGTTGTATTCGACAGACGTTGTACAGTAGAGGTTCGGTGAAGCATTACATCCAGCGGATCCGGTTCCGAGAGCAGCCGGTGCCGCGCGGGAACTCGAATGTTTACCTCATTAAACCCAACTCTACCTGACTATCAGTGTTGCCATAATGCTTGCCCACAGACACATACTTTAATAAATTCACATTTTCTGCTTCCACGCATGCCATTGGATGTAATTTAACGTCAATTTTCGTTAATTTCAGTACCGTTTTTGCATAATTGACATTTTTGAGATAAGTGCCGCACACGCTCAGCGCGTGTTTTTAATTCCAGATGCATAAACGATGAGGTGTTATAAGTTTGACGTGTCTGGTTGTGCCGTAGTTAGGTCACGAACGGATGAACCGATTTTGTTTTAGTTTTATTGTTCGAAAGGTGTGCTAGTCGAGATTGTTCTTAGGTTAGGTGGGAATAGATTCAAGGTGGCGGCAGCCTCAAATCGGTCGATGACATTTTTTTTCATAGCTGCCTTTGGGTATCAAATAAAAAGGCTTGATAATTAGAACATATACAATGTGTTTTTTTTTTAATACAAGGTTGCCGCCCCCATGAAATGGACGAGTTCATGATGGATGTTACACATGTTCAAAAAAGGTCCGTTAAATCACTTCACACTGGCCGCACGGAAAGTATAAACAATTGGCTGCAATTAAAAGCAAAGCGATGAATTTGAATGGAGTTTTTATTGTCCCACACGACGTGCGGTATGCGGGCTCCACCATTAACAACAGGTTCCAGAGAAAGGGCGAGTCTATTCATTCTGTTTTTATTGAGAGCACGGTCTGCCTTGAATCCATCGATAAAAGAAAAAGCTAGCAGCTTTAAAACTTATCTATCAGTCTTTGCAAGCATTGGAGAAGCTACAAACCCTATTTTTAGGTGACTTTACTTAGCTGCATCTCGAAATGCAATGTATTCTTTTCCTGCGATAGATTCAAGATTTATTTACAAGTACTCGTGAACATTGAGACATCGTATGCACAAATCACACACATATAATGTGCAAACATCCAGGCTTATAATCTGTAAGTCTTTTAATCGGAGATTTAATCTGTTTTTTTTATATTTCGTTTTAACGTATGTACGTATATGTAACGTTGTAATTATTTTCAGTTTTATGTACTTGTAGGTTGATATTAACTTATGACTGGATTGTTGGAAATTTATGTCGCCGCGGGATGTCATCCCATGTGCACTCGGTAATGATGTAATATTGTCAGAACGCAGATACTTGTCAGGTAAAGTAGCCAGGTCTGCATTCACACCTGTTGGTCATTCAGCTAAACGGCTACCACGCCGCAACATTTTCACACCTTTAGGCTTAGCGTGTGTTCGGTAAACCAAGCTTTAACGCTTCCGGGTGCATTCGACGGTATTATTATCTGAAAAGGACGTATATTTCAAGAACACCAGCGGTGGCCATTGCCAGTTGATAAGTCTTATTGAGTCAGAGAAAATTAAGACTGATGGAACCTAATTCTCAGATTTAGAAATATTAGAAAATATTTTTTTAAAGATACTTAATTTATTATTTACGGCATTCACCCTTCGTCATATCAATCACGTATCTAAGTTTATTTAAAGTAACATGTTTTGTGTACCATATCCATGCGAGACGTTTTAACACTACCTTTCAACGGGTCTTCAATCACTCGTCAGCCAAACCTCTTGTCACACTTACTATTAACATCCGGTAGCCTTCAGGAAATCTTTATTGTTACGCCAAAAGGATACTGGCAGCTTAATTATCCATCTAACTTCCTCATTTGATATCTGTCACTTTCAAATAGAAGACCAGCTAGTAGTCCGTGGATAATAATTTAATCAGCTTGCTTATTAAGGCCCTGTGTTAGACAATCCGCATCCTTGTCAATACCTTATGGAAGTACATACCTTCTTAACCGTCGGAAGTTGGTATCCATCAGGTCTATTGCGAAAGAATTGTAAGGAGGCTTCGTCTGTCACTTTCAAATAGAAGACCAACTAGTAGTCCGTGGACAATAATTTAATCAGCTTGCTCATTAAGGTTCTGTGTTAGACATTTTGCATCCTTGTCAATAACTTATGGATGTACATACCTTCTTAACCATCGGAAGTTGGTATCCATCAGGTCCTTTGCGAAAGAATTGTAAGGAGGCTTCGACGCGTATTGCTACGTAAACGGTGTCCTCGACCGACCCTGAATAGAATCCTTAATGTGTCATGTGTCACATCAGTTAACTGTCCGACTTGTCAAACCGATGACATTTGTATGATAATCGATGTGTGCTATGATTGTAATTAGGCATGGCGCCGATGTTTTTTTATTTTGGTCCGGCGACTGTACATGCAAAACCTGCTCATTAGTATCACAGACATATATCACGACGAATATTAAATAAGTGTTGGCAAAATAATAACTAATTGCTCGTAAAATTCATGATAGTAAAATCTTGTATCTTTATGCATAAATATGACCACCATTGAGTAATTACTAGAAGATTATCTCAACTTGAAACCTTAGTAGATCAAGATATAATTATTTATAGATAATATAAATAGTTCTTAGTGTAATCTTATGATGCGTACTTGAACCCCCCGGCCTTAGCAGATCGGATGGGAAGAGACCGGATGGTTTGACTTTGGTGCCCTGGAAGAACGGCAAGTGCCTGATTTGGGACGCCACTTGTGTCAGCACTGTAGCCGCCAGCCACCTCAGTCGCACCGTTCACTCTTCATCTGCCGCGGCGGAGGACGCTGCCTGTCGGAAAAGGGTCAAGTACGCTTCCTTGGAGCTGCTTTACGATTTCGTACCGTTAGCAGTGGAGACTCTGGGTAGTTGGAGCAGTGAGGCGAAAAAATTTATCCAGGAGATAGGTCTAAGGATAAATAAAATCACCGGTGACTCCCGCTCCGGGTCGTTCTTGGTGCAGAGGTTGGCCATAGCTATTCAGCGCGGTAATGCTGCAAGCGTGATGGGCACCTTTGCACCGGGGGCGACCAGGGGCGGGTTATTTGATTAGTATTAGTTTTAGTTTTTAGGGTGTGACGTAATTTTATATAATTTTATTGAATAAATCTTATGATTACACTAAGAACTATTTATATTATCTATATTATTTTATTTGAGACTACATTAATTGACTTTGTTTCTTAGAAATGGAGCGCCTCTTAATTATTTACGTTATTCCGTACTAAGCCGCTTTTCAGAAGCTTAGTAAAGCCTTCCTTTAGAGGAAACATAGTTAAAATACCTTGGTCACGGCCGTACAACGCAGGTCATTGATTTAGAATTGCGCGAGCCATGGGTGTAGGCTTTGCGTTACAAGTTCAAAGGCAATGAGTCATTCTAATGTTACAAGTAAATTGTAGGTTTGTGCTTAATTTAATTGAAGCTTTTTGTTACAAAGTTTTTGTTTCTTTTAAACGTTCTGGCTCGAATTGAGTCAGTACAAATTATACCGAAAAGTTTCTTCCGTGATATTTCATACTTAGGTAAGAATCTACATGTCTGATTTTTATATCAAAGTTATTATAGTCTGTGTTATCTATATGGCCAAGTGTTTTTGTGTCCATATTCTTTAAATCAGTCATTAAAGAACACATTTAAAGTTAGCATCTTCTCGCTAACACCTAAATGGTAATGGGAGGAAGTCTACTTTCGAAAGGTTTCCCTTATTGGATCGACTTATACCTAGGGAAAAAATATAAGTATAGGTAAGCTACAGTGACTAAATAAAGAACTAGCAACATCAGATCAGTAGATCAAGTTCAAGGCAGGTGGAAGCCAGGGGACAGTTAGTAAAAACTCGCCGGCAGCTTTTTAATGTCGTTGAACGCACAGGAAATACCAGTCCCGATGATTTATTGAATGGCGCGAGATGAGAACCGCAGTTTGGATTAAACGTGAATTGCGTGCGAGTTTAATGGTTATTTTAAACTTTTGAAAGTTATTTAATAGGTATTAACAATCTATATTCGATTAATATCAGCATCACGTTTCGATAGATTTTGATATTACGAGTATTTGGCAGACGTTTTTACTACATGTTAAAGATAAGAAAGAATATGAATACTGGCTGTGCCCTACGGTGATACCCGCGTTAATCCGTATTAATGTAGCCAATGTTTTAATTCAGGGTCTAAGCTATCTCTATACCAAATCTTACTCCAATTGAATCAGCCTTTGTTATATTTAAAAGGTAAGACACAAACACACACAATTTACGCCTAAACATTAGCGGCAATCTCGCTAATATTTTGGCGTCAGTCGAAAATAATTGTTAAGGGATGGTCAGCAAAGCTTTGGTATGAAGTATTTTCCCTAAAATTACGTTATGTGAACTAGTTTGAAAGCCTTTGGAATATATTTTTATATTTGTATCTTTTACTTGTGTCACAAATAAAGAATTTTTGTATTTGTATTTGAAAAATGTTCCCCGTGGACGGGGTTGCTACGAGTGTTTAGGTATTAGGCAAAATATACATAAAACTATACAAACGTGGCTATCAAATTATTACAATTTAATAAATTACTGGACAAAATGCATAAAGGGAAAAAAAAAATTCAAAATGAATTTCGCCTACATGCATTTTCCACGCTAAAGGCAAATTCTTAGTATAAAAAATAGAATAAAAAAACGCAGGCGAGCTATTTGCATTCGTGTGTAAGAACGTTTTAATTAAGAATGTTGCCAACTGGTGCCATGAAAACACCTAACTTTTTCGTAAAACCTACATTTTGCATTTT
Source organism: Mellilla xanthometata (assembly GCA_035578125.1). Classification (NCBI taxonomy): domain Eukaryota; kingdom Metazoa; phylum Arthropoda; class Insecta; order Lepidoptera; family Geometridae; genus Mellilla; species Mellilla xanthometata. The sequence goes on from JAPUBQ010000010.1 coordinate 10,927,561, forward strand.
AATTCTCCGTCTTGGCAGCAAACAGATATTTGTAAACTAACACTTAGTAAGTAAGTTATTAATACCGCATAACGGTTAGGGCACGTTATTTTAATTCTAAAGCACGTTCTGCTTCAGATTTCCAAAACTAATAAAGCAACAAACTTGGTAAATAACAAATTTTATTGTTGCTGCCGACGTGGTTTCTGTTTAGTTCTGGGAAAATCTGTACTTAGAATGTAAATACCTACTGTCGAAGCTGGAGTAGGAACTGAGAAGGCCATGTTTTGATGCCGGTCAAAATAAGTACATATGTTACTATTCCAGGGTATCGTGACACAGGGTACTTATTTATAAATCATGATTTCCTTTCTCTATGGTCTGGACATAGAGTATGAAATAGACTACTCTTCTTTCTACGAACTGTATTAGAATCTACGAGACATTTCGAATTCAGTCCCAATCAGACAGAGGTTGTAAACCTTCGAATGATTGCTTCAATATTTATGCATCATTAATCTCACGCGCGTAATTTACCGTATTTTCGAGGTCTGTTAGCTATTCGGGAGTTTATCGGCATATAAATTTATTGTTCTGCGTTTGAACTCAGCACCGAAAGAAATTCTTTCTCGTGCGCGTTTTGTCGAACAAAAATGTTTATGATCTGTGAACAGAGTTAATGAACGTATTTATTTGAGACATTTTTACGATAATCGCCGCAGTTATCAGCGGGAGAGACTTGAATAGCATGGTTGTTTTTAATATAAAGTGAGCATAAACATTTTCGGTGTCTTTCTTTAGAATGCCGTACTTTACTGCAACCAACGGTTCGAGCATTTCATTAAATTCCTTAGATTTTTGTGATCTGTTTACAAGCATAGGTCACAGATTTGGTGACTGTATACTATATATATATTTTATTAAAAAGTCTATATTAAAAGCTTTATATGACGCTTTTTCGCCCTTGTTTTGAACGACGTTATAATTTTATCAATCAAAAACCATTTTGTACTTGATCTATGCCCAAATGATAAAGCGAGTAGAACGTGTAAATAGTTGCACTATTCAACAGTACTATTCAGCATTTGTTCTCACAATAAGTACAGCTTTTATGACGTCTTGACAATAAACTGTGTTCTTGTTCCAGTGTGCACCAAAATGGCGGTAATCCTGCACTTCCAACTGATTCTCTCAGCGTTAGCTTCTCTACTATACGCTGCTGGTAAGTTTACTTTTATTCTAATTTTGAACTCGAAGAATATCGATTAGCTGTAGCTTGAATCACCCTCAAAAGATATTCTCTATTATAAAGATATTTTCAGGAAGGAGGAGAAATTTTATTACAATAGAAATACTCGTACGCGTATAAAAAACACAAAGCTTTATCTACATACGAAAGCCCTTATCTACTAGCTCGTAACAAGAGCTTAGTTTCGATCAGACGGTGTTTCCAGACACAGTGCAGTATAGCCTGCGGCAGTTTAGCATACACTTTGCTTACTAAACCGATTGGAATTTTAAAATAGGCACCGGTTGTATAAATCACATAAATTTACATGCTCGCTTCAGCCGTGAGAGCCTAGCTCCGTCCTTCGTCTTGCGACATCCATTTCCAAGTAAGATGCGAGATAATTACCAACCGTCTCATAAAACCTGATTACGTCTAATCATTGAAATTAATTGTCGGTACACAACCGTACCGTTTATAATTCCGAACAAATTGGGACCTGTCCCTTTCGTAGGGAGCGGTCGATTTCTATCAGCTTTAACGAACGAAGGATTGCTGTAGTTCGTTCACCATGCCCGGATCAGTGCCGCTCGTTTTGGAGCCGGGATCAAATTAAACGGCAATGGATGCAGTGTAAAGTGGCGCGGTCGGCATTTTTTACTCTATTTTGGAATTGTAACAGGCGTGACGGGTAAGCTCCCGGATACCGCAGGTAACACACCCACACTGACGCATCGAGCTTTTAGTGTTGGCAAATAGAAAAACTTTGGGATACGGCAAATGGTTCCGCAGGTTACTTGTTTGGCAGTTTCTAATTGAGTAAAGTTTGTCAGTTTGGAAGTTACATATCTATACTATTTACCTGTGTGAACATTATTTATTTACATTAAAAGTGGAAAGTATACGTATTATTATTTAAATTATATTCAGAAAGAATCTTTGGCCAATAACAATTAAATTCTATCTGCACAACTAAACGCTGGTACTTTAAAAATAAATTTATAAACATAAGTACGCAATAAAATATTTGAAGCTAATCAATTCTGTAATATTCAAAGTTTTTATATTTGTGCGTAAAATTCGAATCGAGCGCGGGCATAAAGAAGCAACGAACTTGATTAAAAGTTTCACAACTTATTAAACTTTCAGACCATCGAAATAGTATTATTAAGGCCCGAGGCAAATGATTTAACAAGGGCGGAGTAATCGAAGTGAAAACTTACTAACTAGGTATAATAAACAACAATGGACTTTCCAAGCGAAGTATTTTTTCACTCAGTAAAATATTGAAAACCAACACGCGAGGAGACAGCGGGGGCGAAAGTTTTATAAACCACTGATAAAGTTCTAACACATTTTTTCAGTTTGTGCGCGGAGATTCGAAGTCGATAACAAGTTTCCATTGTTATGTGCAGCGAACCCTAAAATGCAGCGTTTGTTTGTGTGCGTGCGTGTACTCACACAAACTTAACGCTAACTCGTCATTATGTTGTCAGAGTGTTTGTGTTATGTCATTAGTAACTGCCTCCTCCTACTCAGAGATTTGAGTTTTTTTCTACATCTGTCAAGCTTTGTCGGATTACAATCGCTGGGATATCTTTTCAGCGATTTTTTCTTTTTCTTTGAACTTTATACGCGTACTGTGATTAATTTGTCCAGGTTGATTTACTTCTATAGTTTTTATAGGCCTTTTTAGTTGTAATATCTAGTAAGAATTTGATTTCAAAACATTAAATACCTATTAGAAAATGGAAAAAAATATATTTAAAAAATATAATTTCGCGTGACAAAGTTTCATATAGCTTGTAGATCGCCGAATTATACAACTCAACAGGTGTAAATGTTATAATAGGAATTCTGTGACATTTGCACCATCAAATTTATTATTTTGCAGCCAAAGTTTTTTGTGATACTCAATTCATATCTACATTAATCGGTGTCGACGTACATATATTAGCATATTCTTATTAGTATTGAGGCAGTGTGAGAGCAAAACAGCATATGTTTTTTGAAAAATTCTGCATCATATAATTAAGGAATACGAATTTTTCACTTTAATTATCGTTAATTCAGTGTAAGGAATCGCCACAGTTTCAAATCACGATAACATAAAATTTGCTTGACAGTTTTATGTGAAGAAAAGTTGTCGTATTCAAATTTAAAAATGTTGTGCTTCTAAAAGTAATTCAGAAATTGAAACAATTTTTTTTTAGATAATGATATTTGTATTATCTAGAATCGATAGGGCTTAAAATTTAAATATTGCCAATTGTAGTTTTAATATGTATTTATTTCGTGAAATATCTACTGCCGCTCGACAGGCGCATCGCTCAAATATGTATGGCGCGGCTAAACTCTGAAAAACAGCGCTTGACAATTATCAATTTCGAAATTAAAAGCTGTAATGATTCTCGATAATATATTTTCTACAAAAAAGTAACATTCTTAAGACATTCAGAAGCAGAACATTTTAAAACGATTATTTTTCAATAATCAAAAACTATCGAGCGATTTTTACGAAATCGTGAAAGAACTTAAACGATTAAAACATAGACCTATCATTTATGCGTAATTTTATAGGATTTACCAAAATATTCTATTTGTCTCCCATAGCGCCGTTGTTGGTAAGGATCCTCATCCTTACTCCATATTTTTCAGTTGAAAAATTCTCAACGAGCGGCAGCTGGCACCAACGTTTGTTCGAGAGAAAGCTGACAACTGGCTGCATTTCTCCGAATGAAATTTCAAAGCAATCTGGGTTCTAGGGCGTGGGTCATGGAAGTTCATGGATGGACATAAGCTTAATTGTGCACACCTTAGAATCAACATCCTGTTTTTTACACAGAGATTCTTTACTGATGAAAGGAATTTTTCTATTTACCTATTAGCTTTACAGTCTGAGTAAAAGCAGTGTAATGGCAGGTGAACAAAGGCGTTAACGGACTGGAGGCCAATGTCAGGCAGGTGAAGTGTCGGTTGGTCCTAGCTCGTTGGGTCTATGACATAAGGAACATTGTGGACAGGACATGGATTAGGGAAGTACAATGTCGAGACGAATACGGTACATGAAAGGAGGCCTATGCTCAGCGGTAGGCGATTAATAGTTTTTTTGACATTTCTGTCTATCCGTGGTACTCGTAATTTAAACAAGTTTTTTGTACAACAACATACATAACGAAGTGTCGTCTAATAGTTATAAAATAACAATACGAATGTGCTACGTAATTTTTTTATTTTTATTTTATTGAATAAGGCAATTGTCAATAGCGAATACAATAATTCACGTACTTATTTTCTAAATTTGATGTGGTTTTATAGTTAATTGATTTACTTGTTAAGACAAACACAACATGCCCAAATTAATATAAATCTTGGAAAATTAATTAATAATAGTTATATAAAAAATATAGTAAATTATGGCAAACAAAAGATACATAAATTAAAAAGTATAACGAGTAATATATATAAAAAAAAACTAAATTACTAAAACCTAAGCCCAGCATTTAAATTATTTTTGAATTTAGATTCAGAGTCCATGAATATATCAAAATTACATGTATCACTGTGATATTTATTGACTAGGTTAATAATTCTAGACACTGGTGAGTTGGCCCCTTACACAGTTCTACGAAGGATAGGTGCAAAAGGAGTTAATAATGTAGGCTTACGAGGAGTCACCCTTTACGGACCCATGTACTTCATGTACGTGGAGACTGCATCCATTCTAGATATCATTTTTAAATCTATGGTCTAACCAGAGATAGCGACAGTTTGCGCCGGCCGTACAGTAACTTTGTGAAACTAAGCTACAAACAAGGGAGATCATGACTTAACTTTGTAATCCGCGTTCAAGTCTAGACGACACCTGTATCAAATCTACCGCTTCTTTTTTTTACTCATTACATGGCTGTAATGAGTTTCTGTTCAAAATTTGGTCAAATTCTGTAAGCTTTAGAAACACCTTTCAAAACAACTCCGCTGCAGTTTTGATAAGTTACTCGTTATATCGAAAAAATAATCATTTTGCTAAATTGATGATTGAAAGATTAATTTTCAAAGTTTTATTGCATAAATTAATTAAAATATGTACGAGTTTATACAACGTAACTAGTCTAGATAACTAGACCTACTGCTATGTTTTATATAACAGCGTTTTTTACAAACTTACATCGAGGTACTCTAGGTTTAAAACTGGTTCTAATTAACTTATATATGTTAAAAAAGCCACTAGTATTCATATACATATATGTACTGTTGTAATGATATTATATTAGATACTAGAATTAGAATTGAAAATTGACATTGATACATATCATATACTTTGGTAATGATATCATATTATTTGACTTGTAACTTTGGTGTTATCAATAAATGATTTGTATTTGTATTCAACATGCATCAAATGTAATTACGTACTACAACAATGCTTACGCGTACGTTTATACTATCTACTAAATTTAAATAGAAGTAACATTCTGACATGACCAATTTATTTCTCTACATTAAGCCGCTTCACTTCTCTTTCTTTACTGGAACATGACAAAGGAATTCTAAGACAAATAAAAGTGGAAGAACTCCATAACCTTTCGGTCATTGCCTGTCGGCTGAAATCACATAAAATTGTTGCCGACAACATGAGCAAAACAAAACGCAACATCTCAATTAACTCGCGCATTCCAATATGAGCTTTCACATAACATAATAAAGCCCTCAATTGACTGCACAAGATTTTCTACACTCTTTTGAGTTCGAAGAGGGATGCGTCATACAAGATCGAAATGTGTGGGTAACAAGGTATCAAGGACATCAGGATTTGTTCTTTTATTGTGTCGGTCTGGCTTTTGGTATGCAAATAAAAAGTGGTTTAATTGCGGCGACTTATCGGACTGGCCACGGTTAGTTGTCGATCTACTTTAGATATTGTACGATTAATTGGCTGCTCAAAAAACGTACGAAGGAACTCCGGTCGTCTTATATTTGACATTCTATCGAATGAAAAGGGTCTGATTGGGTGGAATTCTGTATGGGCTTGGGCAAATATCAATCTAGCTGTTCGTTTCCCATTTATATAATGTCTTTGTTAATCAAGAACTGCGCACCCTAACCCGAAATGAGTTTCTAAATGTAATTTATCTTGCTTAAACTTGAATCCGTACGCGAATATTTTAATAAAGGATTATTTTATCTAGATGCCACTCGTGCTTGAGCCAGCGTTCTGTTCAGTATTATCAGAAGTGGAGCAATAAAACCGAAATTATATTCTTGTAAAGATTATACGCGTAGACACGTGAAGTTGATACTCACAAGATTACCCATTTCATCATTTATTACAAATATGGTTACAACTTTGCCTTGCTAAAGTGTCAGGTATCATATATTTCTCACCAATATGACTAAATATTTCTAGAAAAGCTCTTATTTCTAGCGATATTTTGAACGAGACAAGTAAAGTAGGTTAAATGATTTATTTATAGTTCTTCCTCGAACCAATAGAGCGTAGCTGCTGCGGTCGCTTTGTCGTTAAATCCGTCTTAGCTGCAAGTAAAATTTTTACATCATTTTCCGACCTATGCCAAAGCTTAGTGACCTCATAGGTATCTCGGCAACTAATTAATGAATTACCTATCTTCATATTCACAAAACTTCACTACACGACACTTCGCTTGTATGGCCAAAGGAATAGAATTCTTATACTTTGGAGTACTTAAATGGAATAAAATACGTATACGTAATGTGTGTTTCCGTTTTTTGTGGGATGAACAAAGAAAACATGATTTCTATGCTTATCTCATTTTCGTATCAGATCACAGCGGAAATATTTATATCATATTTTCATCGATCTATAGTATTTTTTTGCAAAATAACGCTGGTAACTCCAGACTAGGCATATTGTTATTTCACCTTAGGCAAGATGCCTAACTGTACTGTGTAAAAATAACACAGACTAGATTAGATTGACTGAAAACATGTACAGTTAATAAGGATTAATTCGTATTTTAGACTAGTCTTAAAACCTTAACCCAAAAACCTTTTCTCCTTGCAGAGCTGGACATGAAGTTCCTGAAATACCCAGAGTCAGTGACAGCACCGGTTGGAGACAAGGTGACTTTCGAATGCGAGGTCAACGTCCCCGCGGAGTGGCTGACCTGGAGGTGGAAGCCTGGAGACGAGGCCGGCAGCAAGTGGACGGACGTGGAGAAGAACGCCGAGAGGGATATCCATTCCACTGCCACTCATACACGATTAGTGGTGCATATTAGTGAAAACACAGAAGCTGCTGTTTTCCAGGTAGATTTCACTGCAAGCTTATTTATATACTTTTCTCGTTCTTACTTTATGACGGCCAGTTCGGCGGATGGTAATATTTTTCGTGCGTATCTCGTACATATACATACGTATGGATTTTGTTTCATTGTTTATATTTCATTATTAATATTTCATTTCCCTTTAATGTTTCATTTTATAACTTATCAATCGTGTGTATAGCATACATAGCACCAGACGGACCCTGGTTCGATCTCGGCCCTACACCAATGACTTGTTTTTCATGTTATGAGTGAATTTGCACTCGCTTTACGGTGAAAGAAAACATCGTTAGGAAACCGACATGTTTGAGGACCACAATATCCGAAAATATGTTTCATCCACTAACTCGCACTTGGCCAGTGTGATCCTCGTGAGTGAAGGCTCTGAATCCCAGCAGTAGGAACGTATAGTGGGCTGCTTATGCTTATGAAACGGGTAGAGAGATTACATCAATTGAATCAAATGCCTTCTAGAACCACGGATGGCTGAGAAATGTTGTCGAGTGTGCATCATAAGTTTGTCTACCAAAATGTTTGTCTGTTTCTTTCCAGTGTGTTGTATCCTTCAGCTCAATCATCCTAGTCTCTGTGCCCGCTAAACTGAGCATAGCTCGGATAGACACCAGCAACAATACGCCAGAGAAGCGTGTCATCACAGCACCAGTCTCCAACACCGTCGTGCTGCATTGCAAGGAACCTGTCTCCGAACCACCAGCTGTCCTCACGTGGTGGAAGGAGACTAATAAGGTATTAGTTTTTTTTATAAAAGTGTTAAAATAAGAATTAGATACCTACTGAGTCCACCAATCGTACTTTTTACTAATCTCACTGATATAATAAATGCGAAAGTTTGTGTGTAAGTGTGTATGTTTGTTACTTCTTCACGCTCAACAAGCTGAACCGATTTTAATGAAAATAGGCTTGAAGATATGTTAGAACTTGGATTAACACATAAGCTTCTTTTGATCCCGAAAACAATATTGTGGTTCTCGCGGGATAGTACGCAAATAACTTCAAAATTTATGTTACTCCTTCACGCTCCAACATTGGACCGGTTTTGATGAGGCTTACCTACTATGAAGATAGGTTAAACCTTGGATTAACATTACGCTACTTTTTATCCCGGGTTAACTTCTTTTTGTCCTGGATTAACACCAAGGGACGTAGCTAGTATAAGGATAAATAAAAAAATATTTGTAAATATAGTGCACGAAATATTTTAACGTTAATAATCTATATACTATACCTATGTTAGCCTGAGGTACGTTGGAGAAGCCTCGTGCTCCGCCGTAGGTCTCCAAGGAGCCTGTTTTGCAGAGCAGCAATTTACCCCCCGCTCCATTTGGTAGGATTGCAGTTGTACACACTTATTAACTAAACTATACTTCTTACTATTAATCTTAACGAAAATTTGAATGACTTTAAGAATAAATTTACATAAACATAAACAACATATGCATAAACAACATCGCAGGCCGGAAAGTCATGAAGACGACTATGGTCAGCAGTGGGCCAAAAATAAACTTGTAACTTATTTTTTTTATTAATCACGGGTTTCCACATTTTATGTAGCCTCTTTAGATAAGAATTCGAAAATTTATCACGACTACCACCGAAATATTCGTATAATTTAGAATCTGTCCTTAATAGAAGGGAAACCAGAAAATTATTTGCAAAAGGTCAAGCTAAACTTTGCAACACGTGTTTTATCAAACTTCTGAAAACTCCACGTACACAAAAGTTATAAAACCTGTTTACAAAACTGTACTGAACTACTCTTGGGTTTGTGTTTTTTCACGTGTTTTGCAGAACGTCAAAGATTTTATTTTTATTTTTCAAAGCTTACACTAACGAAATACTTGAAATCATAACTTGTTTTTCATCTATCACATCTACTAGTCAAATGACCAACGGTTAGTGACCATGAGAGTCAGTCACTCTGGCCATAACGTACCTAAGCATGCCCAATCTATTGGTCATTATTACCTCGTTGGCGTAATGGTTACCATGCCGGACTGCCAACCAGAGAGTCCCGGTTTCGATTCCCGGCACGGCCAACATCTTTGTGATTAACTTAATTTGTTGGCGGTCGTCCTGTGTGTTAAATATGTATCCATATAAAGTATTTATGTATTTACGAGTATAATTATGTAGTATATAAGTTGTGTTAGCAACCACAATACAAACTAGAAATGGTTCAGTATGGGGCTAACCATCCATGTGTGGAAAATGTGTCCTAACATATATATTTTTTTCCAGGGAGTTAAGAAGCAGATAGAGACGCCTCATGGAGTGCTGGTCATAAAGAATGCTACCAGTGAAGACAGTGGCACCTACGGCTGTAAGGCTGTTAATGATCTCAGTGCTCAAACTGTGGAGTTGCCTGAAAAGACTTACCTAAAGGTTCAGAAAGAAGGACGATCTGATGTCAGGTACTTAAGTCTTTATAGTTTTAATTGGCATTGCTATTGATGAACTTATATTATTTTCCTTGGACGAACTACTTTCTTTTAAGGCGATGAGAAGGGTAATTCTTGAATTTACCGTCTTTCCGTTATAAATCGGAAAAAAACCCTGATTCAGAAAAAAAATTTTGTTTTTTTAAAGCAACGCAAATAAGTATGAATATTCTTAGTGTGATTTTTTTGACGGTCTGTAAGCTATTTTTTCAATATTTTTTATCGGTTAATCATGAAGGTCAGCAATTATTACCCTGAATGACTTAAGAAAGTAACCTAAAAGGTAACAAATATTACTCTTTATTATTGACTTATAAGCTGGACTTATAAGTTTGCGAAAAAACTACAAATTTACAAGATTTTACTCACATTTCACTCATTGTCTTAAAGTTGTGCTGAACTAAATTTATTGGCTGCGGTCTGGGTGTTAAATATGTATCTATGTAAAATATGTATGTATATGTAGTATATCAGTTGTGTTAGCCACCATAATAAGAACTAGAAATGGTTCAGTATGGGGTTAATCAGCCGAGTGTGAAATGTGTCCTAATATATATAAAAAAAGTGATCTTCAGCTCATAAGAATTTAAAAGCCGTCCAAATATTATAATCATCACATGTTGTCATTTATACGTTGATTTCAAATCGTGTGAAACCAATCACCAGTATCTTCTTTACAGATTCCTAGAGACAGTAGATTATGTTGGTAAGATAGACAAGGACGGCGTGCTGACTGTCCCAGTGAAAGAGAACGATGTACTCCGGCTGTGGTGCGGCGCAGTCGGCACTCCGCAACCCAGGGTCACGTGGACTCGCGAGGGCAAGATGCCCATGAGACCGAGATATGACAATATGCTGCTCGTTTCACCCTTCACTGTCGAGGATGAGGTAAGTCATAACTGTCGCTACAGATATCAAGTATATGAAAGGACCATCACGCGGACCGCTTATTTGTACCTACCATTAAAAAAAAAAATTTGAAAAGTAAAATTGAAAAGCCTGACCTGTGAAAGCGGTAAATCGATTACATTATCTTTTATACACTTTATAACATTTTTTTTCACTCAAATACAAAAATCTTTTGCAGGTTCTATGAAAAGATTTTAAAGCTTATTTATTTTAACACTGTTCTTAAGACCAAATAAAATATTTTTGTTAAATCTGTAAAAAAGATTGAAACATACGAGTACAATAAGCATAAGCAGCCCACTAAACGTTCCCGCTGATAGGACTCGGGGCCTTCTCCCATAAGGAGAGATATAGGCCCTAATATAGGCCCTAATCCACCACGCTGGCCAAGTGCGGGTTGGCGGATGACACACGTTCTCGGATATTGTAGCCCTTAAACGTGTCGGTTTCTTCACAATGTTTTACTTCACCGTATGTATATAATTGATTAAGGAAGCATATAAATGATTAATTGATTAAGGCCATGCTCGTCATAAATTGACAATTGGCACATTTTATTATTTTTCAATATAATTTTTAACGTACTTTTTTTAATCCAGGGCATTTACTCATGCCAAGCCAACGGCATCCGTCGTTCGTGGAAGGTCATAGCCCTGCAGCCACCTCGATGGGAAGGCATCATGCGTAACCTCACGGCGTCAGAGGATGGCGACGTGCACCTGCCTTGCGGGACTCCTACTGGACAACCAACTCCTGAGGTCTACTGGTTGCTCAATGCTCAGCTGCTAAAGACTGGAAAAGGAGTTAGGGTTACAAGTACGTTTTCATGAAATCTGTTATCAATAGTACCTATTTAATAGTTTGTTTGACGACCTCGTTGGCGTAATGGTTACCATGCCGGACTGCCGATCAGATTTTTTTTTCTTTTCCTATTACGAACACTAAATTTAAGCAGTAACTGTATTTTAAATTAAGTATCCATAATGTTTATTACGCTATTATTGCAGCATGCAATGCAAATTATTGCAGGCATGTCCAATGGGAAGTATGCATCTCTAATATACAAGCTCCCATGCTTAGTTTAGAGATGCAGGCTCATTACTTAGCTTTTAATACAAAAAATATAATAATATAGATATAAGAAACATTTTTGCTACGAATTATAAAAATAGTAACTGTACAAATATATTATTTGAATTTAAATTTGAACCAGAAGGTTACGGGTTTGATTACCGGCGCGGCCAACATCTTTGTGCCTAACTAAATATTTTGGCTCTGGGTCTGGGTGTACAATATGTATCTAAATAAAATATCTATATGTTTGTATATGTAGTATATCAGTTGTGTTAGCTACCATAACACAAACTAGAAATGGTTCAGTATGAGGCTAACCAGCCGTGTGTGAAATGTGTCCTAATATTTATTTATTTAATTGTCACTTAGAAGCGCGTGTGACTCTGTCGAAAGAGTGTTAGATTGGTAAATAAATACCACGGTTCGATTCATCAATAAGTTGTGTGGAACTTTGCAAATAGCACTTGTGCCTTTGCCTCTTGCTTTGCAAAAGAATTAGTCCTGAAGTCTGGTTCTTGAACAAATGCTTCTCTACTATTTATTTTAGTATACAAGGATTTGAAACTGAACTCTTAAAATATCACAAAACCAAACCATACGTTTCTAAACAAAGTTTGATTGATATCTTGCTTAATTGCTATTTCAGATTTTTACACCAATTTTGGATTTTTGTGGGCTTTGTATTTGTATATTGTTAGGGCTTTATTTAGAAAGCTGGGGCGAGATTTTCTGAATGATAAATATGCGAGTCAGCTGTGCCAGTGAAGGATAACGAGATTTTGTTTGATATTTTTATTACTTTTAATATTATTCATAAAGCTAATTGGAAACTGATGGAATGATGGACAGAAGTCATTTGTAACGATTTTAGGAGCATTATCCACGTAGGTAAAATAAAAATATTTTATTTTTGCTGGTATTTATAATTAGACGGTTTTTTGCCCACTGATGTGCTTAGGCCTTTATTCGTATTCTATACTTTTGTTGTAAGCAATAAAATAAAATTACAATACACGATGAATAAATAAACTCTAGTAAATATACGATTAGTAAATTAACTCTAGTAGGTAAATATTGAATTCTGGTACAGATTAAACCGCCTGGCACTTAGTATGATAATATCTACATATGTCTAAAGCAGGCAAACCAAGATATTATCAACCTATAGCGACCGCAAACCTAAAGCCTAGAAACCTGGTCTGTCGTTGACAATAACATAAGTTTATGATTTAAGGTCGGAAATTATATCAATTCCCTTTATTATCTTTATGCAACATTGTTTACCATCAGGGGAATTGTGGTCAAGCGCTAAACTACATCTGATAGGCAAATAATTATTTATCAATTAACCTTTAAAATGTGGTAATAGCTGGTTAAAATTTTTGAGCACTAGAAATAGTGGAGTTTTCTAAAAACCGTTATAGAAAGAAAGACAGAGGGATAGAAGGAAGAAAATGAAATCGGGAAGAGAAGATCAATAAGATCATTTAAAGACCATACCGGAGAAGGTGAAAGTTATGTTCTATAGGGAGGTCAAAGATTTGGCCGAGGATCAAAGCAAATAGAAAACATCAGAGTCCCAATTCTTCAAGAGCCATTTTTTCAATACTGATTGGTTACCTTAAGAAAAAGAAGTGCGCGTGTGTGTTTGCGTAGAAGTTTACGCTTGTGATGTCTAAAAACGCAACAATATAGGGAAAATATAAATTGGCTTGCTTGAGCCATATTACGATCAATATGATATATATTGCCAGTTATTTAACTAAGGATAAACGCTTTATCTTTCTTTCTTTCTTTACGTTTTAGACACGGACGTGTACATCGATCACGTGGAGAAGCGCCACGCTGGCATAGTGCAGTGTTTCGCGTGCAACTCGCTGGGGTGCGCGTACGACGCCGCGCTGCTTACTGTCATGCCGCTACAGATCTCTGACCAGGTAAGAGGGCATACTGTCATACTGCTACAGATCTCTGACCAGGTAAGAGGGCATACTGTCATACTGCTACAGATCTCTGACCAGGTAAGAGGGCATACTGCCATACTGCTACAGATCTCTGACCAGGTAAGAGGGCATACTGTCATACTGCTACAGATCTCTGACCAGGTAAGAGGGCATACTGTCATACTGCTACAGATCTCTGACCAGGTAAGAGGGCATACTGTCATACTGCTACAGATCTCTGACCAGGTAAGAGGGCATACTGTCATACTGCTACAGATCTCTGACCAGGTAAGAGGGCATACTGTCATACTGCTACAGATCTCTGACCAGGTAAGAGGGCATACTGCCATACTGCTACAGATCTCTGACCAGGTAAGAGGGCATACTGTCATACTGCTACAGATCTCTGACCAGGTAAGAGGGCATACTGTCATACTGCTACAGATCTCTGACCAGGTAAGAGGGCATACTGTCATACTGCTACAGATCTCTGACCAGGTAAGAGGGCATACTGTCATACTGCTACAGATCTCTGACCAGGTAAGAGGGCATACTGCCATACTGCTACAGATCTCTGACCAGGTAAGAGGGCATACTGTCATACTGCTACAGATCTCTGACCAGGTAAGAGGGCATACTGTCATACTGCTACAGATCTCTCACCAGATGCTATACCGCTGCTGGTCTCTGACCAGGTGAGATGCATACCACTGCAGATCTTTGAACAGGTGAAATGCCATACTGTCATACAGTTGCAAAAGCGAGTGTGGCTTGGTGGTAATAAAGTCTGCTTTTCAATCAGACGGCCCCTGGTTCGATCCCGGCCCTACACCAATGACTTGTTTTTCAAGTAATGTATGGATTTGCACTCACTTTACGGTGAAGGAAAACATCGTGAGGAAACCGACATGTTTAAGGACCAGAATATCCGAAGACCTATGTCATCCGCCAACCCGCACCTGGCCAGCGTGGTGGATTATGGCCTATATCTCTCTCCTCGTGAGAGAAGGCCCCGAGTCCCAGCAGTGGGAACGTATAGTGGGCTGCTTATGCTATGCTATGTTATGCATACCGCTGCAGATCTCTGACCAGGTGAGATGCCATACTGTCATACCGTTGCAGATCTCTGACCAGATAAGTAGGCATACTGTCATATCGCTGCAGTTCTCTGAACAGGTGAGAAGGCATACTGTCATACTGCTACAGATCTCTGACCAGGTGATATGCTATACTATCATATCGCTTCAGACCTCTGAGTAGGTGAGAAGCGAGCATGGTGCACTGCTTGGCGCGCAAACTCGCTGTGTTAGTTTGATTTGACGTAAGCGGTCAGATAGATTTGATATTTGTTTTTTTTTAACAGTTGTTTCGGAGATAAACAGGTCATTTGAAGGCACTAACTTCCTCAGTAGGATTCCCTGAGTTTGAGGGAGTTAGTTTATCTTCTAGGGTGTCAGATGTGAGTGAGTGGGTAGGCAGTTTGTAGACCGCAAGAACATAAGGGTTTGTCCATTTTTGTTAAGGAACCTATTGCGCTGTATGAGTGTGTGTGTTTGTGTGTATGTTTGTGTGTGTGTGTGTGTGTGTGTGTGTGTATATGTGTCTATGTGTGTGCCAATGTGAGTAAGTTTGTGTGTGTGTGTTCAATGTATTTTATCTTGAGTGGGGTATGTGTTAAAGTTATGTTGAGAGAAAGTAGTTTATCTGTATAGATGAAACGATTAAAGTGATCATATTCATACCATAATAAAACTTGGGTTAATTTTGTTGGATTGTCATAAACAAATTAAATTGTATTTACCAGATGTATTTCTATTCTCAGGATTATTCAAACGAAGAAACAAGAACAAAAGAATATTCACCGCAGCCTCCAAAAAGACACAACAGAAAGCACTCAAGAAAGCAAAAACGTAAGTACTTATAAACGTAATACTTCAGTACCTACCGTTATATGAACCAACACATAACTATAGATTTAACAGGAGCAACGTCTTAGTAAACTACGACTAAAGTCTAGACCAGTAGTTCTAAAGTGGTTCCTATAGTGGACCCTCTGGGGTCCATGGGAGATGCGTTAAGGGACGTGCAATTAAATAGCGCACTGGCGACAACTTAATATTAAGATTGTGGACCCCCATCCACCGAAAGCCAAGTTTGGGAACCTCTGGTCTAGGCGTTCAATAATTCAGGTTCCGATAATAGAAACTTCAGTCGAAAACAACAAACAAGCAATCCATTAATTCAGTCTATATCAGTTTTGTTCTCATTCTATGTATTTGCTTTGTTACTTATAATGTATTGACTGCCTCTGGCCTAGTGGTCTGTGCCGCAGACTTCAAAGCGCTAGGTCCTTGGTTAAATTCCCGCGGCGGAACTTTCTTCAAAAAGGAGGAGGTTACAATGATCGGCTTTACGTTTTACGTTGCTTTCTTTAAAAACAAATTTATGAATTTGTTATGTATTTTCACCCATATTGCGACGTGTATCTCTATGCATGTATTTTAGAAGAAACACTACAAATAATAATGTCATACATACATAAGTCTTGGTAGAAATCCCAAAAGCATACGACCCATCGAAGTCGCAGCGTGGTTTTTCTGGATTGCGAGGGAACTCTGCTGAATTCCCTATTCCCTCTTTAGCCGTCTAATAAACGCTGCCCCAGATTTGCCACAAACTTCGTTACTTTTGGACCCCATAGTCCAGACGCAAAGAGGTTGGCCCTCTACCACATCAAACGGTACGAACTCATACTCTGATTCCAAGACAGCGTAACTTTTGGTGTAACTTTGCTTTCGCGCCTTTGCTGGGAGGCTGGTCACACACGGCTGGCTTCCCATATAAGGTAAAGTATGCATAACAGTGTCTTGGCGTCTTAATCAATTTTCTCTCCTTTCCAGCCATACTGATTCCACCGTCTCGACCAAACGTGACGAGATTGACAGACGAGAGCGTGATGGTCTCCTGGTCGAAGGCACCCAATGGCGGCTTGCCGATACTCTTCTATAAGGTGAGTTAGTTAAAGATATAATTCATTTTATATATTAAAGACAATATGTCATCTCCAGACGGACATATTAGAAATTATTCTTTGTGGGGGGATTAAGGAACCGCTAAAATTGTTGCCAAAAGTAGTTTCTCAAAATGAGGAATAGGTTAGGTACTTATTGTGATAAACATAAGTACATATAGGTAATTAATTGAATGTGAAAATACAAGTAAATATTCATAAAGAGATGTAACTAACATAAAATTACAGTTTTGAGAACTTATTGAAGTCAGTCGATAATATTATCGTAAACATTTAGTTAGACATTATAGAAAACTAAGTAAATAACAGTTAAATACAAAATACAATCAAGTAACACTTAATAGGTTAAAGCGTTATATCTATATCGTTGAGTTAGCTACCAGTCTAGACATCAGAAGTAGGTCAAACTAATAAATAATGCCTAGGTACAAACAAAATTGATTAATAAACCGAGCGAGCAAAGCGAGCGACGCTTCTCTGAGATATGAAGTTGCGGTACGAAGAACGTTCCTAGAAATTGTATTCGAGAGTTTTATTGTTCGGAGAACCCAACTAGTTGTTTACTTGGAAACACAATCAAAACTGTTTTATCTTATTATGACTAAACCAAGCCAAGAGGCAAATACCAAAAATCCCTGGAATAAAGTTATTTGCCCAAAGGCGGTTCAATGATTATGTTATTCGCTTAATAGTTACCCAACCAATATAATAATGTATCTGTCAATACGTCTGTGTTTTTAGATTAAAGATTGGGAACATCTGGCCACATGCAAAAATTTACTTCATATAGCTATAAAAAATATAAACGGTTTAAATAGGGATGACATAACGGAAAAAAGTGGCATTTTCCTCTGGGCGCTACCGTGGGTCGGATGACACATTTTTATTGTAATTTCCGGCTGCTAGTCTTGAAAACTCTTGACACTAGAGCTTGGCCACTAGCTCATACGAAGAAGAAGAAGACTTTCTATATAAAATGTTGAAACGGTATTCATACGTGGAAGAGCAATTTGGTCCAATACCGTTCTAATTGGAGACACGGAAATCTCATGAAAATCGATATTAATGCCTAACGAACGAAAGGGGATATCTTATGCTCGACTATAATTGAACCTTTACAACTACGCCGGGATCTAACACGCTTCTTACACATGTCTATACTAACTTAAGTGTAGACATATATGTGTACAATATGGTAGCTAGAACAGGCTAATAGGTTGTTTATTTACAACTAGAGGTTGCCCGCGGCTCCGCCCGCGTGTAGGTCGCATTTCCGAAACCTGTACAAAAATTCTATTGTATCCCATTCCCGTGCCAATCTATACTATAAGACTCTTTGTCCTGACTCATTCATTCATTCATCTATAGACAACGCAGAGCCCAAACGGCTGGTCCTAGGGTTATGAAATTTGGAGGGTGTATTTGTTTTAGTATGTAGACGCGTACTAAGAACGGATTTTTGGAAATTCTACCCTTAAGGGGGCGAAAGGGGGTAAAACAGTTTGTATGAAACTTCTATGTTTTTGAACTTCTAGCAATGAAATTTGGAATATGTATAGTTTATGTAAAATTATAAATAATGGTTTCAAGTTTTTTTGCCAGGGGCGAAAAGCGATCTACACGCGGGCGGAGCCGCGGGTAGCCTCTAGTTTTATATAAACTTTCATCATTCGATTCCTGAGATCTAGTTTACCTCTGTTTTTAGCTTTGGTGATCATGTAACAGATTAGATAGTTTTCTCCAAACCATTATTTTAAATTTAAATATGTAATTAGAATACGTGAACCATACCACTAAGTGAACCACATACTTAAATTCTAATTCAGAAGTATTTAATTTCAAAAACACAAAACTTTCCCTTTAAACTTTAAACCCTAATGGCATACCTAAATGCACTCCTGGCAAATATTTTTACAAATTTAATTTAACCATCAAAGAAACTACAAACATAACAACTTTCAAGACTTTAACTTGATAAATAAAGAATTTTCCATACAAACTTTCACCCCCCATTACAAACCCTTAGTTCACCCCTGGCAAAAAAAAAACTTGATACCATTATTTTTAATTTTACTTAAACTATACATATTCCAAATTTCATTGCTAGAAGTTCAAAAACATAGAAGTTTCATACAAACTGTTTTACCCCCTTTCACCCCCTTAAGGGTAGAATTTCCAAAAATCTATTCTTAGTACACGTTTAAGTACTAAATTTATATACACACTCCAAATTTTACACCTCTAAGTTCAAAAACACAAAACTTTCATTTTTAACTTTCAACCCCAATGGCATGCCCCTTAATGCACCCCTGGCAAAAAAAAATTAATTTTAATTTAACCATTTAGTAATATACTACCATAACAACTTTCGAGACTTTAACTTGATAAATAAAGTTTTTTCCATACAAATTTTCACCCCCTATTACAAACCCTTAGTTCACCCCTGGCAAAAAAACTTGATACTATTATTTTTAATTTTACATAAACTATACCCATACCAAATTTCATTGCTGGAAGTTCAAAAACAAAGAAGTTTCATACAAACTGTTACCCCTTTTCACCCCCTTAGGGGTGGAATTTCCAAAAATCCGTTCTTAGTACGCGTCTACATACTAAAACAAATACACCCTCCAAATTTCACAACCCTAGGACCAGCCGTTTGGGCTCTGCGTTGTCTATAGATGAATGAATGGATGAATGAATAAGTCAGGACAAAGAGTCTTATAGTATAGATACAATACCTGCATTTATGTTACTTGCGGTGTACCGAGATTCAGAGCTTCGAATCGTGTCGTACTTATTGCGAATCACATACGTGTATACTATATAAGGCAAGGTGTCAAGTTCAATATGCCATATGCTCTTACTAGTAACATGCAATAGCGTAAGTCAATTGGTATGACTTGGTACATTGAAATGAAATATACTCGTAGGTGCTATATAATTTGTCTACAAACTATATATGTAATGTAAATAGCATATATCATTTGTCTGTATAATGACATAGACAAATTATAATTATGTTTATAATTTGTCAGTGCTCGTAGTTACATAAAAGTTTAGCTAAAATGCAAATAAAAATGTTAAGTGTTACTTGATTGTATTTTGTATTTAACTGTTATTTACTTAGTTTTCTATAATGTTTACGATAATTTTATCGACTGGCTTCAATAAGTTCTCAAAACTGTAATTTTATGTTAGTTACATCCCTTTATGAATGTTTATTTGTATTTTCAGCTAAACTTTTAGCTAAACTTCTATGTAACTACGCATGGCTTCAAATCTGATCATAAGCGGTCACGATTATTGGGATCGCTTTCTTATTTTGTTTTTCATTGAAGGCATTTCTTAATTATAAACGAAATATTATTTCAGGTACAATATAAAGAAGCGTCGAACACATCAAACGTGCAGTGGAACACCGCCATTCACGAGATTCCTCCACACATACATTCTCACGCTATCGACGGCCTCACTCCGGACAAGTATTACAGGTACAACGCTGTTCAAATGCTATGCGACTTGGGATGTGACGTCACCACTAGCGATTGGTACAATTTGAAAAATTACATTAATGCTGAAATATAAAATGTTTGGTATTAAATTGTAATCCTACTAATATTATAAATGCGAAAGTGTAAGTGTGTATGTTTGTTACTTTTCACGCTCTTACGGCTGGACCGATTTTGATCAAACTTACTATGAAGATAGGTTAGGTCTTAGATCAACACATAGTGTACTTTTTATCCCGGGTTAACTTCTTTTTGTCCCGGATTAACGCGGCAACACCGCGGGGCGTATCTTAATTAATATGTCAATGTCAAAAACTTTACGAATCTTTTATGAACGTTAATTTGTAATACAACATAGAGATGCGTGACTGCGAATAATCTGACCAGTCGAATTATCTACAACTACTAATATACACGTTCGACTTGAATATTAGTAATATACTAATGTTAATAATCGAATGATGACTACTAATTAGTTACTAATGGCGTTTTGACTCGATTGTTAGCGAATCTTGTCAATGTCACTTGTTAGTTTCAAATGAATGAATCGTTGCAGTGGAGTCGGCTCAAGTAATAACAGCTAATGTAGTATTCATTCAGACCGGTTAATTTTGTCTGGGTATCATGTTAGTTACTAATTTTCGGAGATCATTCTAATGAGTCGAATGATTTATAAAGTCGAATAATTCGACTGGAGTCATTCACAGTCGCGCATCGCTAATACAACATTAGTGAAGATAAAATAAATTACACGTTCACGAGGCCTGCCGTTCGCAGAACTACTACTATGCGTGCCAACTAAGAATAGGATCGCGCTTGCTTCAACTTCACACGATAACTGTCAAAAAAGTACTACTAGCAAAGAAAGCGTAAAAAAGAAATTTAATTATTAGGTACTTTTTGGTTCATAGATATAAATTTAATTATTGTTTAATTATTCTTTATTTTATTACTGGATAATTTTGGATTAATTAATTCTACAGGAAAGAAGTACCCAAGGGAAATTAACAACGCTTAAAAAAAGGACGTGATGAGACATTGGTTTTGGATAGTTTCGACTTAAGTGCTGTAAGCAGTATAATAAACTATTTTTATTTGGTACAAAAAGAAGTGACAACAATGCAAAAAGAAATTATATTTTTATAAATATGCTTTTACTTTCAAATCCTACTCATTTTTAATTAATTTGCCGTAAAATGTATAAGAAATAGCAAAACAGCGTACATTAAACATATAAACTGAATATAATTTGTTCATAAAAATTTATGCACACCATACACTTTGGTTATGAAGTTTGCGCGTATGATTGAGCAAGATGGCGGTTTTGACAGTCATATTCTTAGTTGGCACGCATAGTACATACTTTCATTCCGAAATACGTGTTTATAAGTATCATTTGTTGTCAGGTTCCGAGTAGCAGCAGTATACTCCAACCAAGACAACAAGCAAGGCAAGAGCAGTGCTAAGTTCTATCTACAACGCGGTGGGACGTTGCAGAAACCTCAGCCACCTGATCTTAAGAATGTGCTAGCTTCGTCTCCTAACAGCTTGCAGTTGGAGTGGACTGTGAGTATTCTTCTTTTCCTGTAACCTGGCCAAGGCCAAACCTAACCTAATCCAAACTGGCCAAAGGATTCTTGCGAAATCTTGAACCTACTTCACTTACTTACAGACGAGACTTAACAATTGAACGTGTCATCCGACTCACGGTGCACACCGTATTCCACATGGTCTTTGGCATCGTAGTTCCCGAACGAAAGAACCAATTTTGAAATACCCAGTTCTTTTTAGTTCCAAATAAAATCTGAGATGACATTATAATGGATGAGATGTTTTATCACAAAGAACTGCCTCTGCCTCTTCTGGGTAACACAGAAAAGTTTTGTAGAATATAAAAACTGTGATAGAATTAAAAACTGAAGATGGCCGCCACTACAAATTATGGTATTGTTTTTTTATTGTGAATTTATTATTATTTTTACAAATGATTTTGTTGATAGGGAGCATACTCTTGCAAGCGACTTGATAAGCGCACTGTAATAATCATACTTCTCGATGCAGTGGTCAACCGGTCCCGACAATGTGTCAGCCACGGGTTTCTACGTGTACTATCGCCAAGTGGATACAGCCGGAGAATACGAGAAGGTTCTAGCACAGTTCGGTGCAAGATCTCTTTCTCTCGACCATCTGCTACCTGACACAGCTTACGAAGTCAAGATGCAAGCTTACACGGCTCAGGCGCCTTCTGCTTTCAGCACTATAAAGGTGAGACTTAATAATTGTTTTTCATGTCTATGTTGGAATGGTATAGGTTTCATGTTTCTAGTGTTGTATATTGCTGGTGTTAATCTGGACGAGGTTTGATTTTGTAAAGTATTTTGACTTTAAATATTGTTTAGAGAGTTCAGAGACTTCTTAGTCTTTAGTGCATACATACATGTATAAAGGAAGCAATGCCTCAGAGATTGTAGAATAGAATATATCTTTATTTTTCAACCACAAATTAAAATATTTAATATTAACTTAACAACTTAAAATTAGAGTACAATGGCGGTCTTAGAATCCATTTCTACCAGAAAACCGGGAATGGATAAATTGAGAGATTGTTATCGAGATTGTCTATTATTATTCAGATCTTTTAAAAAACTATACATATTCATCCTACCAAAATATTACTTTTTGACATTTGATCGTACTACGCATTCCTATACGTCTTTATCCCACCAACATTTTTAGTTATTGATAATCTACTACACATTCTTACTCAACATCCTCAGGTGGCCAAAACCCTCCGTTCTCCAACCAGTACAGCCAGCACCACCGAAACTCCCCCGTCTGACGTGTCGGAGTCCAAACGTCCAGACCCACTGCTAACAGCAGGAGGCGCCATAGGGGCGGCAGCCTTATTGCTCATACTGGTTGTAACTCTACTGTTGTGCAGGAGAGCTAAACGAGTGCCGGCTGACAGTAAGTGGTTTGTGGCTTCTTCTAGAAGGTTCTATGTGGATCCATTTGAAATCTCTGCATGGCTTTCGGTTTGGGTGTTCAATATGTGTTAATACAAACTAAAAATAGTTTAATTGGGGTTTACCAGCCGTGTGTGAAATGTGTCTTAATACTATATTCTTTATTTTTATCTTTCTCTCGGTACATAACTAATTTCGATTTACATACATTTCATAAGCCTTCTTCTTTCTCTCGTATGAACTAAGTGGCTAGCCTCTGGCTTCGAAAGTTTTCAAGCCGCCCAATGGCCTTTGAATTGATTTTTTGATTGTTTGAAGTTGTAAATGAGATAAGTGTCGGTTACATCTATCTAAGTGGTAAACCATCCGAACTCAATCAGACACTTCTAAAACAAGTTTTCATTCTATTTCCAGAAGAAAAAGGTTCTGTACCCGAGACCGGCGGTGCTAACGGTTACATCCCAGCTAAAGTGCCCATCACTATAACTGCCAACCCCATGCACTCAGAGGTGAGATACCCAAGGTTTACCTCTTATAGATTTCGAGAAACATCCAGTTTTATCAGAAAACCATACTTTTATTACCTTGTTTCTCTCACAGAGCGGCGACGCCGGAGTAGAAATGGCTTTTTTACATAACAACAACACTGGGAACAACGACGATACCCTGCCACATTCAAGGAAAAATGGCCCCGCGAGACAATATGTGTAAACGCGACTATAGACTCTAAGTACATAGTCATAAGGTCCATATTGGACGACGTTAATGACTCAGCAATTTTTATGTGAATGAAGAATTATCATTGGGACGAATACCAACATTTCACCTATTTCGGCAAATATGGTTATATTGTTGCCAGGTATGAGTAAAATCTACTATTCGGGTTCGGGATTCTAGAGACTGAGAAAAGTTTGGATAATTTGTGATAAAAAAGAAATAGTGACAGACTTCGCCATATATTTAAATACTTAATGACAGTACAAAATGTATTTTATACAAAAACCTAGTAGGTATAGGTGAGATCAATACTGAGTAGAAATTTAAAAATTGTCACTAAATTATAAAGACTTAAATTTAAAACAATGCAATGTAGGAGTAATCCAGAATTGTAATTTAGAAATGACTTATTGGTAAATTTAATTTAATTCTGTGCTCATAATTTTTTGGATAGATCTATTTTAAGCTAAGTGTAATATTATGTAGGTAAGTATCGCAAATATTCTATTTATTTTAAAATAAGAATGATATGATTATAAAGACAGATCTGTTAGATCTAATTTAAATGTATAATTTCAATGCCATCTGAAGTTCTTTGCTAAAAAACGAGGCAACGTACTTAAAAAAATAGTGTAACTAGAGCTACTTTTAATTGTAAATAGAATAATTATGTGATAGATTAGATTTATTCTATACATATTTGAAATTACCTAATTTTATGTATTTTGACAGCATTTCTCTGTTAATTTTGTTATTTTTTTTTGTTTTGTTTTCTAAGGTTGTGAAGTGATGCAGGCATTTATAAAATAGATTTACTTATTTCATCATTTATTATTTTATCTCTGTGAGCTTGTAGAATCTCAAATATTTTATACAAACCGACTAGAAATCAGAATCGGATTAATGATTAAATAATGATTATACAAACAAACTTTTAATGCAGTGTAATTTAAAAATAATGTAGTATTAATAGCATAATGTAACTTAACCATAAGATTATGTGCAGCTTTTGTTTGTAACTTTGCAGCTTGTTACTCGCATTAAAGACTGAACAATATAATTTAGATAATATTCTACTCATTTTGTAAGAGAATTTTACATATTTATACGACTTTGTATATGACAATGGTGGCGATTCAGCGGCACACACGACTAAACTAAATTAAAAGAAGCTCCGTTTCTTTTCATCTTAGGTGGCCAGAAAGAGACGGCACGTTCTGAACCACAGACAAAACAACTAAAATCACGTCAAATATGGAATGTGCAGGCAGTTTTAGAGGTGATACAAGTGAGTGCGTTCTAAAGTCGCCTATATTTTCTACATTTGACGTGATTTTAGTTGTTTTGACTATGGTGGAGAACGCGCCGGCTCTTTCTGGTTACCTAAGATGAAAAGAGAAGGGGCTTCTTAAAATTTAGTTAATTCGTGTGTGCCGCTGAATCGCGATTAATGTACCTTAAATTGAAGCCTGCTTTTTAAATGCTATGAAATGTTTTCTCAGGCACCTATCAGTTATAAGTCAAGGTGTTTTGCAGCTAAAGTTTATCAATAGTGAAAAACATTTAACACATGCAGATTTTCATTGAAAACTGCCCATATGCTTACATTACTTTATAACGGCTTCAACTGTTAATAAGATCTCCAAGAGAATTCTGAAGATCCACACTTAACTGTTGGAACACTAAAGGGGCTATTACTATTAAAACATTCGTTTCCTCATTGCGTAAGCTTTAGCCAGCCCCAAGTGAGCTTAAAACAGAATAATGTGTTATTTATATTAAAAGCTAAGCTTTTAATAAGCTTCGTAATCGCACCATCCGGTCCGTAATATGAATCTAATAAAGTCTGTACAACCCTTGTGTACTCGGAACATGCAAGCAATTAAATATTTTAAATTATACGCTGTGTTTTATTAAGTACAGGTCTAAGGATTTGCTTTTATTAGGCGATAAAGATATTCTTGTTTATGTTATTTAGATCCGTTTTAGCAGCCATTTTCTCTGAAATTAGCTTTTGTGGATAAATTAATTTTTTAGGGTTCCGTACCGTAAGGGAAAAACTGGATCCTATCACTAATTATCCGCTGTCTGTGTCTGTCAGTCACTAGGCTGATAGCTAGCAAGCTGAAATAGGCACAATTTATGTATTTTCTGTGCCACGGAGACTAGTAGATGCTTACAATTTTCACAGAATATGTAAATGTTTATAATAAACATTACAAAATAAATTAGAGAATTAAAATAAAATAGAAAAAGATCCTCACATACAGACTTATATGATGTGTTTGCATATTTAGCCGCATTAATTCTGGATAAAAAGTAGCCTAGGTGTTAATACAGGGTCTAACCAATCCCCATACCACATTTCATAGAAATTAGTACAGCCGTTTGAGCGTGAAGAACTTTCGCCTTAATAATATTAGTTTAAAGTTATGGAGTAGGGACTCCGAAACTTAGGAATTCTCTGTTTTCTGAGAAATACCCTGGGGTTTTACAATAAGTAAACAAATAATTTCTAGATAAGCGTGCTACATAACGTAAACCAGTTTATCTTAAAGCAAGCTGTGGTCACACGCAAAGTTATAACTTATGAAAAAGTTAAAATAGATGACAAAATTAAATATTATCTTTAATTTATCTCACTCTCGACTTGTCGTTCGAAGAGTCAGCATCTCCTGATGATGCCTTGTGGTTAGGCGAAACACGTGTAGAATTAAGAATTTCCGAATTGTGATAGATAACGTTAATCTTAATTAAGCTTAGTTAATTAATCTTAGCAAATTTTTCCTTTACTTGTCTTTCGGATCACAGCGGAAGTACACTAAATATTTAATTTGGTCATCTATTTACAATGGATTTCCGCAAAGTAACGCCTGAGTCAATAAGTTATTTATGAAAAAGTTGTTTATATAAAAATTATATATGTTCTATTTAATTGCTATTTTTCTATTATCATACACACGATCTACTTACTACACTGCAAACTCAACTGAACAAAACACGTGTTTCCCGCGACCGTACGCAAAAATATTCATGAGACTTTTTTGCAACGTAAGTGTCAATTAACTTTTCAAACAAGGGCGATAACGGTTCCATTAGAAGAGTATTATTTTGGGGGCTATCTCGCGTCATGTTTTTTAAACCGCTGATTTATGTTAAACGTATTCATGGCAATTAGGTTGGCAGGCTAATTTCCATTAGCCCAGCTCTTGTTGTTTGGTATAATGGTATTTCTCGGCGCAGTGGAGAGATTGCAGTCGGCACACTTGACTCGACTTGTGCTAGTTGGCTGGTGTGACTTAGTTGTTCGCTTGGTAGGTATATCACGAGCACTTACACTACTCAAGGACGTTACAAGTACCTACAACCTGACCTGGGCAGTAACGTCACTAAAGTACATATAATATTTTATATACCAGTATTATAAGGAGGAAAAGTTTGATTTTTTGTTTGTTTGTTTGACTATAGTTTGATAGGCTCCGAAACAACTGGAGCGAATTGAAAAAATATTTCACCGTTGGAAATCTACATTATCCCGGAGTCCCAGGCTATATTTTGTTTCTCTTTGTAACTTAGATTATTTTATAGCCCGTGCGAAGCCGGGACGATCTGCTAGTGCTCCTATAAATTAAGCATTATCATAGATAAGGTATATATATATTTTTTGTCTATGGCATTATATTATTATCATTATGACAGAAATCACTTATATTTCAGCGTACCTATATTTTGTAACTAAGGAACAGGATTGTAGATAAGGCTAATTAATGCGTTATGTTTATTGATGTTTTTTAATTTATAATCTTGATCAACATTTGATATCGTGTCTCTATCGTGGATTTACCTGATCTATTAATTTACGTTAAGGTAATAATTTAATGTAACTTTTTAAGCTTTGTTTGGCTTAGTGCGTTAGTTAGGTCCTATTGACCTCATAAATTTTATCAGTTTTATACGGTTTGACTTAAAAAATTCATGAGAATCTGTCTATTCTCTGTATATAAAAAATCTATATGCTTTTTAGATGCAACCAATTAGTCTTATTACTCAGTAATAACTAAAGGAACTACAAATGGAGCAACATCGTAAGCTCCATTTAATTCTCGACAATTTAAGCCGGTACTTGATCTACTTATTCGATTTTCCCCCAGCGTTCCCGTTTCTCTCATTACTATAACTAATTGTATTCTTAACTTTTCGTTCCGGTTAATTAGTCGCGAACACAGCGCCTCCTAGCGGTCACTCCCATAATTAAAGTTAACCGAAAATTAACGCATTAATGATTTTAGAATCTTCTATACATATCAATATTAAGTAAGTAAGTAAGTATATGTGTGTAAAATATTGAAATAAAATTTTGTTGTGTGTTGTATTTAATTCATTTGAGACAAGGTTAACATTATGTATTTTTTGTTACTGTAATGGTAAACATAATTGTATTTAATTTCGGTAACTTTAGTACCTACGTCTAAAAATTCGTATAATTTTTCTGTGATCTAATCTATATACAAATGTTTTGTTTAACTAAAATGTAGATAATCGCGGAAAAATCACTGTTCAATATAATATAGTGTAAATCGTAGTAACAAAATGCTTAGAGAACCTGATATTTAGCCGCAGTTTTCCAAAAGCCATAAAATAATTTATTAGAAGTTTGTATTACATAGTAACACAGTATTAGTTTCATAGACGGGGCGATTCTATAAACCCAAATGACAAACATAGATTCCTGAGTTTAAAAGTAAAACTCAGAGCGTAGCGAGGGATTCAACGTTCGCAACCCGAAGCAACTCAGCTGTACTACTTTATCATAAAAAACAGTAAAAATATTCGTGGCTGAGGGCAACTTTTATCTATGAATGGATGTAATATTTGTATACCAATCTATGATTCGATCGTTACGGTATATATGTATACATATGTGTTTCACACTCATAATACTTTTTTCCCTAGGTCAAAATCGGACGAAGCAAATGCGCATCAATCAGAATGAAAAGTTGTTTCATTATTGGAATCATTCATTATGAGAAAAGCTTAGGTGCGTATGTACCAACGGTTAAGAATAGTATGAAAGTGATATGGGTGCTAATGCGTTCCAAAGTTGACGCGTAAATCGGTGAAAATTAATTATAGGTATAACGTTCCTATTGTCGTTTTTTGTACAATAAGTTTTAATGTAGCGCCTGTAGCTCGGCTAGCTAAAGTAAACGCGATCAGCGGCGTTAAGCGAATGCCGATGCGGACCTTTGGATGGGTGACCATGCACAATACTGTCGTTTAATAAGTGGCATTTTTGGAAGACAAGTTAAATTGTAGGTCCTGGCTGTTATCCGTAGTACTAACAGTCGTTAAGCCAAGTCAGAAGGCTTTCGGACAGCTTGAAAACTGTCGGCACCAGAGCTTGGCCTCAAAGCTCTTTCGAAGAAGAACTATACATTTAGTCAGTATCTTTGACGTGATTATGTAGAAGTATTTATTATTCAAATTACGTGAAATTAAAGTATTTAATTTAAACACATTCTTATTTTATTTGATGATTAAACTAGCAATCACACTCATTTCACTTTATCCAATATTCTTTATAAGTAGCAGTAAATATAATGACTTATTTAAGGAAATAAAATTAATTAGTGACTGGGTAGGTGTAGCCCCGTGGTAGCGCACGTAGCGCCACGAGGCGGCTACTCCGGTAATTAAACTGAGAACACCAATAAGGAAGAAATAATTAATTTTACTTAACAATTCATTGCTTTGTTAGTGACTTTCCTCGATTCCCTCCTATTGTTACTGTTCTTTCAAGCTTACTTACTAAAGCGGCCGATTGAGTGAGGAATAGTTTTATTATTGGATTTTTTTCTTTGTTGAAAGTTTATAGGCAAAATTAGTCGTAGTTAAATTGATGTATTCATAGTTTGACACATTTCACACACGGCTGTTAAGCCACATACTAAACCATTTCTAGTTTTTAATATAATTCTAGTTTCTATTATGGAACCATACATACATAGAATTATAACAAATATAAAATAAAAACACAAGGATTCAGAATTCAGCTACTCGTATAACAATCATATCATAAATTAAAATATAATTATACATACATACGAGTACATTACCCGGCAATAGATATTGCATAGGAAAGTATAGAAAAAGACAATCGGCTAATTTTGGCTTAGAGCTTTATTTCTGTCATAAACTAAAAAATCGACCTATGTTTGACGTTTTATCAGTTGATACTACGTAATTTTTAATGATCTGTTAGCTGTTTTTCTAAATTAGCTGTTTTTCTCTTTCCAAAGGGCAATGTGTAATATTTATTGCCGACAATGTAAGTATATTTTTATTCAAGTGATTTGTTGAGAGGAGTGTAAGTGATGTGAGTGCGGGTATAAATCTCGGATTCCCGATTCTATTAATGCTAGCACAGGCGAGCTCCATACGCCATTGTTCAATGTTCACATAGAGTGACCGTAGAGCTTTTACAAAAATATAGACCTAATTTATATATTTGTTTGGGAAAAGGTCTCTAAAATGTATTTGAAGTTTAAATCCGATATATTTTTTTACTATTTAAAATGAACCCGTTACTTTACATGATGACTTTTATTTCTATATTTTATTTTACCCATGTATGTTTGTGCATCTACGTAGACTCTAGAGCATAGCTTTTCATGTTGTATTCAAACTCAATTCTAAAAATAAATAAAATAACGGTCGGCCCTGTATTCCTGAATAACAATATCGTATCGTATGTAAATGCATCATTTTAACACCCAAAAAAAAAACAAAATATTCCTTAGTGTTAAAAGTATAAGTTTGGTAAATATACATATTATTTAAATGATTTTTTGTTTATACTACTTGTTCTAACGGCAATCTAAGTAGAGTTGAATGCAATATAAGCTCCGCGTATGTTTTCCCACTGCATCCGCAGCACTGTTCCGTAAGCCATCCACAAGCACCTAATCTCAATGTAAGCCTTTGGATACGTCATAATTCCGTCAGTTCCCGTGATTTATCACACCCCGGCTTATGTTATCCCGCCCTGATACCGAATATATCTAATCACGTATGTCACTGGTAATTATAACTTTCCTAGTTTGGTTCACTTTGAGGGCGCATAAATAAGTTTCCTATTCGAATGTATATGAGGACTACTGTTTACTAAAGCAATACCTTTTAAGGGTGACTTTCTTAAAGGTTTATTATGTGATTTTAGTATATAGCTGCGTCCCGTGGTATTCCTCGCGTAAAACCGAGAAACGAAGCCAATATGTGAAACCAAGTTTCATCAACAGTTAGCTATTCCACGTCCAGCCGTTTAAGCGTGAAAGAGTAACAATTATACACACTTGCACAC
This sequence comes from Mellilla xanthometata, assembly GCA_035578125.1. Classification (NCBI taxonomy): domain Eukaryota; kingdom Metazoa; phylum Arthropoda; class Insecta; order Lepidoptera; family Geometridae; genus Mellilla; species Mellilla xanthometata. Next base: position 10,959,044 of record JAPUBQ010000010.1, read on the forward strand.
AACTTTAGATATATATATGTATTCCTAAAAAAATGGAATTTATGAGCAAATACATTGTCTCTTCGTACGCTTCATAAAACCATCTCTCTCGAGCGCATAATGGCAGGATGATAAGGGTACCTATAGGAAAGTGTGACAAATTCCTTTAAATCGCCGTCTCGAGTGGAGTCGGGGGCGTAGCTAGTGTTACGACAAGGAGCTCGTCTGCTGAATGCGAACGAATGCGTCGTCAGCACGAGTCTCCACAAATCTGAATCACAAACAAGTGCTTCACAGACGAAACAAACAAGTTTACCACAGAGATCCGACACTCTTCTTATAACGTTCCGATTGTGTAGTTCCGATGTGTTGCGTGATGAACCACGTTCATTACGTTATTTATAAAGTTAATTCTAGTGTAACGATGTATCATTGTTATTGTAATTCGGAAAATGTATCAATAGCTGCATGACGTATCGAGGCATATCGATTTTTCCAGATTTTATGTGTGAATCTCGTCTGGCATTTTGGTCTATCGTAACGTCTAAAATGCCTCACGCATTGCCTATAGGTTTTGGACTGTGGTTACTACAGCTCTTAAACATATGTACCAACTTTTATGTTTTCAATTATCGCAACTATCGATTCAATAATTTGTAATCTAGCTGCCTCTAACAGATTAATTCACGTTCAATCTGGGATAAAAATTCTAAGGTAACATAAGCCTTATGTTAATCAAGGTTTTAGTTACCCCCATGCCAAATTAAAATTGGTCCATCCGTAAGAGTTTTTACAGCTAGACCTAAGAAAATGGTACAAACAAACACACACATAAAAAGTTAAGCCTTTGAAACATTTGTGCGAAGTGAAATATGAGTTTCTAATGATATTCTTTGTCTATGATTTCTAACAATGCAGTTTCTCAAAACAAGCAGTATTTTTACTTCTTCTTCTACGTATGAGCTAAGTGGCCAAGCTCTGATGTCGAGAGTTTTCAAGCCGCCCGAAGGACTTGGGTTAACGACTGCTTATACTAAGACTAACAGCCGGGACCTACAATTTAACGTGTGATCCGACCCACAGCAGCGCCTAGATGAAAATGCCACTTGAAGAAAAACGACAGTATTGTGCATAGTCACCCATCCAAACACTGTCCGCATCGACCTTTGCTTATGTACCTTCGATGATCGCGTCAGATTACCTTAGCTAGCCGAGCTACGGCCGCTACAATATTTTTACATATTTTTTGTTTTTATTCTAACTTTTCTTCTAAGTCTATGGCAGTTTGCACACATTTCTTACTCCGTTGTTAGGGGCGTAGTAGCTAAGCCTTGTCGGAGACAAGTAGCAGCCTTTTATCAAAACACATAATTCGCAGAAATGTCGGCGACTAATTATATTTTCCAAGTAGACAGCAAAGTATTTGCATTTTGAGAAAGTATGATACTTTTGAAAAAGTACCTTCAGCGTTATGTTTGTGAACTTTCAAGTTTGAAGTCGTCGTTTGTTGGCTTTTAAATAATATTTCACTGTTTTAAGTATGGTCACATTCTTACAGATTTCTTTACTTAGCTTCTTCTTCTATCTTCTCTAATATATACAATTTCCGTGTCACAGTGTTAGTTACCGTACTCCTCCGAAACGGCTTGACCAATTTTTACCAAATTTTATAATGCGTATTCAGTAGGTCTGGGAATCGATCTATTTTTCATACCCCTAAGTGATAAGTGATACATTTATAAGGCAAAACAATGTTTTCCGGGTCAGATAGTGTGCATATAAGTTTACGCCGATTATTTTGGTATATTTGGTTGATATATTCTGTTTTTGAGAACCATGGTTACTCTACGTTTGAAGTTAGAAAACCGTAGTACATATATACTGATAGAGATATTTTTTTATGTGAAATATTTCAAGAACTCACGACATATTTATATTATAAATTGTACTTGAATCAAATATTTACTGCAGTGCACTCAGAGGTGATTTGTCACTATAAAACTTGTCTAAAAACACATTACTTGTTTAAGAAGGTGCATGCACCTATATAAATCTAATACGTGACTGAAAACCGTAATGCAAATTTGAACTAGTAGTTTTATAGATAGATAAAAATGGCTATTTTTATTTATTTTATTAGAAGTTTTATAGATAAGTGGCAGTAGTACATATGTGTTATGAAGCGCCGCCTGGTGATTTGTCACTACGTTCTTTATTTAAAACCTGCACTTATCAAATCTCAACCCATCACTAAAAAAACACGTCAAATTGAAACGAGTAGTTTTGGAGATAAATGCCAAGACTGGTTTGCACAAACACATTTTTTATACTAAATGGGTTTGCGCTTGATTACAATTCACCTGATGGTAAGCGAAATTGCGATATAAGGTGGAACGCGCTTACCCAGAAGAAACCGGTCCACTCGTACCTTGAAAACGTGTAGATTACAGTTTTCAGGTAACAGGGCATTTGTTCTCTGTTCCGTTACAAGTAAAAAAATTTACAACTTCTTTATTTTCTTTCTCACTTAAGAATTCTCGCGAGTTTCGTTAAGTACTACGAGCTTAGTTCTTATATCAGGAGCCAGGCAGCTCCAAAAGCAAACTTTAATCCACGGAGCCTTTAATTCACCGAATTCTCTTAGGAAAACCGCTTCGCCTCTAAAACCAGTCGAAAAGCGATTTACTTCGTGCTCCAATTCATTCACAACTCGCGCAAGCTGATCCTCAAACCGCAACCTTATAAATAACATCACATAGTTTTATTAACATCTAGCCCCGCCCCGCGGTGTATCTCTCCTTAATCCGGGATAAAACAAGCCAATTTTAATCCATCCATAACAAATTTCATAGATATAGTTCAAACTGAAGAGGTAATGCAAATTATTACAAACACACACACATACAACTTTATTATATTAGTGAGACTACCCTGTATTCTTCGGGTTTGCTCGCATTGAATCTAAATTAAAAATATAGTTGTATGTTTTGGGTAAAAACTAAGTCGTTCTTGATTTTCATTCGTCTGCATGAGTAGTAGTTAAAAAATAATTATATAATTAACCCCGTTTATCTAACGTATCTATCCTAACTATCCCGTAAGTTATTTTAATATATTATATTATTACGAATTGCAGTCGCGTTTCTGCAGTTATAATAACGGTAATGTAGTGAATTCTGATCAAGCGCAAGCCTATTCATTAAATGTTAAAAATAAACAAACTCACAGAATTAACCAAATTAGTTTGATAGTTGTAGATATAGACTCAAACGTTCAAACTGCGTCACTCTTATAATACATACTCATATCGTAGTAGACATCATTCTTCTCAATTTATAATGTACAAAGGATGTGTGTATCTAAATACTTACAAACCACATAGCAACAGTTTAGTTGTAGAGGCTCAAAAGATTATTTATTACTCATCCTTACCTACTAAACTCTCACAAAGTCTAGCTCTCTTATGTTATCACAAATATAAATTAATATAATAGAAAATTCTCGATAATGCTTTTTCAAGTGGCGGCCATTTTGGATTAAAAATTCTTCTAGCCAAATCATACATTTTGGTGTCGCCACCTTCCAATAGTTTTGACATGTCAACGTTTCGTATGACGCATTCAATATTTTTGTTGACCATAATATACATAGACCAAAAGATACATAGGTAGCGATTCTGGCGTATACACGACTAAACTAAATTTAAAGCGTCTTTTTCTATCGTTAGTAATTAGAGAGAAACAGCATGATCTCAACCATAGACAAAACGAGTAAAGTCACAGTCAAATATGGAAAATGGAGGTAGTTTTAGAGCTGATGACTTTGGGTGCGTTCTAAAAGTCCATATTTTCAATATTTGACGTGACTTTCGTTGTTGTGTATCGCTTGGATAGTGCCGTCTTTTTCTAGCCACTGATGATGAAAAAAAGACAGAGCTACTTTACATTTGGTTTAGTCGTGTGTAAGCCAAACGTGTGTATGTACAAATTTATTATATCGATACATTTATATACATTTACATATTATATTCACGAACACCCAGACCGACAGCCAAACAATTAGATCATCACAAATATCTTGGCCGTGCCGGGAATCGTGCTTTCTGGTTGGTTACCATTATGCCAACATCGCCGTTAAGCAATAAGTAACCACTATAGGTATTTATAGTCGTCAAACTTTTAAGAGTCCCTCGAAAACCCGAGTGAAGGTTGTCTGTATTGTTCAAGACCCGCGCCTCCCTCTCGACTGCAAAGATAACTCGCTCTATTACGTCATAAATTAAGTGGTAAGTAAAGTTGGTTCGTAAATCTGACGCCGGTCTTGTCTCTGGTGTCGACGCTCTCAAGTTTTCGATTGCTACTGTGTCTACATTTTGTCGAATTAAATTGTTTTAATTTAATTAAGCACCGTCGTGAAGTCTGGCTGCTTGCCTTGAGGTTTCCGTACCTTAAAAGTAAAAACGAGACACGAGATATTACTAAGCCTCCGCTGTATTTCTGTGACTGTGTCTCAAAAACCGTGATTGCTAGAAAGCTGAAATTTACACTGTGCCGCTATAAGGACAAATACTAAAAATACAAAAATTAAAATACGAGTATTAAAGGGGGTCCCCATACGTACCTTTGTTTTTGCTACATATTAATAACGGTAACAGGCAGAAAATATATACATAGACGCATTTTATGTTTCTTAGAAATAAATACCTAAATAAAAATAAAAAATAAAAGTTTAGGGTTACCATACAACTTTACTATAATATTTTTTTACGATAATGGTACGGAAACCTTCATACGCAAGCCTCAACTGGCATTTGGCCAATTCTTTTTTTACCTTTGATAGGCTTGCGTTTGACTATGCTGCAAGTTGTTTTTCTTGCGGACAGAAGAAGCCAAAATGACTTATGGATCGTTTGATATAGGAGAATGTAAATAGAATTCTAATGGATTAGGGGGGCTGGGTTGTGGGAACTAGACTTCCTAGGTTCAATCAGTCCATCCAAAATGAGCCGAGAAAGTGTGGAAGGTCTTTACCGCTATGGTAGTAGCCCAAAGCAAACACTAGAAAGGCTTCAGTGTTTTTCCACCGAAGAACCCACCAAATTTCGAGTCTGGACACCAAGGGGATTTTTGAGTGGGTAAGAATCCCACATATTCGGCTGCACCCCATTACAGCTAAGCATCAAATAAAATAAATCCCCCGCTTTTAAAAAAATAAAAGAGATACTAGATTTAAAGTGTTTTGCTTGGTTGTTGTAAGATGATTCAAAGAACATAATGTTAATTCAATATTTTTTTTCTTCAACCTACTTAAAAGAAATTTAGATTAACTAATAAAATGTTTAATTTTATTTACTGGTCTGTAAACAACAGAAAATTGTTTCAAACATTACGAAGGCAAATTTCATTCAACGAGCTTAGAAATTTTACCCCAGTTTTGGCTTATTTACAATTTACATACATCTAATTTCCATGTTCTAGCTATAAACTAGAATATATATTTTATTTATCCCGTAGCGGCTTGATTTATATTCATCCTTGGAATCCTTCGCTATACTGAACAAGTTGGTTTCCAAGTGGAGACGTATTTGTCGCGGTTACGCAATTGCTTTGTACTTGTAAACTACTTTAAATTAAGTTAAATTAAGTGGCGAGTAAGAAAGAAATAGTACACCGTGATTTTTTAAACAGTAATAACTTTAGTGGCTATTCTAAATATCCGTTATGTGAAACTTTTCCTATGACTTCCTCAAACGTTATCCGATCATAAGTATAAACAGCTCACTACGTTCCCACTTGACTGCTTATACTTGGAACATTCATTCTCTTACAAACTCAAACGCCCAATTCAAGTTGGCGGATGACCACACTGCGTGTGCCGTATGAGCGATTTAAAATTTTACACATATTATAATTGGAAAACCAAGTCAAGAGTAGAATTTGATTCAACCTGTGGTGTCGAGGACTGCACTCCTACGAGACACAATAGTCCTACGTCATCGATCGATTCTTCTTCTTCTTCGTATGAGCTAAGTGCCCGTGAAATGAGAGCGGTGTCGAGAGTTTTCAAGCCGCCCGAAGGCCTTCCGATCTAAAAAAAATATGGTGAATATTAAAATACATTTAATTCTTCATAATCTGTCAAGATATTTCAAGCATTTTTAAGGACGTGACTATGAATAATTTGAGCCTCTAATTGTGTATTTTTTTTTAAAGCACATCGGCTCCGTTGGTTGGGCCACGTGGAAAGGATGGGAGAGGATCGGGCTGTGAGGCGAGCGTACTTGGGACGACCAATTGGCTGACGTCCGGTTGTCGTCCCAAGTATCGCTGAGAAGACCTAATGCAGCAAGACCTGAGCGCACTTCATGCCACAGACTGGCAGGAGACGGCACAGGATAGAGAAAAGTGGCGTCTCTTGGTGTCGGAGGCCAGGATCCATTTTGGGGTTAGCGAGCCATCATAGTAAGTAGGTAAGTAAGTAATTTTGTATTTATTTTGTATACCTAGGCATACAGTTTTGTTATTATCGCAATAACTAAGTTGTGTGTAATAAGATTCGCAAAAACATTCTCAAATATTATCATTTTCTGCAACGACATTAATATTGATTTTCTGTATATATGATTTATTTATTCAGTCAAAATATAAAGTTGGTAAAAACCATGGCAAATTCAACGTCAAAATTACAAAATTATGTCTAAAATAAATGTTAGTCTTGCCTTTCTCTGTTCCATAATGATTAATTGTGTATTAATTGAATGCTACTTATGTAGTCGCACTCTTCGAGGATAATCTAAATTGTCGTTAATTCTAATCTACTCAGATTCGCGTTAATACACAGATTTGGCCCAGATTCGCCACCAAGCCGCTTCATTATTTACCGGTGACGTTAGTTATTTATAGGTTAGTTAGCTTTCGAGCCGCAGATGCATGTTGGAGTAGATCAATAACATTACTACCCGGCAAAATTATAAGCTTCTGTCCTGGAAGAAAAACTAAAATTATGTATTTTAGTATTTAGTGAAGTTTCGGTACAAAACTGAAGAGGCAGAACTTTCAGAATTTTTCAAATCTACTACAATGGATTTCCGCAAAATAATGCATGAGTCTATTATGTTATTTTTTCCTTTTCGTACTTATAATTATAAAGGCTAAAGTTTGAGGTTGTGTGTGCATATGTTTGCATGTTTGTATGTATGTTTGTTAGTTCTTCACTTTAAAATTGTTAGATACATTTTGATGAAATGTCATATGAAGATAATGAACATCCTGGATTAACAATAAGCTACTTATTATCCCGGATTAACGCGGGTACCACCACAGGGCGCAGCTAGTTTGTTTATAATACTAACTTACATACATACATTATATACTTCTAAGAGGTCGTAGTTTGACAACTTACACAAATGGAACAGTCCAATGTATACACATTCCCTGAAGACTGACTAACCAAATAGTACGAAACTTGTTTGTCGTGATGTACTAAAGTCAACTGTGAAAAGTATTACAAGTAGGTTCTAGTTACCACAAGTAGTCTGAAAAAAGTCCTTAGTGCACAGGGCGAACCGAAATGTCGTGGATTGAAAGTCCATCACTCTCCCAACGAACCACACTCGCTATTCTCACTTCCCATTTTATCAGCGGATCGTTTTTTAGCAATCGCGCCGCTTACGCTTGCTTTTGTGTTTGTCGTGATTCTCCTTGTTTTTTTAAGAGTAGCAATTAATAATCATTGAATCTTTTAAGCGTTTGATTAACTTTATTTAGTTACATTTTTTTACATGTCAAAATATAACATTTTTAGTGTCCTAAATTTGAATCTACAAGAATCGACTATGATATTTGACGTGTAACTTTGGTGTTATCAATTAATTATTTGTTTTTGTATTTGTACCTATGTGAATTTTATACCATGGTGGCTAAATAGCAAAAGCTATATATTAATTTTGATTTCATTAGAATCAACACCGAAACGGGTTCTTTTAAGTGTTGGGTGATAAAAAAAAAAATTATTTATACCACGGCCATTCTATGTAGTAACTCCTGTATGTGCTGTGTACCGATACAAGTATCTGTAGTAGCGAGAAAGCCGAGGGGAATGAAGTGACGAGCTCGGTTTACAATCACCGGCTCTCTGAATAAAAGCCATCCCTTTAATTACTTCGCTACACTTTTAAGAGTACGATAAATTCTTAAAATTACTGTTGCTTAAAGATAACTTCTACATAACTTCATTTGTAAGCCAATAATTTTGAACTAATCATGTTAATACGTAGCTATATTTTCATCGTTATATGGTTGAAGCCGGAAGTCGTGTCGTGTAGGGTGTTCAAGGGTTTAGTCTAGGATAGAACTATCTGGAAACAAAACTCCACGGACAAGAGCCCCGCTCTTAAATATTGGTTGATTGATAGTTATTGTGTAATGAGCTACATATGTATACTCTCATATTTTTTCATATTAATTAACTATAGAATAAGAAAGTTTAATAAAATATTGACGTCAACAATGTAAATAGTTCTGCATCGGTACACCTCGCAATCAACGACATTTATAATACCTAAATATAAATGTCGTTGCTTGCAATCACAAATTTAACAACATATAGTTTGTCAAATATCGTAATTTGCGCCTCTGAATCGATAGCCTTATATCCAATTATTTTTATGCTATTCGCAACTGTAGTGCTTGTTGGTACTAACCGCGCTAATTCTAGATAAAAATATTGAACTATAAACCTTTATGTTAATCCAGAGTCTAACCTATCTTCAAGCCAAATTTCACCAATATCAGTATTGCGGTTTAAGCATGAATTAACATAACAAACATACACTCATACACACATAGTATATACAAACTTTTTAATATTAGTGACACGAACAAAACTTGGTTTTGAAGCATCGAAACGTTCTACCAACTACCATCGAAATCAGCCCGGAAATAGCGTCATAAAAAATGTACACACATTTTGCAAGCATCACCTCATCCACCAACAGAAATCGTAGAAAACACAAAAATATAGACAAATGAAAGACTATCAAAAAAAGCAAAACCAAATTGGCATCATTTCTTCAATATATCATAAATTCACAAGAGAGAAACTACGGATTGTGTACGAAAATAATATTAATATGATAATGTTGGTAAAACTGCATAAATGTTACTTGTAGTTGTAATTTAACTCAGTCTAATATAAAACCATTAGCACAATACATTGCCTCAGGGTTATGGTTTAAAACACGTTTGACTAAAGCTATGCTAAGCTGCAATAAAAGCTTTGGGTGACTGTTATTCACTTTTAACTTATAGCGGCTCTCCCTTAAGGACCATTAATTTCTATTTTATAAAAGGGTTAGCCGTAAAAATTGAGATAAATGTCTGCAAACTGTTGTCTTTATTTGTTTTCTGCTAGACGCCGCTGTAAAAATGCTTTTCTTTATTTTTTTCAATAAATGTTAATCTCGAAAAGGTTTTATGAGTTCAACTTAGCTTTATTTTAGTTTATGAAGAAATAACTGAACTTTATATTAAACATCTAATATGCATAGTAATATTAATCCTACTTTATGAATTAGTGAGCGAACATAAAATATGAAAGTTGGATTTTTTTCAAATAACTCCGTAAGTGCTATAAGTTTTACGTTATGTTGTAAAGTGCAGAATATTAAGGCGTTGCATTTTTAATATGTGCATTAAACTGGCGAGAAAATGAAATGCGCTTATATTTAGAATGGCGTACTTTGGTTTTATGAAGAGCACCAAGCATGATATAGGACGCACTAACCCGCTTGATGCTCAAAACACGGCATTTTATGATCCCTGTAAGGAAACATTTTGGGATGACGGAAATTCTAGGGAAAGGGAATCACTTATTTATGCATAGGTACCTAATCTACGTAATCTCATATTGTGCTTCCTCAGCGTCTTCTCTCAAATATTTTCTCTTTGATTTACGTATGCAGAAGATATGGCCAAAACTCTTTATGTTATGTAGGTACTTTCATTTCTATCTGCTCGTACCTTAAAACGAAACATTCAACAGGTATATTTGTTTAGTTATCTATGTACTAAAGAAACTAAAAATACTTAAAATCATATAATGAACCCTAAAATAGTTAACTCTATGCATGATTAGTGGCTGATAGATATCTGATAAAAATAATGAATCGGCAAAACAAGGTCAAAGTTAAGATCAGAGTATGACTAAGAACATCATCTAGATTCAGGGTTTTTCTTTAAATCTGTGCATTGCGGAGTTTGTATTGTTTCATTAAAATTATTTAACTTGGGTACCACATATACGCGAGGCATATAAATCCTTGGGTTAAATATGAAATCTTAGGCTTTGTGACTGACGCTTCAAGGCACTTGAAAGTGTGAAGGAGGGTACAGAAGGTTGGAGATTTTGACTCTAATGAACGTGTATTATATCAGACTGTAGAACGTAAATAATATAGGTATTCTAAATTGATCATAATGGGAGATCATTAACTTAAAATGTTAGCCAAACGTTCGCATTTATAGTATTAGTATAATTTATGAGTATCACCGATTATAGCCCTCATGTCCGATAACAAGCAGCACGATTACGAAAAAGCATAATCGTCTGTGTGTGGCCATCATCGTCTATAACAACATTGAGTAAATGTATGTGTGGTGACTACTTTTGGTTACTATGGTAACCCACAACCCATGGTTGCGGCGATGGTGACCACTTTTTTAATTGGTCATGAAGTCATGATGTACCATACTGTTTCATTTAACAAGATAAATATTATACAGAAACAAACGATAAAATAAAATAGTTCATATTCAAACATGTTAGTGTAAATAATATTTTTCAATTAATGACATAATTTCAATTGATTGTTCGATGCTAGTTTAATAGATAAAATGAATCTATTACACGGTTAAAAGATAAAAAACCGGACAAAATGACCGCGATTCACCGTATTGTATCAGGTGAATTGTAGACAAGCGTTGGGCGCCGATCTATTTTTAGAGTAAAAAATGGAGTAAAATAAGCCATGTTGCAATAAAAATCATTTTGATATTGACTTTTCCGCACGGTACACACTGATATTAACCGTGGCATGTGGTGATTCCGAAAAGCTTGGAGAATTCATCTTTCCCAAGTTTGGTCATGTCTAAACTGGGGTTAAGTAGAGACAGCGGTAATACGCCTCTAGGCAACATCTGCTTGGCTTGATTAAGCCATAAATATGCAGCACGAGTGCGAAACATACGAGCCATACTACACAGCCATAGTTTCGTTTATATGCTTTTATTAATTTTGGTTTAAGTCGAGGCTAAAGAGGCTGTAAGGGAAAGTAACGGCTGAAGACGGCAGAGAAGATCAAACGTGGTTATATATTTTGTAACTTCTTCATTCTTGGGAACTCTGCCTAGCTTGATAGCTTGGATGGTGAGCTTACGTTAATCTAAATTGTAGACTGTTTTAATTTTAAGAATCTTTTCTTTTAATCTTTGAGTTTGTACATAGTATTTTAATCTTTTTTCTGTAATAAAACTTCATATTTTATTCTTATAAAATATCTGTCTGTTTGGGTGTTAGTATGTATGTACGTTGATAATGACATAGTGACCTTAATTTTGAAGTAATCTTGTAGAAACTTGTAAGTATAAACAGATTGTATATGAAAAAGATCTTATTAAAATAAGAGATCAACTAGATTGGTTTACTTAACATTTAACAATAATAAGTAATTTTACCTCTCTTTTAGCATCTTCATGGATATTTTCACAATTTTCCATAAAATTTAAGTGAAACGGAGCCTTCTGGTATTTTAAGTAAAACGAAAAAAAATACTATTACATTTACGATTGGTAAAATTAAAAGCCGATCCAAGAGAATTTAATAACGGGAAAATATTTGAATATTCAACAATGGGGGTGTGTACCAACAGAAAACGTTCGATAGAAACCAGCCTGCTGGGAAAATTGTATATTCAATTATTTGACTTTGACTATATTTATAGGGTTTACACGTATCTCGTATATTACGCAGAGTACGTAGAAACTCAAATTCTAATTTAGGTTGTAGCTAAATCTGCTTCGAACTTTGAAAGTACCAATTTTAGTTTGAGATCAAAAGAAATATATTTGTAAAGCATTCTATTTTTAAATATTTAATTTGGTAAAACATATTACAATCTTTTGCATGATGAGTGTATCTAGACAAATAAGATTATGTCGATTTAATAAAGAAAATATTTGAAAGTTCGTTTAACTTGCTCGCACTCATTTAGTTAAGCAAGTGACGGGACATGAATTTTGTATTTTTTTTCAAATGTTTTATTTATTGAATCGAGTTAACTAACGGTTACGTTACATGTATACCTTGGTATGTTAAACGTATGTTTTACTTTTCTGCAGTGTCATATTTATATGATGCAATTTTCATTTTGACTCGTAATTGTGGCATTTATTATCTTTCGAGGCTCCAATTACTTCAACACCATTTAAGAGCCAGACATTTGATCTCCTCAAAACGATCCACATGGGCAGGTAAGTTACACTTAGTCACTTCACGGTAGGATATCAGATCGACCCTTTAGTCGAGGGTCCTTGAATTATTAGTTTCAGGGTTTACGACGCCCTGACCACAGGGCTCTCGTAAACTAAAGACAGGAAACTGTCTCAAATTGCCTACATATTAGAATGACACGATTAACATCTTACTCTGAACTACCCCAGGTAGCCGACTCTATCGTCATTGGCATAAGGCTCATTTTTCTCCGTATCTTCTTCCTTTGCTATTAAAAGTTTCAGGTGAAGCGTTATATCGTAGAGAAAATTTACTGTTAACGAGCTTATAAAAAATGTACAAGATACCACAAAACTGTAAACATGTCCCTGAACAAATGCTACCAACGTTTGCGTGTAAATTAATACTCGTTCGATCAAATAGAAATTAACCAAATTGCCGTTTTCAAAAACAGATCGATAGCTGCTTAAAATTCTAATATCTACTTATAACAGGCAGCAGATAGTCAGCCATTAGGTGGTCCATTTACATAATGATTGCGCACGTTTAGTCGTTATTTTGAATTTGCACCAAACTGGCTAGGTTTCGAGTACACGGATATTCCGAAAACACGTTCATACTAAAATTAAAATTCATTTATTCCTTAAAAATATAGCATTACAGAGACAAAATCTCTAAAGCGCTACATTCCTTGAAAATAACATATTTATAAACACTAAAAGTAAACATTTGCACAATACTTAATTAAATAAAAAAAAACAACAATTAATACGTAACTTAATAAACATACAAATTATATAACAATATACAAACACTTAAATTAGTACAAGTAGGAGACTTAAATACATGGAAAGACTGAGATAAATAAAATAAAACATATGAAAAAAAAACAACTAAAGGATAGTAAGTTATTGTACACTTATATTGCTTTAAATAATATCCTGTTTTTCACAGTATGTTAGTTTACTCGTAGTTAGAGCGTAGCTATAGTACAGCATTTGAATTTGTTCCATTATACTACTCCGTTCGTCATTGTAAACGCGAAACTTATTGCAAATGTGTCACACACAAACTTGTAAAAGTTGCTCGTTCATGCTCAAACGGCATAACCTATTACGATTAATTTTAATATGGAGATAGTTTAGACCGTGGATTAATAATACCCGGGCTACTTTGCTTTGAGTAATAAAACATAAGGCTATGTTTTACTTACTACGCCTCGCTGTGATGTGTGTTGTTACCTACCAGACAAAAATAATCTGTGTGTTAATCTATAGTCTATCTTATCTCCAAATGTGATCATGTCAGGTGGTATGGCATTTTCAAGTGAAATCAGAATCAAGCACCGAACAGTGTGTTCCCGCAGCCTTCTTAAGAGCCAGCTATTTCCAGACTAGGCATGCTCTCTTAGCTATAAAAAGTAAAAAAACCTGAATTAATATTAATTTACTTATGTATTACACTAAAAATCTTCTCTTCTTTAGTGTTTACGCTGGTGTTTCATCATCATCATCCATCATCCACAGCCTGTTCTATCCCAGTGCTGGGTATAGGCCTCTCTCCTGTCATGCCATCTGTCTCGGTCCTTTGCCAATCTAGTCCAGGTTTGACCCACGACAGCTGTCTTTGACCCATCTTCCCGCTGGACGCCCTACGTTCCGTATGTTCTGTATAGTTTACGATGATAATATATTTGAAAAAAAAAAACTTAATTAAACAAAAAATGCTACAAAGTTACTTCTTGTAATCATTGCAAATATATCTTTATTTACTACATACGTTTGACAAACTCAAATGAAGCAACGTATTAAATCAAAATAACACAATTCTTTGAACTCAAGAAACCGTTAAAAAGCTGATCGGTTTTGAAATTACATTGCTTAACTGCGGAAAACATTACAATATTTCGGTTAAAAATAAACTTCAGAAGAATTAAATAAAACGTTGTGAAAACAGATTTCAGTTAAATTAAGAGTTAAGAATAATAACATCGAGCTTAGTGAATACTTATAAAGTAGAATGTTTGTGTTTATTACGTTGTAGTGTATTATAAACAACTGCCCACTATTTGTACGTTCCCACAGCTAAGACTGAAATCAGAGTGCTTTCAAATCGTATTGACAATATTTTGACAGGACATAATAGTAAAATTTAATTAATAAGATAAACTTCTAATAACTGTCTTAAATAATTATTGGAATAACTCATAGCACTCCAAAGTTTTTGCGTCGGGTAGTTTGAGGTGTGTGTACCTGAACTGGTGAAATATAAACTTTCTAACCGACTTGATAAAAGGAGGAGGATATATATTCATGACTGTATGTTTTCTTAGGACACATTTCGCACACGTCTGGTTAGCCCCATACAAAACCATTTCTAGTTTGATAGATTGTGAACTAACACAACGGATATACTACATACTTTATATTATATATACATACTCGTATTTAAAACTCTGTTTGTAAATATCATCTCGTCTGATTCCAATAACTGTTACACCTGCAATTCGTAGTTAGGTACATATTCTGATCATTAGATGTAATTCTTTTATGTTATTTCTACCTATTTACTAAGGGTCTGATTTAGCAGGCTTCACCCGTAATGGCAACATTAGCTTGGGTCTAAGGAAGATTGATTAAGATTTTGTACTGTGCCTGAACTAGGTCATTGATGATTTAGGTTGGATTTTATAGAGCTCCTTAGAGGCTTCCAAGAACCTTATTGTATTGATTTTAATCGGCTTAGCAGTTTTTTCACGATACCCCAGAGTTATTAGAAATCAGTTTATTAAAGGTGACTTTGGAACAAACTTCATACTTTATTTCTAGGTTTTAGTGATTTTGCGAATTCTTTCTTTTGGTTCCATAAATTTTGCCATGAAAAATTGAGTTTTAGAGGCTTTGCTTGAATCATAGACTTCAGTGTAAAGAGTTGTTGTTGTGACTATGTCTATGTTTATATTCATGGATTGTTTAGCTTATTCATTGGTTAATATATAAAAAACAAATCACATTAGTACTCGTATTTTACATGTTCGTAAGACAGGCAATTTTGATTTTTCTAAATAAATTTACTAAAGTATGAAAGTATTATTTTATGTGACGTCATTTGACACCAAAAACACATTTTACTCTTAGATTTATTTTACTCTGTATAGGTCAGAGCTGGACCACAGTTCACCTGATGGTAAGTGATAATAAGGTCTGCGGTGGAGCGCACTTACCTAGGAGGAACCGGTTCATTCTCGCCTTGCATACGTAACATAAGCATAAGCAGGCCAAGGTCTCGGAGCCTTCTCTCATGAAGAGAGAGGCAGGTCATAATTCACCACGCTGGCCAATTGCGGGCTGGCGGAAGTCACACGTTTTCGAATATTGTGGTCCTCAAACGTGTTGGTTTCCTCACGCTGTTTTCCTTCACCGTAAAGCGAGTGCAAAACCACACATTTAAAACAAGACATTAGTTGGGGCCGGGATCGAAGCAGGTGCTGTCAAATTGAAAAGCAGACGTTTTCGCACCGAGCCACACTCACTTAGAAACTCACTCATTACTTTACATTACATTACTTATTTTGACGTTTAATGAATATCACAGAACTTAACTTCGTAGTAAATCGATTTCAATCTTCAAATTTTAAATTTGTTTTACGTGCGACAAATAAAACTAGCACACACTGGTGAAAAATATTCTCAAAGAAAACAAAGACGATGGTAAAATAAATAACACACATTGCATCGTCGCAAGTCTTTGGGCACGGATTGTACGCCGTATGTTGGAACAAAGTATTTGTCGCTCCGTGATGTGTGCATCGCCTTATCTATCGGAGAAAAGGATCCAGTCAAATAAAGTATTGTCTAGATTTGGTTTATGAACTCTTGTCCTGTATAATAAAACCATAGACTAATAAATATAATAGACGCTCAACCTCTTGTTGCGAATCGTACTACGTGTATCATTCGATTGTGAGCTATCTCTATTCATATTTTCTTAAAACGTCTTCAGTCGGCTCACACATTCTACTATTGTTATATGGCAACTAGGCTGCACGCTCGATTTGCAGTGCTGGCTGAATAGCTTATTTAATTGTACGAGTAGAATAGAAACTTTTAAGCTTTAGCAACTTATAGGTACAAATAGAACGCTATTAAGCTAAAATAAAAATAATAAATAATAAAAGTTGCTGAGACTGTGTTCTTTTTAGGGCTATGTGTTTAAAAGTAAAAACGGGACCTTATTACTAATCTTCCGATTTCTGTCTGTCTGTCACCAGACTGTATCTCAGAAACCGTGATAGCTAGAATAGCTATTTAACGGGGGCTCTCATACAACAAACGTGTTTATTTGTAATTTTTCTGAGATTAATACTCGTACGGGACCCTTCATGCGCGAGCCCTAACTATTTCCAAGCACCAATACGACAGAGGAACCATAATACTATTATGTGACACATCCAGAATAAACTTATCCGTGGGCAGTTATTTGTTTTCTTCGATGTTCAAGTGTAAAACTGCGAGGACGAGAGACAGCGTTTTGTACTGAGACACAGTTTAACATTGGTTTCGTAAGAGTTTTAGGAGTGTGTGATAAGTTGTCTATTTTCGTAACATGGCACAATGTATCAGTTTCATAAAAGATAAAAAAAATATATAATACTAGTTCGGCACTAGTTTTAAGTATCTAATGTAATAATTTACTTTAATAAATGCCAAAACACTTTGCGTCAAACTTTATTGCGAAGTCAGCGAAGCTTTGAAACTCTCTACTTGAGTCTCTGTTTCCTGAGAGGTATCATCCGGGCTCTTCAAAAGTAGAATTAATAGGTATCTTCTAGGTAAGCGTGCCACACTGTAGACTGCAGCGCAGCTTAGCATCAGGTAAGCTGTAGTCAAACGCTACTAAACTCTTCGTCTTCTTTTCCCACTAGGTGAGGTCGGCACAGCAAGTTTTCCTCTTCCACACGATTCTGTCAGCTGTCATATCCACATTCACTCCCTTTTCTTTCATATCCTCATTTACACAATTGGGTATTTGAAAAAAGATTATACATTAGTTTTATAACAAAACTATTTTTTTATTATTTTTTTTGCAATAATTCAAAAGTTATTTCAAAATAAAAATTAATTTTTGAATCCAGTACCGAAGACACGCCGACAACTCCCGAACAAACCCGAGCGCGTGTGACGTCATCATGTTAGTTTTCACTCAGACACTCAATGCAGTTGATAGGAAAATGGAAAGAGCGTCTGTAAATACCCAATTCAGCCACGTCTTCCTCGGTCGACCTTTACTTCCGCTACCATATCCATACATCTCCTAGTCACATGCATTTCCTCTCTACGCATCACATGCCCATACCAAGATAACCTTCCGCTTTTCACTTTCTCAAACGCTACTAAACTATCAAGGGTAAAAAAAAATTTTTGAAAATAGAATAAGAGATAAAAATAATGTATGTATCTATCTACACGTGGCTCTTCCAGCGGAATAGCAGCAACGGTTGAGGCTGTAATATTTAGCACATGTTAATGTGTGGGTTACTAGCAACTTGCCAGGATTGCCAGTAATATTAGTCTGTGTGCCAACTACTACTGTTTGTGTACCACGCGTTCAAATTGAGATGTTGCCAGGCTGTGGAATTGAATTGTATCTTCTTTACTAATCGGCTTCATATAAAATAAATGGATCAAAAAAGCCGTAGATATCTTGATAATGCAGCCAGGTGCACCTTTGCATCCAGTGAGATTAGGGGCGGGTTAGTCTGATGATTTTTTTTGATTAATTTTATTTTTATTTTGAGTGATGACATATGTAATTAAATAAAAAAAGCTTTAATTTAATAAATATATTTTTTTCAACTAAGTGTTTAGGTAGGTGTTTGACATATATGTCTTCATATTATGGTTAAATTACAATTAGTAAATCAATAAATAACAATTTGGACTAATTTTTAATTTAAAAAAATAAAAATACGTACAACACACCTAACGAACTGCGAGTAGAAAGTTCCACTATTGGATAACGCAAACAAGGAATAAAAACCTCCATAGAACGCTAGTCGGAAAATTTTATAACGAATGTACTTAGAATTTCATATCTGGAGCATATCTTGAGAAAACCTCGCCCTGCTTCTCAGGAGAAAATTTATCGGACAAAATTTAATTCGCTATATATTTTATTTAAAAAAATTTGAGACGAAATGAATGGCAAAAAATAAGACAAACACAAATAGATCGATTGTTTTGACACTTGTTCTAAATTTGAAATGGGAATATTTTTTAAAACTTGGTCGTGTTCGAAATTTGAATAAAAATCGAACGAGGACGAACACTCACTCCAACAAATTGATGGCTGCATGTTGATCGAGTGACGTGTTGAGATTCACTACGTTCGAATTGTGAATTTACGACAGGGTTTTTTACTAGTAGTTTTTAGGGTTACGTACCTAAAAAATAAAAAAAAAACGGGACCCTATTTCTGCTGACTATAACCACTGACTAATTAGACAGAATATTTGGTTTTATATTATGGTTTTAGAATATTTGGTGTTAAAAATCATGAGCGTAAATCGAGTAAAATATGACTCTTTTATTTGAGCAGAAATCCAATTCCAACAAACACCGTGGTTATCTTTGGTAGATTTATTAAAATTCCGAATCATACTCTCGCGGGCAAAATTCATCAAACAAAATTTAACTGAAGGCACGTAATGCTCAAGTTTCTGACGGAAGACATATTTTCTTTTCGAGGTTGATTTATGAGCTGAAAGTTAATATCTGTGTGCTTCTGAATACCTACACTTTTTCTTAGCTCTGAGTAATGTGGAATAATGGACTCATTCCATTTCTGAAGCTAAGTTTCCTGAGTAAAGAGAGCCTTTTTGTTTTTTAGTATTTCTTTTCTTTGTGGAAACGCCACGGTGGCAAGCTGCGGCTGCGGAAATCAGTTTATTAAATGACTCAGTTAATCCTTGAAATGGTGAAACAAGGTCTAATTAGAGGAAATTATTAGCTTATTGCAACAGATATATGTAAATACTAGCTGACCCGGCATACGTTTTTTTGCCTTAGGGGTATGGAAAATAGATAGTAGCCGATTCTCAGACCTACTGAATACGCATATAAAATTTGGTAAAAATCGGTCAAGCCATTTTGGAGGAGTACAGTCAGACATTGTGACATAGAAATTTTATATATAAGATTAATTCTAAGAATTAAATAGCGAAATTATTTATAGTCAACGCTAACTTTTTCTGAGTTCATAAGACACAAATAGGTACATATGTAGTTTTTACGTATTCAAATATGTTTGTTGGTAAGTTACTGGATTAACACATACGGGGCGTTGCTAGCTTTAAATGTCTAAGTAAATCTTTATTTTACCTAAAACTTAGAAGATCGAAATTTAATTTTTTATAATACGGTCGCACTACTGGAACTCAAAGCGTTCTCTCCCAAGCAAACAAGCATAACCCACGATAGCCAAATGTTTTGTAGCCTTCGGGGCATGTGTATTTCCTTACGATATTTTCCTTCATCGTCTATCCGAGTAAATGTCTAGGTAAAACTTTATTTTACCTAAAACTTAGAAAATCGTAATTTACACGTTTTATACTACGGTCGCACTGCTGGAACTCTAAGCGTTCTCTCCCAAGCAAACAAGCATAACCCACGATAGCCAAATGTTTTTGTAGCCTTCGGAGCATGTGGATTTCCTTACGATATTTTCCTTCATCGTCTATCCGAGTAAATGTCTAGGTAAAACTTTATTTTACCGAAAACTTGTAAGATACCTTGTAATTTACATGCTTATATAATACGGTCGTACTACTGGAACTCTAAGCGTTTTCTCCCAAGCAAAGAAGCATAACCCACGTTAGCCAAATGTTTTTGTAGCCTTCGGAGCATGTGGTTTTCTTTACGATATTTTGGTTCATCGTCTCCAAGTAAAAATTCCACTTACAATTAATTTAATATTTGGCGCAAAGTCGGATTCTAATCGGAGTGTCAAGTATTACAAGTCTCACGCTTAGCCAAAACATACCAAGCGTTAACTGTACATTCGCCGTAGACTGCACCATAATTTCCATTAAGGCTTTCCGAGCCCCATACTAAATGCTTCTCAGACTGGCAACCATTTCCTCCAAGATTTTTAAATAGTAATCACTTAACATAAACTTAAAATGGTCTAATTGGGGCGCGAAATAGGTAATATTATACATTTTTTATCGCAAAACAGATATATCAGCGTGATTTTTTCCAGCAAAATACACATGTATGAGTGCAGTGCAACAACTTAGCTGTTCAGTTGACAGTGTCGCTAGTGGAGATTTGTTGCCACCTAAGAGTGCTGTCGAACTTGTAATTCCAATTTTGGCCACCTGAACAGCTAAGTTGGTGACATGTATACGTATACATTGTTAGTTTCCGTTTCCGTTAGTGTCATTCTCTCTGCCAAACATGAACCCAAGCTTACCATCCGTAGTAATAAATCAACAAAATTCCGATAGATGGCAGGATCAAAAACAGTATTGTTAAAGAGTTTGATGAAATTTATTTATTATTTTTAAATAAATTATTGCTATTTTTATATTAAGTATCGTAATAGAATTAAAAATTTAAAATATGTATAATTTTGTTTGATTATTTGAATGAAATTTAGTTATGTCAATGTCAGTTTGTCATATTTGACATACTTAAAAAAACGTATTTATATTGCAGCAATAATTTTTAGGGTTAGGTACCCTAAGAATGAAATTAATATACTACTGCGATCTTTTCTGTACTTAAAAGATAAAAACGAATGCCTTTTACAAAATATTCGTTGTCTGTCTTTCTGTCACCAGGCTGTTTCTTATACACTTTGATAGCTGAAAATTTCACAAATTATTTGTTTCCGTTGCCGCTATAACCCAAGAGTATTACAAGTACTAGATACGCTATAACAACAAATACTAAAAACAGAAAATATACAAATATAAAGGGTGGATGACACGTTTTTAAAGTGTACCTTAAAAGACGTGTTATATTTTGTATTTTTGCTCAATATCAAAAACGATAACAGGACACTAAAGAATTCTACAGAATATTAAGCTACGTATTACCTCTTTTTACTCTATCTTTACAATGACACTTGGTAGATTCTTTCATGATTTCTCTCTTTCTTTCTTTCAAAATAAAATGAATGTTTGATATGGGGTTCCCATACAAAAAACATGTTTTTTCGCCATATTTTAATAATGGTACGGAACCCTTCACGCGCGAGCCCGGTTCGTACTTGGCCAATTATATCAAATTTTTATACCTACGTCTTTTGTTTACCTATCACTATCTTTAACAATCTCATAATTACAAAAGGCTTGTTTGTTTGTTTGTTTGGATGTTTTTATGTTTTTTTGACGCGAATAGGCTCCGAAACTATTGGACTAAAATTAAAAATTCTTACACCGTTGGGAAGTTACATTATCCCCAAATGACATAGGCATTATATTTTGTTGCAAAGGGTAAGAAATTCTTATTAAGACTCCAGTAATGTAACACAAGGTATAAAAAAGAGTAAAAAATTTGTTTCATCGCATGCGCTAAGAAAAGTTAGTTGTGGCGGGTGTCGTTTAGTATGTCTTGAGAGCAGCGGAACCCATATATACAAAAAAAAACTTTAATCTATGTCAAAATTATAATGCGATAAAGTTTAAATGTTTGTTCGTAACGAATAAAATATTACACTTCTGAACGACTTTCAAACATATCTCCTAGAATTGATTTTTTTTTATGCCCGTGCTAAGCCGGGACGGGCCACTAGTGTATAATTATATCAACGATACATGTAAACTGCCAGGTGTATATTTATAATAACTAAGATTTCGACAGGCCTCTTACCTTAGAATAATAATAATAGTTTTTTTTTATTTCAAATGAAGCTAAAATAATATCCATAGTCTATTATATATAAATTCCCTGATAATATGTAATTATTTACTTTTCTAATCATTAGACTTGAAGCTGTTATTCCGGATGAATCGATTTTGATGTTCTTAGCTATGTTTGATGATATTCGGATGTCCGCCAAAATAGCGGATATGATATTATTCGCAACTTTCCCAAATGAAATGGCTTACATTTTGGAATCATGCGAAAAATACAACTTTTTCATGCAATATGTTAGATGATTCGTGAGAAAAGTTTTTTCTTGTTACTCGTATCATGTACCCAATAGATTTATTTTTTAATTTCATTTGAGGTTTTAAGGTATGCACTATGAATATTAACATACACGAAAACGAAACCTATTGAAAATATTGACTTTCCCATAATATTCCTTTAAAAAAAAAAGAGTTTCGAACAAAATAAAATAGCAAAATTAATTATTCATGAGATTTGAACCATAGTCAATTTAAATCATAAAAATATTTCCTGTTCCAAAAATGCTTCCTCTACGAACGAGCCATATAATCGACGATTGAGCGTTCGAAATTGGCATGCATATTCAAATATGCTGAAGTTCAAGTGACAAAAAAAATTGTCAATGCTAGTGTGAGTGTAGCCGCATCGTCACAGAATAGATGATAGTAGATATGGGTTTATTTGACTTTTGCTACCAACGCCTTAGTAGATGGTGTTTTGTGATGAGCCCTAAAAATAATACATTAACAATAGATTTCGCGTAACGATTCAGAAGTTCTGAAAGGGATAATTTGAGCCGCTAGGATAAAGAAAACATACTTATGAAAATTTAACGCCATCTAGCGGCATCTGAGCACTTGTGGCATGCTAACGAACAGCCTTAAGCCTTCTACAACGAAGCCGGTGCTGCCAACTGGTTAATTAAAAACTAACCATTCTCAACTGGCGGCACTGCGCCGGGTTTGATAGACGACCGGCGGGGTTTTCGGTACAAATGAAACTTTTTAAATAAAATAACCAACAAAATGTCTATCAAATATCAAACATTAAATTAATTCGTTTTATCCGTTCGGAAGTAACCATATAACATGCCGTCATTTAATTTACTATTTAAGGACATTTACCTCCAAAACTTCTGTTTCAATTTTGATGCGGTTTTAGTCATGGGCTTAGCTTGGATTTGAATGGTGCTGGTGTTACGGTGACAAGTATGTACGAGTATAGTGATACTTGTTGTAGAGTTGGCAGTACTAAACGGTTTTACTTAGATCTCAATGACCTAAGTAAAAACCTAACTGTATTAATACAGACGAAATAAATGTTTTTTTTTGTTTAACATCCAATTTACCATTCGATTGAACATTGCTTATGAATATTAGTCGATTTATTTGCAAAGCTATAACCATTTGAGTTATTCAGCTCTCCATTAATTCTCCTATTACATAGTGTATTAGATTTTCCCAATAAAACTAAATACGTCAATCAGTCGTACCGAATACATATAGAATTAAAATCGACTAAATTGGTAATTGCGGGTTTAATTCAAAGCAATATTCTAAGCCCACTCAATTAGAACAAAATCGAAATACCAAGTTTAATAAACCAATACCAAATCAATGATTAAATTTCGAAGTCAAATTTGCTAAGCTCTTTAACCACTCAACTTTGGTATTCTCCAGCGTTTCGGTGCGTTTAATCAAAGCGACAGACCTTATGCAAATGATCTGAGACAAAGCATTATTTTTATTGTAGTCAACTACGGTGACAGAGTACATTTTGAGACGGTTACGAGGCTCTTAGAGGGAAGCAGATAAGACAATGTCACAGTAATTTATGTCTCAGGTTTTCGAAAATGCTATCTGTGCTATTTTCATTTTTACGTCCTGTCAATTTAGGTACCTGTAATCAGATAACTATATTATGTTCTATGACTTTCGGAAATACGCGATAAATAGAATCTTTACTAAATTTTGTAAAATAAAAATTTGTTTTCAAATTAAATTAAATGGAACTAATAAGATTAATTAAAAAAAACACTATGTTTAGTTAGTAGTAGTAGTAATTTTTTAAATTAATTTAGTTAGTAGTTTTTTTTTTGTTGTATGGAACATTATGATTGTTTTTCTAATTCATCATCTATGTCCTGCTCTTGAATAATTTTTCGTTATTTGCCTACTAGTAACCTTGAACTTTGATGTAGAACAAAAGACCCAAAAGAAAACCTCGAGACTCTAGTTCAAAGCAGTAGAAGGGTATAATGGTATGCTGATATAGCCTTCATCATAATAATCCACAGCCTGTTCTATCCCACCGCTGGGTATAGGTCTCTCTCCTTCTTGCCGTCTGCCTTGATCCTGTCCCAGTCTAGTCCAGGTTCAACCTGCGATGACTGTAATATCGTCGACCCAACTTGAATCTAGACGTCCTACGTTCCGTTTCCCTAGCCTAGGTCACCACTCTTTTTCAACTTTGCTTCACCGAGCTTCGACTAGCCAATGTAGTTAAGACTACATAGCATTTACAAAAATGTTCGTCTTCCTAAAATCTTAAGTTAAGTCTGTGATTCGTTATCGAAGTATTATGGAACTCGTTATCTGTAGTACGGTAGAATCAAGTCACCGGCAGAAAGGGCGATAACGAAACTTTTTCCGTTAAACCTGCCGATTTATAACACGGTACTTGGACCCCATGGAATTTGGTTTAATGTTCGTACAAAGCGATTATAATTTTAATGGAATGAGCAAGACTTACATGGAATTTAAGTTTTGTATAATTACAACTTTGGGTGTTATTATTATACCTGCTTTTTATGACTCAGTTTCAATAACGAGTATGATTATGTAGATAATTAAAGTATCAAATTTTAAATTTCATAGTTTACTCGCTTCTTAAGTTTTATTAGTTAATTAGTAGCGCCAGTAGCTCGTCTAGCTAAGGTGATCTGACGCGATCATCGAAGCTATAAAACGGTCGATGCGGATGGTGTTGGATGGGTGACCATGCAAAATACTGTCGTTTTAAAAGTGTAATTTTCAACTGGATGTTACCGTGGGTTAAATGATACGATAAATTGTAGGTCCCAACTATTTTAGTACAAGCAGCTTCTAACGGCTTGAAAACTACAGAAAACTACAAACTACAACAGAGTTTGGTCACTTAGCTCATACGAAGAAGAAGGATAAGATTAGTACATTTTTACGTCTAAATTTATGTAGCCAAATTTTACGTCTAATTTTATTTATAGTACTAACTACGCTCCGCGGAGTCACCTACATTTGTCCAGGAGAATAAGTAGGTATCCCATGTATTAATAATAAGCTACTTCCATAGCAAATTTCATAGAAATCGATTCAAACGTTTGGGCACACACGTAGACACGCATACACACATAGACTTTCGCATGTATTCATTTATTTACAGACGTAGAAACGCATTATTGGCCTCAGAACAATTTTCAACAAAAATATCCATGAAACACAGCTATCTCATAAAGTCGTCAAAGATGATGAATATTTTTTACGGCAGTTTTTATTAGGAGATTTTGTAAGTCAGCAAGTATTGGAACGTCGCCCTTCTCACTTCCTGATGAGATGAACAAAGGGAAGTGCGTAATAGCGGAAGTTAAGCTTAGTTTTCACTGACAATCTCATTCGCTTTTATGATGTGTTATTAACATAGTTTGAGAAGTATATAGGGGCTAAGTTTGCGTATGAAAGAGGCCTTGTACAACTTTGATGGTATGGTACTTATTTTTAAGTACGAAAAATAAAAATAAATTTATGCAATAGAAGTCTGTGAGTGGGAACAATATGAAATAATCAATATTATATGTTATTATTTTTACTAAATAATTATCTAAAAGATCATATTTTATTATTATCTTATTATAGGTACTCGTAGATCATATTTTTATTTTATCATACATACTACAAGAAGTTAACAATTTGGATTGCATAATACATAAGCAGCCCACTATACGTTTGCACAGCTGGGAATCGGGGCCTTCTCTCACGAGGAGAGAGATAAGCCATAATTTGGCTGGCTGCGGGTTGGCGGATGGATGGAAGGGTAAAATAATATGAACTTAAATACTGCGTATCTCCCTATAATATTAACTTTACCTTTTCGGATTAACATTGGGTTTGCTAATACAACTATCTATACTACTCTAGTCAATAAAGAAGACATTTACAAGTTGATATCTTTTCGGTTGTATAGAACATTAATAGTAATGAGTACCTTCGAGTAAGAAGCGGCTTTTCTTGAAAGTTTTTTTGTAGAACTACAAATATCTAAAGTCCGAACATACTGAAAAAATACGACAGAGTCATTTCGATTTCGTCGTTCTCTATTTCAAATTTAGTACTCGCAGCAATCAAAGCCGAAACTCACGATTCACGTCAAAGATCGAATGCAGCTTTATCATCAAAAGAGTGGGAAGTGAGAACTTTGTGAACACGTATCGACAAATTTACGTACTTACTTTACGCTTTTAGTACACCTACGCAATCGCATGCGGCAACGAAACGATGAAAAAACTATAAGTTGTATGTCATCTTTTCACATGTGTCATGTCTCGCTCTAACACATAGTTAGTTGAAATAGTTGCATCCTTGTCGATATGGTTTCGCAAGTAACTGCGAAATGGCCGTTACACAGACGCAGCCGTTTCGCTAGTGGAGTTTCGCATCGCAATGCGTTCTGTCGGTGAGGACAGAATTTCCCACAATGGAAGCCGAAAATATTAAAACGTTATTTAATCATATTAATTTTATTCGAAATTATCCCGCATTATATTTAGCTGAACCGATTTTGATGAAATTTCTCTCGTGTTAAGAAGGGGTTAGACTTCGGATTAACACATAGAATACTTTTATCCCGAAAACAATTGTGGTTCCCGTGGGATACCCTTCACACTCCAACGGCTGGACCGATTTTGGTGAGATTTACTATGAATATAGGTTAAATCTTGGATTAACACATAGGCTAAATTTTATCCCAGATTAACTTATTTTTTCCCCGGGTTCACGCGAGTAACACCGCGAGACGCAACTAGTAATCAATTTAAAAAAAAACCTAGATTTAAATAAACACTCTTGTTCCAAAGTATTTTTGGTTCCATGCGACGTCAGTTACGGCATATTATTATTTATATAACGTTCATGGTTTATTGTACTTAATTTACTCGTATTTTTACAAAATATGAAATTCTGAAACCACCCGAGGCTGTTCCAATTAGGATTTTTTATGAAAAAATGTACGAATGGCACGAAAAGGGGCCGATGTTTGGAATTTATTCAATAAATTCAGACCCCGACACCTCAAGTTTTGGAATGTCTGATTAAATCTTTGGACCTTTATTTCTTGGATAAATTAAATCTCAGCCCGCTGAAAAGGTCCAGGCACTCCGAATTTTACATTTTTGCTACAAAATATTAATAGAAATAGACCTAGTTAAGAGTTTACGATATAAAACAAGAAAGTTTATAAAAGTTTTCTAAAAATAATTAGCTTAAGGAGCGAAAAAAATAATTTTCGTCAATAACCTAGAACTAAGAACCAAGATTTTTCTTTTCATTTAGCTATTTTCATAAACATACCAAAGTATGGCTTAAGAAGCCCACTATATTTCCCCATTGCTGGGACACGGGACCTTCTCTGGCGAGGAGAGAGATATAGGCCAGAACCCACCACGCTGGCTAAGTGTGGGCTGGCGGAAGACACTCGTCTTCAGATATCGTGTTCCTCAAACGTGTCGGTTTCTTCACGATGTTTTCCATTACCGTAAAAAGAATGAAAATCTACACATATATTGAAAAACAAGTTATTGGTGTAAGGCTGGAATCGAAGCAGGGGCCGTCAGATTGAAAAGCAGACGTTTTGCCACCGAGACACACTGTGTCTTAGTGGCTTAAACAAAATTAGTGTATATATTTGATTTATGTATATTTCATATTTGTATAATTGAACAAAAATAAAAGGAAGACTTGCCGATGAAAATTGGCCCTTTTTCGTCTTAGCCTCCCCTTGCTCTTCCTTATAATATGACCTCTACGTGAGCCGTACAAACCAGCCCCCGAGCATCGCAGCGAGAAAGATAATTTTATTATGATGCTGTTCGAAAATTTGTCATAAACATATATCTGTGCAGAGTTTCTAGAAAATAACGCGCAAATTTATAAGGGAAATTACAACATGTAATTAATTATCTTTCTTTTGTTCTAAGACTTTTAGAAATCCACGATAAGTACATGTGTTTCTCTATACATTAACCGGCTCAATAAAATTTATGATGGAACAGCTGATTTTGTTTTTGGCAATTACCGATATTCTTTGAACAAATTTTATTTCTTTAAACAAACTATAACTCTTAAAACATATCCTAGTCTTTTTTTCAAATTGATATTAACCTTAAAGTCGATTAAAGAAAATACGAATAGATGGCGCTACGTGTATCATTTGATCTATGTTACGATTTTCAACAAGATGTTTAGAGCGTTTATTATATTTATTACACTAAGTGTTTACCTACCAGTGATATTATACAGATTCTGTGGCATTTTTAAATTTTATCTCTCCCGCAGCTGTGGTAGCCGGGCTGGCCTATATTATTAGAAGGAAGTTAAGAACATTTCAATCAGGCCGTAATCTCCGTGCAACGTCTGATTATGTCAAATCACGTCGACTTAACGCGTGACGGGGGTTCGACGAGTTGATACTTTATAGCGCGACTGTTTCACGCTGCCAGTTGATATTTTACATATTTTATAGCGCGCCTAATAATAGACGTGAATAATTGATACTTTATATAAGTAAATGGGTGAAAAAGTCTAATCGTTGTTACTGTACAAGTAATTTGAGTACCAAGTCGGTGACGAATAAATTAAATAAATATGATAATCATAATTGATTCATCAATGATTAGTATAGCTACTGAATTTATTGATTTGGTTGAAGTGAGAGTGTAATATGAACATTTAAATATTTTCTTTATTGATTTGAGTATTAATTTACTAGTACAAGTACAACATTAACAAACACAAACATTAAATTTGTACTTGTTAATGTTACATATTTGTGTGTATTTGTATACTACGTTATTATTTAAAAGTGCTTAAATGTTTATTTTGAAAGCTTAACATCAAATTTACAAACTCTGCCTTTTCGGAGATTAAAGTCTATTATTGGTGGTAATTTATTCAAAGTGCGATTAAAAGTCGCCAACTTTTAAAGCTTTTGGGGTGGTTTATGTTTATTAACATTTTGTTATACATATAAAATAATATTGTGATCTTCTTCTTCAACGTATGAGTTAAGTGGCCAGGCTATGGTGTCGAGAGTTTTTAAGCCGCCTGTAGGCCTATGACTTGGCTTAACGACTGCTTGTACTAAGACTAACAGCCGGGACCTATAATTTGAAGATTGAGGAGAGAGGGATACTACTAGGGTTGTAGAGGAATGCCTGTATGCAGAGGTTGTCTGAGGAACCACCTTTGCCTGTCATTCAGTTGCAAACGCATATACGGTCTCCGTTCCATCACACACACGTAAAAATAGCACAGAAAGCGCATCGTAAACATATATAAACAAAAATAACTCACATCGAATCTTATATTATAAAAAAAACAACTATATTATTTATTGTAGAACATTTGGCAGAACTGCCATTTTTTCAGTAATTTCTCAACCCTAGATAGTTCATAGTCCATTAATCAATCATCTCTGCTCGGGTGATAATCGGTGACAATGATGAGACACACGACATCAACTGCCTATTAATTAACTGCTCAATTCAATCCGACACGCGGTTTATGGACTTTGCCAACTGAGAATATAACACCTTAATGGCTAGCACGTCAATGGAAAGTGGACATGTTCTTGTTTTGTTGCACTACGATAATATAAGTAGTTATAATATCTATTTATCTATCTATCTAAGCCTATAAATCAGCACTCTGCAGGGCAAAGGCCTCCCTAACATCCCTCCACTTTTGCAAAAGTTATAATATAAGTTATAATATACTTTATAAGAAACATAAATTTAAACATAACTTAAGAATAATATTTACAAAACATAGTAAAAACGAAAATTTTGTAAACTAAAAAAAAATAACATAACAAAAATTTTAAAGATAAAATTAAGCCACCCAAACGTGCCCATCAGGCTTGCCGCATTTGCTTCTTTGGATTGCAAAAAAGTAATTATTAGTTCTTAAAAAAACAACACGAGATAGATTTAGCCGATTATTATTTTTTAATTTTTACTAGTTTTAGTGGAAGAAAGATAATTCATTTTGTCAATATAGCTATGATTTTAAGGCTAAGTAAACAAACTAAATCATCGACTTTGGCGCTTTAGCCGAAATAAGATTTTTTTTTTATAATTTAAAAAATAAAAGTTTAAGCTTAAGTTTCACAGATATAAGTGCTCGAAACAAATTTAAAACAACTCAATTTAAAATAATAAACTTAGAAACAAACCTCTTACAGATTGAATTATTAACAAAACAATAAATCGCTCAGACAAGACACCGAAACTTTAAACCAAAGCTTTGAATAAAGCATAGAGGTATAAAGTAACACAATTATTTAAACGTTTGCTTAAAACAAGTGTAAATTACAATTTTAGACTTCGACTCAACATTTCGTGTTAGCAGTCCTCAATGATTTATTTTCGTTAAACATAGCTAAGAACAAGGAGTAAAACAAGGCGACCCCCTCTCCCCGAAACTTTTTACGGCAACGCTTGAGGTATTCAGGAAACTTTCACCTGGATGGCAAGGCAAAGGCATTGACGTCGGCGAAAAGAAACTTACCAACCTTCGATTCGCCGATGACCTAGTCTTGTTTTCTTCCTCAGCAGCAGAACTTAGGGTAATGCTCGAAGATCTGAGCAATGCAAGCCACGAGGTCGGTTTGAAGATAAATCGATCGAAGACCAAGCTCATGACAAATAGTATCAAACGACCGATACATGTTGGGGGTGAGGAGATTGCATACGTTAACGAGTATATATACCTCGGCCAAATAGTATCTTTCCAGGCGAGACAAGAACTTGAAATCGTCAGAAGAACTGAAAACGCCTGGAAGAGCTATTGGGCCATGAAGGACTACATGAAAGGCAACCTTCCACTCTGCCTTAAACGTAAACTCATGGACGCATGCATTCTCCCCATCCTCACATATGGTGCACAAACTTGGTCATTGACGAAAAATCAACGAACCGCCCTTGGGGTTTGCCAAAGGGCGATGGAGCGCAGTATCCTGGGTGTCAAATTGACAGACAGGATTCGGAACACCATTCTGCGCTCCAAAACAAAAATTACCGACGCAACCCAAAAGTCTGCACAGCTGAAATGGGATTGGGCGGGACATGTCTACCGAATGTCAGGTGACCGCTGGGCGAAGGTTTGTACTACTTGGGTACCGAACGCGAAACGACCTCGAGGTCGACCCAGACAAAGGTGGCGTCATGATCTGGACGAATATGACACAAACTGGGCCACCAAAGCTGAAGACCGGGCTGTCTGGAAGGAGGGAAGAGAGGCCTTTGCCCAGCAGTGGGACACAACAGGCTGAAAATAATAAATAATAATAATAGCTAAGAACACTCTCGACTAAAACCTTTCAACCAAAAAAATAATCTAAATCGGTCCTGTTTCGAAACTATGATGCCACAGACAGAAAGATACACATAGATACGCTAAACTTACAACACCCCGTAGGTTATGGGTCAAGGGGTAGTAATGATATGAAAAATCAATACTTTACCCGTAATTAACAAATGTTAACAAACGAGTGTCGATTAATGTTAGAGAACGGGCAGAGAGTCAGTGAAGAGACACGAATACAGAGTTGAAGTTCCAAACTTTCGTACAAAACGCTTTGCGTCAACCTTTATTGTGAGGACAGCAAAGCTTTGGAACTCTCAACCTGAGTCTCTGTTTCCTGAGTGGTAATCCGGGGGTCATCAAAAGTAGAGTAAATAGAATTCTGATATCTTGGTAAGCGGGCCGTATTGTAGACTATAGCGCACCTTTACATCAGGCAAGCTGTAGTCAAACGCAAGCTAAAAAAAAAAAAATTTTGTACTGAATTTAAATTTCGGTAAGTCATAGGTCAAATAAACACAGATTCCGCACTATCTTGCAATCTGTTCTCGAACTTTAAGTACGTAAGTTACAAATCGAAGTAGATTTTGATGTTTTGGGTATTTGGTAGGTGAATAGAATCTTGTTTTTGGTGACAATAACAGATTAGATATGATCCTAATATAGGCAATTGCATAACATTGAACAACGCCCTTAAATGTTGTGACAACGAGTATTTGGTCCATTCAGCCGCCTCTCCTAATAAATTGTTACGATTTTTCTTTGACGCCTCAAGAATGTTCTATGACGGTTCTTTAGTTTAAGTTGCAAACTGCCAACGAGAAAATTTAATTTACTATTTATATTATGTATTGTTAAAAATAGCTTCTAATCTGCATACATTTTGCCGCATTTTTGCATTTAAGCAAACCAAAGTATATAATGTAACACAAGGTAATAACAATCCTTACTCATATGCCCAATATTTGAATTTTAGTTAGTTATTACCGACTAAAATTAGATTACCTCAAAAAGGTTTTTTTAGAATTTCTTGAGCAATTTAGATTATGATAATATATTTATCTATCTACTTCTACTATACTATAAGAATGTATGTCCTGACTCATTCATTCATTCATCTATAGGCAAGGCAGAGCCTAAATGGCTGATCCTAGGGGCATACAATTTAGAGGGTGTATTTGTTTTCTTACGTAGACATGTACTGAGAACAGATTTTTGGAAATTTCACCTCATGCAGGAAACTTCTTTGTTTTTGAACTAGTTCTAGTTATAAAATTTGGAATATGTATATGTCGAATAGAAAACTCTCGACACCGGAGCTGGGCCATTTAGCTTATTCAAAGAAGACGGAGTAGAAGAAAATGAAGCTAGAGGTATGTTACGCTAATAGCGTAACATACCCACACAGTACAACTTCGATGGAGCAAATTCTAAGGTTAATTAATTAACAACATGTGTTGATTTAGGCCAAATCTAGATTACTGCTTCCAGGCTAGTTAGCAAGATTACTCTTTAATCTGTTAAACTTATGGTGATGTATGTTAAATAGGTGAAAATATATAGCAAATATGTCAGAACTGAATTTTACTTAATAATAAGTATTAAAGAAGTGTTTATAGCAGTAGTATTAGTATACTAAAATAAGACATATGTGCTAACTAGACAAATTCAAACAAGTTACCGGGCAAAGGCCCGGAACCACTAAATAAAACATACACGGTAAACATAGTTGGTGGTAGAGAGTTCTAGCGCTTACCGTGCTAAGTATCTAAAATACGCTGAAATTCTGTCACAAAGAATCTAACGCTATATTCCGGCAGCCTCTTTGAGAACCAGTTATTCCAGACTAAGTATGGTCTAAAGTCGTTACTATTGGACAGTATAATTCACACTACAACAGTTTGAACGGGAACCGATCTTGACGATTAATCTTAGCGGATATTATGTAAATATGTATTAAGAAAAAATAACATATTAAAATGTTTAGAGCCAGTCTTTGAAATTAAAAGTAATACTACAAGAATATCTTCGCTTAACCCCACGCTTCAGCTTCTTTTTTGCGCCACAACAAGATTTATATCTTAGCTAGTTTTTACTTGCGTCTTCGCTTCTTCAGAATGTTAAAAGAAACGAAATTGGGCTATTTGACCTTTCACAAGGTTATTCGATGCAGTACAAAATAGATTTCACATATCACAAATGCTTTATTTCAGAGACAACCCCAAATAAATAGCGAAAGAATTTTGGTTTGTGTATTCTTTGTATTTCTGCTTTGAGATAACAAGATTGGAAAAAGTCAAGCCATTTTTCTTGTAAGTACTTAATGGATGTGTCTCTAGAGTTTGTAGATCTCTTTTGTTTTAATACCTTTTCTAAATAGGGTTTTTTTCGATTTGTATCATTTTTTTGTTATCTGCTGACCCGAGTCAGCGACATTCTGACCTTGGATTGAACATAATCTGTAATAACTGACTCTAAAGGAGTCTGCCGTAACATACCGCTAGCTGCTTGTGGATAGATATTCAACTTGAGCTTGGTAGAAAGAAGACGTACATTATTTGACATAGTATTTTCTTTACTGATGGGCAGTTACTCTGTTTGAAATCATGATATTAGTTGTTTAAAATAAAGGAAACAAGTAGCTAAATCGCTGAAGATTGAAATTGTAGTATTTATTTAAAGATAAAGATTGGTAGCACTATGGGCACGAATATATTCTAAAAGCTTACATAAACATTTTATGTAAAATCTTAGCCTGGAAGTTCAAGGCGTAAGCAAACTATTATATATAGAGCTACGTATACAGTGACAGCTATTTTATAATTATTTTATTGTGTACTTAACATTTTAATATACAAGTGGTAACGTATAGTACAAGATAGGAAAAGTGCATGTTTACCGTTATTACAGACACAGAAGACACTTACATATACATTATTACAAATAATTATATATATATTACACATAAATATATTTTACAGGACTTAAGAATATTTACAAAGCTTAGAAAAGACGAAAATTTAGTAAACTAAAAAAAATAATAAACACAAAATAAAAATTAAGCCACCCGCCCAAACGTGCCCATCAGGCTTGCCGCATTGCCTCTTTGGATTGCAAGTAAAATTTACAAGGCAAATGTATTGTATCGCTTTTTCACGAGCAACAACAATAAAAATAATAATTTGGCAATGTTTACCGTAATTGCTTAGTTTTGGACGGAATAAAAATAAAACAAGTTTCATAAACGAAGTTGATCCACAAGCCGAGGCTCAAAGTTGGCGGCGACTGTCTCTAGCTCTCTTTTCGTTTGTCAGCTCGCGGTTTCTATTAAAAAAGCAAAAATTACATTGTTGCCTCCAAGCGCTCCTACCAGGGCTGTCAACTTCAATGGAAAAAGAAAAAAAAGGCTTTATTCCAAACTTTTGTAGCGGCACCCTCGTCCTTTGTTGACGAGGAAATTTTATACTCCGCTCAAAACGTACTTGTCGCCCCCATTTTCACTTATTATATTCGTGTTTTGAGAGAGACAATGAATGAAGTTTCTAGTGAGTGTGCAGTTTGAAAAGAAGGGGATCGAGTCCGTATCCGTCCGTGGAGTATTCAAAACAGTTCCGTTACTGAAATACCAACAAAGAGCTTGTTTTAAATTGTATAAGGACAATTTTGGGGTGTTCCAACGATAATCGCTTTCTGGATACTTTCCTCTATCCTGTGCCAATCGTATCTAGGTTCTTCCTGCGACTGATGTTATAAATCGTCGACTCATCTTGCCAATGGACGACCGACGTTTCGTCTTTCTAATCTATCTGAAATTAATATTAATCAGGGTGAAAAGTTTAGTTCGCTATTACGTCATAATTTGTAGTTCTGATCTCTGGGTGTCACTAAAATTGGATTTGACTAGAGAGGTGTTTTAAATAGGCAAGCAACTTAGTAGTCCTGACAACCCTACAATAGTAAACCGCAGAAGTGACGTTGTTTTCAGATTGTGTCCGGGGTCAATACTTCACGGAACCGGAAGCCAACTGTGGCAAGTCAAAGGGATTACTAGGACTCAGTATAGCTTTGATCAATATAAGACAATAATTATCCTTTGTTTAAAGTTCGTATAATAAAGTTGTATCGTGTAACCAAACTTTGGTGTGATAACTAGAAGCAATAGGAAGGTAAGAGAAGAGAGGTAAGTAGTAGATTCTACCTCGGTGCTGGGTGTAGGTCTCTTTGCTGTCTTACCATCCGCCTCAGTCCTGTGCCAATCTAGTAACCACAGTGACACTCTGGACTAAGATGGAGCATGCTTAGTCTAGAATAACTGGTTCTCAAGGAGGCTACCAAACACGCTGTTAAGATATGGTAGCAGATTTTTCAAATTGAAAATCCACTTAGATATTACTTTGATATACCTTTATTATTTTGAAAAAGCGCAATAATGAATAATTACTTAATGTTCTATATAAAAAATAACCTAATTGGCATAACGCTCATACGAAACAAGGTTAGGCAGACCCATTGCCACGAATAAAATTGGCAGCCTCACAAATTGTTCGAACGAAAACTTGCAAAATCAACTTCAGAGAATTAAAACCGACTGGATGGTAATTATGTATGCATAATTAGATTTTGTGCAAGTGACAGGCTCATTTAATAATGGGACTATTAGACATACACTTAATTAAATCTATAATTCTAAATATATCATGCAAAAAACATTTGAAAGTTTGCTTCCTTTATATTAGCTAATACTCATTTGTACAGTTTGACAAAAAAAGGACCTTCTCTGCAATAATATTAAGCCGATGACAATGGCATGAGTTTTTTTTTATTGTAAATCATGAACGGTAAAAAATATTGAAAAAATAGCTTAAAGACTGTCTAAAGAACCACCGTAAAAATATTTATATATTGTTAGGGTGATTATACTTATTGCGGTACCAATCCGACATATGAATTGGGAATAAAAAATCAGGTTCATAAAATCTAAAATTAAATTTTTTGCACCTATTTTTTTCATATTTTTACGAGTAAATCTGATTAGTACCAAAATAAGTATAAATAATGCTTTGCCCAACAGTGGGACAATATACCTTAGATAAAGAAAAAATGCTTGGGTTATTTCTTTAGACGGTCTTTAAACTATTATTCAATATTGTTTACCCTTTATGACTTAATAAGAAAAATTGCATATTCAAGCTTTTGGCCTTTTCATTTTTATATTTATTAATTTCAGTTTCTCTTCTACTTGGCGGACTATTAGAATTATACTCTGACTTCATATACTCCTGTATACGTAATTGTATAGATGTAGGGAATCTTTCACCCACCAAAGGGACTGTAATAACCGTGCTATAATAGCTGTCAAATGCCAGACTGGTCTGCACAATGCTAACAGAAATCTGGGGTAACGGCCTTCGCTGTGTTGCGGGAGAAATTGTATTGTGGCCAAGTTATAAATAAATTCTAGCTATTAATAATTCTGCTAGGTTATTAAATTGTAAGTGAGCAGGATTGATAAGTTGTTTGGAAGCTAGGGCATCTAAATTGAGGACGTCCTAGCCTTTGTATTTTTTTTTATACTCATTCTCACACAGCTGGTTAGCCCCATACTGAACCATTTCTAGCTCGTATTATGGTTGCTAACAGCTGATATACTACATATACATACATACATATTATATATGAATACATATTTAACACCCAGATCCACAGCCAACAAATTTAGTTAAGCACAATGATGTTGACCGGGCCGGGAATCGAACCCGGAACCTTCAGATTAGCAGACCGGCATGGTAACCTTTACGGCAACGAGGTCGTCAAATATATAATATATAAAATTATTATTATTATTTTCAGCCTGTTGTGTCCCACTGCTGGGCAAAGGGATATATAATATTATACATTATTTTTATTTTTTTCGGCAAAAGTGTACTCAGACCATTGTAAAAATTTGGAAAACGCCATTGATTTCCATAACACAGTTTCTAAACATCTATTTCGGAAGCTTTTGGCTTTCCATACTGTATTTTTGTATATTAAAAAAACTTATTTTTGATTTGATTTATTTTCTAAAATACTTATATTTTTTAAGTTAATCAAAGAAGACGTGGAGACAATTTTTCATTGGACATCGTTTGTTTACCAGAGAAACAACGTGCATACAAACATATACAGACGAAAGCAAAATGAACCATTTAATGCAAAGACTTCTCTCGTTTTGTCAGTTATAAATGCAAAATTTTGTGAAACAGTATGAAGGTTTGTTATTCTTTCAGTCTTTTTTGGCTGAGTCGATTAAGACGGCTCAACACATATTAAACTCATTATCACTCAGACCAGCACTGATTGCTTGCAGTCAGCACACGCTGAGCTGGGGCCGGTTTTGTGCCACGTAAATGTTTTTTTTTATGTTTCTTATGTATTGTTTTTCTTTGTTATCCGTGTCACAAAATAAATGGTTTTCTTTCTTTCTCTTTTTCTTTTTTTCTTTCTTACTTTCTTTCTAATATTTGAATTTAAGTGAACGATTTGAATAGCAAATAGGTAAGTATTTATCGTGCATGGTTGCTAACTATTCTAGACAACACTCGTTATATAACTAGATTTTGTAAAACATTTCAGTCTTAATTATTGACGAAAGCCTCATCCAGTTTTGTTAGTAATATTTACTATCCGTCGTTATATTTTTTGAGCTCGCAGCGTTTTTTAATTGTACCCAATTAAGTTTATTTCTCCTCTTAGCCCTGGGAAGCCAATTACATTATGTAGGCACTAAACTCG
This sequence comes from Mellilla xanthometata, assembly GCA_035578125.1. Classification (NCBI taxonomy): domain Eukaryota; kingdom Metazoa; phylum Arthropoda; class Insecta; order Lepidoptera; family Geometridae; genus Mellilla; species Mellilla xanthometata. The sequence goes on from JAPUBQ010000010.1 coordinate 10,997,814, forward strand.
AAAAAAATGGAGAAAATATAAAAACAATTAAATTTATTTTTACAAGGCATTTTAAGGGACCATTAGAAAGTGAATTGATGAAGATTGCCGGAAGTGCTCTCGCTTTGATAAAATTGACAGAATTTTTCTTTGTTCATAGATATTTTAAATTCTTATTTTGAGACGAGCTATCAGATATTTGTAATAAAGTAAACAAATTGCAAGGCTATGGGAATTCATAAAATATTTCATCTGTTAATAAGAAAGATCTAAGAGTATATAAATAATTTATTAGTGTTAGTACAAAACTAATTAGCAGAATAAAACGCGAAATAGTGATAGAAATTAAAGCAGCGGATAATTTTTATAATGAACTTTTCCTAACTTCATTAAGGAATGAGACAGCTATTTTAAAGAAAACGATTTAAGGAAAAACAGAGATAGCTCTGTTTTTCATATATATGTAAAATGCACATATTTCGAGTACCACTGTCGCTTTGACGACTTAAGTTCAAGTTGTGGCGGAATGTTAGCCAGATTTCAGAGATTTCATAAAATAGTTTTTTTTCTGTTTGAGCTTATATAGCATTGCATACAATTACAAACCGGCTGGCCTGGCTGACTGACAAATCATATTAACTAGTTTTACCACAGCTGTAAATTTAAACAGTCATATAATTGTACCTATTGATGGTTATTATACGTACCTACAACTATAGGTATCCAAGTCACGACGACCTTCCAAAGTTCGCAATCAAAACTATGCACAATAACCGTGAACCCGCAGACATATTGAGGTAGAATTATCTGATTGAGTCTCGCAAATCCGCCAACTTGGCCTATCAGAGAGGATGAATTATCAGCCTCCACGTAATCATCATTTCAAAAGCAATTTGATCCTGTTATAACCATACACTGAGAAAATCTGAGACAGTCTCGGCGGAGCGTTTGATACGAGTTCAATTATTTTTATAATTATGAGTGAACGCTTAAAGCTAGAGGTAAATGTACTACAAATTAATAACCTTGGGATAGACTCTTTAAAATCACAACTCAAAAAATAAAAAATTGGCCAAGTGCGAGTTAGACTCGCACATGAAGGGTTCCATACCATTGTTGTGTGGGAGCCCCCCCTGAAATATTTATTTTATTTAAATTTTATGATTTAATTTGAAAGGTAATGTACATTTAAACATTCCGTGAACATTTTAGGTGTCTACATGCTACCGTTATTGATATATAGCAAAAAATACGTAAAACACACGTTTACTGTATAGGGTACCACCTCCCTTAGTATTTTAATTTTTTGTATTATTTGTTATAGCGGCACAAGAAATACATATCTTGTGAAAGTTTCAGCTTTCTAGCTATTACGGTTTCTGAGATATAGCCTATAGACAGACCGACGGACAGCAGAGTCTTAGTAATATAGGGTCTCGTTTTTACCTTTTAGGTACGGGACCCTAAAAAAACCTTATCTAAAGTAATAAATAATACGGGTGCAGTGAAGAGAGTCCAGATTGGATTTTAATAGCACTCACAATTATTGACGTGACAACGTCTTAAATTAGGTTGCGGCTGGGAGTCACTTATGAAAAAGTGTAACGCCCGGTAACGTTACGATGAGTCACCGAACGAGAGAGAGGCCCGCCGAATGCCTTGCGTCTCTCTCCCACTCAACTATGATCGGTCGGATCGCGCGCGCAGCACGCGGCAGACGTTGTCACGTAAAATCTTCGCCCGTAAAACCGACTTTACAGGCAACCATTTTTTAGCAGTACTACTATCTATCTACTTCCCCCCTTAGGAGGCCCCTTAAATTAACGTCGTTTACGAAATAAGGCTGTTTCCCACTCATTTTTGACGCGCTTTCATTAGAACGTCAGGACAAAAACGTCCATTAATTGTGTATGCGATTCCTAACCAGTGACGTCATAGTATAAGGTAAATTTATCAAATGGCTTCATGACCCAGTCAACCCAGTGAAGCTAGAGTAGTTCCGTGGGAAAAAACGTATGCTTTTCAATCAGACGGCTTCTGGTTCGATCCCGACCCTACACCAATGATTTGTTTTTCACGTTATATGTCGATTTACACCCGTTTTACGGTGAAGGTAGAAACCGACATGTTTGAGGATCACAATATCCGAATAAATGTGCCATCTACCAACCCGCACTTGGCCTGCGTGGTCAATATCTTTCTATAACTTCTATGCCATAGATTCTAAATCAGGATTTGACCATTTCATTAATTTCATTAAATCAGAAAATTCCCAATTAAGATGATTTTATAGATCACTATCTAAAAATTCATTCAAATCAATTCTTGGCTTCACTGCATGCAAAATGACGACCTTAATAACAATAGAACCGCTGTATTGAGTAAAGCAAACGCGAAAATCCGTGAAACGGATAAAACTGTGCCGGAAAATGATCCTTTCCGGGAGAATGGACGGGTGGATACCTTCCTTCCTACAGGAAAAAAGCTTATGATAACATTCATACTCATGTGTATTTCTCTTGACCATCATCACCTTATCTTAAGTATAGTGTATATATACATATCTACCTACCTTTTTCAAATGATATAATTATCTATAACATAAATACCACGTATAACAGACAGAAATGATATCTATATTATACTAGCTGACCCGGCAAACGTTGTTTTGCCTCACTTAGGGGTATGAAAAATAGATAGTAGCTTATATGACACATTCGTAGATTTACCATAGCAGCGCCATCTATTGATTACTTACTCAACCCAGTCGAAAGGTATCGACATCTGTTAGAATCATTGGGAGTTAACAGATAATTGTGACTGTCAAATAATAACAGACAATAATTAGCAATAAATTAAAATTGTGACTATAATTTGAGATTTAAACTATTCTATCTCTCAAGTTGGATCGAACTGCATATGGTGTGCGAACATTTTATTATAATCGGTTAAGTGGTTTAGGAGTCTATTGAGGACAAACATAGTGACACGAGATTTATATAAATTAAGATAGTACATTTTTGATCGAAGTAGGGCCTAGAATAAATTAATAGAAATGATTCTATATTATGGCTCACCTACTGCGTCGAAGAGAAGGGTACAGTTGGACAGATCCCGTCTTTAGGGAAATCAAGCAGTCCCACAGCCCGTGTGGTTAATCGTACAGACCTAAGGTACACACTCACATTTTTATAACAACTACTTAAATAAAGGTAGGGTTGACGACATAAGAAACATCGTGGGATAAGAGCAGCAAAAGACTGAGACGAATGACGTGAATGAAGGGAGGCCTATGCTCAGTAGTGGGCAACAGATGGCTACAAATTATGAATGATCATGATGCTTAAAATAAACGTCGCGCTGCGTAAATAAATTATAAATCTTATAATAGTATTTAATTATATCTGTCAATGTTGTTTGCATTACAAATACTGAATTAATAATTTTAGAAATCTGCAACAATAGGTAGGAGAAGTTATTAAATTTCTTAAGTTGTACAGCCGTATTTCTAACATGAGGCTTTGTTATCAACATTGCGAAAAATTCAGTTTTTTAGCTACCACGGTTTTTGAGATACGGTCTGGTGATAGACAGACAGATATCGGAGGCTTAGTAATGGGGTCCCATTTTTATCTTTTAGGACCGGAATCCTAATAGAAATCTATGTCATATCTTAGCTTTCTCAAAATTTTAATCTATTACTTATCATGCAAATAATATTGACATAGATCCTAAAATGTTATTCAAAACTCTCCTCCTTAACTGTTTAAGTGCATTTAACTATTGCGTAACTTTCTCTACAGCGAAGAAGCCGCCAAGTACTCTTATTAAAAATCTCATTAACATAGTTGAACGACGAGTTTTCAGTTAAGGTGATGTTAAGGGCTAAGCCTTGAATTTACAGTTTTTGTTTTATTGTAAATCATAAACGGGAAACAATATTTAAAAACTAGCTTAAAGACCACTGTATTCAAACTTTCGTAAGGTAATATTTGAATAATGTTTGTATAACCGGCTATCACTTACGTTTATTTGTCGGTACTCCTGCCCTGGCCTGTGTTCCTGCCCTTGAGAATGGCACACTGATTGTGCTAAAACATGTCGGGCTAATACCGACAAATAAACGTAAGTGATAGCCGGTTATACAAGCATTAGCTTAAAGATCGTCTCAAAAATCACTCTATGGATATTTGTACATTTTTTTGGTCCCAATCCGATATATGAATTAGAAATAAATCTAGTTCAAAAAATCTAAAAAATAAACTTTGAACCAGTTTATTTTCACACTGATAAATCTTATTGGTACCAAAGTATATTATACACATTCTTAGGGCGATTCCTCAGAAAGTCTTTAAGCTATTAAAAAAAAAAAACAATCTTGTAAGTTAAAAAGGAGTAAAATATTGAATAATAACTTAAAAACCCTATAAAAACCACCCAAAGAATATTTATATTTATTTTGGTACCAAAGGCAAACAAGGGCAAAATCTTTAATTTGCTGTGTTTTCGTTTTAAATCTTCCTCTTCAACCTTTTCCCACTAGATGGGGTCGGCACAGCAAGTTTTCCTCTTCTACACGATTTTGTCAGCTGTCATATCTACATTCACTCCCTTTTCTTTCATATCTTCATTTACACAATTAAGCCACGTCTTCCTAGGTCGACCTCTACTTCCGCTACCTCGTACAACCATATCCATACTTCTCCTAGTCACATGCATTTCCTCTCTACGCATCATATGCCCATACCAAGATAACCTTCCGCTCTTCACTTTCTCTGTCACTGAAGCTACTTTCAAACGTCCTCTAATATGCTCATTTCTTACCTTAAATCTTAACAGCAAATTTAAAATTTTGGTCCTTGTTAGCCTTAAGTAGAACACATTCTACTAAACTTCCATGTCAGTGATCTACTTTGACCTAGTTTTGCTAAAATTGAAACTTGACTAATAGATTCTATTTATCCCCTAACGTCGTACATCAAGGGAAATAGTTTTTTCCTTCGTTTGTTGTTTTTGGGTTAAATAACATTTTGTCACGCATTTCCTGGTGAAACAAGTTCCGGAATATTTGCAAAGTATCGGTGATTTAGTTATGTCGTCAGTGTTTTTCGCAAAAAAATACGGAAAAAAATATTGGCCAAGTGCGGGTTGGACTTGCGCATGAAGGGTTCCGTACCAATGTTGTATGGGAGCCCCCTTAAATATGTATTTTTAGTAAATTTTATAATTTAATTTGATAGCTCATATACATTTATATGTTTTGTAAAAAAATTGAAGTGTCTAGCAGCTATCGTTATTGATATATAGCAAACAAATACGAAAAAAACACGTTTATTGTGGGGATCCCCCTTAACTGGGATACAGCCTGGAGACAGACAGACAGACAACGGAGGCTTAGTAAGGTCCCGTTTTGCCTTTTAGGTACAGAACCCTAAAAAGCAGAGTTTATATCGAAAGCAATTATATTACATTCCTAATAAGCTAGTATAAACACAAAGTTTAGGAAAGTCCCTAGTTGATTGTGATCGTGGCTTTTTGGATTTTAAATTTATCACAGTTTTTGTACTCTAATAATCAACATTAATTTGATACCCATATTGAGACAGTTGTGATAAGATAGGTTTTCATTAAATAAGGTAAGGAAACTCTCGAATAATAAATCTTTAAAACAAAAAATATATTATCTTTGGTGTCTCAAGAATCTTTAGTTAAAATATAAAAAATATGATTATAATGTTTATGACTCATTAATGATGATTATTTCCAATTTTACGAAGGTAAAACACAATAAATACTGCGTCCCGCGGTAAAACAATACTGTTACCTGCATTAATCCGGGATGGATAGAAGTTAATAGTTTTCGATATAAAAAGTAGCCCATGCGTTAATCCAAGGTCTAACGTATCTTCACACCAAATTTCATCAAAATCAGTTCAGCCATTTGGGCGTGAAGAAGTACGAGTAACGATTATACACACTTACTCTCACACAAAGTTTCGCATTCATAATATTAGTAGTATTCTTAAGCGTATTCAGTTACCTAATAAAACTTGATTAACTAATAGACCAGGGCCTAAACCTTTAAAAATGGTAAAAAAGATTTTCCTTTCATTTTGATCATACTTCCCCCTCCTTTTCTAATGGATTTCATCATACTGTATTATTTTTCAAAAATTATCGACCCTTGTCTATAACTAAATGGATCAAGCTGATACAATTATGAGGTTGTTTAATCTAACCCTATCACCAGCAAATAACATAAGACAATTCCAAATTATCCAACGTGTAATAGCAGTGTCCGCTGTGACGTGGGTCGACTCAAGCCAATCTGATGGGAATTTCAGTTAATATGGCCCTCATTCCTAGAAACCCGAACCAAGCGTTGAAATTCCCTTAAACCATACATGTAACCCAACAACATTGGTACCTAACCATTACTTGCTCTGTACGCTTAATTCAAATATGATCACGAGCCCAAGCCGCAGTGGTTTCGGATCTTCTAGTGTGGCGATAGTTTCGTATTGGAATTAGTTAAAGGTTTAAATTACGGCGTTCTATGTGATTTACGCAGTAATGTGAATGGTTGAACGGTTAAGTACGGTCACTTGTGACATTATGCTCTTAATGATCTCTACGGTGCCGAGTACAGTGGTATTGTGTTGGAATGACGGCTATTAGTAACATAGACGTCAGGTGTTAGTCATTCCGAAATGTGATTAAATAATTTTTTTTTAATTGTCTGTTTGGGTAAATGCATTCTATTATAAACTTATGCTCATATTATAAATTTGAAAGTTAGTGTGTGCTTGTTATTTCTTTACACTTAAACTGTGAAATGGATTTTGATGTAATTTGGCACAGAAAAAGTCTAGACCCTGGAATAATATATAAGCTAATTTTTTATCCCATAATGACGTAAGTAAAATAGCGGGGCGCAGCTAGTCAAATTTGTGTATTAAAAACGCAATACATATGTTTCTTTCTTAATCTTAAAAGTTGAAAAACGCCATGACTTTTCAAACTTAGTAGTTCATAAGTTTAGCAGTTAGTATTAAAAAAAATTGTTTATACAATTGATGTAATAAAAATTACAACAATACCTAATATCAATCGTAAGACCAAAAAATTTTAACTGCTATCACCAACGCATATTAAAAATATAATAAAAACAGCTACCCAATTTAAATATGATAAAAACATCATTATACGTCGCAAACACTCGACGTTTTATATGTTCAAAGAGCTAATGATTTTCTCTTTCATATCTTTACAAACATCCGATCCGACGAGAAATAAAAGAGCTTTTTAATGACCTTAAGCTTCTTATTAATTCCCCGGGGAAAACTGTTAAGCGTATCTTTAGAAAAATGTTGTTTGCTCATATATACTTCTCTACGAGTATAATTTATTTTTATAGAAGATAATTATTTTGTAGCTTAAAATAATTTATAACGTTGTTTAGAAACATCTGTTTTTTTATAAATCAAGAACTAAAACACAAATTTCCATCGATTTTGTTTTTAGAAATTATTTTTCTAATGGTACAAATATTGTAAAAAGCGAGTGTGGCTAGGTGGTAATAACGTCTGCATTTCAATCAGATGGCCCCTGATTCGATCCCAGCCCTACACCAATGACTTGTTTTTCAAATTATGTGTGGATTTACACTCGCTTTACGGTGAAGGAGAACTTCGTGAGGAAACCGGCATGTTTGAGGACAACAATATCGAAGACGGGTATCATTCGCTAACCCGCACTTGGCCAGCGTGGTGGATTATGGCTTATATCTCTCTCCTAGTGAGAGAGTTCCAGCAGTGGAAAGGTATAGTGGCTTATGCTTATGGTACAAATGTTGTAAAACAAGACAAATACCACAAATTTGTAAATCTATTTTGAAATTATCACTGCACAGTTTTTAAAATTGGTATAAAGATAAACTATATTTTTAATCTGTGTCCCGTTTCGGCTACGTTAAAAAAGGTTTTAATTATGAACTGGCATGTCATGTAACACCGCTAATAAGCTCTTCAGCTAACAACAAAGCTGGTCTAGACAAAGCAAGAGAATTCACAAAGAACGTGTCATAGGCACCGCGCGTCTCCCCACACAATTTTATTCATATCACAACGAACGCATTTATGACAACGCAATACGATTCAAAATCCAGTAAATCATTTTTATCGATCAAATTGTTTTTATAAACACTTGGGGAAACAATAAAGATCACGAGTGGCACAGTTTTTTCCTCGTACATCCAATTTATTTATGCAGTTTACGAGAGTAGGGCGCGAATTGAGGGACCTTAAATTCGATTCGTGAAAGCAATGTCCTTTATGTTACGTCTTTTGGTTATGTGATTTCGTATTATGACGGGAATGCTCTGTGACTTTATTGTTATGAGTGAATGTGGCTCGTAGATACCGCTACGAGTTTGTTGTAGACGTTCTACGAATCGTAGCTGCTTCTACGTTCTAATCCTCTACGAAATTGATAACATTCAGAAAAGTGATATTATATGATCAAAGTCGCTTGACATGAGTAATATTCGCTACTTTTTATGGGAATGGTATTTTTTTTACGTGAGGAAATGCATTTACCCATGCGCCATTTATTTTGTGGGTTCGGGTGTTAAATTTGTATCTAAATAAAATATCTATGTATGTAAATATGTAGCACTACAATACATAGATACTTACGGCAGCAAATTTCTCTCGCGAATCAGCGAGGAAATGCTGCCAGCCTAATGGGTACGTTTGGGCGAGAGGCTTAGACGAAGTCTTTAAGACTTATTTTTATTATTTTTGACATCGAATAAAATATGATGTTTTATAATCTTATTACATTACTTTACATTAAATATGTAGTATATTAGTTGTTTTAGCTACCATAACACAAACTAGAAATTGTTCAGTTTGGGGCTAAAATGTCGTGAGTAAAATGTGAGTAAATTGACGACCTCGTTAGCGTAAAGGTTACCATGCCGGTCTGCTAATCAGAAGGTTCCGGGTTCGATTCCCGGCCCGGTCAATATCTTTGTGCTTAACTAAATTTGTCTGGGTGTTAAATATGTATTTATATGTATGTATGTATGTATAAGTAGTATATCAGTTGTGATAACAACCATAATACGAGCTAGAAATGGCTCAGTATGGGGCTAACCAACCGTGAGTGAAGGTGTCAAAAAAAAAAGTGTGTCCTGGTAAAAAAAAATAATTTAAAAAAGTTAGCATATTCTTCTGTCACAAGGGTGACATTTTATTAAAACCCTGATGTAAAAAAAAAGTTAGCAATTCTTTGTCTACTAAATTCACTGTTCTTGCTCACAACCACGTATAAGTACTTGGCGCTAAGTGATGCTACTAACGATATTATTTCACGTAGAACCTAGTTATACAAACTTGACAGGCAGGAGATTATATGCTTTGTGTCTGGAAATACACATTTGCCGTTTAGCGCGGATTATTTTGATAGGACCGGGGTGATATATCGCTATAACGTGGATGCTTTTTAGGGTTTCGTACCTAAAATGTAAAAATGGGACCCTATTACTAAGCCACCGCTGTCTGCCTGTATGTCTATCTCCAGGCTGTATCTCAGAAACCTTAATAGCTAGATAGCTGAAACTTTCACAATAAATGTATTCCTCGTGCCGCTATAACAATATATAACTTTCATCAAACGCTGATAAGAACATTTTCGATTTACAACTACAGTGTAAACTCTATATAACGACACTGAAGGGAATATGCATTTTATAGCGTTATAGAGAGTGGTCGTTAAATGGAGAGAATGTATCATTGTATGGAACACAAGCTAAACCAACTAAAGCCAATTGATTTCGACGCTTTAGAGAGTTTGTCGTTCAATTGAGTAACGTTACATGGAGTTTACACTGTTTTTAAACAAAAAAAAACTAAATTTAAAGCAGTTCTTCCGTTGGGGAGCTACGATGCTTTTGCATACACACACAAGCACATTATATTTATATATGTATAACAACCCGTCGTCTTTTTTGAGTCAGGGGTTAGAAATTACGATAGTGTTATTTTTATATAAAGCAATTGTGGCACATAAATTTTAGGTAATATTTTTTTATTTGCTTTTAAGTTGAATGCTTATTTTAAGTATTGCGTCTAATAAAAAATATTCCATCTATCTATTTCAAATTTTGTTTATCCATCCAACGTTCTTCTAACACTTTGGTGACATACTGATTTAACAGGGCCCAATAAAGTTATCTGCTGGATAAATTAAGGTTCATAATGCGTTGCCAAATAGTAACTTAGCGCATTTGGCTACAGCGGCCAATGGGAGGATAAAATATAGAGTTTATGATCGAATTACATTGTTGTGGTAGTTAAATTTGAGGCATATAGGCAATAAGGCATGTTATGGGCACTAAGTGTTAAAGCTAGGTTAATCCTGCAAATCATGCTCGTTGGCGTAATAGTTACTAAACCGGACTGCCAGCCAGAGCCAACCAGGTTCGATTCCTGGTACGGCTAACATTTTTGTGACGAATTATATTTGTTGGCTGTAGGTCTGGGTGTTAAATATGTATCGGTGTAAACTTTACACCGATACATATTTAACATTTACGTTTACAGTGTAAAGAATTTATGTACGTATAAATGCAGTATTGACGACCTCGTTAGCGTAAAGGTTACCATGCCGGACTGCTAATCAGAAGGTTCCGGGTTCGATTCCCGGCCAACATCTTTGAGCTTAACTAAATTTGTTGGCTGTGGGTCTGGGTGTTAAATATGTATGTATTTATATATAATATGTATGTATGTATATCAGTTGTGTTAGCAACCATAATACGAACTAGAAATGGTTCAGTGTGGGGCTAACCAGCCGTGTGTGAAATATGAAAAAAAAACTCGTATTATTGGTAAAATTGTTGAATGCATCATTGGTCTAGTTGACAAGCTGCAAAGCCCAACATTTCAGGTTAATTTTTTTCTAAGCAGTAGCACTAGGCAGCGACGCTCTAGCCTATAATATACTCGTACCTACTCGTACCTACTCTGTTTCGATCAGCACCATTGGTTTTATTTTAATAGTGTTTTTGTTACCTAAGGCAATAAATAATATATATTATTTTTATTAATTATTGATCAGTATTTTCTACAAATAAAAGATCTGCGTGCCACTTCCTGGCTGGTTACTATATAAAAACGTTTTGTTTAACAACAGAACAGTCTATTTTATTCCATAAACAAACGCCTTTCCCCCACATAATTTGATCCAGCCTTATCCTCGGGGAATAAAATTAAAGTTGGTTCGAGTGACACCGCGGCGTCGCGTACAAAAGCAATCTTGTCTTGTGTGGCTGGTTTAAAGGTGCTCCACTTCCGGTCTGAAGGTACTGGGATAAGATAGAGGAAAATAGCGAGTGTATAAGCTAGATTATATTATTGCACGCTTTTTTGGGCTTTTATTATGGTCAGCACATATTATTAGATTAAAAAAGGGAGTTGACCCTCACATATTTGCCTGTCTATTGATCACATCGTTTTTTTTTTAATTGAAATTTTGAATAAGAATCGGGAGAAATAAATATAACTCTACTAACTCACAACGCCTCATTTATAATATTATCTTAATTTACTAAATATTAATCTATGTATTTATTCTGTAAAAAATACTATTTAATTAGCTTTTAAGTCATGTTTTTCTATCATTTTTCGATTAATTCAATTCGATTTTTTTCATTAAGTAATGTTTTCATAATTAGACAATTATTAAAACCTTACTTGCAGACGAGCGTAGCAAATCAAAGCTTATGAGGTCATCATAATAACCTTACATCGGGATAAAGGTTAAAATAATATAATTATCAAAGCTCCGAATAACCTTACATTTTTGTGGTATATACACCTTTTAACATCTAGCCTACCCTAAAAAACGTTTCACACAAACCAAGGGTCAGCGCATAAGTCTTTGAACCCATTTCACCTTCCTAATAAAGGTTCACAACTCTACTAATATTTTAACCGCTTTTTTTCAGGAAATAATCAAAAAGTTTATGGAAATGCCAGTATTAGAACGTTGAGTTTGACATGTAAGCGGAAGTTTTTATTTTGATTGTGATCTACAACAATAAACGAACTTGTTTAGTGCTTAGTCAAAGGGGTAAGTAATGGGGAAATGTTATAAATGATTAGCCATAGTTAAGGATACATAATAAAACGTACATTTGTTTGGTAGGTTTCTTCGTACTTAAAAAACCCTATTACGAAAGCCGCTAATAAAAACTTTTACCTATTTTAATTTAGGAAAAATAATACTGTATACGTGTATAATATATGACGTGAAAAAAATATAGTTTTTAGCTTTGAAGTTTGAATTATATATTGTCATAATAACAATGGTTGATATTATGATAAAACACTGTTATGAAGTTCAGACTCACTATTTCTAAGTTAATATGATCGCTTTACGCGGTAAGGCCGCCATTTTCAGCACTAGTTTTAAGTTTCTTTTGTGTATAATTTAATGTAATAAGTCTGAAATAAAGAATTTATATATCTATCTATCAATCTTGTCCTTAAGTGTATGTTATATAATAGATTCTACTATCTCCGGTACATTATACACACGGGAAGACACACCGCTAAACAGTCGAAATTCCGATGATTTGCACAAAACGCTTCGCATCAACACTCATAGACTGCCAAGCTTTGAAATTCTCCATCTGGGGCTCAGTTTCTTGGAAATATTATCCTGAGGTTTTCAAATCAAGAGAGAATAGGCTCTTCTAGGTAAATGTGCTACAGCACCGTAGGCCGGAGCGTAGCTAAACATCAGCCAAGATGTGGTGAAAAAAAAGGGGTGACGGACAGCCCTCTATGTCAGGGTTGTCTGAGGAAAATGTAACAGTAGAAAAAATATTAAAACCAAGTTTATTTAATCTCTCAGTGTGGTTAATTTGACGACCTCGTTGGCGTAAAGGTTACCATGCCGGACTGCCAATCAGAAGGTTCCGGGTTCAATTCCCGGCCCGGCCAACATCTTTCTGCTTAACTAAATTTATTGGCTGTGGGTCTGGGTGTTAAATATGTATCTATATGAAATATGTATGTATATGTAGTACATCAGTTGTTTTAGCAACCATAATACGAACTAGAAATTGTTTAGTATGGGGCAGCCGTGTGTGAAATGTGTCCTAATATATAAAAAAAATACCTTTGGTTCCCGAACGTCGCTTGCGCCTTGCACCGCCAATAAAAGAAACATCACCAGGCCAGGCGAACAAAGGCTCGCCAGAGGACCCTCCACTCGCTTTGTCCCCAACTAACATTGTTTAATTCCCCGTAAGAGCTGCTTCTATGTGCGGCTAGATACATCATTCTTGAGGTTGTAGCTTCATAGCTTGTCGTACGTAAGTGTTGGCAATATTCATGTGTATTAGAATCTCTATTAAACTCGTAATCTTTGGAATATTAAATTTGTTGGCTGTGGGTCTGGGTGTTAAATATGTATCTACATTAAATATATATGTATGAGTGTATATGTAGTATATCAGTTGTGTTAGCAACCAAAACACAAACTAAAAATGGTTCAGTACGGGGTTAACCAGACGTGTGTGAAATGTGTCATAAAAAAGTATAGCAGTTCAAGTCGATGGTATTTATAAATAAAGATTTTTATTTAAAATAATACCTACTTACTACAGCAATAAAGGTAGCAATTTTGATGAGCTTTTATAAAAAAAAACTTAAGCTGGTCAAAAAGTTCTAGTTTATTAATTGTTTTTGTTAATTACTCAAAGTATTTGTTTTCTCTTTGAGAGCTAAGTGGCCAGGTTCTGGTGTCGAGAGTTTTCAAGCTGCCTGAGGGCCTCTGACATGGTTTAACGACTGCTTGTACTAAACTAACGGCTAGGCTTGATGGGACAATTTAACGTGTCACCTTTCGTAGTTACTTACACTTATGATAATTTGCAATTATGGTTGTCAGCCTTAGAGTACTGTTTTTGAAGTATGTGTGTGTACTCGTATGTGGGTAAACTACGTGTGTCTTTCTAGTTCCATTTAAATTCATAAAAGAACAAATTTTTAGTATAAACTTACTGTAAATACGTTTAAAATTATACAGTTACTAGCTGATCCGGCAAACGTTGTTTTGCCTTATAAATTATTTTTATAATTAAAAAAAGTAAGGTAATAAACCCTTATCACTTAGGGTTATGAAAAATAGATTGTAGCCGAATCTCATACCTACTGAATACGCATATAAAATTTGGAAAAAATCGGTCAAGCCGTTTCGGAGGAGTACGGTAACTAACATTGTGACGTAGAAATTTTATATATAAGGTAATAACGAAATCATAAACTATGTAAGTTGTATGAGTATATACGCTGCAGAGACACAAAGAATGTAAGAGTGTATGATATCTAATTCATTAAATTGTTAGAGCTCATAACCACTGAAGTGCGATACTAATTTTAGTTCCGTGTACACAGTGAAACAAAAAAGCGTGGTTTTATTACTGTTCCGAAACTCAACAATGCTATTGGAGTGTATTGTTAGTAACCTAACACAAATTTAACCTTATTAGTGTAGTGTTGCCTGTTTCTTTTTTCGTTGGAAACTCAAACGGAAATAACGGATTAAGAATGAATTTATGCATAGGGTACATAGTAAGCATATAATAACGTAATATAAAATTTTCATGTCACAGTGTTAGTTACCGTACGACATCGTACTTGTCGGAGAAGACGGTCCCGATGTACAACTCAGACTTTTGAAATGGCTTGACAGGTTGGAGAATGTTGGTCTCAAGATCAGTAGGACCAAAACAGAACATTTGTTCTGCGACTTCGGTGGTCCGACCAACTTCTCCCCTATACTTCTAGATGGAGCACACTTACCGAACTGCTCAGATTTTAAGTATCTGGGCTCAGTAATACAAAGCGATGGTGGTATTGAAAGGGATGTAAGTAATAGAATGAATGTGGGATGGATGAAATGGCGACAGGTCACAGCAACAACTTGCGATCCGCACATGCCCCTTAAGCTTAAGGGGCAAATTTACAAATCGGTAATAAGGCCTGTTGTGTTGTATGGTTCAGAGTGTTGGGCAACGAAAGGGTCGGATGAAAGAAGATTGCATGTAGCGGAAATGCGAATGTTAAGATGGATGTGTGGTGTGACGCGAATGGATAAAATTAGGAATGAGTATGTAAGAGGAAGCCTGAAAGTAGCACCTATCACTGACAAACTGATGAGCAATAGGTTGTCGTGGTATGGTCATATTATGCGACGTGAGGAAGACCATAACACAAGGAAAACAATGAGTATGAGTGTGGACGGACAGATAGGAAGAGGGCGGCCTAAGAAAGTATGGATGGATTGTGTGAATGACGATATGACCAGGAGGGGTGTGAATACTGAGATGACGAATGACAGAGATGTATGGAAGAAGCGTACATACTGTACCGACCCCACATGAAGTGGGATAAGGTGAAGCAGAAGAAGAGTGTTAGTTACCGTACTTCTCCGAAACGGCTTGACCGATTTTAACCAAAATTTATATGCGTATTCAGTATGTCTGAGAATCAGCTATTATCTATTTGTCATACCCCTGATTTATGAGTGTTGTTCACCCGTAAATATATTTTTTTATTATTTGCCGAGTTTCTTTTTTGTATTTATATTTTATAATGTGTAATTAAAAAATACATACAACCCCAAATTTTTACTTTTTTATCACCAACCCATATTTTTTATCGTCATTTCAGTAATTTTATAAATTTTCATCCCGCTCGATAACTGATCAATTACAGTGTTTTTAACTGTACTTTTGGCAAAACAACATTTACCGGGTCAGCTAGTAACGTAATAAAGTTTGGCACTTCAAAGCATCCATAGATGGATAGTCTATAGGTATTCACTTTGGAATGAACTCATATCGATAGTATTGCGGTTTGCACAAACTAACAGAGCGACACGAAAATCAAAACTATCGGCAGCCGATATTTTATTATTTGCGTTTCGATATTGACTCGGCTTTTATTGAAACCGAAGCAAAACTCGATTACAAATCTCGATTGAGTGTGAATTGTAAAACTGTCATATAAACGTCGCGTGTGGTTTGGTCGCGGCTGCCACGTCAGCTGTTGACGGTTTTTATTATCAATTCTGCTGAACCAAATTAAAAGTTGGGACATATTGGATGACGATCAAACGCGTGATATACAAGCTACGCTCCGTGCTATATACGTTTATTAAAAATGGAGAGTTGTATGTCGCTTACAATATTGTCGGTAACAAAGTGAAGAAGCAATAAATGCTGTACACCTACGTGACAATTTTCTTATTTCTAATATTGTGATTTTCTAACAACTCCCATGCATACATATTCTTTCGGAATCTTCTCTCCTTCAAGGTCAGGTATTTTAAGTAAGTAAAAGAAGGTCTTTTAAATTATAAATATCCTTAAATACTCTATTTAAATGTTTTTTCTCTCAAAAACATTTAATTACCGCAGCTGCGTTACAATTTCCACAAGTAGGCTACGTTTTTTCATCGACTCCGAAATTTCGCTTGCAAAGTGTCGGAAATTAAATTAAAATAAACATAATTAAACAGCCGGCCCATTCGCCCGACTTCAAAATTGCCGCATTTCGGAGATTATCCGATGTATAAATGTTAATAATACCAGATTCGCCCCTAAAAGCGGCTACTAACATACCTAAAAACACACACGTAGGAAGGGCAGGCGAATCTAATTCTGGTAATAATCACATTAGCATAGAATTAACATCAGAAAGTACGACGTATATTTATGTAAATAATGTATTAATTAGAAGTTCCGAAAATTTGTTCTTTTAACTAACTATAAAGGTTATACAAAAATTTATAAGCACTTTAACAACATGAAATAAAACCTGACAAAATATTTTTTTAATCTCTATTTGCTTGTGATCTATATTTATGTATTCTTTATATCTAAGATAAGCTTACCTACTTAGACGTAAAGAATTTTAGACATCGTACAGTTGAGAGACTCCTTTAATAGACTACTCAAAGGTTGTTTATCCTATAATCTCGCTTATCTTGGAAAAACTCCCAGAAATAAACGTCTGTTAAGACGCCAGCGTGAAAATTACTCGCGAGAATATTCTAGAAGCTGTAAAGCTAGATAAGAAGGACGAGTCCAGTAGTAAAAACCTTTTCTCGTTACGAAAACTTGGCTGAGTCCGTTTTTTAAGCCCATTTATATTCTTCCTCGGTCGACCGGATGGCCTTTTGACCTCTGTGCCATAAATATAGCGCGAACAAAAAGCCTTAGTATGACCTCTATTATTCCTATAAAAAAAAGGAACAAAAGGCGTCGAAAGAGCATAAACACCGCTGTCCCTAAATAAGCGTAATACGTATATCGCTAAACAAAGCGACAAATAATTTCCTCAGTATTAAAATTTCCTTACACGTTGCCGTCGCGTTTTGTAACCATCGATGTTTTTTCTTAGTAAAGACGCGAAGATTTAGTTGAAATCCAGCGATGGTTGTAAAGTTGTGCGGAAAAAACGGGGGACTATTGCGCATGTATAGAACTTAGTGCAACAGATAATTTTCCGGAGGGTCCTAAATTCAGTAGCTCCTGAGCCATCTTGAGGTATGGACGTGTTTCAGTGACGCTCCAACCAAGTTTGCGTCTGCGGTGTTACGTTTCTATTGAGAACTTCCAGTTATTTTATGGTGGCAGTTTTGTTTATGGACTTAAAGTTCCCTTGAGGGTAAGTGGTTTTGTTAAGAGTTTGAATATATACCGTAATTGCTTTGGTTTGGAGTTCACAGTCATTAATTTTAATAAAGAAGTTCTTATAATCAGCTTCGGATTTAACTTAATGAAGTTGGAAATTTTAAGGGTATTTTTTATGTAAGCAGATTTTTTATTTTATTCCGGTATTTATACACGCATTTAGAATATTTGATATGCGTTCTTAATAGTTTATTCAGTAAAACTACATTTATAATTAAATCCTATGTACATTTAGCAAATTTCTGAAAACTGTCTAATCTATTACCTACTTGCTCGTAGATCGATTATCTAAGATGATCTGACGTAATTAACGGCAGTCATTTTGATCTGAACATACTCGTATTATTTGCTGACCTGATCGTTGGATAACGTTTGGGCCTAAGTCCGTGATGTTAAATCTGAAGTCACGCAGCTTTTTTAACTTGACGTATTTCCTTACATAGCTTAGGAAAATGAAATAGAAAAGAACGATGAGGTGGTTTATTTGAAAACTAGCAATTGCCCGCGGCTTCGCCCGCGCGTAGGTCGCTTTCGAGTAACTACTAAAAATGAATATTTTCCTTTGTTTCTTCGCTCCTTTTAGTTGCAGCGTGATGTTATATAGCTTAAAGCCTTCTCGATAAATGGTCTATTCAACACAAAAATATTTTTTCAATTCGCACCAGTAGTTCCTGAGATTAGCGCGTTCAAACAAACAAACTCTTCAGCTTAATATTATGAGTAAAGATTAGAAAAGAGTTTGTAATTTTGTACACCATTCATCTAGCTATAAATACCTAGATTCATTAAGGTATTTAGCAAGGCACGTAACCACACAAGTCAGCCATACCCTGGGAAAGGTGGAGCATGCTTAGTCTTTAACAATTATTGGTTCTCAGGGGGCTGCCGGAATAAACCAAAATCATTTATTTGTACGGTCAATATTCTTACATAAGCATAAGCAGCCCACTAGGTATACGTTCCCACTGCTGGGACTCGGGGCCTTCTCTCACAAGGAGAGAGATATAAACCATAATCCACCACGCTGGCGTGGCTGAGCCTGCATTTTTAAACTAAGCATGGAAGAAAAAGGTTTGTTGACGGATTTTAAACTAAATCTGGAAGGCGGTAGCTGGCCATGTGAGTTATAAAAAGTTTTTCTGCCACAATTGTATTGGTTCCTTAACAATATTTTCCTTCTCGGAAAACTCTATTTTACTGTCACTCGGGATTGAACCCACGCCTTACTGAACGTGAAGCAACCGTGCGGTTATTTTACATCCTGCTCTGAGCTGTCATTGCTTCAGTATTTAAATTTTAATTAATTTTTTAGTGTTCCGCACCCAAAAAGGGTAAAAAGGGACCTATTACTAAGACTCCGCCGTCTGTCTGTCTGTCTCCAGGCTGTATCTCAGAAACCGTAATAGCTAGATATCTGAAACTTTCACAAAATATGTATATTTTCCCTGTCGCTATAACAATAAATACTAAAAAAATAATATTACTAAAGGGGTCTCCATACAATAAACGTGTATATTTTGTATTTCTTTGCTATATGTCAATAACAGTAGCTGCTAGACACTTAACATTTCCACAAAATATTTAAATGTATATAAACTATCAAATTAATTTATAAAATTTAGTAAAAATATATAGGCTCCCATACAACAATGGTACGGAACCTTTCGTGCGTTTAATTCAAATTCAATATTTAAATGACAAAACATATCTTTTACTCCTAACTATCAGCGTTTCTTATAGCAACAATGCCTGTCTCTCAGTTGTGGCGTTTGTAATTGAATTCTATTGTCTGAAAACTAATTAGTTAGGTAACAGTACTAAGTTCTCACAATAAGCATCTATTACGTACAGCGCTACCATAAAAGGTTTCCTCTTTTAGGAATTGTTAATATTATCCGAAGTTCGTTTCAAGAAAGCTTAATATTAAATAATAATAATATGAAAATATCTATGAAAATAGATTCTCTGTAAAGTTTCTTTTCGGCAAAGCTATTACCATTGATAAAATAATATAAGGGTAATTCGGCATAAATTGGTTCTATTTTTTCGTGGCTATATTTTTTCATAAAAAATTAAAATTACCAGAAAATGTTGATGTGAAATTGTGTTTATGCAAATTTTATCTATGTCTAAGTCTAATCAACTTGAAGGTATAGGGCCAATAGAGTAGAAAAGATTTATGTAGATGTATCACAAGCCAAACACTTAGGCCGATAGTGTCTTTCTTTCGCTAATTCCGCGCTCTCGCACGCACACACGGCTCAAACCGAACGTGACACTTTTTTGAGCCCGCAGTCGCTTTTAAAAACTTTGTCACATCAAAATAAAATAAAACATCAAGGACTAGCTCTCATAGCATCGGCTCAGATCGATTGCGGGTTAGTTAGGCTATTAAGCAAACAAAGTGTCTCAACTGGTAAAATATTCTTTCAACTTTTTTTTTGTTAGGATCCTATCCCAGTTAGATTAACTTTTGTAATGATCACAGATCAATTGGGCGTAAGGCCGCTTTACGTTCCGAAGGTCGTAGGATACATGGTACGTGTAGTTAACAGTTTGTTAAATGTTTCGTATCATATGTTTAAAACTTATTTTTGCTTGTATTCTGTATTTATTGTATAGTTTTGCCATAGTATTTGTTTATTCTATTTTGTATGGCTTGGTTATAGGTAAAATAAAACTGTTTGTAAAATTGAGAAGGGACTGGCTTCTGTAACACAGTGCATACTAGCTCAGAAGCCAGGGCTACCATTTAAAAAGTTACTGTACATATATTTGTTGATATATTTGTTGATGTAAATTTATTTACATCAACAAATATATGTTTGATTGATTTGATTTGTGTACCAACGAGTTCGAACTTTTGGTGAAAGAAAACATCGCGAGGAAACCATAGCATAAACTCTACCACCATGCTATGGTTTCCTGGTTTCCTCACGATGCTTTCCTTTTTTGATTATCTAACGGTCGCCTAGCTAACAACCATTCATAAGTTGAACAATCTGTCTTCAAGTACCTAACAGTGAGTTCTGGCATCCTCCTTGGGAGCTACTTATTCCAGACTAGGCATGCTCCTCCTTAGGCTGGAGTGTCGCTAGTTCGTATAATTACGCGCCCAAATGCATGTAAAATGCCTAACTGTAAAGAGCTTTAAATACAATCATGATAAAACTTTTACTCGTTATGCGGGTTTTGATAGGTAATACCTTTTTGTGTCGTCAGCGGATTTTTAATTGGTCTGTGGATTCCTACTAAAAAGGGATAAGTTTGCTGAATTGCTGTTTACAAGTAGCTTTATATGATTTGATTGATCGATCTATTCTTGTCGTATATATTTATAAAAAAAAGAACTACGAATGAAAGTAAATATAATAAAAAAGCATTAAATAAATATACATTCATGATGATTTAGACGAATAACGGTGCAAAAATATGAGTTATACGTTGGGTCTATGTTTGTTTTTTTTGTACAATCATAATCGATGTAACTACCATATGTAAACCAAGAAAAAATTGCGTCAAACCTATACAAAATACCTACAAATATTATTAAATTTAATCGTCTAAACAAAAATACGAAAGCCTACATACCACAGCTCAGTCATTCGAGTATTTGGTGAAAGAAAACATCGTAAGGAAACCATAGCATAGCGGTAGGGCGTTTTCTAATGCTCGGCTGGCTAGCATTAGAAAATACCCATACATACATTTTGGTTCTGCCTCGCCTCATGTTTAGGGAGGAAGGGGATCCGTCTCGAGGGATTCCTCTTTATGGAGGCTGGACTCCAGGGCTTATAGGCCCTGGGGAATGTGCTGAGCACCCAGAGAGTCTCGCCAGAGCGGGCGAGCGGGATCGCTCAGCGGCCCTCTCCGGGACTCGACCATAGAAAATGCCCATAGCATTTGAAAAAAGAGTGTGTAGCCTCCTTGAGAGCCAGTTATTCTAGCCTAGGCATGGCCCCCTTAAGCCAGAGTGAAGGTAGTTCATGAGGTAACGCGCCCTATTGGTAAGAAGTAAAATAAAATATATTTGTTAATACAAATCTATTCCACATATATCTCTGATAGGTCACAAATTGCTTTTTGCCCTCGAAGGCAAAAATGACAGTTGATAGATACAAAAGTAGTAACTCAGAAAAATATCGTGTATTTTCTCAAAGAAAATCCTTTCAAAGAATACATGTTTTAGAGCCACATTGTTAGTTGGAACGAATAAAAACATCCGTAACGGTCTGTCGGCAAATTACATTAGGTTCCTGACAGGATCTCCTCGCCTCGAAAGACGTTTTTGTATTTGACAGTATTAGACGGGAGGCACCCAGATAAGTAATTTAATTTCTTGAATTTTCCATGAAGATTTTTCGCTGAATGAGTTAACAGTTGAGTATAATGAGGTACTATTATTGAATTTTCCAAATGTAAGTTGAGTTTTATTTTATTAGAGACAAGCTGTGCAACGCTGTGCTACTAGCGTTAATACGGGATAAAAATAAGCATATGCGTTAATCCGGGGTCAAAGCAATCTTCACACCGATTTCATCACAATTGGTCTAGCCGTTTGAGTGTGAAAAAGTAACTAACATACACACACATACATAAAGAAAAATCGCCTTATTTCGCACAAAAGTAAATTAGAACTAAGGTTCAGTCGATCTTACGTTCATCGAACATCTGGTTTCGAAATATCGTTACGGACCCCTCTATATTACTATTGTGAATTTATATGTATATACTTATAGTATTGCAGCTTCAAATATTTGAACGTTACTAGAGTTTGCGAAGCTGTGAAACTCTCTACCTGAGTCTCTGTCTCCTGAGAGGTATCATCCGGGGGTCTTCAAAAGTAGAATTAATAGGTATCTTTTACTGTACTGACACACAGTAGACTGCGGCGCAGCTTAGCATCAGGCAAGCTGTAGTCAAACACAAACCTATCAAGTATAAAAAAAAGAGTGTACTAACTTGGTTACACCATGTTTTAGTAAAATGCAAGAAATATACATACATAACTATACATAACATATACATATTATATTATATATAGTGGGAAAGTCGTATTATATATTTTACGTCTCAGGAAGGTTTAATAAAATATTAACAAGAACGTAGCAGTAGAGATATTATTACTAAACAAGTATTTTGAAGTGAAACAAATTTTCATTACTCTCCTGTCAGTTTGGATAACTTCGCTAAGAGCTCTCAAATTTTCAATCATTTTGTTCCTTGTAGTGGGAAGAAGTAGACATTTTCATATTTATATTTTATAAATAAACTTGAGGAAATTGGTTGGATAAAAATGTACCACATATAATATTATGTTAAATACGACTAATATAATTAATGTGAAAGTTTGTGTATGTATGTGTAAGTGTGTGTGTATGTTAGTTACTCTTTCACATCCAACGGCTGGACCGATTAGTTAGTTATTTCTCAGAAAAATATACGTCCAAACGTGTAAATATTTGTAAATTTGAGCAAATCTGTTATTTTTTAGTTTTTTTCTTTTATGATAATGAAATAAATATATACCACAAAAAAACTACTATTTCCACTTAAGATCTAGACTTAACAACATACGAGTAGATATAAATCCTTAAAGCAAGCAATTTGATTGGCAATTTATTTACTGCAACCGACTTAGTAGAATCAGCTTAAAGAATGAGGTTTTTAACCGTACAAGCTTAATTGCAGTGCAGCCGGGCCAATCGTACCCCAAGGAGTCTTGTTACGGGTTGGATCTTTGCCGTGAAGATCCGAAACATAAAATTGGTTGCGGTCCCATTAATCTTGGCAATTGTGTCTAATTCCTGGTCCCTACTGCGATGTAATAAATCAAGAGAGAGTAAACATTCGAACCCGAGCGCGGCTTTGTTTGAACAGATATTTATTTAATGTTGACGTTTAAAGGTGAGATTCGTTCTCAGAAATTTCATTATTTCGGCCCTTTGTGTTATGATGGTTACTGAAGGGTTGGTATTGATGTAATTAATTGCCGTTTGGTTATGATCTCTTTCAATTTTAGTTGAGTGGCGAGGTTTTATATAATTTTCGCCAATATTTCCAAGTAATAGCAATTTTCAATAGGAAAATGTGAAAAACCCAAAAGGTCAAGCAACATAAAATGTTAGTTGACCTTTGCTCGATTCTTAAAAGTGTATAAATACGAAACGAGGTTAGTTGGCACTGCCCTCACGAAGACCTCGCGTCGCGGGCCGAAGGACAGACTCTCGAGAACCATACAATTCTATGATCGCGAAACATAGGTCACGCCTATCATCAACGCGTCGTACTATCGAGTTACAAAATCTCTGGTTTAGTGTCGCGCGTTGCTTCTCGATCGGTGTTAAGACTGAGCCGGGCGCAGTCAATGCTGTTCTGAACTACTACACGACGAATAAGAGGCTTAGGTTCATACTACCATTGAAAGACTCGTCGACGTGTGTTGCCAATCCAACCGCCTCCAGACGCAAGGAGTTGTCCCCAGAAAGTAGCGTTGTGGATGAAAAGTATAAGGCCCTAAACCAAGTTTCGCATTCTCTTGTAGAAGTGAACATTTATACAGTGAACTTTTATACAGTCCATTCACTCATGATCTAACAACATATAACATCTAGATAGAATTCAAATAACAAGTATAACTATGGTAGCCAAAAACTATATAGTACTATTAATAGTAGTCTATGGATGTGCCACATTGGCACAACTGAAATACAATAACCATAACATAACACTAATTTTGACTATTACATCCTAAGGAATAATGTCAATGTACTCTTATGAGTCTTCCTTTAATTTTATTCATTTTAATTTTCATTTCTCACAGGACATCTAGTGTTGAAGATTAGAAGTAACTTGTTAAAGTACTCGTAAATAAAGCTACGCAAAGTTTTACTTTCACGTTTCGTAATTATTGACTTTCGTGTGTGCAAAACATAGCTTGTATCTACTATATGTACTACTATAAGTTACATAGGCATCTACAAAAAAGTAGTAAGGGCTACCCAGTTGAGAAAAACAATAAAAGAAATTAATCTTGAAACGGCTAAAAGGTCCAGAACAGATACATACTCCACGGACATGAATATTTTACTACAGATAGTTTTTGGCGTCCTTTTCTAAGAAATTTGACAGCGTTCGAATATAATAATATACCAAATGACAGCAAGTTTACTTTGCCTTTAAGGGTAATTGCATCTTTTTATTTACTTCCTCTATGGTTATAGCAAATATTGTAAAACGATAGCTGTCAATAAGTCAAAATTTCGATGTGTCATGTCGTGATTTCGATGAGTCCATAAAATTGGTAAATGGGTTGCCAGATGAACGATTTTGCACAGTCAGTGGATTTAGTCAGCTAGAAAAATCAGGTCGATAACTGTTTGCCTACGGCGAAAAAATGAAAAAAATATTTGCTGAAGATAAACTTTTGACCACTAGAGTAGCAAATTGTTCGTGGAATTTTGTAGTGTTTTAAATAAAATGTGGAGAGAGTTCGAGCGTGTAATTAGTTATCTAGATTTTCGGCAGAAATGGGTAAACAGTGTTTGATTTTATAGAATTTTTGCGGCCTCCATTTACCACAGTATATTGGAGTTTAGGAGAGTTGTTAATATTAGTGTTTACTCAGAGATTTTCGATACATAAAAATAAATTCAAAAAAGATAAATATAGCTTTCGCTTTTTAGGATTATGACGAAATTTCTAATCTATCGAAACTACGATGGTTAAATTTATTTTCTAATATAATAATTAATTTTAATTTAATTTATGTAATAATAGTGAATCTATTCTATATAAATCTATAATTAATATATGTGGGGTTTTCCTTCCTGACGCTATAGCTCCGTGAGGTTTGTAACAAATAAAATTCAGGGAAAATTTCAACTTTGTGGCGAAATTGAGTTTGCTAGTTATCAAAAAATATGAATATGATTATTTTCATGACTAACTTAAGTAGACATAGGTATGTTCAAAGGAAAAAGAACAATTTTACGTAGTAAGAAAACCACTAATTGAGTCAGTAAAAATAAACTTTTAAATGTTCATTGTTATCTCATTTGAATAACCAAAGTGTGAGCAAGTGTGAGCATTCTTTCAAATGTTTCTTTATTGTTGCGAGTCAGATTTCCTGGTATTTAATCGTCAATGATTTGAAAGTTTCATCACCAGGTCAGCATCATGAAAATAATCATAATTGATAAGATATAGAAAACATTTAAAACAATTCATACGTATGCTAGCCTTTCTTTTTTCCAAATAACATTAGGAAAGTTAAAAATAAATCAAATAACTACTAAATCAGTCCTAGTAAAAATTATGATTTCAATTATAAAGTTATTATATTATTTCAATTATAAAGTTATATTATTATAAAACACAACGATGTTTAGATAAAAAAGCACGTGTGACTCTGTGTGTAAAAACGTCTGCTTTTTAACCAGACAGCCTCTGGTTCAATCACGCCACTACACCAACGACTTGTTTTTCAAGTTATGTGTGGATTTGCACTCGCTTTACGGTGAAGTTCATGTGGATTGTTCATCTGTGTGGTGAACATCGTGAGGAAACCGACACGTTTGAGAACTATTATATCCCTCGGAGAAGGCCCCGAGTTCCAGTAGTGGCAATGTATAGTGGGCTGCTTATGCTACTATATAATTTATATATGTCCACACTTATTTAAATCTACCCACTTTTAGGAATGCCGTTAGATAACATAGAACGACCTCTACTACTGTCAAAATAACGCGAGCAAATTATTCCGAGAGTGGGTCTCGTAGCCCCTGGCAACTATGATAAAGAAAATATTCGTTTCCGGGGCCTACTACAAGCTTTTATAACCAAGATTGTAGTTATACAATTAGGAATGGGGACAACCAATTAATTAAAATGTTTTGTACATTTTGTTTGTTCGCTTTTTAGTTAGAGGTTATCTTTATAGATTTTAAGGTAAGCTATCGAAAAGCTGGATTCAAACTCGCGTCTCCACAAATCAGTACTCTAGCCACTAAGCTATGGTCAATTCACCACTAACCGATAACATTAACTCCGATTCTTGTGGCATTCACGGTTGCGCCTCATCTTTCTTTCTGCATTCATATTTTTTCTTATGGTTATGGAATTTATCATTATCATAGTGTACGTATGTTCTACTAGTAAAAAGTCAATTTATTCACATACTCATAATGAGGTAGTTGTTAAAGATATGTGACCCACTATATATGATCAAACGAACTTACCAAGTGAAGTTCGATCATTATTATATGAGTCACTTCATTTGATGATATGGGTAACAAAAATGAAATCGTGAAATGTTGCCTGTAGGATAAAGGTACTACATAGTTAAATCAAAAATAATACCATATCCGAAAAATGAAGTGACGAAATATAATTTTGTGGCGGCAGCCATATTACATTTGTTTACAATTTGACCGACTATGATGAAATACAGATAAGAGCAACTCCGACTAATAGCTCTTTAGAACGCGTGAATCAAATCTTTGGCCTTACGAGACCCAAAATATTCTCGAATGAGCAGAGCTAAGGACAAGATATAAACAATATTAGATCCATGATAGCTACGAGCAAAGCTCTTGGTATCCCC
This sequence comes from Mellilla xanthometata, assembly GCA_035578125.1. Lineage (NCBI taxonomy): Eukaryota > Metazoa > Arthropoda > Insecta > Lepidoptera > Geometridae > Mellilla > Mellilla xanthometata. Next base: position 11,025,173 of record JAPUBQ010000010.1, read on the forward strand.
CGGGCCGGGTCAGAACGAAATGGCCGAAAAGGCATTTCCCAAAACTTATCTAACGAGAGATGGATCGGACGGGAACTTCTCAAAGTTTGAACATTTTTAGGATCCTATTATAATTATTTACTCGGTTCAACAACTTTTACTGTTATGTTTATACGATATGAGTATTTGTGTGTATATTTGTTGATACAATCGTAAATATGGCTTTGTTTTTTGGAAGTTTCTAAACAGCCTAAATGTAATGAGGAACAATTATTCAGTAAATTTTGTTTGTGTGTTTTACACAAATACTTCATATTGGTATATTTGGAAAGTAAACAAAAAGATAAGGAAAAATGTATTTATTTGAGATGTTTGTAGAATATATGGATACTTAAATTTAAAAAATACTAAGACTACAAAGTATTTTATGGAAGAACTTCATCGCCTTGGAGTTTGTTAAACAAGCAGCAGTTGCTTCCGCTCTGGTTGCAGCGAAATAACTCAATAATAATTTCTTATTAATTAATAAATATCCTTTTAATTAATTGAATCTGTATTAAAATTTCGAACCAAGGTAAATTGACGCGATCTCCATAGGTTCATGATGGATAGTCTTGGAAGGGTGTACATGCAAAAAGGCTGGTTAATTGTGCATACTGTAGTTAAGTTTACTCATCAAATTGTAGGTATCAGCTGTTAATCAAGTACCCGTATTTCAGGTACATTCTAATAAGTTCAAATATAAACTTAAAACGTAGTTAACCCTCGTTTGAGGTGGCAGCCATCTTGAATTTGAAATGTATGATATTGTATGTACTTTAATAGTAGTCTTATTTATCGTAATGAATGTACTTTAGAGTCAAGCACTATCATTTGATACTCTTATTGAGGAATTAATGAAAAATATTTGTTGCGCCATTGTGTGGCAGTGGTCGTCTTAGAAAAAGAATAACTGTGTCTCTATAAATAGATACCAATTTTCGTGATTCCAAAAATACGTGTTCCATTATTGTATGTACTATTTATATCATCATAACAATGTCCACACAATACCCAGATGTTCCTATCCTCAAAAGATTTCTATTCGTTCCCACGCAATTCCTTAGCGCGTTCTGTCACCCTTACATTACTTATTAACGGGATTGCAAACGGGATGTGTGAGGGCAAAGGATCTCATTCCTACAGACCACATAAGGGCCCGGCTCCTTCAAAGGGAATCAAATATGTATCAAACCTGTTACGTTGGCTGTTTCTAACACTACGCTACCGCCATTCTCATCACTTGTACGAGGTTGTAACTGGAGGTTTACAAAAGTGGAGCGTGTATCTAAATATCTATATAGTTTTATAGCCACACATTTTCCCGCAGTAGCTGTAGAATTTTTCAGTAAGTTTACTTGCGGTTGCTGCATAGTCAGTTGCTTGGATATTACTGTACTACAACTGTCGTAAGAGATATTTGAAAAAGTTTGTATAACCGGCTATCACTTACGTTTATTTAAGTTAAACGTAAATGATAGCTGATTACTACATATATACATACAAATATTGCTTAGATATTTATAAGCGTAGGTATATACTGTATAAGCTTACAAAACTTACATAATGTACCGTTTATTGTTTTTTTAAATTATTAGAAAATGAGGTGTATTATCTAATTCGAATGAGATGTTACATCACAAGTAAGCACTGCAGGCAGAGGATTAGAGTATTTCTAGTGTTCGCCTAAAAACTGTAGCCTAGTAGTTACCGGTGTATTCCGGCAGCCATTTTGAGAACCAGTAATTCCAGACTAGACATACTCCACCTTCGACATTGCAGTAATTTAAGCTTTGACATGATATCAATAGTATGTAGTAATTAGTTCGGACATTTCAAGATTAATAATAAAACATCTTCTTGACATTTTATATAAATTACATTCAGTGACATTAAATAGATTTTGCATACTAATTTTAATTTTAATTTTATTAAACCATAGTGATTTAGTCTTAAAAATTATATAATTTTAATAAAATGTTATTTGTAAGTGACGTGCCGTGACAATAGTAGTCATAAGGTTAATAAATGATTGATTTTGATTTCTACAAAATAGTTGGTGACTCGATTGGTTATGCGCCCAACTGCTTAGCTGTGCTATGTGAAAATGTGCCTCAGTATTCTCGAGTTTCCCCTACAAATTTCCGAATAAAAACATCGACACAGTCACACTCGTTGCACGCGCATTTTCTCAGAAAGTGAATAGTTTTCCATTTGTTACGACTTCTCTATTTGTAAGAAATAAATCCGACTACAGAATATGCCGTAGTTAGCTTTCTCTAGGGTCAAATTTTCTCTGTAATTTAAAGGGGAATTTACATTTGTCTGACGCGTCTTAACATGACGCGTCAGAATGGTGTCGGTTACATACATTTAGTATGGTAATATACCTACTGGTAATGCGTAATGTGTTGTGATGGTCATATCGCCTTGTATTGTGTCGCATCAGAAACGAATGGTGATGTCATGACTCGTCAGACAAGTGTGCAAGAGCTAGTGTCCTATTAAGCTAGTGCACTGTTGTGACGCGGCAGAGTGCCCTGTTTTGTTGATAACTCATGGGATAACATTGAAAACATGTCGCCTTTCCCGACATTTTTCGACATTGTCAAATTGAGTTCAGTGCGCTACTGTAGGTCAGATGACACGTCGTATTGTAAGTCTCGGATACTATTCTTAGTACAAGCAGTTGTTAAGCCAAGTCAGAGGAGGCCTTTGGGCGGCTTGAAAACTCTCTACACTAGAATTTGGCCCCACGAAATTACAAGAATTATTTATTACACAATATAATTACAAATTATTATGACGCAGCAATATTTTTTTGCTGGTTTTTTTTACTTTATTTTTATTTATTAGTCACAAAAGATTTTGGCAGAAAAGAACCCGGAAGTTTCCGCCGTCCGATCTGCACAAATCATAGTTCGAATAATGACATCGTTGTCCTTTTGTAAATACAAATCCCCGTCCGAGGCGGGCCTGCGGGCTTTGTCCCCGTCTGGATCACGACAAGTAAACTCCAAGTTCTCGCCACTTGACCCTTTCTTGTTGACCAATCATTATAAATGAACCGACTCATACAGTCGGCTACAGTCAACAATCTGTTACTGTGAGCTACGAGCCCTGAACTTTACGAGCTGCGAACAAACAATAATTTAACGGATTAATTCCAGTTTGCAAGTTAATTGAGCACAAGTAGCCCTTCAAGTTTATGTAGGCAAATGTCAAATATCGTAACTCGGTGAAATGGTTTCACTGATTGACGTAAGTCGCCCAAACTCTGGTTAGGTGAAAGTTTTAAAGGTCCGTAAGTTGGTTCGCCCTTAGCTTAGTGACCACTCGTGCACTGCACAGAGTTTACATGTGTTCCTGGTTTTGTGGGGATGGTGGTTGCGCTAGTTTGCTGGACTTTTGTAAACTTCCCAACGAGCAAACTTTGAATTTGTAACCGCGAAACGAGCTATCCTAAATAAATATATCGAGAACGGCACACGTAATATGACCGAATGGCCTAGCATAAGCAGCCGACTATACGTTCCTACTGCTGTGAATCGAAACCTTCTCTCTCTAGGAGATAGATATAGGCCATAATCCACCAAGCTGGCCAAGTGCGGGTTGGCAGATGACACACGTCTTCGGATATTGTAGTCCTCAAACGTGTCGGTTTCACGATGTTTTCCGTCACCGTAAAGCGAATGTAAATCCTCACATGACTTGAAAAACACGACATTGGTGTAGGGCTGGGATCGAACCAGGGGCTGTCTGATTTAAAGTCAGACCTCTTATGGCCGAGCCACACTCGCTTTTTAACCTATAACCTAATCAATACTTATTCCTACTCGTCGATCACTTAGTTCAAACGTGGGCACTCGTTGAATAATAGATCACGTAGCCTCCCAATGAAATTGAATAAGAGAACAAGTAGGATCCAGGAACTGTGTTTTATATACGCAGATATAGGAAAAGGCTAAAATTTCAACAGTTTCAAAAGAACAACTAAAAAGTATGAGAGAGAAATTAATAAAAATCCGTGTCCCTGAATCCCCTAGCGTGTGCAAAGTGGTTACTTTGTGTCGTGTCAAAGAAAAGAGCTTTTAGCTCATATTTTGCACGTATAAAATGGTAACATGTAAATAGCAGCCAAGCTTTGCAAAATGTGCACTAAAAATTGAAAATTCTTTGAATTTATTTTATGAGCGTGTGTTTAACATTCAGTATACTACGAGAAAATGTGTATTTTTTGTACATACTTGTTCAGAAAGAATTTTCTTTGCTTGTATTTTTTTTCAGAATAAGTCGACGTAGATAAGATGTGTATGGTTATGCGTAAATAGCATAAGCATAGGCAGTCCACTATACGTCCACATTGTTAAGCCCCTGTATACGTTTCCACTGTTGGGACTCTGTGGGGTCTTCACGCCTAGTCCACTACTCTGGCCAAGTGCGGGTTGGTGGATGACACACGTCTTCGGATTATGTGGTTCTCAAACATGACTTTTTCTTTACGATATTTTTATTTACCGTAAAGCGAATGCAAATAGACACACAACTTGAAAAAGCCAGTGATTGGTCAAGGGGTGGGAGCGAATCAGGGACCGTCAGATGGACAACAGACGTTATTCCAACCGAGCAACATTCGCTTTTCTGCGTGAATACATACTCGAAGAAGATTTTCCAAAACTCACGACCGCATATTTGTATATGCATATATATACGTGTGTGCAATTAATTATGGTTATCCATAAATAGTAAAACTTTATTTCCTTCCAAATTTCACAACTCAATCGACGTCACAAAACATATGTAAATCACAATAAATAGTAAGTCTTATTTACAATAAAGGTCTAAAGTACTTTTTATTTATTTATTTCAGATACAACTAGCCCCATAATAAACCATTTTTAGTTTGTTTTATTGTTGTAAATACTTTATATCGATAAATATTGAACAGACAGACCAGCCAACAAATTTAGTTAATCACAACCCGTGCCAGGAATCGAATCCGGGACCCGCAAGTTGTCCGGCGTGGTAAGCATTACACCAACAAGGTCGTAAAAAATGAGGTCAAAAGCATATTATAGTTAAAGTTTATTAGATTCTCAACATTAGCTCCCATAAATTGCTACACTCCAATTGCGTTCAAAACTAATTCATAGAGCAGCGAATAACTACGAATTTCGAAGCTTATCACGAACTCGTAATAATAATATATGAACTTGTAATATTTATTTGCTGGAACGTGACACGCGTTGGACTAGTATAGTGCTAACTAGCGCAAAACCTTTAAGGGCGATTTTAGTATCACCTATTAACAAAACAACTTCTTTTTAAGGGAATTTAGCGAATAAAATATCAGTTGCTCCATATGTAGGAAAAAAATATTTGCGAATTTCCGAAAGTCATGGAACAGAAGTTATTTGTTTAGAATTAGTTGTTCCATTATTTTGCCCATACCTGTACCTTAAATAACTCTGCCGTCTATAAACTAAAATGCCGTTATCTTATTATGGAAATGTTTAGTCCTAAACGGAATTATAGTAAAAAAAAACGGTAGAGCTATAGTTATGTACAAGTTTCAGATACAAGACTAATATATAGTACAAGTCAAGACTTAGTATGTCAGAGCGCATGTTTCAAAATTCGTTAAATTGCTAAAAGTTTTTAGAAGAAGTAAATCTAAAGATACAATTTAAAGTTATTTTTCGTTTGACCTAGCATATTTTTAATCTCTCAAACAGAAACTCTCAAATTTTTATAAAAGCATTTGCTTAATGAATCTGGTCCATCAGCCAATGTAAAAAAATAAATAAAGACAGAATAAATGATGCAGAACAACCTGGGCAAGTCTGAGTCTAACTAGAATACTGAGGGTTCTTTATAGATGTTAAAACTGTGATACACCACGCTGTTTTAAAAATTAATTAAAATAAATTTTAATAGGATATTAATTTTCGAGTTTTTTCTGGTATCTTGCTTTAAGGACCTTGTATCTCTTACTTTTGTTTAAAGATATTTTTTGTTTGATGTTAGGACCTCGTTGGAGTCGCTATGTTGACCTCTGTTTTTCAGCTTCAAAATTTGCTCTCACATTTCAAATATTACCGTACTGTGGAAGGACTTCATTTTATCGCATTGATGAACGGAATCCCAAATGGCTACAAAAACTTTGTTCGCTGTTTTGTGGTGAAATGCACTCAAAAAAACGGAAATGAAAAAAGATATTATTCATAGCCGTTGCTGAAAGTGTTAATTTTTTATCACCCAACTTGTTAACAACAGAATTTTTCACGTGATTTTATGGTTTAAACAAGCTGCTTGGATTGTGTATGTTAAAAGTTAATATCCAACATGTTGTTTGGGGTTTATGAAACCTATCATAAATGGGCAATTGGATAATGTGTTGGGTTGTAATTGTTTTTAAGATACATGGTGCATGTACAATGTGAAAGAAGAAAGAAAGGAAGAAAATTATTTATTATGACGAATTAATATGAAGACAAGATATATTATTTAAAATAGTACACATTACTTTAATTTGTCACAACACAGCCTCAACTCAGCATAATGCCGGTTGCTGGAGAGCAACCAACGCTGGTCTTCCGTTGAGGCTGGCTGTGACGTCACGCACGGTACACTAGGAAAGAGAACACGCAATTAAATGAAGAAATACTATTTACATAAACTAATCAGATAACAGAGAACAACGATACTAATAAGATATAACACATAAAAAAATACTACACGAATATACAACAAGAACTAAACTAAATGTCATGGTACTCCCCTAAAATTAATTTTACTTCTTTAAACTAATTATTTTATGTTAAACTAAAGAGCTTGAGCTCCACGGCAGAGCTTTAATCGTCGGTCGGGTACAGTGCACCTCGCGTTTTAATATTAATAATCTCCCAGATTTAAAATATAACTCATTTAAGACTCGGTATATGTAATTTTGAAATCTTTAGACACATTTTTATACCGAAAAATCTATAAATGAATAATTAACACCATATTTCAAAAGAATATTTAAAAATCCTATCCTTTATAAATATCGTAGAGAGTACCTAATTCTTTCTTCCGTGCCACCTTTTTTCATAGCAGGAAATAAATATTTCATAAACTTTTAATCATGAATAGCAATTAACTTGTACAAGCATGACGTTCACTAATTAGTATTCACCCTCGATATCTGAGCGTCAACTAGCGGCTATTAGTTTGAAAACTTTATAATTTCACAAAATTAACGCCATAATTTTCGGGGGGAATTCCTAAAAAGTATTAAACGGTAATTTGGCACGGCGTCGCCGTGTCGCGGCAGCTGTCAAGAATTGTGTAACAAACATTGTTTAGTTGGAGCTCCATCCCTTATTTTAATTAAGCGGCCAAGTAGCTAGTTATGAAACTCGTAAACAAACGAAATTTGCTATCACGGGTTACCTACCTGGGCTGCTGAAAGTCAGCACGGGTCACCGACTTCATATAATATGTTTATATCGGCTAATCGTGTCTATCGAATCTCTAGAAAAGCGCAATGGTAAATTTTGTTAAGTTGAAAACATTGCGGGCCACCTTGTAGCACAAATAAGAGGAGTGGCATCTCTTAGACTCGCAGAAATTAGTATTAGGTTTGGGTGGACACAACCTTTCCATAGATAGAAATAATGTGTAAAATACAAATCATTTATTGATAACACCAAAGTTACAAGTCAAAAAGAATATAGCAAAACTTCATTACATGTACATGTAAAGACACATCTTATTATGTACTCAAATTCAATTTAGTAATTGTTCTTCCACCAAAGTATATTTTGTTTTTGAAGCTTCTCATGGAACATCCTGACAGGTCTAAAAAATTCAGAAATACGTTTTAAAAGTAATAATATAAGATCGGATCATTGACAGTCTGACCATTGTCAGATGATGATGATGACGATAAGATCTCAATAATATCTTTTATGTTAATACAATAAAAAATATGAAACAAAATATTTATGAAATAAATACCAGTCAAATCGAGATAAAAGGTGTCAAAAACTCAGTGGCTTGAAAGAGTTTTTACTATACTCTACAGAAAGTATTTCTAACGATTTTTGTGAAAGAAAACATCGTAATTTGTTTCGGTGCTATTTCATAATTTTAATTTTTATGCCCGAGCAGGCTTCCTTGCTATCTCTTTTATTGTGTTTAAAAATGTTTGTTTTGTTTAAGATTTTTCCTTTTCTTTTCCTGGTACTTGTTTTATGATTCTATTTGTAATTGAATAAATGTCTAAACTATGAGGCTTTGTGGGCTAATATTTCTTTTTAGTTAACATTTATTTAGTAGTCTATGAGCTATTTATAATGAAGAATTGATTATAGTATGTATATCGGAAGTGACAGGCCAAAAGAATAAGTACTATCAGACTAGAGAGCACAAGGACTGTCTCCATCTTTCCTTGATTGTATTCCTCATTACAAAGTGCCATGTCTCTCCCGCAAAATTCACTCAATGGGAAAGTGTTTTTCTGCAAATCCCTAGTCCTTCTACATTACGAAAGCCCATGATAATGATCTCCTCGGATTTTGTAGTCCTTAAATATGACGATTTCTTCATATCACTTACGTTAAACGTAATTAATTGCCAGCGTTATGTAAACTTTATTAAAAGATGCCTTACGCAAGCTTTGTGACCATGGAACCAAACAATTATTTTATGAATTAGTTAAATTAAATACAGCCTCTAGAATAATAAATATGACACGTATAAAACCAATATTGACATCTTAATATATTATATAAATCTTGTGTCACAATGTTGTCCTCAATGGACTCCTATATCACTTAACCGATTATAATAAAATTCGCACACCATGTGTAGTTCGATCCAACTTGAGAGATAGGATATTTTAAATCTCAAATTATAGTCGCAATTTTAATTTATTGCTAATTATTGTCTGTTATTATTTGACAGTCACAATTATCTGTTAACTCCAAATGATTCTAACAGATATTGATTTACCATAGCAGCGCCATCTATTGATTACTTACTCAACCCAGTCGAAATGTATCGACCTTTTGACTGGGTTGAGTAAGTAATCAATAGATGGCGCTGCTATGGTAAATCTACGAACGTGTCATATAACCTACACTATCTATTTTTCATACCCCTAAGTGAGGCAGAGCAACCTTTGCCGGGTCAGCTAGTAAATACATAAATTAATTAACTTGATTTAAGCCTCTAGAATCCTACCACATTACTGAGAGCTGAAACCAATGTAGAGTAAAAGCAAGTACTAGGAGAGCAGAAACCGTTGGGAACTATTCCCATATTCTCGTATCCGTTGACGGGCGGTAACGTGTTTAGTGGAACGTCTGTTGTGAATAATGAAACCGCCTGCAGAGGGAGTGACGGACAACGGCCGCAAGCTGCCGGAGCAAGCGGATTAATATTAAACATGTCCTATTCATAGGTCATGAGTTCATGAAGATTCGAGTGTTTTGGTGCGTTAAGGATTCTATTATTGATATAAGAGGCATCCTCTTCTTTGTATGAGCTAAGTGGCCAAGTTTAAATTGAGTTAGTCCTGTGTATATCAGAATTACTTTATCCATATGTTCATTTTTTGTCATAAGCATAAGCAGTCCACTATACGTTCTCACAGCTGGGACTCGGGACATTTTTTACTAGAAGAAAGTTATAGGCCATAATCAACCACGTTGGCCAAGTGCGGGATGACGAATGACACACGTATTCGGATATTGCAGACCTATAACGTGTCGGTTTCTTCACGACGTTTTCTTTCACCGTAAATCGAATCTAATACCACACATAAAAAAAAAATGTAACCACACATAAAGAAAAACAAGTCATGGTGTGGGGCCGGGATCGAACCAGAAGCCGTCAGCTTGAAAATAATACGTTTTTTACCACCGAGCCACACTCGCTTTGGTTTTTTTAGGCTGTATGCTTATCACTCAGGCCACGCGGTCAGTTTTCTGCAGTCGGCGGTGAGACAGGCGGCTGCTGCCTCCACCGATAACTCGCTAAATAAGCCACTGTGAAGCCTAACTGGCCGACCGTTCAGTCTTAACCGTCCGTTTCTACTTGCGAAACATTTATTTGATTTGTTAACTCTTTATGCCGGGTTTAAATAAGAAACAAAATGCTATGCGGTTCTCCAATTGTTGAATTTCAATTTATAACTAAAACTTGTAGGTCTATCGGCAATAATTAACAGTGATTTTGCTAGTTTATTGTGAAATATTGCGAAATTGTAATCATATCCTTCGAAACAACACTACATATTATTTTTAAGCAATAAAATAGGAGTTTCTGTAATTGTCTTTTTTGTGTTTGTTATCTAAACCTCTTTTGTAGGTCAATTTCTAAAAATATTTTTAGAAATTGAGAAAGGGTAGGTAAATACTTCCGTTCTGTTTAATATACATTTTAAAGATATTTACTTGAGTTTTTTTAAATTGAAGTCGGTATTTCAATGTAATTATTGGCTTGCTCACTTCATAAATCGTAAAAATGTAATAGAGGTTAACATTTATAATAGTTAAAGTAAATGAATTGAGTACTTAATTTTCGTCTTTGATAAATCCTACAAAATTTCTCTAATTGCCTATTATAAATGACTGACATTTTTACAACTTTTACATTTTCCCTTTTTAAATAATGCGTTGTAATCAAATATCTGTAATTGAAACTGCCAACATTGTTTGTTGACAGAGATAAAACCTTTTTACGAGTACTAGCGCTTAGTCGTGACCCAATTTTTTATGGTCTGGGAATAACATAAAATACAAGAGCGATTTTTTACAACATTCAATTACTTTAGCGGCACGACCACAAAAAAGAATGGGTAAATACGAGTATGTACAAAGCTATATCAATGGAATTAATATTTAGTGTAACTGACACCAGTCTGTCCGAACGAATAGTTTTATTTCGCCGTATGTGAAATGTGTCCTAATATTTAATATTTGTGTTTAAAACATTCATTTTTTCTCCAGAATTTTGGAGGTAGGTAAGGGCACGGGCTGGAGCCAAGTGCTATGACAATGGATAAGAATTTTCGAACATTTCTGCAGGTATTCAGGTTTGTCCTTTTTGTAGTAACTTTATAATCATTTAGGTATTTTATTACACATATCAAGAATGAGTGTATCACACATATACATTTTATGCATGGTTAGCGAAAATATCATAAAGGAAAGCAGTGTAGCGTATTTGCACTGAGATGACGCGAGCGTGTGTGCAAGTTCATTATATAATTCTTTATCAAATGATAAAGAATTATATAATAATAATTAATAATTCGTTTAAAACCAAAAGTATAAAAATGTTTTTTGCATCACATTTTGATTGTTCTGATTATAAAATTATTAAACTGCCCCCAACTCGATGGCACAAGGAGTTGGTGGACTTCCACACCAAATGGAAGGAGCTGGCTCAGGACAGAAAGGCGTGGGGATCATTGGGGGAGACCTTTGGGGACAATATAGGTTAGATGAAATATACTTCATGTATTATACAGTAAAAAAAAAACATTTTGTATACTTTGAACTAACTTAAAACCCTTGAGTTAAAATTAAATTTCTTTAAACATACATTAACAAATTTAAAGCTGTGTCTACAATCTCAGCACACTATATGCATCAGTCCATTAAAAAAAGGAAATCTATATTTTCTCCTTCGTCGCTCCTACATTTTGTTTCCTGCGTTTATTTTTCCCGCGTAGACACTGAGCACAACGGGTGGTAAATTACAAAAACACGAGGGGTAAATTAAAAAAATAAAATGAATGTAGAGTGCAGACCGCGCCTTATAACCTTAGCCCTCCGGTTAAAACGGGGCCGCTTTGCAGGATAAAGGTTCATGCCCATTGTTACGTTTTCACATAGAATTTGGAATTCAAAAACTATGCAAAGCAATCAATGTTCTAGGCAAATGTATTCCGTAAGTGAATGAGAATATTATATCCATATATCTCAGATATTAAACATTTTGAATATAGATACATTACTAGCTGACCCGGCAAACGTTGTTTTGCCTTAAAATTCAAGGGTGAACAACCCGTATAATTTTGGTGTATGAAAAATACATAGTAGCCGATTCTCAGACCTACTGAATACGTATATAAAATTTGGTAAAAAACAGTCAAGCCGTTTCGGAGGAGTATGGTAACTAACATTGGGCCATGGAAATTATATATATTAGAAGATAATACATATAAGTTATAATTTTATGTACAATCAAAGATAGATTATAGAGTTGGTAAATGTCCCGCCTGTCCTTGAGAGCTTGATAATAAAGTAAAAATGTATTATTTACCTAAAATTTGTTGCATAACAATATTTACAAATATAAAGACACTTAATAGTAGAAGTATATATATACCCGTGGTCCAATGACTGTATGTATGGTCTTGGACTAATACACTACAGTTTATAGATCTACTCGTAGTTTGGAAACCTTTGGATTCCAAATAATTTTGTAGTTGTTATTTACTGTGCCTAATAAAGAAATTACATACATGTTATAATAAATTCGTTAATAAAGTACTTTCAAAATCAAATCAATCAATAAAAAAAAATTGTATTTGTATTTCTATTTGTACTAATAGAAACTAGCCCAACCCTTCAGACCATAGATAAACGTGAGTTTTCTTAGTCCAATGTATTGGACAACTGGTAATTTCACTTACCCGTGGTCCAACGTGTTGGACACAGTCATAGGACCACGGGCCTGTACCCAAATAAAAATTATATAAAATGTTTTGTTGTTGTAAAATTCTCCGTTTCAATGTACGTATACCTCGACCAGTGTTGCTTTACCTGTTTAAACCGCGCTTTGAGGAAGTTTACTGAGCTTTATTTTCTTGGCGGAAAGATGAAAGTGAAGTTTATAGTTGTTTAAAACGCACCTGTTTTGTGCTTATAAAGCTTCCAGGCTGGTTATTTGTACTAAAGTACAAAATTTACAAACCCACGATAAAAATGTAAATGAAATCTCAAAATTTGAACATTATAACTCAAACCCAGAGTATGTTTTAAATTAAGTTTTCCGTTAAGAACAAATATGGACTCCTACGTTACCTAAATGCCTAAGTAGTAAATGTATATATACACGCAGCAACTGGACCACTATTATAGAAGATATTAAATTAAACCATTTCATTTCTCAGCTGGCTAAGTAGACATAACTCATTTACGCGTACCCAAAGTACTTGTCAATATTACAAAACAGTCGTCATCGCGATTCATAAAACTTACTCTAATGTACAGCGCCATCTAGTGCCACTGTTTAGAACTAAAATAACACTAGTGTTTATACACGTCCTTTCCTGCCAATATGTAGTGCACTTCATACTTTGCCTTGCTTCACGAAGGTATAATAAATTACTTCTTCGTATTTATTTAACTTGTAAGAACTTAAAAGCTTTTAGTGTACGAAAATAAACAACTATTTATAATAAAATTGTTTTAAAAAACAAACAACCGACTTCAAAAACACAACTAAAAAGGGAAAAATAATTTTAAGCCTAAATCAAATCAAGAATATATAAATAGAATAGGAGAGTTTATTTCATGTACTTATAAAAAACTATTTGCAATTTTTACTAATCCTGTATTCTTGGAGTCGGTGCCAGCAAAGAAAGACAATTGAATATAGTTTTTTTTTAACAAACATTAATTTGTTCTTATTAGATGGCACCGACTTCAAGAATACAGGATTACTAAAAATTGTAAATAGTTTTTTATAAGTACATGAAATAAACTCTCCTATTCTATTTATATATTCTTGATGAATTTGATTTAGGCTTAAAATTATTTTTCCCTTTTTAGTTGTGTTTTTGAAGTCGGTTGTTTGTTTTTTAAAACAATTTTATTTTTACATTTTTAGTGGTTGGTAATGATATTTTGTTTAAGTTTAGCTATGGAGAGCCAAATAAACTTCACGATGAAAAAAATTGGCGTGTGCCAGGCAGGCAACCAATTGGGAGCATATCGATCTGGATGCGAGCGAAGCGAGCTATACGCGAGCGAAGCGAGCGCGAAAATTTTCACCGTATTTGTTCGAACCGTTTGAGCATAAAGAAGTCCAAAGCAACACAAATGACATAATGTTTGTTGTGTCAAAACGTACTAGAACCAATTGCGAGCGAAGCGAGCGCGAAAATTTTCACCGTATTTGTTCGAACCGTCTGAGCATAAAGAAGTCCAAAGCAGCACAAATTACATAATGTTTGTTGTGTCAAAACGTACTAGAAGCAATTGCGAGCGATTCGAACCTTGCGCGAGCGAAGCGAGCGCGAAAATTTTCACCGTACTTGTTCGAACCGTTTGAGCATAAAGAAGTCCAAAGCAGCACAAACTACATAATGTTTGTTATGTCAAAACGTACTAGAACCAATCGCGAGCGAAGCAAGCTATGCGCGAGCGAAGCGAGCGCGAAAATTTTCACCGTATTTGTACGAACCGTTTGAGCATAAAGAAGTCCAAAGCAGCACAAATTACAAAATGTTTGTTGTGTCAAAACGTACTAGAAACAATTGCGAGCGAAGCGAGCCGGATGCGAGCGAAGCGAGCTATGCGCGAGCGAAGCGAGCGCGAAAATTTTCACCGTATTTGTTCGAACCGTTTGAGCATAAATAAGTCCAAAGCAGCACCAATTACATAATGTTTGTTGTGTCAAAACGTACTAAAACCAATTGCGAGCAAAGCGAGCTTGATGCGAGCGAAGCGAGCTATGCGCGAGCGATGCGAGCGCGAAAATTTTCACCGTATATGTTCAAGCCGTTTGAGCATAAAGAAGTCCAAAGCAGCACAAATTACATAATGTTTGTTGTGTCAAAACGTACTAGAACCAAGTGCGAGCGAAAAGAGATGAATGCGAGCGAAGCGAGCTATGCGCGAGCGAAGCGAGCGCGAAAATTTTCACCGTATTTGTCCCAACCGTTTGAGCATAAAAAAGTCCAAAGCAGCACAAACTTCATAATGTTTGTTGTGTCAAAACGTACTAGTACCAAATGCGAGCGAAGCGAGCGCGAAAAATTTTCACCGTATTTGTTCGAACCGTTTGAACATAAAGAAGTCCAAAGCAGCACAAATTACATAATGTTTGTTGTGTCAAAACTTACTAGAACCAAGTGCGAGCGAAAAGAGGCGGACGCGAGCGAAGCGAGCTATGCTCGAGCGAAGCGAGCGCGAAAATTTTCACCGTATTTGTTCCAACCGTTTGAGCATAAAGAAGTCCAAAGCAGCACAAATTACATAATGTTTGTTGTGTCAAAACGTACTAGAACTAATTGCGAGCGAAGCGAGCTGGTTGCGAGCGAAGCGAGCTATGCGCGAGCGAAGCGAGCTATGCGCGAGCGAAGCGAGCGCGAAAATTTTCACCGTATTTGTTTGAACCGTTTGAATTCCAAAGCAGCACAAATTATATAATATTTGGAGTGTCATAAGCCCAGAACATCCTGGGGGAAATTCGAACGAAGCGGGATAACTCCTAGCGAAGCGAGCGCGTAAATATTTTCCTTATCCGTTCGAGGGTCTTGTCTATTAATATATCAAATTTTACAGTTCCTTCTTCCACTAAGTATGACCCAAGTGGCCAAGCTCTGGCGTCGAGAGTTTTTCAAGCCCCTGATTTAGTTTGAACCCTGCTTGTACTAAGAGTAGTGGTCCAGGCCCAACAAATTAACGTGTTATCCGAAGCACAGTAACGCCCAGATGAAAATATCACATTTTTTTATGGAAGTCTTGTGCATGGTTAGCCATCCAAAGACTGGCCGCATGGGCCGTTGCTTAGCCTCGATGTTCGTGTCAGATTACTTTTGTTAGCCAGGCTGCTAATTTTATGAGCGAAATCTGTATTGCCGTATGAGCGCGAAGAAGTAAAATAGGTTATCGAGTTATTTGGGCTTCCCACGGGAATAGCAATGACTTTTTAGATAAAAAAATATATACATACAGTCGAATATATAACCTCCTCCTTTTTTGAAGTCGGTTAAAAAGTAACCTTCGTGTTATACAAGGTCTAGTCTACCCCCTATATCAAATTTTAGCGAAATCAGTGTGTCATGTGTTATTTGGTGCATCCCACGGGAACAATAATTATTTTCGGGATAAAAAGTAGCCTATGTGTAAACACATAGTCTAACCTATCTTCATTCCAAATTTCATCAATGTCAGTACAACCGTTCGAGCGTGAAGAAGTTAAAAAGATTTATATGTTATTTGGTGCATCCCACGGGAATAGTATTTATTTTCGGGATAAAAAGTAGCGTATGTGTTAACACATAGTCTTACCTATTTTCTTCTCAAATTTCATGAATATCAGTACAGCCAAACGAGCGTGAATCTCTCTTCATGCGTAAAAATAACCTAACTTTTTAGGTTTTTCTTCGATTTCCCTAGGAGTCCATCATCAGAACCAGTTTTGGTGACAATGGGACCAATTCAGAACCATACTCTTTCAATTAAAAAAAGAATTTTGAGAATAGATCCACAAATGACTGAGAAATCGGTGAACATACATAAAAAAAAAAAAAAATACATACACGTCGAATATATAACCTCCTCCTTTTTGAAGTCGGTTAAAAAATACACCGACACCCTTATCCATTAACTTCCAACGTTAATAAAGTCAAGTGATGGATTGTGTTTCCTTTTAGGGTAAATCTTAACTACCCACGTCAAAAAGAACATTTAATATGGGGTAGTTAAGTTTGATAGCGGACGAACAAATGTTGTGAAATTTCTATTAGAAATGGCAGTTCTAATACAAAAATATGAAAACAGTTGTTTAAATATGTAATCTACATATTTTTTTACATTTTATAAGTATAATAACATGCAATTCGTATTTATATAAAAAAAAAAACCATATTCCAATGTCATGGCGCTTGTCAATGGCTTGGCTAGTCTGCGGTATAAAAATATTATATAAGTAGTCTTATTTGTTATTCCAAGATCTTTTACAAATTACTTACCAAGTTAAATCTAAACCAGTTCAACCATTTAATTATTCATTTATTTATAGCCAATACCTGTGTTAGGCCAAATAGCGAGTAAAGAAGTGAGTGGTGTTCGGTGGTAAAAACGTCTGCTTTTCAATCAGACAGCCCCTGGTTCGATCCCAGCCTTTCACCAGGGATTTGCACTTTCTCTACGGTAAAGGAAAACATCGTGAGAAAAGCGACACGTTTGAGGACTGGAATATACGAAAACGTGTGTTATCCGCAAACTCACACTTTGCCAGCGTGGTGGATTATGACCTATATCTCTCCTAGTGAGAGAAGACCCCGAGCAGTAGGAACGTATAGTGGGCTACTTATGTTTATGCTAGTCCAAATAATCCTTGAATTAAGTTCATCAATTCAAAATTATGAAAATTTAAAAAAGCTAAGATGACTTCGCAGAACACACCCACCATCGCGAAATGCTTTACTTCAGCCATTTGAAAGCTAAGGATAAGGTTTATAATTATGAGAAGATCACAATTAAACCTAATAATTAGTGGCTTAGTAGTAAAAGTAAAGTAAGTAAAAGTAAAAAAGCCATTTATTCAATTACAATCATTATAAGGTTCAGTTTCAAATTCACAATGTCACTATTTATCAAATAGTGGCTTAGTAGTAACGTCAATCAATTTTAGGTCTTCTAAAACCATTCCTAGACCTAGCGATGACAAGGTCAAAATGTTTTTCATTACAAATCATAAATTTATTTTTATATTTATTGTAATAATTAGGATACGTAATGACGAATAAAAATATTTTTTCTAATCAAATATAATTTTTTGTAATCAAAAAATATTGAAAAAAAAGATTAAAGACCGTCGAAAGAACCACTATAAGAATATTTACACTTATTTTGGTACCAATCAGACTTATGACTGGTTCAAAAGAACTAAAATTAGGTTTATTGAACCAGTTTTTTTTATATTGATATGTCTCCTTTATGCCAAAATAAGTATAAATATTCTTGAAGTGGTTCTTTAGATGGCCTTTAATGTTTTTTCGATTTGTATTAACGTTTACGTAATCGTATTTAATATAGCGAAAAAACTGTAAAATCAAGATTATGTCCTGATAAGGGAATAATCTTGATTTATAGAATAGAACAGAATTCAATATCATTTATTCGTCATTACGTATCCTAATTATTACAATTTAGAAGTTATTAATAAAAGGATACAATATGTTCTCCTCAATTATCCTTATTATTAATAATTAAATTCATTAGATCACAGTTTTATTTCAAATATCATCAATATTGGAATTATTCGCATTATAAGAACATAAACACAGGATTGCCTCGCTTTAAAGAATGAATTGATCTACACCAATCACGCACTAACACACAAACACACGCACGCACTCTGTCAAAATTACGAACAAATAATCGCACTAGCCTAACCACATAATAATATTGCGATACGGAATATTGGTTTTCTAGTTATTTCTAGTTATTTCCGGGAAAGTTTAATTAGATGCCGGGGAAGATAGGGAACTAAAAGGTATTTGATATTATTGTTATTGCTGAAGATTCAAAGACACGATGGATATTTACCGTTTCATTACATCAAAGTTTGTGGTCAAAGTTGTTAGGTTATTAGTTCGCAATTATTTAGTTAATAGTGCGATTGTATTATCTACGTTTTAAGCATAAAAATCGTATGTTCCCATTGCTGGGACTTGGGGCATCTCTCACAAGGAGAGAAATTTAGGCCATTATCCACCACGCTGGCTAGGTGCGGGTTGGCGGATGACTGATTAATTTTGTGGCCCTTAATCATGTCGGTTTTTGCACGATGTTTTCTTTCGCCGTAAAGCAAAAAGGCTATTTATTTTTTTGTTTGCTATTAAGAATGTATCAATAATTTCTCTAAAATAAAACTGAAGTTTCCAACAAGTTTTGTAAGTCTATTATAATCTCTGAAACTCGGTTTAATAAAGGTTCCCACGCAAAATGAACCATTTGCGTCACAATTACATCCGCTCTGTTCTAATTTTATACCAAATAAACGGGACTTCAATATCAAATAAAATATAAGTCAATAGAATGAGAGTGATCGCTCAATCACTGGTCTAAGGTGGGCCATGCCTAGTCTGGAATAACTAGCTCCCAAGGAGGCTGCCGGATCTAACTGTTAGATGTTGACGACATATTTTTCAACTTAAGAATGGTAGCTAGTCAAGCAAGCACTCCAAAATGCTCTACCACCATGATATGGTTGCCTCACGAAGTTTTCCTTTACCTAAACTCAAGCTCATTGGCGGGATTGAACCCGGGACATAGAGAACGTAATACCGGTCGCCTTACGTTCTGTGTGCTTATTATCACACCCGACGCTTTAATCAAAGTTAAGCTAAATGTAGGAGATAAAATATTTACTTTAGATATTTAGTTGGACACATTGGCAGTTCAGACGATACATACTCGTACTCGTAAATGCTAGCAAACTAGATTTAAAGAAGAAAAGAAAGAAGCAGAGATAAAGCTTTAGTATCTCCGAAGAATGTCAAACATAATGCCAGTATGGACGGGAATTATGAAGTTTTGGGCCGTTTCATGTTGTTTTTTTTTAAATTAATATTTGTGCACGGGATTAGAAAACACAGGAACGAAAATGCAGAAAACACTTATGATATTAAAAGCCAGTGCCTTAACTGGCGACCTTATCCCTTTAAAACGATATCCCAGGCAACCAATTCCAAGAAAGGACACAAAGAAAGAACTTTGAGACGTGTTGTAATAATAAAAGTGCATATGTGAATTCGAATATTATATAATATAAAATATATAAAAATAAAATAAAAAAGCCATTTATTCAATTACATACAATATATTATATATCTACATTTTACAAAGATCAACATTGTACAATTAATTTCATTATTATTAAAACATATTTTATCATATTTACAAGTCACATTAGAAAACGATATTACACTGTATAAAATATAATTAAGATTATTATCCTGTTATGTAGTGTATGTGCTGTCGTATCTTTCTTAGTTATTTTTCAATTTCTTGCGTAAATGTCACCTCCTTGGCGTAGGCGTTCCCCAGTGTCACCTTAAATATAATTCCTACAGAAAGTCGAACATCCTTACTGCTTTCATTGTGTATTAGGCAAAGTAAATTACCCATAACTTAGTCCTCAGCAGTAATGTTGGCGAAATATCGATGATACATAATCGATGAGCCGAGTTCCCAACTCGAAATTAATTTGTTAAACGTTTTGAAATTCAGTTTAATTAGCTTCCGTTGCCATTGAAACCAAGTAACTGCACACAAAGGGAGTACTTCGACTTCGGAATAATTACAATTTTGTACATTTTGTACTCGATGCTAGAATAATCGTGAATGGTTACCTTGGTTACCGGTGAATTGAGTCAGAAGTTTGAGTACTTTTTGAAACTTATTTCGCAAGTTAAATTGAACAAATCGAGGCCAAGGCGTATTTTAGCTCAAAATACGACTAACGCCGAAACAGGTAAGATTTTACAGAAACTTTACCAGGAAATGGTGATTGTATTTTATTTATTGCGTTTAAGCCGAGTAAAATTAGAGACAGCATAGCTTTCATAAATGATAATGATAATGAGTTGTTCACCCTTAATATACATATTTTTTAATTTTTGACTAATTTTTTGGTTTTATTTTTTATAACGTGGCATTTAAAAATACATACAACCCCAAAATTAAACATTTTTATTACCAACCTCTATTTTTATGGCTATTTCAGTAATTTAATCATTTTCATCCCGCTCGATAACTGATCAATTATAGTGTTTTTAACTGTATTTAAGGCAAAACAACGTTTGCCGGGTCAGCTAGTATGTAGATAAAAATATAAAAAAATACCACAAGCACTCAGTTCAAATCCTAATACAGCTATCTAAATTGTCAATGGAATGGGAAATCTTTATTCATCGATAGCGTAACTATAAACCAGGACATCACTATTCCAGTGATACAGCGAGTTGATGTGTCGGTCACGTTTACAATATGGCTGCTTTAATGCATGACAAGTAATGAAGCATTGGACCAATTTGTAGGATAATTCGATAAGTTACAACGTTGTAGTTCATCTTTTATTGCCGCTTTTAGATAGCACAGTTTATGAGTTAAACTGTTAGTGTTTTGTAACAAAACGTGTACCTTCTAGTTTAAATCTACTATTGTCAAAGGGAACTAATTTCGCCGGAATAAAAAGTTCATTCATAAGTTGACTATAGCATTAAAAATAATCGTAAATCATTTTACGAGCTTTTTTGTGAGGATGTCTTATGTGTTTTTATACTTCTTTCATTGTATTTGGTTATTTATCAGGTTGATGTAGGATGTTTATCAGTTTGTGTGTGTGTGTTTGGATAGACATACACTCTGCGGCATTAATGATTGATTGCGATTTAGTATGATAAATTTAAAAAGTGTGTTACTCTGGAATGTTCTAACTATGTTTGATGAAAATCGGTCTATGATGTCATCCGCTACAAAATAGGTTTAGTTTTACTACTACCTGACTAGTAGGATAATTTAATTATTATTAATTCAAATCAAAGATGGCCGCCACCATAAAAAACTATGTCGGAGGTTTTCTAAATTTTTAACTTAAACTTGTTTTAAACAAACAACGGTTGGTGTAGTAAAGGATCCGCACACAGCATTCCTGTAAATACTGTAAAGTAAACTATTCAACTGTTTACAGTGCAATTACAAGCCATCAACATTCTACAGCTGCAGTGAATAAAGCTCTATTTCCCTTGGCAACGTGGTCGCGAACGATATTGCATATTGTGCAAGGACCCGAGAGGACATTTGCGCAGCTCCTTATTTAAACTGAACAGATTGCTTGCCCGCGCCGAGAATAGCTAAGCTGAGACCAGCTGGATCACGCTGTGTTTACTACAGAAAAAAAGCGAAGAAAGTTAAAATAAACAGACTGTCGTGAGTCTGGACTTTGCTTAACAGTCTCCAAAGGAAGTCGTTATTGAAAATTAAATGGTTTAATGTGTTTTAATCGTTATTTCATGAAATCATCGTAGGAAATTCATAACTATTATTTGTGGAACAAAT
The DNA here is from genome assembly GCA_035578125.1 of Mellilla xanthometata. Taxonomy (NCBI): domain Eukaryota; kingdom Metazoa; phylum Arthropoda; class Insecta; order Lepidoptera; family Geometridae; genus Mellilla; species Mellilla xanthometata. The sequence continues at coordinate 11,047,270 of JAPUBQ010000010.1, forward strand.
TGTATCCCGATAAGCGATTATAGAGTATTTTTTTGAGATTTGTATATATTTTTCGGCACTTAAATTATTAAGTAACGATGAAACAACTTAGTGTTCGGAGGTTTTCAAGGCAAGAGTGAATCAGTTTCTTCTGGGCAAGCGCGCTCCACCTTAGATTGCAATATCGCTTACCATCAGGTGAATTGTGATCAAGCGCAAGCCCATTAAGAGTAAAAAAACAGGTTCAGTTCAATTACAACGATTCTAATGAATTTTAACCTCAGTACCTATATTAAAATGTTTGTATATTACTTACTTAAAACACTCGGATAAGAATATTTTACATATGTTATTCGACCCACTTACCACCTTGTAAATAGATGTGTTTTAGTATCGAGAGATTTCAAAACACTTTGAAGTCTTTTGACATGGCTTAGTTAACTCTACAGACTGAGAAATGTAAGCCACAAACTTAAGCCCATATAAACGTAACGCGTCTGAACCAAAATGGTCCTAAACTCCCGAAAGACGGCATTTGGCATGGAGTCCGATAGAGCAACAAAGCCCGATGATTCAACACAACAACGTCTCTCCAGCGGGGTAGAAACATCGCAGATTGTGCAGCTATCAATAGGTAGCAGCTGTTGCGTCCGCTTCGGTAGACGCCGAATGAATTCACTCAATGCTCGGCTGAGATTATATTTTGTATGAGAGTTATGTTTCAAATATGAAAATTACGTAGTTAAGTACCTACTAGCTGTGGTACCCCGGATAAAAAGTGCCATTGCTTCAACTGGTCTAATTTTCTCTGCGGTCAATGAACTCTTAAAATCTCGCCAACAATGTAAATTTGCACTTGGCAATTTTTAAAGATACATATCTTAAAAAGTTGCCAAGTGCAAAGTCAGTATCACGCATGAGGAGTTCCGTAAGTTTATAATAAACACTGAACCTTAAAATGACAAAAAATACAGTTATTCAGTGTGAATTAATTTTTTTTTCTATTTTTAGTGTTTGTTGTTCTAGCGGCAACAGAAATACAAAATCTTTAAAAATGTCTACTCTCTAGCTATCGGTTCATGAGATACAGCCTGGCGACAAACAGACAGACAGCGAAGTCTTAGTAATAGGGTCCCGTTGGTACTCTTTTGAAACGGAAACCTTAAAACAAACGAACTCACACTTAAAATATGTGTAACTGGAACTTTGACTTTGTCAGATATACAGTACATGTGACAATTGAATCATACGATGTCGAAGCGATACCTGGAGCAATAACAAGTTGTCTAGGCCCTTAAGGGACAATTCAATCATCAAAATTAAGTGATAGCTACTAAATACCGGCTACAATCCATTAATGCTAAGTATCTGACTAAATAACGGATTCTGACTCCTAGCCGCGAGCGAACCAACCAACATACCTAATGCCGGGAGGTGCGTCATTAATGCTAGTAATTTTACCCGCGGCGACCAGAAATGAAATTCTACAGCTCAGCATCAGCTAATTACCAAATAGCTAGTAAAACAGCCGTGGATGAACATCATTTTCGCATTGCTTTTACCTAAATAGGCGTCGCAAAGTTGATTCTAAAGCTAATATTTAATTCCAGACTAGGCATGCTCTACGTTATTTTGTCGCCTCGTGTGGTTACGTGCCCTGCTGATCAAATGTCTAGCTGTGAAAAGACCGGAATTAAATTGACTTTGATTGCTCTTTTACGCTCTTAAAAGAACTTTTTTTGAGCTATATGGTTTGAGTAAAAAAAATTACGTTATTAATGAAATAGAAGATAGTTTTGGTATAATGGGGTAAGTTAAGATATAAAGTTACAGAAACGAATAAAATAATATATATACTCGTATACTAATCTCAGCACTTAAGTGTGCATAATTATAATATGATTATTTTAAAATGTCATTTTCCACACCCTGGAACGAGTACATTATAGGATGTCTGAAAGTATTGCCAGTGAGTGAGAAAATAAAGAATGGAAGTTTAGCGTGGTATGGACATGTGGTGCGTAGAGAGGAGATAGATGTAACTAGGAGATGTATGGAAAGAAGAAGGGCAAGAGGCCAACCGAAGAAGACATGGATGGAGTGTGTGAGCACGAGAGAGAAAGAATTGAGTGTAGTGATGACGGGTCATAGAGAAGAAAATTTGCTGTGCTTAATTGCTACTTCTTCTTCCTTGCCCACTATGGCAAGAAAAAAGAAGAGATCCTTAGCATTTCCCTAGTAACCAAAATAACTTAATTTGTATTGTAAAATAAAATTCATAAGAAGAATTTTATGTTCCTAAAATACCGTACTTTACCATGCTAAATTTAGTAGCTCAAAATAGTATTAAAACATGAGGCTTCAGACTGAAATGTAATTCAGTTAATTTTAGCTGTTTTAATATTCAGGGATGACATAAAAGCATTCAGTTCAAAAAATATACGAACACTGAAATCTCGACACAAACGCCTCAATTAGTCCAGGCCTTTTTAGTATCAGCTATGGTATATGTAAGTCTGACAATCTCCAACATGTCTAAAGTAAAACTCTGAAAAACACCGATAAAATTATTTTTAGATCTTGGAATTGAAATTTGTGATAATACTTACTGACCTAGCAAACGTTGTACTGCCTTATAAATTATTTCTATTAATTAAAAAAAAATAGGATTGGTCACTGGTCACTGGAAAAAGGATAGTAGCCGATTCTCAACCTACTGAATACGCATATAAAATGTAGTAATTTGGGTCAAGCCGTTTTGGAGGAGTACGGTAACTAACATTGTGACATGGAAATGTTATATATTAGAATGATATGTTTTTTTTTGTAGTCAAGTCCTACCCATATTAAGAGAGCCGTAAAAAAATATGTAATATGCTATATTGTAGCGGTCGCCATCTTGCAACGATTCATAAAACATTATTTAACATAATTAAATACAAATATTCGTTCTTCTTCGTCATCGTATGAGCTAAGTGGCCAAGCTCTGGTGTCAAGAGATTTCAAGCAGCTCGAAGGCCTCTGACTTGGCTTAACGACAGCTTGTACTAAGACTAACAGCTAGGACCTACAATTTAACGTGTCATCCGACCGATGGTAGCGTCCAGATGAAAATGCCTCTTGGAAAATGACAATATTGTGCATGGTTACCCAACTAAACACCGTCCCGCATCGACCACTGCTTAGCTTCGATGATCGCGTCAGATCACCTTAGCTAGCCGAACTACAGGCGCTACGTATAAATAAATATTCATTAAATATACAAAACACAAAATGATTTGATTTAAATATACAAAATACAAAATGATATAGCTAAAACACTTTGAAACAAAGAATAAAATAAATCGAAAATCGGTTCGTAAAGAAGTTCCAATGCCAAGACAGACAGACAGACACACAAGCACAAAAGGACACGTAAAACTTATAACACCGCCGTTTTTTCGTCGCGAATTAAAAATACGATTAAACAAGTCGCAACTGCCATCTAATGTAACGAGTTTGCAGCTCAAATATAAACAAAACGCTGAGTTGGCTCAAAGTTTTGCTGTAAATCAACTACCAGGATCGGTTCGGCGGTGCGCCATTTACAAAATTAGGTCGTACGGAGACTGGCGCAATTGCGAAGCGACGCGAGACGGTGAAATATTGACACTTTTTGTCAGAAAGGGTCCGCTAAGATTTGGTGCGACGTTGGGAATCGAGTTCCCTTTTGGGCCTCGGAATGGCGAAGTTAGATTGAAGATTACCGATGTCATAGTCGTAAGTAACTATGCTTTATGTAATCATTATATTTTCTATTGTTTTTAGGCTCGGGTCAGAGCTGATCACAAATAGTGAACGAACTTTGATAGAGGAAAAAATACACAGTAGCAGCGCCAAACAACTTTTATAAACTTTTGACAGTGTTATAAAGCTTAACGTATCTGTGTTTGTCTAAGACACATATGTGTGTGTGTGTCTTTGTCTGTTGCATCACATCTCCGAAACAGATAAACTGAAATTGGTTATGTTTTTTTTTTTGTTTTTAAGGTGTTATCTTTTAAGAACACCAAGTTTTCCGCTATGCTTACTGAAATTTGGTCCAATAAGGCCGCTGCCGCAAATGGCATATAAATTTTTTTATCACAACTGCTTCAATATGGATATCAAATGAAAAGGCTAACTAGTAAAACACATGCACTATGAAAAATTCAAATACATGATGCCCGTCATAATTTTTTTCTTACACACGGCTGGTTACCTCCATACTAAACCTCTAGTCTATTCTAGTTTGTATAATGGTTGCTAACTAAACTGATGTACTACATATATTTACTTACATTAATGCTTTATATCAATACATATTTAGCACCCAGACCGACAGCCAACAAATTTAGTTCATCACAAAGATGTTGGTCGTGCCGGGAATCGATCCCAGGACTTTCTGGTTGGCAGCCAGGCATGGTAACCATTACGACAACGAGGTCGTCAAAAAATATTATGTGGCGGAGACTCTTTTAACTTTTATCTATACCTGTTCAAGATTTTTTGTGTTTTTTTATTGTGCTTGCCATAAAACTGCCGACTTCATAGTTTTGAATGAAATGAATAATGGATGCATAACAATTCGAACCACGAGCATTACTGAAATAGCTACCTCTATATGAGCTTCATTAGTCAAAATGTGCAAAAGAACAGGCACAACGTAGATAATGGTTACTTCATAGCTGCAATGCAGATGTCGAAATAAAACTGAAAGAAAACGCTCACTTCATGATAATACCTTTTGTTTTTACTCGTGCATAGTAGATACGTTTGGTAAATTCAAAGTTGAAAGATAGTACTAGTCAATAAAAGTGTACTGTAGAATTCTATTGAAGACTTTTATAATGTTTTTTAAATTATTCCCATACTACACATACTTCTCTTACAAATGTTTTGGACCAGCCTATTTTTAACCGACTTCAAAACAACAGACAAAGAGCCGACTGCAAAACCACACCCACGTTTATTTATACTATTATAATTGTAACTTAATTTGACGCTTTAGAGAGTTTGTCGTTAAATCGAGTGACCTTACAAGGAATTTACACTATACTTATAACTAGCTGTTTATAATTTTTATTAATCCAGTATTCTTAAAATACTAGATCTGGTGTTGGTATAAAATTATTTTTTACTTTTTAGTTAGTAAGTATAAATAAAAGTAGGTATGATTTTGAAGTTGGTTCTTTGTTTTTTAAACAATTTTATTGATGCTTTTAACTAATAATAATAAATGAAGGTGTTGTATTAAAGTTATCTGTAGAATTTTCTCTCCTTTATGCAGTGGAAGATAACATCGTGCTCCAAATACCGCAACATCGAAAGATATGTGTCATCCGTGAAACCGCACTTGGTCAGTTTGGTTAGCCTATAACAAAAAGGTTAGCTAATATAGTTATCTACTAAAATGCCTGTCGCAATTGGTAAAAAAAGAAAAAAAAATCGAAGCGTGCTCTAACGTGGTGCTTGATTCCTTTCCTTCTTTGAGATCTTGTTTTCCATGGTTGCCTTTGTTTATTTTTAAACACCATGCTTGGTGATTTAGAACACCTTAACTAACTGCTGCAATTAACCCACACTGAGAATGTACTTTATTTTTCAGAAAGTATGTATTTCCTTCGAGTATTATCCAAAATCCTGTTTTTTAATGTCCCAAGTTGTTTATAGTTAGCGCCGAAGCAAATCATTACCGAATGAATCACCATTGGAGCTTGAAAGTGAATTATTTTGCGATTCGCCGCCAGATGCTATCCAAACGGGTTTTTTGTGCGACGGAACTTTCTCGAAAACGATTGTTCAATATCGCGATGAGATATTACTAGATTTTAGATTTCCGTTTCAACATTGTATTTGAGACGACGTTGTAAATACCGATTTCTGTCACGTCGTGTATGTTTGAGCGAAGCGCCAAAAACACTGACGAAATAATTACTTACAAAATGAATTTGTGTAATTATAATAATAATATAGCCATTTATCTACTCTGAGATCTTTGCATACAATTCAAACAAAACAAATAAATAAAAGTTAAAACTATTCTACTATCTGCTGTTTAGTAATCTTTTGCAAATCTGTTTCCCAATCGGCAAAGGCCTCCTCCAACATTTTCCATTCCAAGTAATTAATAATATTAAAATTAAAAGCAAGACAATATCAGTATCTAAAAAAATATATATTTGTTTTAGTATTTGAATTTCAAAACGACTATTTTGTTAATAAATAAAACTATCTAGCGAATTTTAGGTAAAGGTCTTTTAGAACTTGGCACAGCAAATTATCCTCTTCCACTCTCCTCTATCAGCCGTCGTCTCTACACTCTTTCTCTTTCATGTCTTCATTCACACACTCCATCCATATCTTCTTCGTTTAGCCTCTTGCCTTTCTTTCTTAGCTCTGAAAAAGTAGTCTTTATTATAATAAATAAATAATCATTAAAAAAAAAATGGTGCTAACATCTATCTCATACGCAGAATTTTAAAATATGTTATTTAGCATACATACCGCCTTATGGACAGACCGACTACCGACTTAAGGATGAGAAGATACTTTATGTCTTTTAAAAATGAAGTTTCACTATCCTTAGTCATCTTTAATGCTAATTTTCATTTTAAATCGTCTGTACACTAATTTGGCAAAATATTGATGTTGCATAAAATATGACGTTAATTATTCACTATAGAATAAAGAGACGTAGTAAGTTGTAGGTACACGAAATACTCCAAAATGAAAAATATAATGTTCCATTTCGCGTACAAACAAGGGATTTGATCCTAAAGTGCACGCCTGGAATGTGCACCTGTGTTCTGTAGAGACTGGATACGATGTCTCAAAGTAGAACCCACACCAGCCCTCTGTGATTGTTATTTTGGCCGGACTCTTTGTAAATACTGAACTGAATATGTATAAAAGCGAGTATGGCTAAAAGCGAGTGTGGCTCGGTGGTAATAACGCCTGCTTTTCAATCAGACGGCCCCTGGTTCGATCCCGGCCCTACACCAATGACTTGTTTTTCAAGTTATGTGTGGATTTGTTGTGGACCACAATATCCGAAGACGTGTGTCAACCGCCAACCCGCACTTGGCCAGCGTGGTGGATTATGGCCTATACCTCTCTCCACGTGAGAGAAGGCACCGAGCCCCAGCAGTGGGAACGTATAGTGGGCTGCTTATGTAAATTTCATCCTACTAATATTATAAATGCGAAAGTTTGTGTGTAAGTGACTATGTTTGTTACTTCTTCACGCTTCAAACGCCTTTATAATTTTTGATGAAATTCGGTGTGAAGATTTTTACTAAGAACATTATTAACTCGATATTAAACAATTAAATTTTATGAAATGTATAATCCTTTGTAACTGATATTTTTGTTTTCGTATGTGCAAAACCACATAATAATATTTGTTTTTTTTTGTACGATAATACGCTTATTAATAGATAGATTATACTCCCAATTCAAAATACTATTAACACATCAAATTTCATCTATATAAATGCCAAGAATATGGAAGACATTAAGAAAATCCATTTGTTTCGTAGGAATGTTTTTTTTATATAATATTTTTTTTATGTTTTTTTTATATAATAACTAGCTGACCCGGCAAACGTTGTTTTGCCTTATTAATTATTTTTATTCTAGTTTCTAAAAAAATTCTAGTATAATAAAAATGTTACTTACTTATTATAAGTGTGTATGGTATATGCGTGAAATGGGTATGGAGCGCCATGAACAAACGTTAAGGGTTAAAAGTAACAAACGCCAAAAATATTATGTTCAATCATATCTATTTAATAGTGTTTATTTTAACAATCATTATTTTGTTCTTCTTAGATGGCACCGACGCCAAGAATACAGGATAAAAAAAATTGAAAATAGCATGTTTATAGGTTAATCAAATAAAGTGTTCGATGGTACTTATGTGTAGGCATAAAATTATTTTTCACTTTTTAGATACAGTTAGAATTTATAAATGTAGGTATAATTTTGAAGTCTGTTATTTGTATAATACAATTTCATTGTAAAATTTTTAAGATTCAAATCAAAAAATCAAATCAAATAGTTTATTTAGTACAAAATACAGGGGTGAAACGTACTATGAGTAATTAAATACTAAATTATAGCTAAGTCTTAGTGTACGTTTTGCCATATCCACTGCGCCCCGCGCTAAGTATCATATGATCCTGTTATGCGGGGCAACAGTATTTAGCTTTTTGTGACACTTAAATTAAGAAGACATTGTGCTTACCTAACACATCACACAGTTTTAAAAATAATTATGAGCTACACTATCGATAACAAACAATAAATTGAACGAAAAACATAACTAATTTCCAAAAGCAAAAGCAAAACCAAACTGTCAAACTTTGGTGTTGCCACATATAGGAAAACCAATTTTGGCTATCGCATTAGGTGTTCGTACTAATATAATATGAGCAATTTGTAGCTACTTTTTGTAGTACATTCTTAAGCTTATTCTAAACTAAACTTAGAAATCACGTTAGCCTACATTTCAAATGAAATTAATTTTGTATGATTGTTATTCGATTTTCTTATTCTTTTATATTTATATATATGTATTTAAGTATGTGTATATTATATTAGTGTGTGTGTGTGTATGTGTGTGTGTGTGTGTGTGTTTGTATGTGTGTGTGTATGTGAGAGTGTATGTATAAATTAGTGCATGTGGGATTATGTATGATTGTGTATGAGTGAGCTGTACTTAGTTTAATTGTGGAAAGTGTATTGTTGTGTGTGGAGTTAATGAAAGGCACAAGAGTGGAGGTGTGTTGTGTTTAGTCTTGTCACTGATTGAAGCCGTCACAGGTGTATTTAATATGAAATGGCCTTATTTTGTTGTCTCAATGAGTTTTTCCGTAGAGTCATAGTCCAGAGTTAGTAGATATTCAGTGAGTCTTGCATTGCACTCGTATTTTGTTAGGTTTGTATAGTTAAGTGTTTTACAAACTTTGTTATATAAGAAAGGGCCTAGATTTCTCATAGCTGAGCCTCCAAATTTAGTTTTGTATTTACCAGAAGAAAGTACTTTATCCTTTCGTCTTTTTTTTGCAGCGTTTCCTCGATCTATTTTGTTTATTTTGCTATGTTGCTTGCTTATTACTGCTTTTACGAAAAGTTGTCTTATTGTCAGTAAGCCACATTCCTGGTAGAGAGCCGTAGTAGAGAAACGCCATTTTCTGAAAGTCATAACTTTTAACAAAGCTCGTTGTGAAATTTCTAGTATTTCCAGATGGGTTTTTGCTGCACACCCCCAGGCTGAAATACAGTAACTTAGTATTGATTGAGCAAGTGCATAGTAGACCTTTCGCAGTGATTCTATTTTTAACACATGCCTTAGTTGCTTAAATGTGAATATAAGCTTTCTGATACGACTCGATAGTTGTTTTATTTGTGCGGTCCAGTTCAAGTGTTTATCTACGATGACTCCCAGGTACTTAATTTCCTTTGCTTGTTGTAGGTTTGCACATATGCAATCTCTTGTACAACCACATGTATTTTCATGAATTTTTAGGTTTAGTGGTATTTTAGGCTGTGTAGAGTTATTGATAGTAAAGGGTATGTACTTGGTTTTAGAGATATTTAGTGTAAGGAGATTCTTTTTAAGCAATTCCGATACCTTAGTGAGTCCTTTATTTGCCATGTTCTCTACTTGATTCCAGCTGTTTCCACTAAATAAGATTACTGTATCATCCGCATATGTTACCACTTTACCTTCCTGCAGTTTCATGTCACACAGCTCATTGATGTATATAAGGAAAAGTGTAGGACCCAATATACTTCCCTGTGGGACGCCAAAATTTGTGTATTTTTGATCACTTATCTCATTATTAATCCGTACTACTTGCGTTCTGTCAGATAAGTAGCTGTGAAACCAGTTCAAAGCAGTACCTCGTATGCCGATTGCTTCAAGCTTAGCCAGTAGTATGGGGATGGAGACAGTATCGAAAGCTTTGGCCAAATCAAGAAATATTCCCGCTAGTTTCTTTAGATAAGATTAGTATTCTAAGATTAGTAGGTAATGATATTTTTCTAAAGTTTTAAGTATTCAAAATTTTTTAGCGATTCCGTTCGAGCCGTTACCAAACAAATTACATAATATTTGTAGTGTCATAAGCTATAACCCATAACGTTATAGGACCAATCGTAAGCCTAATCGTAATCGCCCTATGCGAGCGTAGCGAGCTATGCGCGAGCAAAGCGAGCGCGAAATATTTTAGCATATTTGTTCGAGCCGCTTGAGCTTAAAGATGTCCAAAGCAGAACAAATTACATAATATTTGTAGTGTCGTGAGCTATGACCCGAAACGTCCTAGAACCAATCGCGAGCAAAGCGAGCCGGATGCGAGCGTAGCGAGCTATGCGCGAGCGAAGCGAGCGCGAAAATTTTAAGCATATTTGTTCGAGCCGCTTAAGCACAATGAAGTCCAAAGCAGAACAAATTACATAATATTTGTAGTGTCGTAAGCTATGACCCAAAAGTCTTAGGACCAATCGCGAGCGAAGCGAGCTGGATGCGAGCGTAGCGAGCTATGCGCGAGCGAAGCGAGCGCGAAAATTTTTAGCATATTTGTTCGAGCCGTTTGAGCATAATGAAGTCCAAAGCAGAACAAATAACATAATATTTGTAGTGTCGTAAGCTATGACCCAAAAGTCTTAGGAGCAATCGCGAGCGAAGCGAGCTGGATGCGAGTGCAGCGAGCAATGCGCGAGCGAAGCGAGCGCGAAAATTTTTAGCATATTTGTTCGAGCCTCTTGAGCATAAAGATGTCCAAAGCAGAACAAATTACATAATATTTGTAGTGTCGTAAGCTATGACCCAAAACGTCCTAGGACCAATCGCGAGCGAAGCGAGCACGATGCGAGCGCAGGGAGCTATGCGCGAGCGAAGCGAGCGCGAAAATTTTTAGCATATTAATTGTTCGAACCGTTTGAGCATAAAGAAGTCCAAAGCAGAACAAATTACATAATATTTGTAGTGTCATTATCATATTTGTTGAAAATTTTTTGCTCATACGTTCGGGGTCTAGTTTATAAGTACATCAAATTATATAGCTTCTTCTACGTAAGAACTAAGTGATCAAGTTATGGTGTCAAGAGTTTTTCAAGCCCCTGCCTTAGTTTAACGACTGTTTGTACTAAGAGGACCTACAATTTAACGTATAATCCGATCCACAGTAACGCACAGATAAAAATACATTTTTTTACAACAGTCATGTGCAGGAGAGGTTACGCAATAAAGCGACTTACACGCAGGTGGAGCCGCGGGCAACAGCTGGTAGTTAATAAGAGAGTTACATTGAGATAGCAAAAAGATAATTGTAAACAATACTACTACACACGTTACATAAACAATAACGAAGTTCGAAATTTGTGTAAACAATGAGAGAAGTCTTTGAAGAAGAATTTTGTGAGTGAAACAGGAGACCGACTTCAATCTATGGCATAGTGTGGCATTTCACTCACCAGTAAAGTAAAGCCGCGGCAAATTTTAAGTATTTAAGATTTGTAATACTAAGCATATGTATATCAGGTTAAATTTAGTTAGTTATTTTCTTCAAAAATAAAATAGATTTTTACTCGAAGTACAGTTAAGGACACTATATTTGATCAGTTATCAAGCGAGATGAAATATGAATAAAATACTCAAATGACCAAAAAATAGGGGTTGACGATAAAAAAGTAAAAAATTAGGGTTGTATGTATTTTTTAATGCCACTTTATACAAAAATAAAATAAAAAAAATCGTCGAAAAATGAAAAAAACCTATTTAAGGGTGATCAACCCTTATCACTTAGGGGTATAAAAAATAGATAGTAGCCGATTCTCATACCTACTGAATACGCATATGAAATTTGGTAAAGATCAGTCAATCCGTTTCGGAGGAGTACGGTAACAAACACTGTGACACGGAAATTTACTAAACTGGCCATAAAAAAATAGGGGTTGATGTTAAAAAATTAAACATTTAGGGTTGTATGTATTTTTTAATGCCACTTCATATAAAATTCAAATAAAAAAAAATCGTCGAAAAAATTAAAAAATATATATAAGGGTAAACAACCCTTATCACTTAGGGGTAAAAACGTTCCACGTTGGCCGATTCTCATACCTACTGAATACGCATATGAAATTTGGTAATGATCAGTCAATCCGTTTCGGAGGAGTACGGTAACAAACACTGTGACACGGAAATTTACTAAACTGGCCATAAAAAAATAGGGGTTGATGTTAAAAAATTAAAAATTTAGGGTTGTATGTATTTTTTAATGCCACTTCATATAAAATTCAAATAAAAAAAAATCGTCGAAAAAATTAAAAAATATATATAAGGGTAAACAACCCTTATCACTTAGGGGTATAAAAATAGATAGTAGCCGATTCTCATACCTACTGAATACGCATATAAAATTTGGTAAAGATCAGTCAATCCGTTTCGGAGGAGTACGGTAACAAACACTGTGACACGGAAATTTACTAAACTGGCCATAAAAAAATAGGGGTTGATGTTAAAAAATTAAACATTTAGGGTTGTATGTATTTTTTAATGCCACTTCATATAAAATTCAAATAAAAAAAAATCGTCGAAAAAATTAAAAAATATATATAAGGGTAAACAACCCTTATCACTTAGGGGTAAAAACGTTCCACGTTGGCCGATTCTCATACCTACTGAATACGCATATGAAATTTGGTAATGATCAGTCAATCCGTTTCGGAGGAGTACGGTAACAAACACTGTGACACGGAAATTTACTAAACTGGCCATAAAAAAATAGGGGTTGATGTTAAAAAATTAAAAATTTAGGGTTGTATGTATTTTTTAATGCCACTTCATATAAAATTCAAATGAAAAAAAATCGTCGAAAATATAAAAAAATATATTTAAGGGTGAACAACCCTTATCACTTAGGGGTATAAAAATAGATAGTAGCCGATTCTCATACCTACTGAATACGCATATAAAATTTGGTAAAGATCAGTCAATCCGTTTCGGAGGAGTACGGTAACAAACACTGTGACACGGAAATTTACTAAACTGGCCATAAAAAAATAGGGGTTGATGTTAAAAAATTAAACATTTAGGGTTGTATGTATTTTTTAATGCCACTTCATATAAAATTCAAATAAAAAAAAATCGTCGAAAAAATTAAAAAATATATATAAGGGTAAACAACCCTTATCACTTAGGGGTAAAAACGTTCCACGTTGGCCGATTCTCATACCTACTGAATACGCATATGAAATTTGGTAATGATCAGTCAAGCCGTTTCGGAGGAGTTCGGTAACAAACACTGTGACACGGAAATTTTATATATAAGACTAGCTGACCCGGCAAACGTTGTTTTGCCTTAATAATTATTTCTAAATATACAGTAGCCGATTCTCAGACCTACTGAATACGCATATAAAATTTGGAAAAAATCGGTCAAGCCGTTTCGGAGGAGTACGGTAACAAACACTGTGACACGGAGATTTTATATATAAGATAAACAATTATTTGTTTAACGAGCCAGCCTCTCCTCTTTTCTTTCATAGTTATTGAAGTTGCTTTGAATCTGCAACAACTCATTCTCATAAGTGCTGCAGTAAATAACTCATGAGAGTTAGTTTTACTTATGTCATGTTATTTTTATTATAGAGTGAGATATTTCTGTAGTAAATTCTTCATATATGATACATTTATTAAAACAAAACAATTATTATAGATACAACTTAAAATAAATGATAAAGTTAAAAGAGGACCAAAAAACACTAAAGGTATTTTATTATTTACACGATAATGATAATGATACTTATGTATTTTTTTTTTATTTTCCTTCTTATTCAAGTTTTTAATTTATTTTTTAATGAAGCTTACGTAAACTCAACCTACTCGACTATTATTGTGGGACCTGCAAGCTTTGAAACTCTTTTCCTAAAAATCAGTTTCTTGAGAAGCAAATCTAGAGTGAATAGGTTCCGTATAGGCAAGCGTGCTACATTATTAGACTACAGTAAAAAAAAAACAATTGACCAAATGTGAGTCGGGCTCCGGGTGATTAAGGTCTCCGTACCGTCATGGCACGAGAAATACATAGCTTGCGAAAATTTCAGCTTTCTAGCTATCAGGTTTTCGAGAACACAGCTTGGTGACAGACAGCGGAGGCTAAGTAATAGGGTCCCGTTTTACGTTTTAGGTACAAAACCCTAAAAACTAAATATTTATATTATTTTTTTATATTAGGACATATTTTTACACAAGGCTGGTTTACCCCATACTGAACCATTTCTAGTTCGTATTATGTTTGCTAACATAACTGATATACTTCATATATGTACATACATACATATTTTATATAGATACATATTTAACACCCAGATCGACAGCCAACAAATTTAGCTCAGCACAAAGATGTTGGCCGTGCCGGGAATCGAAACCGGAACCTTCTGATTGGTAGTCCGGTACGGTAACCATAACGCCAACGAGGTTTTCAAGAGCTGTGTAATAAACAAACCTAAACGATAAAAAGACAACTCAATCGTAAACCGTTTAGTTCTTTAAATTCTCGTCATAAAAGTAAAACCAAAAACAATTCACAGATCCTCTTTAAAACATAAATGGAAAAATCTTTTACAAGAAAAACGTTCGTAAATTAATTTATTTATGAAGTTAATTAAACACGCTGTCCCTAGAGGGACATCCGAATTAATACAAACAAAACACACACGAGAATGGAATATTTGAACTGTAGCAAGCAAAGCTAACTTGTGGGACTTTTGAGTTTCCCATTCATTTAATTTGAATTAGGTTCTGGTTTTAACAGTGTATGGTAATTAGTGAAAGGCTTCTCGCGTTTGTGTACTGGTCTTTATTTTGGGGCGTTGTTGCTAAGTTAATTTGAAAAAAATAAAAATATTTACTTACTAACATATTACTATATTACATGTTCTCTTGTGACTACCTAACTAGGTAAGGCCTGAATCTAAGTAGTCCAATTCAACCTGTTTGCAATTTAAAATAAACTTAACCTCTAACAAGACAGTATAACAAATAAAACATATTATTTAATACGTATATTATTTCCTAGAACATACTCGTATTATTAAATATCTTACTAGTTACACCCGGCGGTGTTGCTCGCATTAATCCGGGATGTAAAGTAGCCTATGCCTTAATCCCGGGACTAAACTATATCCATACCCACTTTTATATAATAATAATGGATTTCGATGAATTTAGGGTTTGGTCCAGACTTTAGATTAACGCATAAGTTACTTATAACCTCGGACAACCTCGGCAACACAGGTGACAATGTGGGGCGCAGCTAGTATAATACAGTGTAAACTCTATATACTATAAACTCTATACTATAGACACGGAAGGGACTGAGCTTTATATGGCGTTATAGAGAGCGGTCGTTAAATGGAGAGAATGTATCATTGTACGCAACACAAGCTAAACCAACTAAAGCCAATTGATTACGACGCTTTAGAGAGTTTGTCGTTAAATCGAGTGACGTTACATAGAGTTTACACTGTATAACACTTTTTTTTAACGAAATTGGTATCGGTATACATACTCCAAACATTAGTCAGTGCACAGTTAGAAAACCAGCAGCAATATCAACTAATAGAAACTCTGACCAACTTCTAATTTGATTTGTAAAATATTTGAGTTCACAGTTCAGTATCGGAATCTTGGCGAAATTTAAGTATACGTTTGTTATTTATGAATGAAATTCTAATTGGTTTGTGATTGTTTCCATCAGGGCTCTTGTTTTGGAGTTCAAACCCCGAATTGCTTCGTTGAGTGATAATACAGAAATGGTTTGATTTGCCTACACAGATATTTATAAATCTCGTGTCACAATGTTTGTCTTCAATGGACTCCTAAACCACTGTGCAGTTCGATCCAACTTGAGAGATAGGTTAGTTTAAATCTCAAATTATAGTCGCAATTTTTATTTATTGCTAATTATTTTCTGTTATTATTTGACAGCCACAATTATCTGTTAACTCCAAATGATTATAACAGATGTTGATACCTTTCGACTGGGTTGAGTAAGTAATCAATAGATGGCGCTGCTATGGTAAATCTACGAACGTGTCATATAAGCTACACTATCTATTTTTCATACCCCTAAGTGAGGCAAAACAACGTTTGCCGGGTCAGCTAGTATACTATAGATAAAAAGCACAGGGTTCAAAATAATAAAACTAATTATTCGTGGTCGTAATAAGATCGTGGGTTCAATCGCACTAATGAGCTTGAGCTTTCGTTAAAGGAACACATCGTGAAGAAACCATGTTTAAGGTTTACCACGTGTTCAAGCAGCCCCCTTGAGAGCCAGTTATTGTAGACTACGCTTGCTCCACTTGAGGGCGGAGTGTCACTAAGTCGTGAGGTTACGTACCGTTTTGGTCAAATGCCTAGCTGTAAGGAAAAAAAATCAGTTGTATACTATTTATCGTCATCATCATCAGCCTATGCTCGTCCACTGCTGGACATAGGCCTCTCCCAAGGCACGTTTCTTGGCCCTATCCTGTGCTTCTCTTGGCCATCCATTACCAAAGTTATAAGTTCATTATAAAAGTTATTTTTTTTGTTTGTTTGTTTGACGATAATAAGCTCCGTAACTACTATATCGGTTTGAAAAAATCTTTCACCGTTGGAAAGCTACATTATCCTTGAGTAGCATAGGCTATATTTTATTTCTCTTTGCAACTTAGATTATTTCGTAGCCCTTTGCGATGCCGGGACGATCTGCTAGTATAGATAGATAGAAAGATAGATAGACATACTCTTTATTGCAACACAAAAGGAAATACAAAACAAAGAGAAAAATAATTAATCAACTTATAAGTAGTGTTACAAGTGGCGGGCGGCCTTATCGCTTAAAGCGATCACTTCCAGGCAACCAAAGCATGGAGAGGAAATCACAATGAATACGATACGGGGTGTTCAACAAAGAGATTAAATAATAACTAAAAATGCCTACAAATAACCAATACATAATAAGACCTACATAAAATACTTATACTTAATATACATGCATACATATATTTATATTAATAAATAAGAATAATAGTATAGTATAGTATATATAGCTAACTACATAATGACTAAACCAAACCCCATTTGGCATTACGGTACACTTCACTCCAGCACTGATTCGTTTGACATGGGTGTATGGGTACCATGTAGGTAGGTACGACAGGTCGACAACAGAGCCCTTTGGCCATTCCCACGGGCCCTATAATTGCCTGAAAACATTTATTGAGTTGGGTTGTTTTATAATTATGTATTCGCTTTTATTGCTACGAAACGGCTTTGAGGTGAAGCTTAGTTTTACGAGTCAGAATTATGAGTACAGAAAAGGCTTTATTTATGTTCAGAAAATTACTTTTCATATTCAGCAATTAGGTTTTACGTTTAAAGAATATGTGTCAATTTATGGTCAGATATAATTACTTATTACTTACCTATTTTGTACGTGAATATTTTTTCCTACTAATATTATGAATGCGACTAATTGTGTTTATGTCTGTAAGTGTGTATTTGTTAATTCTTCACGCCCATATGAGAAGCCTTCAATATATAAAACTATAATAAACATAACTTGCCAACAAAAATTAAAAATATAATCCATTAAAAATCAAACAAAATCAAGCGTTTATATATTTTTTTCATCCTACCTCCGATGCTTATGCGAAGCCTATTTCTACTCCTTTTTATATTATACCTTTTATACTATTTCTCGTTTTTTTGCTCGAACATTCATTCTCTCAAAACAAATAATACTAGAAAAAAATTAGATTATCTATTTATTATTCATACAATGTGGCGTAATCACTTAAAATATTTATATTTAATTTAGCAAATTGTATCTTCTACGCAGCGCATGAATCCGAAATAAAAGGAGATGCCGTTAGATACGGTTTCGCCTAAGTAAAGCCAAAAATTAGTATACTTTTTCATAAAAATGCTGTCAAATTTCCTATAAGTGTGCCTCTAGCGTGTCACGCATTGGTAGCAAAAAGTTCCAGTTAAAGTATATGTCACTGCGTAAATCTTGTACTCTGTTGCCTCGCGGTTATTGTATATATGTGAGGTGTTGTTTTTCCGTAATGTTGTGAATTGCCAAACTACGTATTCAAGGCCGAACAAAGAGGCTTGTAAGGCTTTTATAATGAATAATTTGGACCGGAGGAGGGTCGAGCCAGATTGAAGATAGCTTTGGGTATCGGAATGTCGGCATCTGTGTTATTTAGCGGTTGGGTCAGCCATTTTATTTAGTAGTCTACAAGTAATTGGGTGGAATCTTTTGGAAGTTAGTAATAATATAAAGATCTATTTACACGAAACAAACGGTCACACTTACTTAAAAACGTTGGATATACGTCCAACGGGTTTCAACGCATTACGAGCGTCATCATCTCGATGTGTAATATGCCATACGATATCAGTTTACTTGCTTAAAAACGTTGGATATACGTCCAACGGGTTTCAACGCATTACGAGCGTCATCATATCGATGTGTAATATGCCATACGATATCAGTTTACTTACTTAAAAACGTTGGATATACGTCCAACGGGTTTCAACGCATTACGAGCGTCATCATCTCGATGTGTAATATGCCATACGATATCAGTTTACAAAGTATAATATAAAGATCGTATGATTTTTTGCATATTATAATCTTGCCTTTATTTAATAAAATAGTGCGAAATAAAAATACTTACTCTTATACATTTTTAAAGTCTTTAACTTTTTTAGATTAAAGTAAAACATCGGCGAAATATTGCAAAACTTTGATCGCATAACATTTCGCCCTTTTTAAGCCTCGAGCTTTGTTTGTGATAAAACTTTTGTCGGTTTTAAAAAATGCAGTTTTAACAGTGAAAATCCAGGTTCAACTTTTAATCCGCTTGCAAACTTCTGAAAGTTACTTTGTAGTTTTTAATCCCAAAAGCTTTCAGTGCGACGGTGAAACAACATTTAAATAATGGAATATATAAATCAGCTTTTTAATTAGGTTAAAACTTTTAATGAAACAATATTTTTACACATGTCGTGACTCGGGCTGGTGTGAGAAGCTTGTTAAGGGATATTTACGAGAGCCATTCATCAACTGTCTACCCTCCGAGGGAAACGGTGTCCTTCAACTACAACATTTCAAATACCTGAATTAACTTTACTTTTACAGCTTTGACTACGAGCTCGCTTAGATTTTATTCCCCTCGTAGATTCCGATTCTTTTCACGATAGTTCTCAGAGAACCATTTCAAGTTTTACAATCTTTAAAAGAGTAATAAAAGCTAAAAATATGACGACATTCAAAATAACATTCTTCGCCTAGAGGCGCGCTATTATCTTCCATCTTCGATAGTTTATGTCTTAGCTTAATGCTTAAAGCGATTTGTTCCTATTAAAATAGTTTTTCAAAAGATCGGATTAAATTGTATACTATCTGTAAATTAGTATGAACATGTCTAGTAATTTTTTTTATCGTGTTGTTTCAGAACGATATTGAGGACTCTACAATGATCCACATTGCCAAACACTTGATCATCATTGCTTCCTTAATGACCGTTAAACTGACCGTCACAGAAAGCAAGTACGAGGCGTCACCAACAAAACATATCCGATACGATTATATCCCGATGTTTATCAACGTCTGCGACATCGAGGATAGAAGATCTAAAGTGCATTGCTACTGTGACAGCAACCTACCCAAAATAGCAACAAGAGCCGACTGTTGGGTTTTCACCGGAGGCATTACGGAAGATGACCCTATCTGGCCCAATTTCTCTTCACAATCTGAAATAGAACATCTCACCTTCAACGTCAGATCTGACGACGCTCTTACATTTATACCGGCCAAAGCAATTGTAAGATTAGACAAGTTGAAACATTTAACGATTCAATTCGGAACAATAAAACGAATCCCCCCTTATGCATTCACAAATTCATCCTCCCTACGGCAGGTAATCCTGAAATCAAATAAAATCACGCATCTGGAAAAACATTCGTTCTCGCAAATGATGATGCTTTCAAATCTGAGCGTGGATGACAATCAAATTTCGGAATTGAAAAGGGACGTGTTCTTCAATTTGCCAAATCTCCATGTTCTGCATCTGTCTAACAACAACTTGAGTTTGATTCACGAAGGATGTTTCAAGCACTTAAACAATTTGATAGAGTTGCGATTGGATTATAATTACATATCAGTGGTGACGAGGGAGATGCTGGAGGGGCTCGAGAACCTTTCCAAATTGAATTTGAGAAATAACAAGTTGACGATGATCGGAAATTTGGCTTTCACAGATTTATGG
Organism: Mellilla xanthometata; assembly: GCA_035578125.1. Lineage (NCBI taxonomy): Eukaryota > Metazoa > Arthropoda > Insecta > Lepidoptera > Geometridae > Mellilla > Mellilla xanthometata. The sequence continues at coordinate 11,067,607 of JAPUBQ010000010.1, forward strand.
GAGTTAAAAGAGTTGATGCTCGATAACAACGCAATAGAATTCGTATCCGAGCGAGCGTTCGGAGGTCTCGCTCAACTCAGAAAGTTGACTTTATCGGGCAATAAGCTGGCGACGTTTTACGAAGATATTTTAGAGCACATAACGGGTTTAGTAGTTCTGGATTTAAGAGACAATCTGCTGTCTACGATATCCTACGAAACGATCCGGCCGTTCGTCGAGAATGACAAATCTACCTCCACTGCAGTCTATTTGGAAGGTGAGTTAGAACTTTTCTTATTGGTATTATTTACGACTTTTATGTGACTTCGAGATAAATTGCTTTACAAGTACTAGCTTTATTCAAAAAGAAAAATGTGAGGATATGTATTACAAACCTTGTGTCAAAAATATCAATATTTTGTAAGGTCTTCCAATTTTCCAAAAGTGTGCAACCATATTACCCTACCAAATTGGTCGATTACATCACAGTAAACAACTCGAACTCCACGATGGAGCAAACAACCGATATTCGCCTGTGTTCACACGTCGTCGCACAGCTTTTTACATGATTCGATTTGCGAGGGTGCGGTTACATGGACGAAGAAAATAATAGGAACCGTGCGAACTCGTCGATAACCTGGTTAGGACAAATTGGGAGAACGATGGAAGCGGATAATGGTTTGTCAATGGTACACCTATATCACGGAGCCGCCCGCTGTAATTTAATCATTCGGAATGCCTTTTAGTTGACCGAATTGGAACGCACAAAGGCTGTTGTAAATTTACTGCTCAAAGCAATTATGGAAGCAGACAATCAACGAATTTCAGTAAAATCAAAATTGAACTAATTTGAGTGGACTGCGAATTCGTGTCCGTATTGTGAAATATGTGTGCTCTAGTGTTGTCAAATGGGCACGAACCTTCATTATAACCGGCAATATGAGTCAAGCGTCGCCAATAAAGTTCATTCATTACGTTCAGCGTAGAGTTGGAGCCGCGCCTCGTTGTTGACAAGCTCCTTTTGAGCTCAAAGCGCTGTAAGCGATTCATTATCAAACCAAACGGAGTCTTTCATGACTTAAGAACTCTTATCGGGAAAGAAAATAAAAGGAATTTCGGGCTCGCTGCCTTTAAATGAGGGGGCCGTACAATTCTCTCATTTACATTCAAAACATATAGTTAAAAGCAACGAGGCCATTGCAGGATATTGCTGGAGGACACCTTAACTGCTCAGAACTCTTTACCTTTATCGTTATTTTAGGTCTTTTAGGAATCTGCTTCCACGGAAATGGTATGTTCTTTTACATAATTGTCATATCTTGCAACTTACTCATATATTAACATATCTTACTAAAACAGATATGAAATAAGTCAGCTTTATACCGTGTAGTTTTGTGACGTAATATCAATTGACAGTTCATCAGTTTAGAGTAGAATATACAGGGTTAATAGCAACTAGCAGACAACTTTTTAAGGATGACTTTGGTACGTCTAGGCAAATCACTTATATTCTACGAATTTGAAATATATTATATAATCTTGTGTAAATGATAGGTGTACGATATTTTGAGATTTATTATCTTTAACATACCGCGCCCGCGCCTCAAGTGATGATATACGCGCTCATTAAATGAAGCTGAATTATTTTTCTTTGTGTTACAAATCTGCGAGAATCATTCACCTTATTTAAATTTGCTTTAATTTATAAGGTGAATTTTTGTTTGTATATTGTTTTACTTGACACGATGTAAATAAATAAATTCAGTGATAAGAATCGTTGGAGTTCTAAAACACGTAACGTTTTATTTTTAAAAAATAATCGTTCTAAATGTTAAGTTAGAATACAATAACATTTAGTTTTTGTAAGTAAATAATATTATCTAGAATTGTTACAGGTTATAATTATATTTCTGGTATTGTTTGTTTCTAATGAACTACTTCGAAATACGAAAAGCCGCGCTTCAGATGCATCAAAATGTATGTATGGTAAGGCTGAATTAAAAAATCTGCTTTATAATACAAAAAAGTTTCTCGACGCACGACAAAATGTATGGACGAAGATTATTTTTTTCGAGAATTTCCCAAAGTAGTTTGCCTTGATATAATAAGGCCTATCTGAAAAGGTTTCGCATTGATTACCAATAACCCTGAATAGTATATTCACTATTTGCTGAAATTCCTGACTGTTGAGCTGAAAACTGCAAACAAAATGAAGCTAGCTGGCGAGTCTGAATGTATCACAGTTACACGGTAGAAGGGACGGAAAGCACATATTTTGCACGTGGAAATGGGACTAGTAACGGTAGAACGTATAAATTTCAATGTCGCCAGAGAATGCAATAAATAAATGCTACGTAGTGATGTTGCTCGGTGAAGCCGGTGAAATGTTTGCTTTTAAATATTTATTTAAAAAAATGTTTTAGGAAATATTGAAATATATTTTGAAAATAATGAAAATGTTTTAGGAAATATTGAAATATATTTTGAAAATAATGAAAATGTTTTAGAAAATAACAAAGAGCAAATGGCCGCCCGAAAAAGACATGGATGGAGTGTGTGAATGAAGACATGAGAGAGAGGACTGAGTGTGGAGATGACGTCTGATAGAGGAGAGTGGAAGAAGAAGATTTGCTGTGCCGACCCCACCTAAATGGGATAAGGTGAAGAATAAGAAGAAGAAGAAGTTTTAGAAAATAACAAACTCAGTTAATTATGGATTAAAATAAATATTTGAAAAAGAAAATTAAACAACTTCGTGAAAATAATTTATAGACATAGGTAAACACACATTCAATAACACCTCCTATATTGATGTATCTTTTAAACCTTATGAAATGCTTAGCAGATAACTAATTAGGTAATTAAATTTCAAATCTTCAATAACAGCATTGGTTAGCGTTAATTCTATCAAAGCCGTTGCAACAAATTTCATTCAAAATTTAGCAAGATTTGCTGAAATCAGGATTCGTTCCCGACTCGTGGTCGAAGACTGAGCATTGCAAAGCGTGCCTGGACTTGAGATTCAGATTACACACACTGTCCTCTGTTCTCTGCTATTCGATGCTCGCAAGTCAGATGCAATACGATTGCCAACTTTATTGCTAAGAAACAAGGTTCTCTCTGCGTATCACTTTTCAGAGTCTGAAAACGATGGTAGATGGTCTGAAATGAAACGTGCACTCCTTCCCGCTGATAAATACCGAAGCTAAATTGTAAACGACAGAATTATGAACTTTACAATCTTGGAAATACCTGACTCACATAAATCTCGGTAAGATCTTGTCGGCTTAGCGCCGTAAAACCGTATTTTATCCTTTCCATGTGAGGTGGAAGTATCAATTTAATTTGCAACGGGTCGAGATAGCTTCGTAGGCAGATTGCTAGAGGAAAGTATGGGAAGTTTAGGATACGGCCACCCTGTAAAGGTAATTGTAGAAGGCTTTGATAAAATTAGATTAAATTCCCATTTACTGCAAACCCGAATGGATGAAAATAAGGGTGCGATTTGATTAGGCGAGGATTGGATTCGTTAATTAACGAAGGTTACATTTATGTGCTAAGTTAGGGGACGTATTCAACGGTTAAAAAAAATGCTTAGTTTATATAAGTATTTTATTAACTTAAAAAATAATAAATGTGGACGATTTAAAATGTATTTATTAACGCCTCTGATATTTTTTAATATTAATAGCAACAAAATGTAAAAACCCTGGAAGGTTCTATTTATCCACAAAGTTCGGGACAGTATTCAAAATTACAAAAATAAAACATTAAATTAGTTGATGTAAAATATTGTGTTAAGTACAAGTAAAATAAAATTAAAAATTTAATAATATATTACCGGTTCCTAGTCTGCTATTGATATAAGAATAATAAGACTCGTACTACCCAGCAATAATAGATGTAGTACGCAGATTAAAAATCACAGATCTATAATATTTTTAAGCATAATGATTAGAAAGAAACAAAGAAAAATACTTTTAATTGGGGCAAACACAAACCTTAAACACGTATAAATATATATTAAACAAATGAACAAAGTTTGCCAATGATGAGAAGTTTAATGATGTTAAATTCACGACAGAATACGTCAACATACCATTCAAATACACTCGTATTTAGGTTTATTTTGTTCAAATCCGGAGTTCGCACACGTGATATCTACAAGAAAATTGCTGCCGCCATTATGGAGCGACAATGCCATCTCGTAACCCCAAAACACACAAAGAAACAAATACGCCCCTATTTCCGGTTTTAACATATTGCAAGATAGGCGCGAGATTTCCTATATTTGAGCCATATAAAGTTTCATGGGCCACAAAGCGGGATATGTCATGGTTCTACCACGAGCTATTTTTTCGTCTTTTATGGTTTAGTTTTTTAATACTCGCATTTGTTGACTGTTAACTTTAATTGTACCAGTTATTTAGAATTAATGAATTTAATGAACTAACTTCGTATTTTATATCCATTTAGGAACCGCATAAGCTGCAAATGCTCATAAACCGTGGGGTTTTGGTGAACTGGTACCTGTAACATAATAATACAAATACAAATCATTTATTGATAACACCAAAGTTACAAGTCAAATATTATGATATCATTACAAAAGTATATGATGTGAATGTATCAATGCCAATTTTCAATTCTAATTCTAAATCATAGAAATCATAGAACTTTATTAACCTATAAAATTGCGTTATACTAGGCAGGTCAAATTTACATATTACATATATTCATCAACAATTAATTAATTAATTAGTCAATCGTAAAATGTCATAATAATATGATTAGTCATACAATGTCATAATAATAAAATAGAACAAAACAACACATTTACACATAATTCATGCCACTTAACAGTCCGTCATACCTAAATAAAGATTCTGAAAGAGGCAACCTCATATATTCATTTAAGGCGAGCTTAGTTTGACACTTTAGGCAAATAGCGCTCGATACGAACAAAGTCGCTACGCACAGAAGCGCGCGCGGCGAACTCGCGATCCAAGACGAGTGGTTGTCCCGGCGACAAGTCGTTCCGGCGCCACAGTGTAAAAAATAAGTTGACAGAGTGAGCAAACTTATTATTTTATATTTTTATCTTTTTACAGTGTCATTCTAGAAATTGTTAATGCAGTTACTAAGGTAACTAAGGCTAGCACAACGGTAGTTTTCTTTATTCATCATTTGTATAATTTTTCTAAAATTGTATGATACTGTAACAACTTGTGAAATATCAGGTACAAATGAAATAATATTTTGAAGTGAAAATTTCTTTAGCATCGTTGTGATTTGAAAGTCGATGAAACGAAAAAGCGACTGTATTGTGCGCGCATGCGTAGAACAAAGTTTTAGAAAAGGCATCACAACAACAACAATGGTGTTTTGTATACGTGAACGTATTATACGTTTATTTGTAGAGCTTTTTCATCGTATTTTTAAAGGTTTCACTCTACCAGGTGTGAATAACACACATTATTTTTTTTATCTTGTTGGATTACCTATTTATCTTATTATTTGTATAAACAATACCTTTTTATCTACACTAATATTATAAAGAGGAAAACTTTGTTTGTTTGGTTGTTACGAATAGGCTCAAAAACTACTGGACCGATTTTATAAATTCTTTCACCATACGAAAGCTACATTATCCACGAGTAACATAGGCTATATTTTATTTTGGAAAAAATAGGGCTCCGTAAGATATTTGGATTTTTCGGACACAAACTGAAAAAAATCAACCCAAGAAGTTACTTATTTTGCGTACGCTGCCTAAACTACAAAAGATAGAAATGTTGTAATTAATTGTAGATCTAATAAATATCTACAAAAAAGTGCGCAACACACTATACCTATCTATGTCGAGTGAGGCACAACAACCACATTTTTATTGAAAAATCTTGAATTTTTTTTTATCCTGTATTCTTGGAGTCGGTGCCATATAGGAAGAACAAATAAAATATGTTTGTTAAATAAAACACTATAACATTATCTTTCTTTGCTGGCACTGATTTTGTCTAGAAACTAGAATAAAAATAATTATTAGGCAAAACAACGTTTGCCGGGTCAGCTAGTATTGCATAAAGGGGCGTTTTGATTTTATAAGATGATGACTTAAATTTCAAATTTCAATCACAATTATCATATTCAAAGTCACACAAACAACAAAGTTAAGTTATAAATTATAAATTTAAAATAACTATTAGATTATGTCATGAAACCTCTAGAGGAGAGGGTTTAATAAAACAATAGAGGAAAACTTTAGGAAAACCTTTACTTCTAACCTCCTTATCTTCCCTAAATTGCAAAAGTAAATTAAGTAGTTTTATTCTTACATTTTTGTTGTAAACAGTAAAGACTTATCTATATATCACAACTGAATTTTGTTACCTATGTGCTGTTAAATTAATATGATGATTGATGTTTGACATCGATGTCAAACGGATATAAGCACTGCCACAAATGCGACAAAATATTATCATAATTTATATTTCCGAACTTGACGCTTTGACATCAAAAATAATTAAATCACGCACCAATTAGTTCGTGAGTATTGCCTCGAAATTCTAAGATTATTTAGTTAACTTTTACGTAAACAAATATTGGAAATTTCAATATGGTTTCACATACATATTCTGCGAACGAACGAAACGATTGCGCGAATTAAAGCGTCGCCTTGCCATCTAGTTAATTTTCACATAAACAAAAAACCCCGCAATTACAATATAATTTCGTATACATATTCTGCGAAAGAAACAATTGTGCGAGTTAAGGCGTCATCAGCGCCATCTAGTTAATTTTCACGTAAAGATCAATCTCCTTCAAGCTATGGGTCGAAAATCATCGCTTTCACTGACTTTTTCAACAGTAATTTCTGGCAATTCTGTTTCAACACTGAAACAGAAAATTACATCATATTTAAACACAAACAATCAGTAAGAGTTTAAGTTTCGTTTATTTTAAATAGGAATATATATTATATAAATACTTTATATAACGTAATAATACTCACTCGACGCTCGAAACAGATCCCATTTCGACGTTGGATAATGTGGCAAAAGGTTTGGTCACAAAGGTCTTCGTGATCGCTGCTGGTTGTATGGTCCATTGCAACTAGTTCCCTAAAAATTACACCGTATTTAAACACATACAATCAGTAAGAGTTTAAATTTCGTTTATTTTAAATAGGAATATATAAAAATACTTTATATAATGTAATAATAATACTCACTCGACGCTCGAAACAGATCCTATTTCGACGTTGGATTTTTGTTTCCGCTTTGTCATTGCAGCACTGCAACAAGCACATAATAAATCTTAGGTACATGTTAAATTAACTCAATTCATAAAATATTTTGCGAGCCACTTCTACGTCTTTTAAATTTTGTGTGACGTCATATATATCTTATAGCGTAAAAGCGGGGAGCGTAAAGACGCGTCTGTTGATAGGTACCTCGATTGCCAAATTATGATTACTACTTAGTTGAGGAGATATGGTGGCACAGATGAACATACACTACGTACAAACGTACATATGCTGTTAAAATCATAACCCTCCTTTTGTCTTAGTCGGTTAAAAAGATAGGTACAAGTATCGTAATAAAATATATTATAAATAAACCTGTGTTCAAAAATGATAAACCTTGATACCTAATTCTGATTTCATTTTTTCATTCTGTTTATTTTTGACTGTGGCATGATTGTTTTCATACGAAGTGGTCTACAATCTACAACAAGGAATAAGGTGGAAGGTACTTACCATTTTCCGATATGCCTTTGGAGTCATTTTCTTTTTATTTTTTTCTGTCCATATTTATGATGAAAATCACCGCGACAAAAATTCGGAATTTCTGACAATTCGGATCAACGCGCGATACGTCCACTCTCTGAGACGCCTCGGCGGGTACTGGCCGGCGAGCGCGAGCGCGTCTATGGCGTGGATCGGTTTCATTTATTAGGGTTTTATTTTTTCCTGGTTAATTTTTGTATGGCAAGATATAAAAGTATCTCTACAAAAACCTTGTTAATTTTGTGCTTTATCTGTTGATATTTTTTTGACATCATTTTAGTGATAGGATCTCTCACCAATCCAAAAATATATAAAGGAAAATACCCAATTTATGGTAAATTAGACCTTTTTTCAAAACAAAATTCTATCGAGCGAATTGTTACTAATCGTGTTTCTGTTTCTTGTGATCACTAGATATTATGTTAAATTTTGATATGAGACTAGTTTTATATTTTTTAGTTTATCAAGGAAGTAAATAAACGTCACTTAAAACAGCAAAAAGTTGAATAAGACCGCCTTAAGGCATAAAAAGGGTTTTCCACAATTTTCAATTTTCTTTAAAATGTGTGAAAAGGTAGGTCTGTCATACTTTGAGGCAGTTTGTTAAACATACATATTTTATTGTAGATCCCTAATTATGATGATGATGATGAAGGTTCTAGAAAGCGAAGTGACATACTCATACAATACAATGGAATTATAATAATGTCTCCATGATAGTTCTCAGTGTATAGTAGCCCCTTGGAATATGGGTGTGCAAGTTGACGGTTATTACTGCGACTTAATCAATGGTGGTTGGCTTGAATGTTTAATTGCTTAGTTCCACGGAAAATTGACAAAAAACGATATTGGTTACTAGATAAAGGCTTACCATTATAACTCGATTAGTATTTAGAATGAAACAACAATTATTATTATCATTTTAATTGTTCGATACATAACATAGGTACATATGCCACCCACTATAAGTTTCCAAACTCAGGGCTTTCTCTCACGAGGATATAGGCCATCCACGCTAGCCAAGTACGGGTTGGTGGATAACACATGCCTTCAGATATTGTGGTCCTCAAACATGACGGTTTCCTCACGATGTTTTCCTTCACCGCAAAGCGAGGGTAAATCCATACAAAACATGAAAAACCAGCCATTGGTGTAAGGCTGGTTTCAAACAGGGGCCGTCTGATTGAAAAGCAGACGTTATAACCACCGGCCACACTCGCTTTTTATAAATAACAGTTATTTTGTAAATGTTCTTTTATATAATTGTTCGTAAAAAAAAATATAAATAACAACAAGTATAGAAAATTCCACGAATATCTGTAGTTGACAGGTTTTATTTTTTAAATCGGTTTTGGTATTCGATTTAGATGACGCACTTATTCGTCTCCAGTAAATAAAAAGAAACCATTATAAAAAAACAGTGTGTGGTTGTATTTATTTGTAGTTTATTTATTTATTTATTTATTAATGAATATACATAAAAATCAATTGCTGTCTGTTAGTTTCGCTTAAACTTGGGAACAGCTGAACCGATTTATTTTATTTTGGTCTTGAAATTATCGTGGAGGTCTTGGAAAGATTTAAAAGGTGAGAAAAAAACAATAATGTCCGGGAAAATCTTAATAACATTCAGCTCTTTTATTTTACTCATATAACTTCGTTTTATTATAAACATACTTTTTTATTGAATACGGTTTCATTTTGTCTGTTTTTATGTATTAATTTATACATATGTTTAGTTCTATTATTTATCGATCGAGATGACAAGTCTGCCGGATCAGCTAGTTTAAATTAAAGCTAGTTTTACTAGTTAATTTCTAAATTTCTCACTTAGACTCGTACTAAATACTCATCAGCTATTCATTGGTAGTAAGAGTTATATAGGCTTTGCGGGGGCAAGCCCTACTTTCTACTTAGTTTTAGTTACTATACAAAATTCAATAGGTTTATGAGAAACAGTAAGCTTAATCTCGTTAAAAGCTATACTGGACTAATTGAGCAATGGGCATTATACGAGTACTATTTGTGATTCTATAGATCCACAAAACTGGTCCTATTTACGATGACCTCGTTGACTTAATCGTTATCATGCCGGAATGCCAACCAGAGGTTCCCGGGGTCGATTACCGGTGCGGCCAACATCTTTGTGATAACTAGATTTGTTGGCGGCTGTCGTGTCGTCTGTGTGGTAAATATGTGTCGATATAAAGTATTTAAGTATGTTTATGTAGTATATCAGTAAGCAACCATAATACAAACTAGAAATGGTTTAGTATAGGGCTAACCAGCCGTGTGTCAAATGTGTTCTTAAAGAAATACCCTTAGGTTATTTTCGTCTCACACAAATCTTCACCATATACTGTATTAGACGTGTACAGTTACGTAAAAGCGAAGTGTATTATAATCCCTTTATTCCTTACGTTACATAGACATTGAGGCGGTAAATCACTCTCAGGATTGCAGCTATATATTTTGGAAGATCCCGATAAATTTCCCGGCACCCATCGAGAAAGCAGCTTTTTTCCAACCTGTTTGTTTATTACCCTTATTCCAATACGCAGTTTTGATTATTCCCTGTGGCAGTTAATATTTATGCTACATATGGAATTTATTATGTAACGCCTGTAGCTAAGCTGATCGGAAGCAGAGCAATGGTTGATGCGTAAGGTTTAGATGAGTGACCATGCACAAGACTGTCGTTTTAAAAGTGACATTTTCATCTGGGCCCTACCGTGGTTCGGATGACACGTTAAATTGTAGGCCCTGGCTGTTAGTTTTAGTAAAAGCAGTCGTTAAACAGGCCTACGGGCGGCTTGATAACTCTCGACACCAGAGCTTGGCTACTTCGCACATACGAAGAGGAAGAAGTATACTCAGTTTTGATTATTCCCTGTAGCAGTTAATATTTATGTTACACACGGGTTTTATTTTGTTTCTCTCCACAATTTTATTTTGTGTCGGCTTGGCGGAAACGTACTCGTATATCCAGTGGCGCCGGAATACGTAGTTCTCTTAAAGAGTTATAATGTTTAATATACAAAGGGTATTGTGTTAATGCATTGTTCCAGAGCCCGGTTAGTTTATAGCGGTAACAAAGCGCATTATTAGCTACAATAAATTCATGTCACAAAGGAATAAGTGTTACATTAATAAATTGCGAGCATTTTTGTTATTCACGTTATGCTAGTCTAGCTTTTTCCTTTGTGTTTCATTTATAGATAGAAAGATAGATACATAAATTATTTATTGGACACAAAAATAAAGACACGTTAAAATAGAATTAACTTAAAATTTGTGTGCCACAATTGGTAGCCTTATCGCTTAAAGCGATCTCTTCTAGGCAACCTTTGGATGGAAAGGATTTTTTTATTATTTTTATAACAAGTTTAAAGTAATACTGAAATATGAAAAATACTGTTTTTGAGACTTGATCTTAAGATAAATGACTTTGAATTGAATGCAATAAAAATGTATAACTTGAACTTTTTATTTTTGGTTTTTGGCCTTTTCCGTTTTTTGGCCGCAGATGATTTAATGATTTGTTGTCAAATTAGCATAAGTACTCGTATATCCCCTTAAACGTTCCCACCACTGGAGCTAGGGACCTTAACCACCAAGATAGCCTACTGCTAGTTGGTGGATAACACATGATATTTGTGGTCTTCAAACATGTCGATTTCTGCTCTTGTTGTTTTCTTTGTTAACTTACCTCTATTTATTCAGGTCATTATTATCTCTCTATTTTAGCTTTATTACTTGATTTTGAAAATTATTTATTCATTGGAAATTCTGTGGTATTTCAAAATAACAATGTTTATGATTATTTAAACAGGCAGCGTGCATTCGAAACAACTTATTAACCGGTTCTAGTGAAATTAAATTCCGATACGTCTCCTATGACATATTGGGACATAAATATATTGGGACACATTCACACACGGCTGGTTATCCCCATACTGAACCATTTCTAGCTCGTATTATGGTTGCTAACACAACTGATATACTACATATACATACATACATATTATATAAATACATATTTAACACCCAGACCCACAGCCAACAAATTTAGTTAAGCACAAGGATGTTGACCGGACCGGGAATCGAACCCAGAACCTTCTGATTAGCAGTCCGGCATGGTAACCTTTACGCCAACGAGGTCGTCATAACTATTAAATCAAAAAAAGTAACTCAATACATTAATATAATTTCATCAATACCTTTTCACTTGTTTGAGAAACTTGCTTAGAATTTGCTAAGCTTAAAGCAGTCAAGTTTTAGGAAGTTCTATAAAATTAAATAGAATGGCTTTACCGTAGTCTAGATATCAATAGATACGTTCACTTATTACGGATTCTGTAAATTCTATAGTAAAGTGGAACGGTAGAATTTATCGTCTATTCCGGCTCGGAATTCGATAATCGAAACGACGGCATAAAATTACAGCTTTTCAGAGAAAATACTAGATTTTCAATACAGTTCTCTGTTACTATCGAACTAGTAAACATTGAAGTATCAATGTTTACTTTGCTTACTCGCAAATATCTAATTATTAATTGAAAATTTATGTTAGTCATAAACATATTCCTAAATAAAAAATGTACTAAATTAAGCAATTGTAAACGAACTGACATAAAAAATACTAAATATTTAGTACATTACGATCTAGCTGCCAAACTAGGAAACTAATCCATCCCATAAAGAATATATTATGTAGATAGAATAAAATAGTTTAAATGATAAATATCTGCTTAATTTCCAAATTCAATTGACAATAATAATTTATGTCGAAAGAAAAACACATGCGATATTAAAAGTATTTTACTTTGAGTTGGTAAAGAGATTCGATAGTATTTAATTATAAACAAGAAGTTAAGTGGAATAAAAATAAATATTCCATTTGAAGGAATATGGTTTCTAAGAAATCCTACTCAGATACACATTTGTCTCTATTACTAATTGAACGTTAATAGTGCTCTAGGTCACGTAGCACTACGCACAGGGGGAAAGACAATTTTATTTACACGTGAAACAAGTCTTCAAATAACCCCATAGATAGCTCGAACTTCGAATGAAACTTAAGGTATGGAGGCGTAAGGGAAAAAGGTTGAATTTACAGTTTTACATTGAAAAAATAGCTTAAAGACCGTCTAAAGAGCAACACTAAGAATAATACTTATATTGGTACCAATCAGCCTTATGAATTATAAATAAAACTGGTTAAAAAAAAAACTGAAAATTTTTTTTGAATCTATTTTTTGCCATATTGGTAAAATTAATTGGTACCAATATAAATAAGTATAATTAATATTCTTAGAGTTGGTCTTGAATATTTTTTTCTAATATTTTGTACCGTTTATGATCTATAACGAAAAACTGTATATACAAGATTTTGCCCTTATCATCGTCTTAAAGTCAATGGGTAATAATTTAAGGATAAAATTGTCTTCCACGTGCCGTGCCACGCGTGTGTTTTGTGTTAATGAGTTTTCCCTTACAAGTAGCAATTAATATAATTACTATTTATTACTCAGGAGAAGTATAGTGTACCTTCATAATGAAACTATTAGGTGTTCGTTTATTGGAAACTGAACAGATGTTCATATGTTATTAATAAATCGTGTAGTTATTAACGACCTCGTTGGCGTATAGGTTACCATACCGGACTGCTTATCAGAAGGTTCCGGGTTCGATTCCCGGCCCGGTCAACATCTTTGTGCTTAACTAAATTTGTTGACTGTGGGTCTGGGTGTTAAATATGTATTAATATATAATATGTATGTATGTATATGTAGTATATCAGTTGTGTTAGCAACTATAATACGGGCTAGAAATGGTTCAGTATGGGGCTAACTAGCCGTGTGTGAATGTGTCTTAATATTTATTTATTATTATTTATTTTTATTTTATTTATTTAATATGAGGTCAAGTGTTTATGAGGATTCGCTCATATAAAAGTTTCGTGTGTGCATTCCATCCCATTGTATCATTTTACTAGATTAAATATAAAAATTATATCGCTTTAGCGCCATCTAGTTTACTAAACTCACAAGTTTAATGACATAAAGCCATAAAGTAACATTTAACCAACATCAAAATTGAAAGAACTTCGTAAATTTAGTGTATGTTTGTTTTGTTTGTTACCTCATAACTATCTTATTTACAAACTGATTCTTTATACTTAAGAATATTTACATATATATTTTATCAAAATTGGGTTAGGATTTTTTAAAATGAAATCGGATTTAAAATTTAATTGTTCTCTTCTTTAACCAATTTTTTATGATAACTTTGAAGATTTTTGTACGGTTTTTCTGGTATCCTAGTTTATATCATGTTTGTCCAGACGATGACGCCATCTTTGTGTGGATCGATCCCGAGGTCGTCTCGGATTCGGCACCAAAGCTTTAGGTACTTTCGCCAACGGTAATACAATAAAAAATAATATTTAGTAAATAGGTTCCATCTAGGGTAGCGTTTTAGATCTTAGACCATAGTAAAACTTAACATCAGGCAAGCTGCGGTCAAACATAAGCCTATTCATTATAAAAAAGTTAACCTATTACTCCTACCTATTTACTCTAGATTTGAAGATCCCAAATGTACTCCTAAGGAAGAGGGTTCCAAAGCTTCACAGTTTTCATAATGAAGGTCGAATCAAAACGCTTTATGCGCATCCTCTGAACTAATGAAACTTATCATTATAATGCTTTTAAATATCAAGAAGTCGTAGTCCGATAGAAGCAGAATTCTTAAGAAAGGAAGATAAATGGCGTCGCCACGCTACTATTCTAGAAAGATCTAAAAGATTTTAAGCTATCGATTCTAAACGCGTTAGTGGAAATGGCCAAAAGAATTAATGAATCACATGACTGTGAAAAATTGCTAAATGCAGTGGTTTTCTTTTAGTATTTTTATTTGCTAATGACAAATTATTATTAGATATTTGACTTGGCATAACGACTGCTTGTTTTAAGACTAGCAGCCGGAACCCACAATTTAAGAAGTTATTGGACCCAGGGTAACGCTTAGATGAAAATGACACTTTTTTAAAAACAGTCCTGTGCATCACCAAAACAAAGACTATCCGCAACTTCCATTATCTCGTCAGATCACCTTACTTTCATGTTTATAGGTATACCAATACGTAGAATAGTAAATATCCCTCATGTTTCACCTTAACTTACTTTTGCTTTTCGAATATTTTCATCCATTCCAAAGCCATAAATCTTTTCAACATTGTCTTAGAAGTCTTGAGAGCTGTCTAAGCCTATCTAGCTTTTGTTATCTGAAATTATAAAATATTCTATTCTTTCAGCGAAATGCTTTACGAAACTCGACTTTTATTGCTCGACTGTTTTATTAATGTCTCGTGTAAAAGCAATCACAATACTAAAACTAAGTAATATTTGGTATTACTACGAACATGATAATGCTTTTGAGCGTAACACGAAGCTTAACGAGCTGTTTCGGCTCTAAAATTTTATCCGAGCCAAAATCGAGCCAATTACCGAACACCGAGCTAGTTGAGAAAGTAATATTGCTTTTAATAGCTGAGAAATTGTATTGTTTACAGTATCTTAGAGTTTATAAAGGTTGAAACGCACCAGTTTGTAGCGACGCGACGTGACTCACTCTACAACAACTCTACAATTTTGGTTTCTAAATTCACACTTAATAAGATAAAGAAGAATAAGCTGTTTAATTTGTGTTTTTATTTATTACTAAGTAGTATTTACTACTGAAAAAATACTCATAATCGGTGATTTTGCTACGCCATAGTTATTTAAATCATATATTTTTTTCTTCAAAATCTATAAGACAAAATGTTAATTCTGTGACAATTCCATGAAGCTGTAATGTGACATACATTCGAAAAGCTTATACAATTCTTAGGTTTAGCAATCGACAGAATAAAGTAAAAGCTTAAATAATTGGCCAAGTGTTAGTCAGGCACGCATGAAGGGGAACTCTTACCTAAAAATGGCAAAAAAACACGTTTATTGTATGAGCACCCTTAAATAGTGTCCTTAGGTAGCTGAAAAAGCAAATGTTGTGTTCAAAGGTGTTAAGTCCGTATCGGTCGTGAAGTACATAACGCAAAATTTTGGACAGTGCGTTTTGACCTCAAGATGTTATGTTTTCCAGTTGAGGGTTTATTGTATTTGTTTGGGTTAAGGAGGTGTTAAATTTTAATGACTTTATTCTAAAACTCTGTTCGCGCGGAACATTCGACGAATTAGTTGATTTTAAGACGGTAACTGGAAACCCTTCAATTTCGACGAAAGTTTTTGAGATATACTTGACGGCAGAAGCATATTAACGCATTCAAGTAAAGAAAGTTTTTTTTTCTTATATAGTACACCATACATAATGAGAAAAAAAAATTGTACTATCCTGAGTGTTTGGGATAGCGGAAAACCCTGGAAATAGCTGAAGCATACCTAGTCTGGACTTATTGGCTCTCAAGGAGGCTGCTGGAATACACTGTTAGTTGTATGGCAACAGTTTTTTTTTAATTTGAGGGCATTTGCTGTTTTTGTGCGCACCAGTTAATGCCCTTCGCTTTGCTAAGGTTTCCTCATGATGTTTTCCTTCATCGAAAGCTTGAGCTCATTAGGGAGCATAAAACGCACGACCTTCAGGACGTAAGGCGGCCACTCACCTGACTGAGCTGTCATTGCTCCAAAGCATGTTACGAACATCATTAATTTTAACAGTGGTTTATTTATATGATACTTATTAGGCACGCCAAAGCTATTTAGCTATAAGTAAAATACAACTTATGTCACTTTGTCACGTAGGCATCTTTATTTAAATAAATTAAATGTAGTCTAAGTTTGCGTGTATAGAACCGTAGTAAAGCTAACGGCGCTATTCTACCAAGCTTAGCCGCACCATACAAATTTGAGCAAAGCGCAGTATAATTTTCAAGAGTAAATGGTTTAAATTAAAAAAAAATTTAATTATACCCTAGATAATGTGCTGTACTAAAATAAATAAGATTTCTTTATTACTTTAGGTAGCACCAACATCTTTAAGTTTTAAAACGGCAGTATCCGTGTAATATAATTAAACAATTGATATAAGTACTAGGAACAAGTTTATTGATTTCTAATATAAGGTAGACCTGGCGGTCGTGGGTCTTCGACTGAATAAAATTTCCTAATTTGTGCTAAATACTTGGATGACTTTCGAAGGCATTGGCCCAGAGCTCGTAGCTGTAGTCCTCCAGACACGGCGGGACCAGAGAGGAGAACGGGATTCAGGGGACCGCTTGGTAACCAAGTTGTCAGGTACTCAGTATGCTCGACGCAGAGATCCGAAAGTAATTGTGAGGTCCGTTGAGATAATCTGCCGCAATGGAACCCCAATATGGGGTTTCCACACACACGGTAATAAATGAATATTATTGATTGAATACAATTTTATAACAAATTGCAGTGACGTGTTGTTAGATGTACGACGCCATTGAACTTAACCTCACTTTCTACCGGTCGCGTGGGCACTAACTCCTTTTAATATTGACATAGCAAAATTGTAGTTGTAGTTGTATACTTTTTTGCTATGTCAATAACGAACGTTACATATCCCCCTTTTTAGAATAAGATTTTACCTAGGATAAAATCATACTATACAAGCTTGAAGTCTTTGACATGCCAAGTGCCTATTTTACGTCCGGTCATATCTTCGAGCTCATAGACTAGCCTTGACTTTTTGGAAATGATGCGACACTTTACAAACTTAGGTGCCAATTTTTTTGAAAATCGATTGTCTTTATCACTCTGGTAGAACGTACGTTTCCATACAGTATCGCCTACATTAAATTCGACATTTTTACGGCGTAAATTATAGCTGGTACTATTTCTTGAATGAGCCTTAATGAGAGCTAATTGTACCTTGTCAAAAATTTTTCTCAATGTACCTAGATTTTCAGCGTATTCGTCACGCGGAGTAAAAATCATCTGTTCATCAATATCGGGATCTAAATAGTGTGATCCATCGCTAGGTAGTTCGCGGCCAAAGATTAAGAATGAGGGAGTAAACCCAGTAACATCATTTACTGCACTATTCAAGGCAAATTGTATTTTCGGAATATTAGAATCCCAAGATCTATGATCATTATCTATGAACATGGATACCGCAGTCATGACAGTCTTGTTATAGCGTTCGACTGTGTTCACCTGAGGTGTATAAAATGGAGTGTAATGCACGTTTGGTATATTATAGTTTGCGAATAAGTTGCGTGCAGTGTTGCTAGTAAACTGTTTTCCGTTATCCATTATTATTGTACTAGGAATTCCATGAACCAAAAAAACATTATCTTCAAGAATTTTGACAATTATTTCTGAAGTTGCTCTGCGTATAGGGAATAATAGGCAGTATTTCGAAAAACAACATGTGATTACAAGTAAAAACGTGTTCTGCTTCCTGGAGACCGGCAAGGGTCCTACGAGGTCAACGCTAATCATTTGAAAAGGGCGGCAACAGTTCTTTGGTCTTCCCATAGTTCCAAGGGTAGAGTGATTAGGATATTTATATGATAGGCAGATATCACATGTAGTCACAAAATTAACTACATCCTTATGTAGATTGGGCCAAAAATATTTTAAGCCGATCCGTTTTTGAGTCTTGAGAATTCCAAAATGTCCGGCGGTAGCTTCGGAGTGATTTTCGGCTATGATTTTCATCCGATATTCCTCGGGCACCACTTCTTTCCACTCGAATTCCCGGGTAAGAGGGTTGAAAGAACTTATGTGCCGAAACAATTTGCCATTTGTAATATTATAGTTAGGATAGGATGCCGGATTAGCTTGACATCCGTCAAATATTTTTAAATACCAAGAGTCGGTGGTCGTTGGTGTTGGAATACTATTCTGTACATCCACCGCTGAGATAGGAACAGATCTACTGAGACTGTCGGGTACAACGTTATCCGAACCTTTTCTATGTCTTATTTCAAAATGATAAGCGGAGAGGCGAACACCCCATCGCGCTAGTCTGCCAGTTGGGTTGTTTAGGTTAAGGAACCATTTTAGTGAGGAATGGTCCGTATATACAGTGAACTTGAGGCCGTTATCAAGGTAGCATCGCCAATGTTCCACTGCAGCGAGCACTGCTAAAGCCTCACGTTCCGTCGCGCTATAATTTCGTTCTTGAAGCGTCAAGGATTTACTCATATATGCTATCACTTTTTCTTGGTCGTTTTGAGTTTGAGTTAGTACGGCACCAATTCCAAAATCACTAGCGTCAGTATGCACTTCAAAGGGTTTTGTGTAATCTGGACATGACAATATCGGTGGAGAAATCAGGCACTTTTTAAGTTTAGTGAAGGCATTATCAGCATCTATGGACCAGTGAAAAGGAGGTGCATTCTTTTTTTGTGTCGTCAGTTTGTTTAAAGGTGATGTTAAACTACTAAAATTAGGTATGAAACGACGATACCACGACGCAGTGCCTAGAAATCGCCTTACCTCTTTGCGATTAGTAGGAGTGGGGTACTTTAAAATTGATTCCACTTTTTCCGGATCAGCATGCAGCCCTTTGGAATCAACAATGTATCCTAAATATTTTAGTTGGGGCCTGAAAAACTGACATTTTTCAAAATTTATTGTCAGATTAGAAGATTTAAGCTTTTCAAGTACCCGGTTAAGTAAAGATATATGTTGAGTGAAGGTTTCAGATACTATGATAACATCATCAACAAAAACGAAAACTTTGTATTCAAATTCTGGGCCGTAGAATAATGCATCGACTAATCTTTGTTGAGTTGCTGGTGCATTAGTTAAGCCAAAAGGCATAGACTTGAATTGAAAGGTACCGCGTGTAGGAATATAAAATGCCGTTTTCTGGCGATCTTCTTCCTTTATCAGTATTTGCCAAAAGCTTTTTGATAAGTCAATACTGGATAGATATCTCGCATCCCGTAAGTTGTCTAAAATTTCTGACATATAAGGCAAGCTGTATGCGTCTTTTTTAGTGATTGCGTTCAACTTACGACTGTCCAAACAGAACCGAAGCTCACCATTTTTTTTTGGTGTTAGAAGAACTGGTGAAGACCATGGACTTTCGCAAGGCTCAACAATGTCCTCTTCCAACATTTCGTTTAATTGTTCAATAAGTATTCTTTGCTTTTCGGGTGACATTCTGTAGTATCTTTGGCGAATAGGGACAGCATCTCCAGTGTCAATTGCATGGGTTATTAAGGAAGTACGACCAAGACCGCGTTTTTGATACGAAATATCATAGAATTCTGATATTATGCGATCAGCTGATGATTTTTCTTCTTCCGGTAGATTATTGTAAGAGTTCACGAGGCTAGAATTTTCTAGATTAACTGTTGAAACCGTATTTGGTTCTTTGTAGAAAGCAATTTTATCAAGATTTTTTGGTAATAACCCAAATTGCCTCCAGAATGTTAAGCCAAGAATAAGATCGCACTTGATTCCAGGGACCAAGTATGCTTTTATAATACGTTTCTCACCTTGAAAGGTTATAGGGAGTTGAATTGAACCCAAGGATTCATGTTTCTCATCAGCTGCTGTTTTAAATCTTGGTCTGTCATCGGTATCAAGTGTGAACCCGGCATCTAACATTTTAACATACCTTTTATTCCCGATAATGATGTGGTATGAACCGGTATCTAGGAGACCAACTTGAGGTTCTTCTTTAATTGTAACAGAAACATACAGACGAGATTCGTTATCAGATATGTCATTTCGGATTGTGAACACAGCATTAAAAGTGAAAAATTTTGAGATAAAACTAAGCCAATCTTTCCACTCACCTTCTTTAGTGTAATTATTTTTATGGATGCTGTGTTCGCAATCCTGCCTTAATCGTTTTTTTGTTTTTCAGGTTTAATAGGGTTGCAGTCAGGGCAATCGACGGAACGCACGTCTTTTTTTCCACACTTAAAACATATAAGGAAACGTTCTTCCTTGCAATTTTTCAATGTGTGATCATCCGATCTGCACCTAGGACAATATGTTGCTCTCGCAAAATCTTTGGCGATAGCAGCAACTCCGGTGTTGTGATTAAAGGTAGGTTTTTCGCTATTGTTGGTGGTTGTAGCGTTAGTGTAAGTTCTGGTCTTAAAGTTATTCGAGTTTGGTTGGTAGTTGTTTCTATTGATTGCATTAGAGTATTGGCGATATTGTCCTTGCGAGTTGCTAGGCAGTTTGTAGGCGAACTCAGGAGCGAGAGTTGATGCAGTGATTCGTGGTGGTTCGCGGAATTGGGCAAAGCGCGCTTGCACATTTTCATAGTTTTTGCAGATATTTTTTAAATTTTCAACACTCATAATTTCTGATGACACAGCCAGAGTATTGGCATAGCAAGGCCGTATATTGTGTAATAAAATTTCAAGTTTATCCGCCTCGGATAGTGGTTTACTTAAACGTGCGAACATTCCATGCATGATTGAGAGATAAATAGTTATATTCTCGCCTTCACCTTGGGTACGCGATCTTATTTCGCCAGCTAGTCTATAGTCGTAGTCGCTGCTACTGAAATCTTGTTTAAGTAAGGCCGTTAATTCTTGCCACGAATTAACGCTCTCTTTTTGGCACCTATACCAATGTAGCGCATCATCTACAAAAATTTCATAAGCTAAAGTGAAAATTTTGTCATAAGATATACCTCTGGTTTCAACAAACTCTTCAACTTTTTGTATGAATGACCGGACGCATGTCTTCCCTGAAAATTTCAACTTCCCAATGTCAGCAGTTAAACTACGCTCACAAGTGACCAAAATTGAGGTTGCTGACTCTGAAGAATTTTCAGAAGACACGGCTGTTTGCTTGGCTGGTGCTACTATATTTGGCCTAAGCCCCATTAATTCTTTGTACTGAGAATTAAAATTAGATTGGCAAACCTTATATATTTCAGCAGTATCAGTTGTATTTACTATCCTATTCAATCGGTGGTATACGTGGTGCAGTAGGTTTTCGGTCCTATCAAATAAATTTTTATCAAATTTAGCTTTTATGGACGCCAAGTTTCCGTGAGATTTAATCAACGACTCTTTTATAGCCTTTAAGTCATCTCTAGGCTCAAGGTGAGATTCAAGTATATCTTCGGAAGGTAGTTGTGGTGCCAATTTTGTGATTAGTTTTCTAAGTTCTTGAACGGAGTCCGCAGAACCTCCGCGAAGTTCAACCTCGTACTCTAATTCCGCTTTTTGCAATGACAGAAATTTAACCGTATACGCCATAACAGATGAGTAATGCACTAGCTTAATAGAATTTAATATAATTTACCTTACAGTATAAAATTGATTGCCAACACCAATGAGACTATGAAATGCTAAGGAATACTCTATTCAGCCGAAGGACCATTAAGGTTGGGCGCCATTGTAATATAATTAAACAATTGATATAAGTACTAGGAACAAGTTTATTGATTTCTAATATAAGGTAGACCTGGCGGTCGTGGGTCTTCGACTGAATAAAATTTCCTAATTTGTGCTAAATACTTGGATGACTTTCGAAGGCATTGGCCCAGAGCTCGTAGCTGTAGTCCTCCAGACACGGCGGGACCAGAGAGGAGAACGGGATTCAGGGGACCGCTTGGTAACCAAGTTGTCAGGTACTCAGTATGCTCGACGCAGAGATCCGAAAGTAATTGTGAGGTCCGTTGAGATAATCTGCCGCAATGGAACCCCAATATGGGGTTTCCACACACACGGTAATAAATGAATATTATTGATTGAATACAATTTTATAACAAATTGCAGTGACGTGTTGTTAGATGTACGACGCCATTGAACTTAACCTCACTTTCTACCGGTCGCGTGGGCACTAACTCCTTTTAATATTGACATAGCAAAATTGTAGTTGTAGTTGTATACTTTTTTGCTATGTCAATAACGAACGTTACACCGTAGATACAAAACCAGCCGCAATACAGGGCAGAATTTTTTGTTTTGTTTGAAATTTGCTACGTATTAAGTATAAGTTAGAACACACAAACACATAATAAAAAAAGTTAGAAACCCGACAACGAAGCTTTTATTAGTAAAATTGTGATTTGATGTAAACTAATGAGAACTGGTTTACGGGGAATTTCACGTAGTCTTCCTTCTTATTTTATACGAACCTTACACAACATTAACACTATGTCAATTAAACATTATTCACTTTTATACGACACTTCAAACGTCATAACGCATCCGGAAATACTCGTATATAAATCGTCATATAGAATCATATATTGCAACATATGCTCAAAAAAACCATTTTCGTAGGTGGGTAATAAAATTTCGTCTCTGAACACAATCGCTTTTCTGCGGTACCCTCCTCCGTGGTTTTGAGCCTTAGTAAAGTGTTTCTGTCTTTTGTTCGCAGGTAACCCCTTCGAGTGCGACTGCCGCCTCTCTTGGATATACGCCCTTCGGAACGAAACAAAGGACGTGCTTCTCCGACAGGCCCTTGAAAAAGTGTCGTGTGTCGTCGACACCACCCTTGAACGTCGCATGGACCCTGACGACACCCATGCGGGTGTCGACATCCCAGAGGAAAACGTACTCGCTGACGACAATTACGAATACTACGACAAAGAAGAATACAACGATCGACCCAAGCACAAGACGAACAAGGACAAAAAACTCACAGACATCCCTCTAGAAATGCTCCCATGCCCTAAAGAACTTATGGAGACAATAGAAGAGTCGTACGGACACCCAGTCCAGAACGAGATACGTCTTAAAGCGTACTCCAAAGTCTCCAAACTTGCTCCTAATCTATCTCTAATGGTACTACCGCTTTTGTTTTAAAAACTCAAAGAAAATAAAACAAAGACCTTTGTGATATTAGTCGTTAATTAGTTTTATCTGTGTACAGATTACAGCGTTCTTGGTGTAGATTTTATGATTACTCTAGATTAATCGAAATTGTTCTAAGCCTCGTTCGTTTATATGTAAAGTTAAATATATTTGTATAAAAGTTAACTAGTTAATGAAGCGCTATTCCATGTGCTTTCAAGTAAATGTATCTTAAATTTATAGTATGTGTGTATTGTATATATTTTTAAAAGAGCCTCCGGCAAAGCTTAGAGGCGAAGATTTCAATTTTAATTACGAAAGAGTTTCTCCTACAACCAGTTCACTAGGTATTTTCTTTGTGAGTTCCAGTATATTGAGAATGAGAAGTGCATACAACTTGGCTAACAAGGATAATCCAACAAACTGACAAAACAACACAAAGAAAAAATGCATTTAAATCTAAGCTCTTCCGTGGATTGGATGATATGATAAATTGTCCTGGCTGCTAATCTTGGATACAACAATGGAAAATTCTTGAAAACACATGCCACCAAGGATATGCCACTTAGTTCACATGTAAAAAATTGTACAAGTACCTATTGAGGAGCCTATACTAAGACAATTGCATAAAAAATACAAGTAGGTACTTTTCTTTCCTCAAACACATAAAACAAACTCGACTGCTCTAATTTACCCCAAGCAATTTCTTCCAGAATTAGGCGACAAATAAAAGAAAATACCCACGAGATTACCTGAATGTTAGTCGTTGCGGAGAAATTGTCGCGTACGAAGACGCGCTTAAAAATTTCTAGTAGACTTTTGGGATTCGCAAGGACGGCGGCTGTCTCTGTTTTATAGGTCACTGCCCAAGCACAAGGCTTGCTTAGTCGTCTGAAGCCTTTGTTCAGGTTGATCCCTTCCACCTATCTGAATTTCAAACGTCATACATAATTTAGATGATGCATAGACCTAAAACATTTGATTTCTCGATCCTTTTTAATGTTTTTTCTTTAACTTTTTCTTTTACCTAGATAGATAATTACTTTTAATTAACATTTATTGATAATATTATTTTTAGAACAAAGTTATTGACGTAGATCTAACCAACCACATGTACAACTTTAAAAGTTAACTATCCATTCAAAAGGTGTATCATTAGAATAGCACCCGTGCATTACATAAATTTCTCGAGAATATTGCCATAAAATTTAAATTCCGAACTCCAAGAGGCACCCACGCTTTCGACAATTTTCTAAAATCCGATACGGTCCAATGTGGGAGTAAATTTAAAGTAGAAAAGTTATATGCCACCTCAAAATAATTCCTTTCATGAATTTCTTAACGACATAAAATAATATACTGAAATAAACACGGATATTACCATGCCATAAAGTACCTAAGAGTGATATTAGGTACGGCAGAATGTAAAGTAGCATTTATGCGGCGAATATACGCTGCGTAACAAAGAAACGGCATCAAATTACATTGTTAAAGGTATAAACGAAGTTGTTAAAGGAAAAAAACACTCGGAAACAAAACACAAATAGGACCTGGAATTGTTATTTCTTTCGGCTCGTTTATTCGCTTGTAACTCGCTGATATAAGCCGGTAATAAATGGGTGTCTAAAGTTTGAGCGAGGCCTTTGAAAAGTCAATCAAAACAAGTTTTTCGCGGTGTTACGTCATTCTTGTGACGGCTTGGGGACATGATTAATGACAGTTATCTTTAAAATGACTGCTCTTAAAAATGACCACACATTAGCCGGAAAACAAACGCGCAGACAACGTTAGTGGAGAAAATTATAAGTGTAATAAAATGATACAAATAATTTTATTAAACGCTAGCTGTTGATCGCGGCTCCGCCCGCGTGTAGGTTGATATTTTGGCGAATTGAATTATCCCTACATTTTGTTTCATACAAACCTCACAGAGCCCGAGACCTTTCCGATGAATGCAAAACCGTGGAAATCGGTTCGTGCGTTCTGGAGTTATAGCGTCAGGAAGGAAAACCCGATAAATTTTTATATAATACATTACAAATTATTTATTATAAATGATGCAAATCATTATAATTGTATTATACTTATCGTTATGATAGAAAGCATTTTATTTTTCTTACAAATTATTTTAATGATGGTCATTTAGTTAGTAGATATAATATACCTAGTTGTTTTCAAAACATATCTGTGAATACATTTATTTTTTCTGGTATTTCATATTTTTATTGAGCTTCAGAATAAAATACCGAATATCGTTAATTAGTTTTTGTTTAACATTTGTGTCGTTAGTAACAATATAATAAAATACCTTATGGAATACGAATAAGTAATGTTATGTAAATAAACTTAGTACCTAGTACACTCATGTAAATAATAGAATGTTAATTTGTAATTGATTTGTTTAAACGTATTCGTACTTAAATGTTTGTAGTTATTAATCAGCGTTATGTACAAAATTGTATCCCTGTTGAAAATTTTCGTCTATGATAAAATATGATTACAAAAATAATATTTATCATAAAAATTAAACTTAAAAATAATATTTAAATAATTAGGTTGTGTATAGTCTTCGATTCTGTTGTAATAAATATTTCTACACGTGTATATTTTGTTTTATTTTTGACATAAATATCGTCCTGCAGTTTAAGTTATCTGGTCAATATAGTAAATATGTTGGTGTATGGTTTCAATTTTTCACGCTCAAATGACAGAAGTGTTTTTGATAAAATTTGGTATGGAGATAGTATATATAGATCCTGGATTAACACAAGGCTTATTTTTATCCCCGAATTAAGCAAGTAACAGACATCAATTGGGGCAAATCTAGTAATAAAATATAAGCGATAGTTTGTGTGTGTGTTTGTGTGTGCGTATTACATAACAGGATCATATGATACGCACGGGAATTTTTATTTCTGCAAATGCACAGATTATAGATAAAGCTTCGACTTTTTTTTACTTTTTCGTATGATTTAAGTAGCCAAACTAGTTTCGAGGGTTATTTAGCAGCCCCAAAGCCTTCTGGCACGATTGCTTGTATCAGCCGAGTCCTATAAAATAAACCAGTTAGTATATATAGCCTACATGACAATTCCACTCTTTAAATACAGTCTATTGCCATGTTTTCTAATTTGACTGACACTTTCCGCATCGGCTGTTGAGTTACTTCACTTCTGTGATCAATATAATAAATACATAATCCAATTTTATTTAGCGTATTTGTTTACAAATTGTATTTAATGTTACTAAAGACGTCACGGCTCAGGCCTTATGACATTCGAAACAAATTGTATAGTGCTTTATAATCATGGCTAAATGAAAACTCTCACCACCAGCGCTAGCCACTTAGATCGATTTTGTTAAAAGGGCGCGTCTGGTAGGTTATTGGGCAAAACTAGTGTAATACGGAGGGTCGAATTAAGGTTTCTCAACCATAGAGATAATGTGATAAATGGAGAAGAAATATAAGACAAAAAAAATATGAAAATTGCCTTTGATAAATCTATAATCAAATAAAAGCTAATTATAGCAAAACTTTCATATGTAATCAATCAATATTATCTAGAAAAAAAAACTTATTATGATTCGACCAGCGAACTAGAATAAATGTCTAGTTCGCTGGATTTGAATATTTTGGTTCTTAAATTACATATATTTTAACTCATTTAAACATCAATTGTAGCGTTTATTTGCTTTTGTCTTGTAGTTGTTTATGAGGGTTTCGTACTAAGTATTACTAAGAATTTGCAGTCTACCTGTCTGTTAGGTTGTATCTCATGAACCGTTTAATCTAGAAATGTGAAATTTCACTGATGATATAATTCAATTGCCAGTTTAACAACAAAGTATTGGAAACATATTTCAAAACATATTAAAAAAAATACTTAAGGAGGGGGGGGGGGCAATACATTTGTATATATATGTTTATTTTCCATTTTTAGATCATGGCACGGAACCCTTCATATGTGAACCCGAGAGACACTATTGTTTGAATTTCAGATGATTAAACTTAATTTAGTAAAGCCCTTAGTCTTTTCTACATATTTTTACTAATCTTTGTCAGCTTTACTCGTAACCCCAAATCCTGATTAGAAACCCGGACTCCGGGGACTGACCTTCGGATTCAAATATGGAGTTCCTTATCCGATCGTATTTGTATATCATTTGGGCGGGCTTATTCATTGTGGACGGTATGTCCGCTAATTTCATTACTCCGTGTCACAATGCCTTTTAATATTTTCTTGCTATATTAATAGAATAGAATAGAATATTAGTTTATTGTACAACCATATAAGAAAACAGCTTAAATTAAGGAAATAAAATATTTACACATAGAGTACAAAGGCGGCCTTATCACCTATGAGGATCTCTAACAGGCAATCAGGAATGGAGAGGGACAGTACAGATAGAAAAAAGCGATGGTACAAAAAAAAACAACAACTAGAAAACTACTGGCTATACAAACATAAGCACAACAGGAAAGAAATGACCTAAATATCTAGCAATGGCTAAAAAGTGATTATAAACTAGAATTATGAAAATATTAAAGGATTTAGCCTGCCTTATACTCAAAGGCAAAGCATTCCACAGTCTCACAGCTCATATCAATAGTACACTCAATACAAATTTATGTAAGTAGATAATGCATGAGTCGTGCACATAAACTGAAACTGAACTGTTTTAGGTTCACTATTACTAAGTCTCCGTTGTCTGTCTGTTTGTCTCATTGTCTGTCACCAGGCTGCATTTTTGAAACCATGATATTGAGAAAACTGTTATTTTTACAAGTAAAGTTATGTACCTATTTTCCGTGCCGCTAAAAAAACAAACACTAAAAATAAATATGGGAGTATACATAAAAGACACGATGTTTTTGTATTTTTACTATACATCAATAGATAATCTAGACGCTTCTACTGAATATATAAATGTATATAATCTTTCGAAATGAATAATTGATAAAAAATCAAATTAAAATTTAAAGAGTGCTCCGGTAAAACAAACAGTTTTTTTTTGCAATTTGATGATAAGGGAAGTACAGAATCCTTCTTGCGCGATTGTTTGTTTTTCAATAGATAAATCTTATTTTGAGCATATTCGCCCAAAAATAGTAGCTTACTAAATTGTATACCAAACAAACCCAAAAGATAGATAGATAGATAGATTATATTGAAGATATTGAAACAATAATAACAACGTAGTAGTTAAGTAACAATAAAGTTTCCGTAAGTCTCCATTGGCGACCTAAATACGCCACATTATAGGTATTTTTAAGCCCCGTTTCACTATTACAAGTTTTCCTCTCATTCCTCGATACAATACGAACGGTAAAGGACGAGAGAATTGAAATTTTTATTCTCAATATCCGCTTAAGGATATTGCAGCACGGGCTTCTAGTATCTCTACGTATAGTTTGGTAACCGGGCTACAAATGAAACAGGTGCCCTTTCCTAAATTGTATTTTCACCGTAGGTACTCGTATTTTGTACAAGTGTAAATTCTAAATTTAAAAACACCTGTTATGAAAACTCAAAGTTTTAAGTGTATAACTTCTTCTTCTCCGTCATGTGAGCTAAGTGGCCAAGCTCTGGTGTCGAGAGTTTTCAAGCCGCCTGAAGGCCTCTGACTTTAGACTTTAAGTACTTAAGACCCAGGCGCTACATTTTTAGTGATCTGACGCGATCATCGAAGCTAAGCAACGGTCGATGCGGACGGTGCTTGGATGGGTGACCATGCATAAGACTGTCGTTTTAAAAGGTGGCATTTTCATCTGAGTGTTGCGGGGGGTCGGATGACACATGAAATTGTAGGTCCCAGCTGTTTGACTTAGTACAAGCAGCCGTTAAGCCGAGTCAGAGGCTTTTGGGCGGCTTGAAAACTCTCGCCACCAGAGCCACCAGAGCTCGGCCGAATAAAAATACAAATCATAATCATTTCATCTGTCTGGGAGCTATGAGATATGAGACGGGAGATATGAGACGTCAAACTTATAACATCCCTTCGTATTTGCGTCGTGTGACAAAAAGGAGTGTCTGCTATTGCGAAAATCCTCCAACAGTACTGGCAATGCATAAAACTGGATCTAGGGTTCAATCTCAGTGATGTTTTGATAAAAAAGAACCGCTACGAGCCGAGAGGTATCCAAATTGCCGACTATGCTGCCAAACTGGAACGATTCCAAAATCAAGCTACTGTTTCACATTAATCTGGTCTTGTAAATGGTGGGATTATTGTTTTATGTATCGTTGTTTTTGCTCGCAGGTGCAAGATTATTCCTCTGAAAGAGAAGCTATTTTGTACCCAAATTTAAAATAGTGTAAGATAGATAAAGTCTTTGTTAACACACACTTATTAAAGTAAGCTACTTATTTACATCGTTGTAATGCATGTATTTTTTAAGTTTGGAAATAAAGGCTATTATTATCTTATTTATTTATTTATTTACATGAGATACTTTAAAATAAGTAACAAAAATTATCGCTTAAACCGTTCTCTTACGAAATGATGTCAATAGCATGAATTATGATTTTCAGTTCAGTTTCGGTTCTTCTTCTCCTTATTATAAATGGGGAGGTAGGGATCCATCTTCGAGGAAGATCCTCATTGTGGGGGCTGAGTTCCAGGGCACATTGACCCTTGGAAAAGTGCTGCACCCCGGAATTCTCAGCAGAGCGGGCGAGCGGGATCGCTCGGCAGCTTTCTCCGGGACTCAACCAGGGGTGACAGGATCTGATGGCCTTCCTGGCTAGGTGGAGGACTGTGGCTCACTTGGCGTGTTTGTGACTGGCCTCATTGGTGTCTGCCGCTGCCCTCTTGGCCTTCAGAGTCGGTCTTCTGAAAGAGATCTCGAGGGAGCGATCGCCATGTACGTACAGAATTATGATTTTTGGGTTCAATCTTCTCCGATAAGCTCGAGCTTTCTGTGAAAGAAAACATCGTGTGAAAACCATAGCATGGTGCTACCGTGCTAGAGCATTTTCTAGTGCTCTAATATATCCAATATTCAATCTGACGTCAACCAATTACGGTGTGACCCGGCCAATTTGAAAGCCAATAAGTCTAGACTAGGCATGCTCCGCCTTTAACCATAGTATTATTGTCTCGTGTGGTTTTATTAGTGAATTGTGGTCTGATCCATTTTTCTTCATACCTGTACATATACATAGATGTGGAAATAATACAAGACACTATATAACGGGCAACAATTCGTTCAGTAATGCGACGAATTTTCTGAAAATTCCGCTCCAGATATATTTAGGTTATATGTAAATACAGAAAATAATGTGTCTACACACAAAATAAATGCGGTCAAATAGAAAATTTATCGGGCAATACATTTGCTGGCGAAATAGCTGATTTAGATTATGCATGAATTTATGCGGCGTTGTATACTGAATCTAAATTGGGATACTTACAAAATATATAACAAGATTTTTTTTAGTAGACTGTATTTGTTTATTTGTGAAAATCGTTATAATCGTTATATATAATACCAAAACCACTAACAGTTAACACCACATCAAATAAACATTTCACTGCAACAAACATTTTTTCTTACTCTAAATAGATCAGAGCTTGACCACAAACTCACCTGATGGTAAGTGACATTGAGGTCTACGTTGAAGCGCGCTTACCTAGAAGAAACCAGTTCACTGTAACCTTGAAAATCGCTAGATTATAGTCATTGGGGAACAGGCGATTCGGCAAGGAATGGTAACCATTATCCAGGCAGATGCCAAATATGTTTTTAAGTTGATGCTTATACGTATTCTAGATGACTTAGACCAGCTTTATGATAAGGATTTAATATTAAGGTTTAAGAGGGTTTTCAGGTTGTTTGTAAGGTTTTTGATAAATAATAATAAAATAAATATAGGGACACACACGGCTGGTTAGCCCCATACTAACCCATTTCTATTTTTTATTATGATTGCTAGCACAACTGTTATGCTACATACACAAACAAGTACTTTACATTCATACCTACATATTTAACACCCTGACCGACAGCCAACAAGTTTAGTTCATCACAAAAACGTTAGCCGTACCGGTAAATAATCGATCCCTTTGGTTCGGGGCCCTTTGGTTGATAGTTCGACATGGTAGCCATTACGCCAACTAGGTAGAGAACGTCATTGTGGTAGAGTTTTTTCAAGAATTCTAACGCCCTTAAGTTAAAAAATCTGTCGCCTAGCATCTACCATTGTATTTCTGCAGCCAGTTATACCAAATAAAGACGACCTCGTTAGCGTAAAGGTTACCATGCCGGTCTGCTAATCAGAAGGTTCCGGGTTCGATTCCCGGCCCGGTCAACATCTTTGTGCTTAACTAAATTTGTTGGCTGTGGGTCTGGGTGTTAAATATGTATGTATTTATATTTAATATGTATGTATGTATATCTAGTATATCAGTTGTGTTAGCAACCACAATACGAACTAGAAATGATTCAGTGTGGGGCTAACCAACCGTGTGTGAAATGTGTCCTAATTAAAAAAAAATGGTTGCCTGTAAAGTCGGTTTTACGGGCGAAGATTTTACGTGATAACGTCTGCCGCGTGCTGCGCGCGCGGCATACCGATCATAGTTGAGTGGGAGAGAGACGCAAGGCATTCGGCGGGCCTCTCTCTCGTTCGGTGACTCATCGTAACGTTACCGGGCGTTACACTTTTTCATAAGTGACTTCCAGCCGCAACCTAATTTAAGACGTTGTCACGTCAAAAAAAAAATACATACTCCAGTTTAGTCGAAAATATCACTTACTCGTGGTTAGACGCTTTGCTAGTCAAATCCTTTGCTACCTATTATTAAAGTAAAAAATTGGCCAAGTGCAAGTTGGGCTCACGCATGAAGGGTTCCGTACCATTGTTGTATGCGTGACCCCTTCAAATATAATTTTTTAAATTTAATACATGATTCAGTATTCTGTAAATGTATAGAGGGTCTATCAAACATCGTTATAAAGATCAAGTAAAAAAACTACTTAAAAATTACGTTTGTTGTAAGGGAGCCCCCCTCAAATATAATTTTAATTTAATTTGATAGCTATTATGTATTTAAATATTTTGTGAAAATTTTAAGTGTCTTACAGATACTGATATAGCAAAAAAATTATAAAATCACGCGTATTGTATGGGCAGCCCCCTAAATATGTTACCTTTTAGGTACAGAACCCTTAAAAGAAGGATGTATAAAAAGAACACGAAAAGACGACATCTCGAGAAGTTACCTAATATCCACCCCTAATTAGGCCTGTCTCTCCCCGGTCATTTCAACACTTACTAAAAAGAGGTGACGTCCCATTTTTCCTAGGCTCCCTCATTTTAACGAAGCTAAGGTATTTTGGTATTTTTCCACTCAAAATGTTGTTGGCATTGTGCCAAGATTCAAGATTATACGATAAACCTGAAACTTAGAGTTTCTTAAAATATATTTAATGTGGAAATAAAGAAAGAAAAACATTTTATTGCCTTAGTATGTAAGAGTGTAAATTGTATTACAAAAAATACATTGGGTTATTTTAGTATTTGAATATATGTATATAGATGTTGCTATGCATTAAATGTCATTAAATTAAAATAAAAGTATTTGAAAATATTAGGTACAGCTCCAATGCTCTTCTAACCCACCAAACGAAAAAACCTTCGAAAAATCGCATTTTATATTATGATTTTTATTGAATACTAATTGGATTGATAAGGAAAAAAAGAAGTTTCATTTACGTCTTTTTTGCTTACTATTTATGTAATTTAATTAATAAAATACTTGTAATTATTTTTATCAATTACTTAAATGTAAAAAAACAGATAGTTTTTTTTTAAATAAATGTTTGTCCCAATCGCCGTGCAAAAAGCCGAGTCAATAAAATTCCCACCTCTAAAATCATGCCTTCCTCATCTAGTTGTAATGAACATTCCACAAATCTAAAGCGAAATCTGAGTGCACGGTACATGATTGCTACCTTAATAAATACAACTTAAGGCTTTTCAAGATTGAAAACGGTACTCAGACTTCACATTCATGTAGAAACTTTTACTTAGCTTATAGATTCGAGTATTTATCCAGAATCCAATTTAAGACATTTAACGATTGATAGCAAAATAGTTGAAAAATCTGTTGCCAACAGCGAACTAGAAGAAATAGAATTTCCCATTGCTGGGACTCGGGACCTTCTCTCGCTAGGAAATACATAAAGGCTGGACAATTGCGGGTTGGCGGATGACAAACGCCTTCGGATTTAGTGGTCCTAAAACATGTCGATTTCTTCACGATGTTTACCTTTTCTGCAAATCTGTACACATAACTTGAAAAACAAGTCAATATGATGTATGACTAATTATCACTATCCAATTATGTATTATAAAATGGATACAGAATAAAGGCCCCGTCTCTTGTACACGTTTGGAATTTTGAAAAGTTTGTATGGAATGACAGTACTACACTCAGATCTGAACTACAATAAAACCGTAACATTTAATTGAGAAATTATTCTCGTAGGCCTTGTTAGAGTAAGAAGGTAATTTAACTAGACTTACTTGAGGCTTTCTGTATACTAGTCTTCTCCATTCCCTGCCAACGTCGCGGTAACTTCTCGTGAGTAGGGTTGCCATATTTACTGTAGTTGTAGGATAATTCCTAATTCACCGAATGGACTCAATTGCGGATTTTTCTTAGACAAGAATAATTTCACTGAATAATGTCAACAACCTCGGGGACTATGAGGGCAGTGGACGCCGGACAACCCCACTCCGACGTCCTAGGTCCCCCGCAACGGGTCAGGTCTGTGGCCCTGTCACATGACACTACGGCCGCAGAGAATAGGGTAAGTGTTATTTTGTGGTACCACTCCCTTCTCCCTGCGGCCCCACTACGTCCGCCACCAACGGTGGCCTCCCCGTCGAGGCCGCAGCAGGCAGGAAGAGCGGCACACCGCTATACCGACACTTCTCTCCTGCCGCGGCCCCACACCTTCAGCTGCGGTGCCTCCCAAGCCACACCGCAAGCTCGCCTTAGTTGTGAAACCCCCCCGAAACGAGGTTCTGCAACCTACTGGTGCCACTCCATCTAGAACTTGCATGGGGGAGTACATGTCTAGGGAGTGGCCCGCCTCAGGGACCTTCTTGGCTTCACCGTGGGTGACCAGGCCAACGTTACTGAGCTTCCCCGCCTCGACAATGCGGGGCCCCACGTGGGGTGCCGACCTCACCTAGTGGGATAAGGCAAGAAAGAGGAAAATTAAGTTTTCCAAACGTGATGGTGTCCATACTGAGTGCATAGAACTAATTTAAGTCCCTTAAGTAGGCATGACGACTCACATAAGTTGAGCAAGCTAACGATGCTATTACTGCGGTTAGCGTAACCTAGATAGAGATTATCACTTCATAGATACCGTATATAGAGCAAAAATTGGTCTTGCATTAAAAATGAATCTTAACGCGACCAATTTACTCATATGCACTCATACTCAATATACCGATATACCTTAGTTGTATCGGAGTTCCATTTCCAAACCCTTTTAATAAAACTTCACTCTCTGTCTGTCCGTCAAACCAAATCTTATGAACCGTCTTTGTGACAGCTAAAGAGCTGAAATTTTCAGAGATGGAAATGAGATAAAGACTAAAATTAGATTAATTAACAAAATTAAGATGGTACATCACATTTAATTTTTTGTCGTTGTTTTTTAAGTAATGGCATGGAACCTTTTGTGCTCGAGTTTAAACACTTTTGTAATAAGTTCCTATTACAATCGTACAATATCAGTGCTAAAATTTGGATGCCTAAATATTGAAATACGTGCCTAACACCGATGATATTAGAGGGTTGCAGTCAAGCAGTCTGACTTGTAGTCAATTCTATAATAATCATGCGATAAAAAAAAACCATAAATTACTTGAGCATATTTATCAGTATCACATGAGGTAATCTTTGATTTTTGTACTCATCATAGTAAATAATCACTCGAGTTCAGTATTGTAAAGCTTGCGGCCTGTACATTGAACAAGTTAAATTAAATGAACGATTAAAATATACTGTAGCTAATATCATTTGAATATTTTCATTTCAGTTAAAATATTTTAAGACAGACTGGAATAAATTGCTACCATTATGAATAATTTGTCTAAGAAAATGTCTATGCATGTATCAAAATACTCGTAATAAATATCATAATAAAATGCTGTTGCGAAGCGTCGCAAAAGTTTTCTTTGACATCGATATTCTTGTATTAAAAAGGTTTAGTTTACCTTGTATGCTCTGTATTTAAGGAGAAAAAGAGGTGATTAAATTTAGCGAAAAAGGTCGTACCTACTCGTATTGGAATCTGTCAGTAAATATGAAAAGTGGCGATCGAGAAAAATAAAATCGTAGACAGAGAAATTCTCTGTCTACGCATAAAATCTATAAGAACTTTTTGTGAATTCCCAACTAGGCACCAACATTTTTTAATATTTTATGATAAGAAGAAACAATGATTACCAAAATCTTAATGTATCTACTATATTTGACAGTTAAGCAAAACAAAACAAATAACATGTGCCAAAAAAACATTATTGCGCAGTTGTAGAGGAAAAACTCATAAATTTCAAATTAGGAAAGCCTATCTGACGTTTAGATTAAAAATAAGTCTTTCATAACGCCTACAAGCCGACATTTACGATAGCAAGCTCTTACACTTGCGGACGACTTAACATGTACTTAAGTAAGCATAATTGTTTGAAAATCGTCGAGACGTGCAGCTGACATTCAAGATTGATAGGTTTGGTCACAGGTATAGTTCTACTGGAAGTGAACGAAATTCATAAATACAATATATACAGATAATTACAATATTTTCGCAAAGAAACACTTTTATTAATAAGTAAGTGTGACCGTTTTCTACGCGAAAATATTAAGTGCCTTACGTGAACAGTTTACGATGTTTAGATAATATCAAGTATGTATATATTAAAAATTTAGAAAACCCCGACAACAATCTGTTCTGGCAGACATGTTGGACTTGAAATTTTCTAAAGTATTAAAAGTTTACTAGTCAAGTCCTTTTATTTTGTTATCCATAGAGAGGAATTGGTGAAAATATATTATAAATACCATCCGCCATTTTGTGGCGGCGCCATTTTAGGCCGATCATTAATAACACACACTCACACACCCGTGCTAATAGATCGTATCTGGTGCATGTCACAGTTGCATATCGATATCCTTATTTGAAAACCTACTAACTCTTCTGCGGGTTTTTTCCGGGAGAGCTCGAAACTTCATTGTTAAATTAGGGTATCGATATAATACTCAATAGGTAAATTATACATTTAAGTTGTCAGTAACGCAGCGAGTTGAGGTTATCTTTGGCATTTACGTGATTAGTTTTTTAGGATACGGGGTTCAATTTTATATCACACGAATACTAGTATCATAGACAAAATATACTTTAGTACAATGAAGTTTCGAGCTCTCCCGGAAAAAACCCGCAGAGGAGTTAGTAGGTTTTCAAATAAGGATATCGATATGCAATATTTATGATACTGCCTTATGATACTAGCATAGACAAAATATACTAAAGTATATTTTGTCTATGCTAGTATCTAGTTGTCTATGCTGGTATTATTAATATGCTACGCAAATGTTTATTTGCGTGATTTGCTTGTAAAAGCAATAAAATATTTGTTTTCGGAAACTCTGTCACATTAGCCATTAAATTTGACCCAATGACCCTCATTAGCAGTTGTTTATTTACATTTTCTGCGCCAGTTACCTAATTATAGTGTATTTTTAACGAATTTAGGTCACGCGTGATTGTTTTCACTCTACTAGACGTAGGCAATGACTGTGTTAAAAAAACAACATCGAACTAATGTTGGTTTTTGTGTTAGTGTGTATTGAAAGAAGTGAAAAAAACCTAAAATATAGAGTGTACTGCCACTACGATCTCAAACCAAATTGAGAAGATAATATGCTAAAAAAAGGTTTTTTTTTACAATAAATAGGCTTGCGCTTGATCATAATTCACCTGGTGGTAAGCGATATTGTGATCTAAGGTGGAGCGCGCTTACCCAGAAAAAACCGGTTTGCTATTGCTTTGAAAACCACTAGATGGTGTGTCCTTCTGGCTAACCACCACTAAAGCAAAGGTAAAGCAAATAAACTTCCTACATAAAAGGAAGTTCCTTTCCATTCCCACTTACACGGCTGTGCTAAAACAGGAACCTAAAATACAGCTGTTCCACTCCACGTGGATCGACTCTAATATTTCTCGTCTTGCTACTCAAGGCGTAACTAGAATATGGTTAAAAAGTGTATTTGTTGTACTCCAACTTGTAGGAAATTAATAGATACAGATACCTGATTGCAATATTAAAATGCTTTAGAAAACAATTTAAAATAATGAAATTGGTATAACCTAAAACCTCAATTCTTAACTAAAGTAAAGGTACAATTAACCATAACCTTAAATTGTTACTAATAGGCACTTTCCAAAAACAAAAATCAAAGCGTTTAGAAAATATAATTTATTTATAACCTACCTGGCTGAACGTAACTGCAGAGACCACCTTCATTTTGTACAATCTTTATTTGCTCTTACGAAATTGGTTGGAACCCTAACCATTTTTAGGTTGCCTAAAGCCCTAGTACTCTATTTAAGGCCTGAAATATGAAACACGTGAAAAGCAATTTAAGGCGAGCTTAGTTAATTGACACTTTAAGCAAATAGCGCTCGATACGAATAAAGTCGCTACGCACAGAAGCGCGCGCGGCGACCTCTCTACTACTCACTAGATATTATGTTAAATTTTGATATAAGACTAGTTTTATATTTTTTAGTTTATCAAGGAAGTAAATAAACGTCACTAAAAACAGCAAAAAGTTGGAAGAGACCGCCTTAAGCTGTGCGTCCCTTCCATACAGTTTATGTCCTCGTCCGAATTCACTGAGCTTCCTAAATTAATCTTCCTACAGTTCGAGACAATGGGCGTCTTAGCAACATAATACAAAATTCTTGGCAGCAAAATTTCGCGCTCACAACGGATTTGTACTGTTTTAAACGAACCGGTGGCTTGATACCTTTTTGTGATGTAATATCATAGAATTTATCACACGTTCATTCCATTTTCCAGTTCCTTGATAATATTAGACTCGTATTTAATCTTATTAAGATAAGATTGCAAACAATGGTAAAATGTTTTGTAACAAGCGCGTGATTTTCACATAAGGTAACAGTGGAAATCTCGATTGCGAAGACACAAGCTTCATGGAATAACTACAGGGGCCTACAAAGCTACTTACTGAAATCTGAAATTAAGAGGACTACGCCTAGTAATACGCAGTTTTATTTGGTATTCTATAAATTTACAGTATTAGCAAAGTTTAATATTAGAAATTATTGTGCACGACCCATTAATACATACTCGTATTTCAAAGAACTATACGTTTTATAAAAAAATTCTACATTTGATGTTGAATTAATGAATATGTAGCGCCTACAGTGATCTAACGAGATCATCGAGGTTAAGCAACGGTCGATGCGAACAGGTTTTGGATGCACAAGACTATTTTTTAAATAGTAACATTTCATGTGGGTACCTACGGTAGCCGTAGGTAGTATGACACATTAAATTATAAGTCCCGGCTGTTAGCAGAGGCATTCAAGCGGCTTGAAAATTCTGGACACCAGAGCTTGGCCACATAGCTCATATACAAAGAAGAAGAATGAGTATAAATATCAAATGCTATATGCTTTGATGAAACTATACCCAGTTTCTCCAGGTATCTTCATACACAAACTTTAGACATCTCTATGAAATATTTCTTAACTGACGCTTAGATTAAAAATTTAGAACTTTATACTTGCTCTCGCTGGAAACTAAATTGAATAGCACCAAGGGAATACCAACGGTTTCTATGATGAATTTTATGTATTTTTTACCATTATCTATTAGTGTAGCAAAAATAATTACTACTTTAAACATAATGCAAATAATTTCCAATGTTTATTATAAAAGACTTTTTTTTGTTTTTTATTTGGGCCTGTTTATACACGGCTAGCTGGCAATACTAGCAACCTGAGCGAATAAGGCTACTGGATGCCCTTGCCTGTCGTAAATGGTGCAAAGAACCCGTTTGGAGATGGGGCTCCGATACCCGCTTCATCGAGTCCGGAGTAAAATTCGGTTGGGCAGAAATTACTGGGAAAGACTGAAGTGCAGTGTAAGGAGGTCCCCGGTTTGATCCACGGTCCCGGAAAAAAAAGAAAAGTCCTCCGTTAAGCACAGCGGCAGGTACACGGGAGAAAATGGGGAAAAGATTTCACCTTCGTCAAAAAACAAAGGCGTGGGGCACAAAGATAAGAAAATTGTAACCATGATGCATCTATATGAGTTTAGTAACCCCTTGCCTTGGAAAATTTAGTAGATGGAAATTTTAGCGCATCCTCAAACTTCATTCAGGCTTTGTGGGTCTGGCTACAAAACTTTGGTGGAAGTTCTATACCAAAGTATCACTAATCATATTTTAGAAGTATTATTCACTAACTCGCTTTCGCACCCGTGTCATGGAGGCTAGTGCCTCCCAGTAATACAATTTTATGTACTTATGTCTAGTAATATATTGAATAAGTAACACTTATATTTTAGTTGTTTTAGATTAAGTAGAAGTAAAGTAAGTAATTGTTTACTAAATGTTTCATTAAAGAAAAAATAAATACTACGTATGTACAAACTCAAAGATAAAAAGAAAAGAACAAGAAAAATTAAAAGACTCGACAATTTAAATTAAAGAAAGCTCATCATCAAAACTATCACTGCATGGCAGAGTTCCCAAAATGCTGGCAGCATTGTCTCGTTGAATAATTAAACCCAGTCTTTGTAAAAAAATAGCTGCCAGCTCTAATTTAAGTAATTTAATTAACATAGATTTACAGTCCTAATTAATATCTTTAACATTTCTTAATAATACTTATTTCCATTAACAACACGTATACTACTTAGCACATTGTGCTACGAGTATTTCAACATTAGAAATGAGAGGTTGGAAAACGAAAGATAAATATTCCCGCGGTGTATTAATGCCAGAGATATGTTACCCCTTTATTTGTTTGCGCGAGTGAGCTGTACAAACACGATCACGTGTAAAAGTCGTATTTCCAATTTATTCACACAGGAATACCTCTAAATTGAAACTGTGTCTCAAGATTGCCGCGTTACCCTGTTTATCCTTCACAACATCAAATTTGAATAATTCGCGATTTAAGCAATCACGTCGCTCGTTGGATTCCCTCCACGTATCGCGACGAAGCCCTTTGATCGCGGCCCCGTGATTATTTATACAGATGAAGTGTCAAATCGACGGATCAGCATAAAATCCCAGAGGTTTCCTTTCATAGCGCGTCGAAAACGGAGGTTGCAAGAAGCTCATGAAATTCGACGATTTTACGCATTTTCGAATTTTGATGTTCGATTAACCGTGAACCGATGATGGCCGGAGGGTGAAAATTTACAACAATGGGCACTTTCTTGAGTATAAATCCGTTTTTTACGGACCCTATCCGATGTCGGGGCAGAGATTTCAAGCATCCAATTTCGGGAATTGCTCCAAAGTTTGTTGCGGCCCGTGATCATGTGTGCGGAGCGCGGAAGAGCGCCCGCTACGGGTGATGTAAATCATTTAACTTGGTGCCGGCAGCCGCGCCGCGGGAACTTTAAAACGTATTTTGTAGGTACGGCCGCATTTTTTTACCCAATTTAGGGGTTCTTCATTTTGTTACTGTTTTTAATTAAAGTTTAAAATGTGTTTGGCAAGGGTACTTTGGTTTTGTTGCTTTCGTCTTTATTGGTAACATTAGCTAATGATGGTAAACTGTGTAATAGAGTTTAAAGGTTGTTTTCTCTCAACCTTATTGCGAAGTCTAGTAGATCGTTGTTTAAACAAATATGCTTTGTTGTAAGAAAGAAAAAATAACAGTAGTTGTATAGTCCATGTAGCTATATTATACGCAGTTGATCTACGAAATATAGCACGGCTTTTAACAACATGTATATACAACTTTATGCAATATTTTATACATGTAACATGTAATATATTCTTCTAATATAATATTAAAAGCAAGCATAAGTGATTTATGTGTATACCAACGATCAGTCAAAACTGGGTCCAGAGATTTCAATGGTTTTTTAATGAGGAAACCGAATCCAATGTCATTTTCACATCAAAGGTGTCATTTCGAAGTGGCTGTCAAATATTTTCGCGTAGAAAACGGTCACACTTATTATTAAAAGTTGGAATGAGTCCAACAGTTTTGGTGCTTTCCGAGCACCATCTTCAGGGGCGAGTGTTACACGGACCGCCGCCGACGAGATCTACGCATGCAAGCACCGAAAC
Organism: Mellilla xanthometata; assembly: GCA_035578125.1. Classification (NCBI taxonomy): domain Eukaryota; kingdom Metazoa; phylum Arthropoda; class Insecta; order Lepidoptera; family Geometridae; genus Mellilla; species Mellilla xanthometata. Next base: position 11,109,504 of record JAPUBQ010000010.1, read on the forward strand.
TGTTGGACTCATTCCAACTTCTAATAAAAAGTAAGTGTGACCGTTTTTTACGCGAAAATATTAAGATGCCTTACGTGAACAGTTTACAATGGCTGTCAAATTTTGAAATAAAATACATATATTTATTTTAGCCCAAGATTTTAGCTATAAAAATTATAGAATATCTTTACTACGCGAACGAAAACCAGTGTAAAAGCTAGTTAGCTAATATATAAAATGAGTAATAAAAAAAAATATTACGTCATTCTTATCTATTTCTCAAAATTTCACTTTATGCATAATTTCCTGGTGGAATCCCTCTATTGATTTTCATTAACGAAGCTAATTATCCCAATTTGATACTTCCTTCTTCCGTTGCTTTAATACGAGTTTTCTATTTTTGATTTTTAACCAACGTATGGTAAAATAGTTGATATTTTCAGTTCATCTGTATTTTTTTTTATAAATCTGCCTTCATACCAAACGCTCCTATATTTAATAGAAACCCGTTTTAGCCTAGAGCTTAGAGTATACAGCGTAAACTCTATATAACGACACTTAACGAATTTTTGAATTTTGAATTGAAGGGACTGTGCTTTTTATGTGGGTTTTATAGACAGTAGTCGTTCAATAGAAACAATGTATCATTGTATGGAATACAAGCTAAACCAACTAAAGACAATTGATTTCGACGCTTGAGAGAGTTGGTCGTTAAATCGAATGACGTTACATGGAGTTTAAACGGTAATTATTTTAAGTACTCTATGTAAATAATATATTTTTTTAATTATTTACTCGTTAGTAGAAAAATCTGCGTCATTTTTATCCGGTTCTTTGTTGTTACAAGACAAATTAATTTTATTTTTGGGGTTTCTTTTCTTATAATGACATACCGATACCCTTCATTATAAGGCTTGGTTTGGAAAGGGTTTCAAATGAATTTAACCAATCAAGTTTCGTGTCTTGAAATTTGGCATTTTATAGGTTAATATTTTTAAACTACTTAGTAACATTTAATTAATTTTCTAAAACAAAAGAAAAACCCAACAGCTGAGGTTTTATTTATTTTATTAAAGAAAGGAAAACTAATCTTGAGAAAAAGAAATGAGACACGTTTAGTAAAAGAATTTCAGACTGTTTGAGGCTATTTGGAAAGTAAATATTGTATAAAAGCGGACAGTTATTTTAGAAAATTTTAGTTTTCATTATCAAAGTTTTTCTTTCTTTTATTAAAACAAGATCAGGTCTATTATGCCTAATAACTGCTAATTCTAAGCCTAGACTTCGAATAATTTATTATTTTAATAGGAGTTTTATAATAAAAACACTGCACTCATTAATGGTATTAAGGGTTCCGTACCTAAAAGGTAGATTTGTCAATATATTTTACAAATAATAATAATAGGTAAATAAATTTTCAATATGTCAAAAATATAATAAAACGCATACCTATCAAGGGTAAAAAATCTTAAAATCTTAAATTGAGATTTTTTAGGAAGATTTTTCTGTAATTCTGAAAATGCTCGTGTTGGTTCAAAAATGTGCCTACATTTCTGGTAGCTATAAAAGCCTCCGCCGCTGCGGTTTACCTCGTACCCATGTCCCCAAAGTGCCATACCATCTCATTTCCTCTATCAACATAACAAGACTGCAAAGGATGAGAGTGTAAACATAAGCTACTTTTCATGCAGTGTTTGGGAAATTTTTCGAAGGTAGTCACGAAAATGTAGGGTGGTTTTGTAGCACAATGATTTTTCTTACCGCATAAGTAAAGTAGGATACGTAGGAGTCTTATTTTATTGTTTTCTTAATCTTTAATACACATTTGACCAGCAAAGTGCGTAACTGCACAAGACAGCCACACTGGCTTAAGATGGAGCATGTCTAGTCTGGAATATCTGGTTCTGAAACAAGCTGTCGGAACACGCTGATAGATGCTTGGTGACAGATTTTTCAACTTAATGGTGGTTGCCCTACTATTTCTGACAATGCCCTACCACCATGCTATGCCGGTTTCTGGTTCCTCACTGAAAGTTTGAGCTCATTGGTGGGAATCGAACCCACGACCTTATCTCAGGAGGACAGGTGCGACCCTCACTCACGTTCATAGGGTTTTATAGCATCAGCAGATTACTGCAGTGTATCATTTCTAACAAAAACGCGGCACACATAATTATTACCTGCCACCACTTTTTAGACCAATTGTCACATTTACGCATAATTTATTTACTTTTAAGTCTAAGCTTTCTAATCTTGGTCCAAAGGACAATGGAAGGAATTCTAGCTATGATAAAAATCCAGATCTGTTAAAAAATACCTGTCTTTGTAAAAAGAGGCTCAAAGGTTCTACAAATACAACTGGCATCAAAGTTATAACAGTGTTAATCGGATTTTCACACAATACGTACCCACTTATCGTAATCTCGAGTAAAATTAGATCAAACGGGGTCTATTTTGCTCACTATTAAGGCTTATGTTCCACTATAACAATGTAAGTAAATATCCTCAAAGAGGTAGCTATCTAAACCTCCGAGCGGCGGGAAATCTTGATAAGGGCAGGTTCTATTCTCATGGCAATTTATAATCTGAAGGTTCCTTTCATACGTGTGGAAATAGTTTAACATCACTCAATATTCCTCAGGGAACTGTTGAGCTTATTTTGGGGAAATTGGAAAATACGATGCCTGATAGTCTTTGCGGGTAAGCGTGAGTGAAATAGCAATAGAGATGAAATAAGTCTGGATTGCGGCCTAGTTAGTCGTAGATTCGCGCGTTGTCTGCGGAATTAAGGGAATCGATACAAATTGTGGGACGGCTTCTGTTGTATTAGATTACTTTTGTTTCTTCTTGTTTAATGTCCGGTCGTTCTTATGCAAAGACGCGGATAAGGTTTGACAAATATGATTAAACTGTATCAAAGGGTGCCTGGTGACACTAATGTCAAGCAATGATGCTCTATATCTACATATTGACGACCTCGTTGGCGTAATGGTTACCTTGCTACATTGCCAATAAGAAGGTTCCGGGTTCGATTTTCCGGCACGGCCAATATCTTTTTGCTAAACTTAATTTGTTGGCTGTCGGTGTGGGTGTTATAATGTATCTATATAAAGTATGTATTTATGTATATTTAGTATATCATATACAAGGTTTTCTCTAGTGCGAGATATAGAGATAAATTAAACTGTAAACGTACATTTTTAAATATTGAATAAGGTTGTCTTTTTACTGTCATAAAAAGTAGATTGTGCTAGCAACCATAATACAAACTAGAAAAGGTTTAGTACGGGGCTAATCAGCCGTGTGTAAAATGTGTACAAAAAATCAATTTTCAATGTGCCAATTCGAGAAAATTTACATTACTTTTTTACAATAGATAACAACAACAATTACAACTGCTATGCTTGGCCACCAACATGCCTGATGGTTAGCCACAAGGTACCTTATAAGTCACGACGGCGACAAGGTCCAGAAGTAGCCCCTAATAATTTGATGCCACCAATGTTATGATATATAGTCGGGCATCGCATTAAATGCCTATAATTATTGGCGATTACCAGTGATATACAGCGCTTAATTATAGCCCATTTCTGTCCTGGTTAATGTTTGTTGCTGGTAATTATATAATCATCCTTCAAACTGGACGAAGGGGTCCGGTTTGTTGTTCATTAAGAATACAAGATTCACGTTCGATGTAAGAAGTTTTACTAACTTTTTAGGTTAGTTTCATATTTTGTCAGTCATTACTTATTACTTTCATTGATTCACCTGTGCATAAATATCATACTTTTATATACGTTACATCCAGGCATTTGCACGAAACAAACGGTCACACTTACTTAAAAACGTTGGATATACGTCCATCGGGTTTCTACGCATTACGAGCGTCAACTATTAGATACTCGCCTAATTTTAATTTTTTTTTTATATTTATAGGATTCTAGAACTTTTTGAATCTAGTAAATTCTTTCAATATGATTCATATTCAACCTTGAAATGTCGCATAATGTTTGCGTAACCATGGAGTAATACCGTATTTGAGACCACATATTTCGTCTCTCACGCATATTTTAGGCTATACTGAGGCAGATGGGACACGCTAAGCGAAGATTAACTTTGCGCAGATAAGGTGGCAACCCAGTCCATAATAACACCTTGTACAGGGTTATTTTAAAAGAATACACGTAAGTGTGAAAATAAAAGTGGCGCAAAACACACAAACTCGCACATATTTCAAAAGGTACTCAATATAAATGTATTGTAAAAAAATGCGTGGTATCTAATAAAAAACTACATACATTTTCGTAAAAACTTAGTTGCTAAGCTTTAGTGTTTTATCCTCAAGAGAGCTACGAGTATAACTACGCTTGTCTCAAACAACTATTTAATTCATAGACAAACCAATGCTACTAGTGCAAAAAAAACATCTAAAACCTTAATGATCCAAAGTTTATGACTCGGTTTCTCTTTTTCTACATCGTCAAGTTGTGAAGGAGTTTAAGATTTCTATTCTTTATCCTGTAATAGTACCAAAGAAGTTCTTTGCCAAACGCCCTGTTACCCGATAATTATTATCTAACACATTCAAGTGTGAACAGATTTCTTCTGGGCAAGCGCGCTCCACCTTAGATCGCAATATCGTTTACCATCAGGTGAGTTGTGATCAAGGCCAAACCCATTAAATAAAAAAAAAATCAAATAATTTACACATCAAATAAAATAATTCTAAACATGAATATCTCGCCCGGTAATAACCATAATCGGTTCCCGGTGCAAAGATGCCCATCCGATTAGCTGCGTTCCCGCGCTGAATAGCAATCGCCACTCTGGTAACCCTATACAAGCCGGAAGTCATCTAGCTACGCGCAACATGCAAAACAAACATCTTAATTTACACGTTCTCGCTGACGCGTCTGTCATAGCTGTCTTGGAACGTCACATTTATCTTGACAATACACAGCTACCCTCACTAAGTCAACCTCAAGCAATTATAACCTCTAACTCAAGACAGTAAGAGCTATATCACCATCTAATTAGCGGCTACGCGTGATTTATGCAACTTGGCAACGGGGTTTGTTATTAGGCTAACCAAAAATTTGACCCAATTTAATTATGATTCCATAGCTTGGATAAATGTGTTTCATAAAGACAATTTATGTCGCCCGATATTCTAATAAATGTTGAGTTATGGTTTTTGGGTGAAAGTTTTTTGGGGATCGAAGTGATATGAGAGTGGTGGTATCTCTCTCTATTCTAATGTTGAAATAAAGGGTTCGTCTATCTAATACCTACATACTAATTAGCCTTAAAACACAATAACGTTTTGCTGAACGTACCTTGTTCAGTAAAACGTTAATTGTGTTATATTATAATTAGCATAACATTCATTTTAACGAGTTATTTTTAATGTTCAAAACTTGAAAAGACAGATATATTGATAGATCTTTATTCCTGAGATATAAAAGTCAAAATTAGTCTACACAAAGTTATAGTTATTGTATTTCAACTTATGCCAGTTTGGCACAACTATAGACGACGTTTTTTTCTGACCTGATTCTCTTTTTCTGTTATCTGTATCGTATACATACACAAAACACATGTTTTACTACTATTTTAAGAAATATGCGGTAAAATATAGTTTTACAAGTACTTTACAAGTGACTTACGGAAAGCAAGGTTTACACTTCACGCCTGTGTAACGAAAGGACATCGCTATTCACACGTATCTTTAGTTACACGGCTGTAGACTTCATAAAACTTTAACAACCTCACTATTACACAAAAGTTGTACATTTTGGGACTAGTCCCGAGGGTCAGTGGTAAGTAGACACCCTACTTTATGGTGTCAGTACTTGCTTTTGTACTTATGTAGGTGTGAGATATTCACGTGACACGTAGGACAGGATATACGGAATTAATTGCCACCTTTGAAGCTGTATTAGCTTAGTTACAAAGCTTGTTGGCTCCGTTGCATGAACCTATATGGACGGGATAATGGAGACTGACTTTAAAATTGTACAGTATTGATTTTTAAGGCAGTATTGTACCGAGTTAAGAGAGCCATAAAACACGAAAAAACACGTTTATTGTATGGGGCTCCCTTAATATTGTTATTTCTTTATTTTTTGTACCTATTTGTTGATAAAGTGGCAACGGAAATACACAACTGTGTATAGTTAGCTTTCCAGCTAGCACGGTTTCTATGGTAGTACAGCCTGGTGACAAATAGACAGCGGAGGCTTAGAGTAATAAGGTCCCATTTTCACCGTTTCACCCATACCATCAACATGTAGCTACATTTACCATGGAATATTGTCAGTGTACCGTGTTATTTCATTTTCCCTTTGGTCTAACCCAACAGGTACAAAATAACTGCAGTTAGGGTTAACACTCGTTAGCATAATGTTATGCAAGTGAGCCCTTACTAGTCTGCATTAGGGCAAACATAAGTTAATGCTCATACCTTCTATTTTGTATTAAGCGTACAGGGCTACTGGCAACTACCACGAAATTAAAAAAAAATACTAACTGACCAAAATACTTAATATAAATAATTCATTGATAAAACAAATTTGACTAATATTTAATTTAAATGTTTTAAAAAAAGTTTAACAAATTTGATTATATATTATTTTGGCTTATCCTTATTATTTTTTGGTTAAACTACTGACTACTACATGCTGTAAGATAGTCATTATTTGACATTACTAAAAATATATTTATTTATGTCTTGGGTCAAATAAGTTTTTGTATGGTATCGTAGTTTTTTTACCCTTGATACTCGTAGGTTTGCGTTGGACTACAGCTTGCCTGATGTAAAAGTACAAATTTATTTATGCGTAAATTTACATTACAGTTTTCCTATCGTTAACGTTTTATCTATAGAAAAAAGATCTCATGGGTTCAAATGTTTGGTACATCCAATGTGGTTGTAATAATATATAGTTTTGGATGAAACTTTAACGAAAAAAAAAAACTGTACATTTTTGTCTGTCGCAAATATAAAAATACCGTATTTTTTTTCAGCTAGGCATTTTATTAGCAGGGCGCGTCCAACGAGTTAATGACACTCTTAGGTCGAGCATGCCTAGTCTGAAACAACTTGCTCTCAAGAAGGTAGACGGGAAACATTGCTAAGAGCAACAGATTTATAGGAATTAAATGTACTCGTTAAATGTACTAATAACAAGTCATTTTAAAGGTTTCGTATACTTTAACAGTAGCCCTGTATTGCAGATGTAATAATGGTACAATCATTTGCAGAAGTTTACCAAGCGATGCGAAAGTTTAACAAAGTATTAATTTGATCAAGAGAAAACTATGGTACGAGGGCTTTCTTATTCTCGTGTGAGTTTACTAAGACAAATTAGGTTATTAGGTGCCAAGTTATTATTAACAGTATTTTACTTACAGTTTTGCGTGCTACCGTGGGTAGGATGACACGTTTGATTCTAGGTCCCGGCAGTCGTTAAGCCACGTCAGAGGCCATAAGGGGGCTTGAAAACTCTCGACATCAGAGCTTGGCCACTTAGCTCATACGAAGAAGAATGGATAGTTTATGACTGTTGTTCAAAAAGTTATTGTATTAAACGATATTAGAAAAATATTTAAAGAGAAGTATCTCTTTACATATTTTTCCTGAGATTCAGTGCACAATTAACGTGTTGGACACTTTTGCACCCAAAGCGTGCAGAAGCGAGTAATTGAGTTGATTATATTTAATTTTATACTTAGTGTATGATTTGAATTAAAAATATACTTAATGTTAATTATCTCTGTAAAAATAATTCTATACTATAAACTATAAATTTTTTCAGCGACTGTACCTACCTACCCAAAACGTTGACATTTTCACTAACTTACACTGCATTACATTGTCCCGTTAAAAGCAAACCTGACAAATGGCATGAATTGTGAAGTTAGGGTGAAATGACATGGAGAGTGGCGACGAAATGTGAGCCATGTACTTATGAGAGCCTTATATATGGGCCACCTTAAGTAAAACGCATGTAAGCCTAGAAAGGGTGATGAGCAAAATGATCGTAGTGGAAATGTGGAGACGACGTAAACATCAGTAGCTTAGTATCTTAAATTTTTTTTTTTTTTTTTAACTCTTTCACACACGGCTGGTTAGCCCCATACTGAACCATTTCAAGCTCGTATTATGATTGCTAACACAACTGATACATTGTCATATATACTACATATACATACATACATATTATATATAAATACATATTTAACACCCAGACCCACAGCCAACCAATTTAGTTAAGCACAATGTTGACCGCGCCGGGAATCGAACCCGGAACCTTCTGATTAGCAGTCCGGCATGGTAATCTTTACGCCAACGAGGTCGTCATATTTTTTATTACGTTATATGGCATGTCTTTTATTTAGCACAGTTTTTGTTTTATTTAAATCTTCGAATGGTAGACTTGACGAACAAGATCGAGCGAAGCGAGCGAATTCTCTGTATCTCTGTTCTCTTTATTTATTGCTTTCGTCTGACTGTATGTAAGCATGAATGTTCGTTTTAGTGTAAAAGCCGTAATTTAGAAGCAATATCGATGAAACGTAGAATGCAGATACTCTGTATACGACACTACTCTAGCAAAAAGGTAATTTTTTTGATGAACTGACTATTGTTGGTTTCGTTTGCCTGTATGTATATAAGTATGCATATTGGGTCTCGCGTAGTGGCCGTGTTTTTAACCAAATTTAAGCAAACTTGGTATTCAAGTACGCCGTTCTACTCCAACAAAAATCGGATATTTTTGGCAGCGCCAATTAATGCTCGATATTAAAAAATTTTGGTGGAGCGATTAAATACCATATTTTCCAAAACTTTTCTGAATATAAATAATACAATAAGTAATTGTTGAGAAGTGTTACGGTATTTAATTCCGGTTATTAATAAAATGTTTTCCTCGAGGTATACTGTTCGAGGAACTACTGGTTTTAATCATATTCACTGAACCTTGTCGAAATTGGATATTTAATCATTTTGCCGAAAGTCATCGACATCTGTATGTAGGTTAATCAAATAAACGAATGTAGGCATAATATAAATATGGCGTTTCTTCTTCTTCTTCGTATGAGCTAAGTGGCCAAGCTCTGACGTCGAGAGTTTTCAAACTACCCGTAGGCCTCTGACACGGCATAACGACTGTTTATACTAAGACTAACTAACGGTACTTACAATTTAACGTATCATCCGAGCCACGGTAGCGCCCAGATAAAAATGCCACTTTTAAAAAGACAGTCTTGATCATGGTCACCCATCCTTAGACTGTCCGTATGGACCGTTGCTTAACCTGGATGATCGCGTCAGAACACCTTAGCTAGCCGAGATACGGGCGCTACTATTTGTAATTCATATACACTTAACCTTGTTGGAATTTGATATTTAATCAATCTGCCAAAACCTTCGACAGATGTATGTAGGTTAATCAAATAAACGAATGTAGATATAATAATATTACTAGTAGGTACAATATTATACCCCCCCGTGGGGCCCCGCATTGTCGAGGCGGGGGGGCTCAGAAACCGTGGCCTGGTCACCCACGGTGAAGCGAAGAGGGTCCCTGAGGCGGGCCACTCCCTAGACTTGTAATCCCTGTACGCAAGTTCTAGATGGAGTGGCACCAGTAGGTTGCGGAACCTCGTTTCGGGGGGGTTTCGCAACTGAGGCGGGCTGCGGTGTGGTTTGGGAGGCACCGCAGCTGAAGGTGTGGGGCCGCGGCAGGAGAGAAGTGTCGGTATTACGATGCGCCGCTCTTCCTACCTGCCGCGGCCTCGACGGGGTCGCCACCGTTGATGGCGGACGCGGTGGGGCCGCAGGGAGAAGGGAGTGGTAACCGGAGACTACCACTTTCCCTATTCTCTGCGGCCGTAGTGGCATGTGACGGGGCCACAGACCTGACTCGTCGCGGGGGACCTAGGACGTCGGACTGGGGTTGTCCGGCGTCCATTGCACTCACGGTCCCCGAGGTGGTTGCGGTGCACTACGTGCACTGCAAGGGGAGTCATCCCCTGAGGAGGAGTCTCTCTCAGGCTAGCCGAGGTGGGCGGGGTGGTGGGTTAGTGCGAGAAGCGGAACCTCATCCCGCCCTTTCCGGTGAGGAGGCCATCGTGAGGTTTTAGTCGGTAGTGATGCCCTTCTGGCATCGAGCCCGACATACCCCACCCACCTCCCCGGGTGTGGTGGGCATGCGTAAATGCATTTCCTCACGTTAAAAAAAAAAAAAAAAAAGGTACAATATTATACGCCGATATAGTAGTGGTATTTAACGTTCTCCTGTACGTTGTATATCAAACAAAGTGTATAACAAAAATAATTTTAGAAGGGTATTTTTATGATCTAGGATCGGCAGAATACAGGAACCAGCCCTTAAATTCGTTGAACCAAATTAAATCATTATTTTTTATTCAGACAAAATTATGTAGAGTATATCTAATGTAATACCTTAGTAATTTTTAAAAGCACTACTTTTTTATAATTTATGATAACATGATAGTTTTGAAGCTTTAAAATTGATACAAATTTGGAAATTACGGAAACTATGTCTAGATATTGTGTTAATAATACTAGAAAAAAAAAATTAAAGCATTCAAAGCTGTGGTAACTCCAACCATGAAGGTTATCACCTGTGGCATTAAAATACTTAACGAATTTTCACGAACATTTCTAACGATATAAATCAGTGGAGCCTTTGACCTTTTTGCTTATTAGTGTGAAACCTAATGCGGGTCTGAACTTTACACAATGTACGCTGTTCCCACGCATTTATGACCTACACTGTCATGAAAGGCTTTATTTGAGAACCTTATTATAAATGACACTCGCTGTAAGAAGAATAACTTTGTAATTCTACTTTTGACTAGCTGCGCCTCGCGATGTTACCCGCCTTAACCCGGGATAAAAAGAAGTTAATCCGAGCTAAAAGTATAGCCTATGTGTTAATCCAAGGTCTAACCTTCAATACTATCTTCACACTAAATTTCATCAAAATCGGTCTATCCGTTGAAGCGGAAAGGAGTAACATAGATTTTGAAGTTATTTGTGTATCCTACGGGAACCACAATTGTATAAAAGTATCTTACGTGTTATATCAAGATCTAACCTATCTTCACACCAAATTTCATCAAAATTGGTTAAGCCGTTTGAACGCGAAGAAGTAACCAACATTCGCACTTGCACAAACTTTCGCATTTATAATATTAGTAAGATAATATTTTCAAGCGCTGTATTAACAATTAATAAAATTCTTAAGACATTTTTTACAGTTTGTTGGTTTGCCTTTAACTATAGGTAAGCTGATGGAAAGATATGCTGAAGTCTACAATATGACACGTTTACCTAGAAGATACCTAAACACTCTACATTTGAAGGCCCACGGATGCTACTTCTCATGAAACGGAAACTCAGGTAGAGAGTTCCAAAGCGTCGTTCTATCCTCACTTTAAAGGTTTACCCAAAGAGTTTAAGTTTGAAATGTCAACTCTATATCGGTGTTTCTTCATAGTCTGTGCTCGTTCAGAAGTAGATTTAGTTAAATAAATAATAATTTTAGTAAAATAAATTGTAATTGACGAAATAAGTACTCATTAATTTAATAAATGATTTGATTTCAAATGATTTGAACTATACGAAGTTATTGAGAGATAAGATGGAGATACTAACGTACACTACCATATTTTAACTATAATGCCGATAAATACTACTTATATAGAATTTACTATAAGAATTTTTTAGAAGATGACATAAAATAGGCCATACATTGTAAAGTTTTACATTCATTTTTAAGTAAATATCAATTGTGATTCAGTATTTTATAATTTTAACTAAATATATGTATATATAATAATATGAATAGGTCTACCAATAATAATACATAGATTATGTAAATCTTAGCTACACCCTATGTACAGGGTACAGTAATTAGTTAGCTATAGCAAAGCATAAACAGCCCACTATAAGTTCCCGATGCTGGGACTCGGGGCTTTCTCTCACCAGGGGAGAGACGCTGGCCATAATCCACCACGCTGGCCAAGTGCGGGTTGGCGGATGATGCACGTCTTCGGATATTGTGGTCCTCAAACATGCCGGTTTCCTCACGATGTTTTCCTTCACCGTAGTTAGCTATAAGTTAATGTAATTATCTGTAATGCTAAATAAATTAATAAAATAAATTAATTAATTTGACTAATATAACGGCATTTTTGTTAATAGACGGCAGTACACACCCAATATTATTGTACAAAAACATGAACCTCCGTTTCAGAACCTGCGTAGTTGAATAAAAACATAAGATAAGTGTCAATCAAAGCACACTTGAGTGCGCTTTCACAATACCAGCCGTTTCAATAACCTCTTTCCTCTTCGGGAAATTTAATGAAAATCCCCATTTCTCATAAATCACTGCGACATTGACCCTCGCTTATTACCCAGAGATTGGAACAGCAAGGTTCCATTCACATAAACATTTTGGACTATTACTTCGAGTTATTGGACACACCTTCCTTTTGGAGGCTTTAATAAGGCTTTTACGAGCCGAAGTAACAACCAAGTTTACTGTAATAAGGTTAATCTTTGGCCGAACAAGGTTATTTTATGGTTGGTTAGGATTTTTAGAATAATTTTATGAGATGCAGTTAAAATTAGTTAATTAATGGTTGCTTTTTAACCCAAAAATGACTTCAATATGTATTATACTCCTTCATACTCAAACGCCTTGACTGATTTTGATGAAATTTCATATAGAGACAGGATAAACTTATTATATTCATAGAAAAGTTACTCTTAATCGCAAAAACATTACTGGTTTCCGTAGCATACGCAAATAACGATAGGTAAAACCTTGAATAAAAACATTGACTTTATATCCCGAAAACAATTGTGGTTCCCATGGGATACGCAAATAATTACTATCAAAGATTTGAGCTGAATTCGTAACTCTATAATTTCATATAGCTGTTATATTTGACTACGAGTATGTTTCACAGCCCTAGTTGATTATCTCATGATCCACGGTTAACATCGCGAATCGCAGCAAGAGCTTCATAAAGCTCTTGTTTTTTAAATAAAAATGAAACTAAAACTGACCTGTCAGTAGTATTTACACGACGGGTTGCTAATAGTTACGCTTTCCTTCCTACTCTAAAAGCCATACGTTTCTTCTTACAAGTAAAATAACACAGAGGCATCAAAGCACGCAATTTCTAAGTAGTTAGTCACGTTACAGAAATCCTCCCTTTGTTGTGCACAGTCCATAAAATCAAAGTCCGCTTCGACCATTTCTGGAATCGCTTGCCGAGGTCACGACTGTTGCTACTAGCGATTACTTTGACTGGGCCCTGCTTTACTATATGCACGTCTTCTGAGTTTTTAAAATATTTATATTTATTTATTGCCACACACAATGATTGAGCTTTACGGCACGCGTACACCGAATCCGTCATCGGCCGAAGTATGCTCGGGCGTCATCGGCCGAACTCGGCCGATCAAATCAAACGTAAGTAAATGGAAGAGAGCGCATACACTGCTACTACCGACGACGTCCGATGACGCCCGAAAACGGACGATCAACTGACGAGTCCGAACGTGTTTGGATTTTTTGTCAGTTTTACCGGCTTCTTTCAGTTCAGACTTCATGAGTTCCACCGACAACGGCCGTTATCGTCTGCAGTGTATTCAGTTGAACGTCCGAGTTACTTGTCCGAGTAGTTCCGTCCGCCATCGGCCGACAAAATCGGTTTTAGTGTACGCGTACCGTTACAGTTACCCATTTGCCCGCTCGTGCTTGGGCTACGTTTAAAAGTACAAGTAATACAAAAAAATACGCATTAAATCATAAAACTTAACAATCATATATGTACATACTATCTTATCAAACAAATTTATTTAATTTTTATCATCACAAATTTGTACTGTGGAGTCCATTGCGGGGAATTCTGCCTCTTCAGAATGAAAAAGGCCTAGGTTGCTAGTGCGTGTAAGCAGTATAAGACTATTATTATATTGTTTAGTAAAAGCCTACTAATTGGTCCCAATTCTTTCCATTTGTCCCTTTCTAGCGCTATTTTGTATGTATATTAATTAACTAAGCTATTCAAGATTTTAATTCTAAACTAGCAGTCTTCCGTACATTATACAATTTTGTGTACAGAAGTTTTAATGAAAAACAAAAAATATTTTCATTTTATTTAAAGCACAATATTTTTAACAAGCAATTTTCTATCCTCTATTCGATTCAAAATGTATAGTGTAAATTGTACAAAGATCTTGTAAGTACCGGTAGAGCCCGACCTCCCTCATACAATCGTGACCTATGTCCCTACTGAATCCAACTCGCCCTTTGAACCTTCCGCGCGGAAAGGATCCGTAAAGACCCGTAAAAATATCAACCGTCATTCAATAACACGTCCACGATGGTTATTGCCGACGATTTTCGGTTTTCACGCCACCAATAGTGTTTCCGCAAATCAAATTCGGTTCCGACTTTGAAGTGTTAATAAGAATTTATTTTTGGAACGTTACGTAGGGCTCGACAATGATTGGTCCGCCGCAAGATTTTGTGTCAACTCCTTGTTGTTGTTTGTCAGAAAGCCTAGTAATAAAGCCCTAATTTTATTACTTGGCGTTCGGGCGGCGTAAAAAGAGCTTGAACACTGAGCTCATACGAAAAAGAAGAAAAAGACTCGTTAAACGAATGTATATTTATACTTACTTATATTACGCTGCAGCGTGTAATGCTAAAAAAATACATACAGTCGAATATATAACCTCCTCCTTTTTTGAAGTCGGTTAAAAACTGCGTCCCGTGATTATCCTACCTTAGCCTGTACGAGGGTGAATCAAAAAGTTCTTAGAAGTGCATATATATGAAACCTTTTTGGATCAAGTTCGATATTCAAATTAAAGAGTGTCTATCACACTCACTGACCTCTATTTATACTAGTACGCTGGACAGGCTATGCCATACAAACTGACAGCAATTTTCTGTGCCGATTTGAAGCGCCTCCTTGAGCGTCCAGAGAACTAAATTTGACATTTATTGCGCAATTGCAAATGGCCGTCGTGTTTTTAACATCGATTCCGCGATCTTATTAACGTTTTAAGTGTTTAATATGTAGTTTATCTGGTATTATACAGTTCAATTTATATATATACTAGCGTGATACTTATTTTTATCAACAATGAGAGTGTTTTTGTTTTGCAAAACTCGTATCCAGAAGAAAAGCGGGATAACCTTCCACAAGTAAGTGAATTTACAATTTTATTCTATAAATTAAAACGTTCTGTAAAAATAATATCGTCACTAGTAATATTACATGCCATTAGAACGTATTTGACTTGATATTACCGAGTTTTGATAAACATAAACAACACAGTAGTGTTGTCAATATTCCATATCGACAATATTTGTCGATGTTTTTTCTAGCATATATTTCATCATTAAATTAACGGTTTGTTTTTTATTACAGGTTCTCAAAAGATTCTTCACTAAAACTGTGGCGCAAAGAGAAATAACTGTTGATCGGCTTCCCAACAAAAATGATCAACTTCATCAGTCATCATCATAGTATGGCGTCCCGGAAGTGTCATACATAGGCTTTATATCCCAAAATAAAGCGAGCGAAGCCACTGGCGTCTACTAGTTATTATATATATTTTTAAATCATGTTGTTTTTGTAATTATACATTTATGAACAAAATCATTCATCGTTTTATTGGTACCATCCCTTAAGTTATTCAAAGTACTTAATTGCCTATGTTCACAAAAAATCATGCAGGGCCCTTAGTAAAAATATTTATTTGTTGTCCGTTATCAGTGTTAATCGACATTATATATAAAATGCGATCAATCCAGACGCACAGAGAGTCCATGTTTGATCGCTTAAGCTTGGCCCTTACGGCAGTCTCCAACTGGGGCGATGCCAATTTGATAAATTTTAATGCGTCAAAAACACAAGTGTGCTTATTTCCGCTAAAAAAAGGCCGTTCGTTTTGACCCCCACTTTCCGAAATGTAACTGTACCGATTTTCGACAACCTTGAACTTCTTGGCGTAACTGTAACTCCAACCCTCAACTTTGGCTCGTACATTGAGTCCAAGGCTCAAATTGCGGCCAAAAGCTGGGCATCCTCTCAAAGGTTAGACAGTGCTTCACACCGGAACAGCCGCTTACTGTATACCAAGCACAAGTTCGGTCGTGTATGGAGTATTGTTCGCTCCTTTGGGATGGCTCTGCTAAATACCAGCTTCAGGCGTTGGAGGTAATAGAGAAGAAGGCCAAGAAAGTTATAGGTCTCACTGTGCAGTGCGAAACTTCAAAGTATGGCAAGCGCGTTTCATCTTAGACTGCAATGTCACTTAACATCAGGTGAGTTGTGGTCAAGCACAAGCCTATTATTATACGCAAAAAAAATGTTAAGAATGATAGACACGTACCAATAGGCTAAAAGTAGATTTTTTGTCGATATTATTTGTTACATTGTCCCGTCCCTATTATTAGTTCCGTGGACGTTCACTGGCGCTGTCGGCGCCAAAATGGCGAAAATCAAATAGGCACAAATCGATGTGACGTATAGCCAGTCCAGCGTACTAGTAGAAATAGAGGTCAGTGATCACACTATATTTATGCAGACTGTCACTTGTTTTTGTCAGTTCGTTCGCATGTAATACATTTTTTTGTGCAACGAGTTGCTAAAAAGTTAAAATTATGGATAAAAGTGAGTTACGTGCGGTGATAAAATATCCCAGTTTGAAAAAAATGTCTACGAAGGAAATTTTTTTGGACATTCAGCAGATATTAGGGGGTGATGCTGTACCCTATTCTACGGTTGCGTACTGGGTGGCTGAATTTAAAAGAGGTAGATCAAGCTGTAAAAATGACCCGCGTTCTGGGCGGCCTTCAACCTCCGTTACAGAAGAAAATGTCTAAAAGGTTGAGAATCTGGTTTTGGAAGACAGAAGAATGACTATCCTACTAATATTATAAAGGCAAAAGTTTGTATGTATGGATGTGTGGATGTATGGATGTATGTTTGTTACTCTTTCACGTAAAAACTACTGAATGGATTTGAATGAAACTTTACCACAATATAGCTTATACATCAGAATAACACATAGGCTATAGTTTATACATCAGAATAACACATAGGCTACAATTTTTGAGGTTTTTCATGTGAGGTCGTAAAAAAAACACATTTTTTGCGCTTACATTGCAAACGCTGACTGAATCCTACAAGATAGATCAAAACAATTTACTACAGTATTGTACAACTTAAAAAGGTCTACAAAAAAGTCCGTGATGGTATATGTTTATCTCTTAGGAATAACCCACAATAACCATTTTTTATCCTTTACTTTGTACGAGAAATAATGGCTTATTTACGAAGCGATTTTAAGCAATACAGTATAAATCCTTATCCAATTAAGTATTTTAAATACATTGTGCATTTAATAAAGATCAATATGGCTTTTTGCAGCATGTAAATTAAATAAATATTTTCGAAGATATCACAGATTTAAAATGCAGCGGCGCCAGGCGAACGGGGCGTGGGGTGGGGAAGAAGCGGCTAATAGCTGAGTGCGCGACCCGAACGCGGGCAAACGCGTGAGGGCAGACGTCGTTGACGGTTGTGTCCGTTTGCGAATTTTCAAGGCACTAGCGATTTGATAAAAACGTATGGTCGCCTACTTTAAGTAATATAGGCCTTAGGTTAGTTATTGCCAGGTTTCTTTTTGGTTAGGAGTTACACGTACAAAAAGATACTTCATTTTTACGAATTACTTCATTGATAATTCAATTACTATATAGATAGGTTACTTACAGTTCATTATAACAAATTATATTAGCAATAAATTAAAATTGCGACTATAATTTGAGATTTAAACTATCCTATCTCTCAAGTTGGATCGAACTGCACATGGTGTGCGAATTTTATTATAATCGGTTAAGTGGTTTAGGAGTCCATTGAGGACAAACATTGTGACACGAGATTATATAAATTAAGATAAGATTATTAATATTATATGTATGTTTTTTATTATTCTTTATTGTACACTACGTCCTTCTTTAGTCGTTTATAAATTCCTTTCCATCCAAAGGTTGCCTGGAAGAGATCGCTTTAAGCGATAAGGCCGCCAATTGTGGTACACTAATTTTAAGTTAATTGTCTTTTACTGTGCCTTTTTTATTTATGTGTCCAATAAAGAATTATAAAATTTCCATGACACAATGTTAGTTACCGTACTCCTCCGAAACGGCTTGACCGATTTTTACCAAATTTCATATGCGTATTCAGTAGGTCTGAGAATCTTCTACTATATATTTTTAAGGCAAAACAACGTTTGCCGGGTCAGCTAGTAAAACATATAGCTGAGATCCTAAAGATATCTTTTGGTAGCGTTCAACCAATTTTAATTGATTCACTGGGGTTCAAAAAGTGTCTGCAAGATGGGTGCCACGAATGTTAACCGACGAAAACAAAAAGCGACATTTGGAAATTTCCAAGCGTAATCTCGAAATGCTCCAGCGTGATTCGGATAATTTTTGCCGTCGTCTTGTCACCATGGATGAAACGTGGGTCCAATCCATTTTAATCCTGAAACTTAAAGACAAAGCATGTCTTGGAAACGACCATCCTCTCCATCCATTAAGAAATTTCGAGTTGCTCCTACCGCTGGCAAAGTTATGGCCTCTGAGTTCTGGGATAGTGAAGGAATCCTTTTTATTGATTACATACCAAAAGGCCAGACGATTACTGGACCCTATTATGCAAATTCAATCTCGAAAGTGCGTGAAGCGATTAAAGAAAAACGTCGTGGAAAACTGTCGTTGGGCGTGTTGTTCCTTCAAGATAACGCTCCTGCTCATCGATCGGAAGTTGCGCTCAACGCAATCCGCTGTGCTGGCTTCAATCTCCTTGACCACCCACCATATTCTCCGGACTTAGCCCCAAGTGATTTTCACTGATTTCCAAAATTAAAAGAGGAAATTCGTGGAACAAAATTTCACGATAATGACGCGGTTATAGCTGCTGTAGAGGACTTTTTCGAGGGTCAAGAAAATATTTTTTTTCACAAGGAATAAGGAAGTTAGAAACGCGTTATTCTAAATGCATTGCATTGGAGGGAGATTATGTAGAAAAATAAAATATTATTATTTAAATCTTTGCATTTTTTAATATTGATTCCAAGAATTTTTCGATTCACCCTCGTAAGAATAAAAATAGTATAGGTTAAATCAAAGTATGTGGCAGTAGGCCACACCGCAAAATTTCACACAAATTGGTTCCAAAGCCGTGAAAAACCAAACAACAGATACACTTAATAATTTATTTATTTTAGCCGGTTCTGTCCCACTGCTGGGCAAAGACTTCTCTATCCTCTTCCACTCATCTCGGTTTTGAGCTTTTTGAGTCCAGTTTTTACAAAAGGTAAAAACATACACACATATAAACATACATATATAAACATTCCTCTTTATATTACTACCTATTAGGATAAGTAACAGTTAAAAAAAACTATATAGGTGCAATCTAACTTGCTTGATTGAATTGCTATCTAAAATCGATTCTGCTACAAGCCAGCATCAAAGTAACGCCCACATAAATCAATAACATTGTGTGTAATATTGAATTTAGCGTTTCAGGTCTGTAAACAGAATCCACAGCGTATTAGTTTCCTACATTCCGAGTACTGCGTATATACTTAAGTCGTACATGCTAATTTAACATTATCGAAGCAAACTGTACTTAGTATGACAGTGAAGAACTAAGGATAAGAATAATTAACGACCTCGTTGGCGTAATGGTTACCATACCGGACTGCCAACCAGGAGCTACCCGATTCGATTTCTGGCACGGCCAAATTTTTTGTGATGAACTAAATTTGTTGACTGTCGGTCTGGGTGTTAAATATGTGTCGATATAGTAATTACGTATGTATATGTTGTGTTAGCAATCTATTAAACAATCGCTAGTGTATTTTTTCCAGATTCAACTATTTTTTTACAAGCAATAAGTCTAGGTCATGGAATATCTGGAATACCGATTGTTATCACGCTCGGAGTTTCGTACTTGAAGGGTACCAACGGAACCTTTTAATAAGACTTCGCTGTCCGTCCATCTGTCCTTTTGTCACCAGACTGGATCTCATGAACCGCGACAATATTATGGAGTTGAACTTTTTCACAGATGATGTATTTCATTTGCCACTATAATGTGTTCCCATACAAAAAAATATTTTTTCTTCATTTATACTCATACATTTTTTTTCTAAGAACGAAACATTGCCTATAGTCTGAAGAAAAAGCGAAACGATCGAAAAATTATATCATCTATTATGCACTGATCCGTTAATCCTTATCATTAATTGTCTAAGCCCCTAAAGGGCATGTTTGGCCCTACTCCACCGTATGTGATAATCCACCCCTGTATACTGGATATTAATTATAACGTATAGCAGAAATTGGGTCAGTGGCTACTAATTAGCTTTAATAGAATAGTTTTTGAACTGTATATACAGAATATTGTTTTGATATTGTTTTACGGTGTTTTTCTGTGCTATAACATTCTTGATGGTAATTGGATAATTTTAGACCAAATTGAAAGTCAGTAATTGTCTACTTTTAATATTCTCTATGTCGTTCAATTTATATTAAGAGTTTGTTTGTTGTTGTGTGTGGTGTATTAAGGCCTCGTAACTTTCTAACAGATGAATTGATTTTGAGTTATTTGTTCGAAGGGTGTGTTTTTAGCAATCAAAACAGTCTAATACTAGAAAATCAGTCCAATAAGGTCGATGCCACAAAATGAAGTACTCACTCAATATGAATTATAAATAAAAATAACATTGTTAGAATACACACACTATGATAAATTTCAGATGCCAGTTAAAATATGTTGGGAGTTTTCTAAAATTTTAATTTATACTACCTGCGCCTGGAAGAGACCGCTTTGAGCGATAAGGCCGCCAATTGTGGCACACAAATTTTAAGTTAATTTTATTTTATTGTGTCTTTTTTTGTGTACAATAAAGAATTTTCTATCTATCTATCTATCTACGTGCCCTTGCATGTTTTACTTCAGATACATATTTTTCTTAATTTTATTACTCACAAAATAATTTAAGTGATTACAATTTTTGAGTCACACGAGTTGGGTGTGTTATATAGCACGACCTATTTAAGGCCAAGTTTACATTATCCAGTTTCAACAGACAGCTGAGGTGATAGAAAGTTTTAATCACGCGGCTAGGTGTTTCGGGCTCCAAACTCTTCAAGTTTGATGGAAGAGTTAGTCAACTATATGCATTAGCCAGGAGCAAGTGTGAAAGGCTGCGCTCCTGAACCAAACGTGTGCAAGCTGCTTTAGCACTTCGAAACTTGTGTCCTTTTGTTGACGCAGAGAAAAATAGATTGAAAGATTTTCTACTCGTAAGTTATCCTATAACTGGAAGAGTAGTTTGAAGAACATACTTTGAAGAACATAGATGGGTAAAAGCTTGCTAAGACAAGCTTATGTTAGGCTTGCGAATACTGGATTCCGTCTCATATCTCCTGGCATTATAATGATTAAACACAAGTGCCATCTGGTTTGATAAGAATAGGATAGACGGACGGATAAAACGAAACCAAAAATTTAATTCTAAGACTATGGAGCCCTAGAATGCAGTTATAACACGCTCCAAAGAAAAAACATGTTATGACATCTCCTATAACATTGAACATACAATATCAAATACTACTAAGACTAAGGCGATAACGGACTGGAGACCAATGTCAGGTAGGAAAACTGTCCACGACATACGAAATATCGTAGGCAAGAGCTGGATAAAAGTATCACAAGACCGAGAAAAGTACCGTTCACGAAGGGAAGGTTTTATTTTTTTGTCGTTCCGTCTATACTTCCTCCAACATTCGTTTTCAGAGACATTGTTAGGCTGTGCATATTGCTTTCGCAAACTATTGAGTTCTTTTATGCTATGCTCGGCAAATGATTCACCTTTTTTTATGGACAACACAAAACAGAGATCACTAAATAACAGTCCAACCAACGGACCACCATAATCGAGGGCTCACTCAGTGGCCCACAAATTATTAGGCCCGCTGGTTTGCTCCGGATAGAGACTTATGCTTGTCGGTGGGAGATAGGTAGCTGAAAATTATCATGACAATTTCTAATCCTAATAAAAACACGTACTCGCGTTTTCATTTATAAACAAAGTCTATCTTTATGTACACAACATTTCATCGTCATTGTCACCAACACTAGCAATTTATCACTAAATTGGTAAAACGACGGGGCGCAGCTAGCCTGTGTTTATAAGGCAGTTAATGTAGCATGGATGTAAAACACCATTAAAAACTGAACCAGTGCAGTCCCATCAGTCACTCGGCTAACAGGTTAGCTACAAAGAGACGAGTTGTCTATCGACGACCGATCGCCGCGTCGTTAGTGCGTCAGCATCGTAGCTGCCATAGATCTAAAGAGTTTCTGGAAATGTCACAACAAATTAACCTGACCAGGACTATTAAAATTCTTGGCTTTTGATATTGTTGAGGTGGACTTTCTGCAGTTACAAGTAAGCCGTGATATTGAGTCGAAGCCTTTTCTTGCATCCAGCCGGGCATAGCGCTTCTACTCCAGCCATCCAATCCAGGAGGGTTAGCACATTGACGCAAGCGCATGTCTACCTGCAGCTCCTGGTAGACCCAAGAATGTTATTGTTCCTCGTTTTGTCAAGGCACTATACTCTTAGAAGTAATTAGTAACTATGTAATCATCTCACATGCATACTCTGCACAAGCGTAATAAAAACCCAGCTCAGTCACATGTTTTTTTTAGTGTCCGGTTTAAAAGTATTTAGACAGTCTATGAACAAAAAAACGATAATAATGTATTTGATATCTGGCCGGTATTGTATTGTTTTGTTTTGATATCCTAGCAAAGAAAAACTAGCCTATTGTAAAACAGACAATAGCACCGAGACAACTTGCTTGGTTGTAGGTGTGATAAACCATCTGCTGTGGTTGACCCAAAATGAATAAAATAAATTGATTAACTACTTTTTTTCTTTCAAACTATTGTTTTTCTTTATTCATCTTTTCTCATCTGCACAACTTTTAAATATTATGATGACCCAGTTAACCAGCCGGCATTGGCTTATTAACTGTCTGTCAGTGTCACAGATAATTCAATCAATTACTTCATGACATTTGACGTTGACATTTATGGTTATATAGAAAAGCACCTAAAAGTTAGTCTTGTAAAATTTCAATACTAATTTTGCCATGTTTTAACAATAATGCCGTTTAGTACTAAACAATTTGACTAAAAACGGCATTTTAGTTAATGTATATGTTTTATATGTACGTCAGAGAACTTGTGCCATATCCAGCGTCCGCTTTAATGAGGATGTACCGTAGAAGCATTAATCACGAGCCCCGGTGGTTGTCAGCTAGCCGACTAGTAGCTAATTAATAGCAGCTAGTTAGTGCTCGGCTGTTAGCGGGTTAAACTGCTATCTGGTGGTAAATATTGAAACGCGTTGTTTTTCCTTTCATAACAGTCTTTAAGCCCGTGCTCGAACGTGAGTAAGCCCTTTAATGAGTCTGGTTAACTCGCAAACGACTTCAAAATAGATAAATATTTGAACACATTTCATACACGGCTGCTTAATAGATCCAGCTCCATAATAAATCATTTCTAGTTTATACTCGTATTATGGTTGCTAACACAACTGATATACTAGATACACGTATATAAATACTTAACATCGATACATATTTAATACTCAGACCGACAGCCAACAAATTTAGTTCATCACAAAGATGTTGGTCGTGTCAGGAATTGATCGGACCCTCTGGCTGGCAGTCCGGCATGGTAACCATTACGCCAACGAAGTCGTCAACAAGTTTGAAGCGACAGTTTTCATAGTTGAGACTTGGCTGGGATAAAACAAGCGGACCAGTCAGTTATGAAAATTATCGGTGCATAGCATTAGGCGCGCTTCTGTAAGAAAAATAAAGTATTTATTTTATATGCAGAAAAAAAGTTGGATTATCACATATGACTGAGCTTTTTAATTCTTTGATTATTGTGAAAGTTTCAGCTCAAAGTGTAAAAACATATACGATTTAACCTATCTGGTTTATAGTATATATCTACCATTATCCTACATTTCAACTTCTTTACCTATCATACTAATTGACGTAAATATTTTAGTAGTCGCTTCAAGGTATAAACTAAATTATAACAATTGTTTGATATATGACAAGCCTGAGCCTTTCTCATCGTAATAATAGACAAAATAAATATAATTCTTTAGTTTTTCGTGAGTAATACGAGTATATGAATAAGAATCACAAAAAGTATGACTTAAGTACAGAAAAACAATATTGGTTTGAAAGCCATAATGCCCAGATAAACATCTGTTAGTTTTGTCAGCTAAATAACTACCATAATCCTTTTCTTTTTAAACAATCATAAATAATAAAATAGTAGTTTATACCTAGAAGAATCATTTAACTACTGACAACGATTCTTTATAATAATTACTTAGTTCTTTATAATTGTATCATTTATGGTCATCATAAAATTCACTTTAATAATTATTGTTTATAAAACTTTTTTTCATTTCTAGTTCGTATAATGGTTGCTAACACAACTGATATACCACATATACATACATAGATATTTTACATAGATACATATTTAACACCCAGACCGACAGCCAACAAATTTAGTTCAGCACAAAGATGTTGGCCGTGCCGGGAATCGAACCCGGAACCTTAAGATTGGCAGTCCGGCATGGTGACCATTACGCCAACGAGGTCATCAAAACTGCGAGTAAAGGCATCCATACTTCTCCGGTTCGGTCGGAAAGTTGTTTACTCGGTATAATGCCGGGATAGAGAATCCAGTGTCAATAGAGGGTTGGGTTGACCACAACGAAGATTCCGCCCTACATAAGGAATAGTTTATTTAGCTCCAACAAAAATAGAACTAAGACCCCTCCAATTATAAGAATTGACCCTGTTTCTGCTTGCCCTGTTTAGGTTACAGTTATATTTTTATTAATATGACTGTAAAGATTATGATGATATGATATGAATCACCTTTATGAAACTTAGATAAGAAACATGAAATCTGTAGAGCCGAAAGTTCCAATCGTGTAGAATAGATCAGTCAATCGTGTCTTTATTAAGTTTACTTGTAAATAAATACCAGTTCCAATCATTATTACTATCTATTAAAAAGCGAGTGTGGCTCGGTGGTAATAACGTCTGCTTTTCAATCAGACCGCCCCTGGTTCGATCCCGGCCCTACACCAATGACTGTTTTTCAAGGTGTAGATTTGCACTTGCTTTACGGCGAAGGAAAACATCATGAGGAAACCGGCATGTTTGAGGACCACAATATCCGAAGACGTGTGTCATCCGCCAACCCGCACTTGGCCAGCGTGGTGGATTATAGCCTATATCTCTCTCCTCGTGAGAGCATTATAACTATCATGTATTGGTAAAAATGCATCTAGCACGTGTCACAGATTTTAAAAATATAATTCAGTTAAATCAATCATTGCAATTTATAGGGTTCCGTACCTAAACGGTAAATACGGGGCCTATTACTAAGACTCCGTTGTCTGTCTGTCTGTCTCCAGGCTATATCTCAGAAACCGCAATAGCTAGAAAGCTGAAACTTTCACAAGATATGTATATCTCGTGCTGCTATAAGGACAAATACTGAAAATAAAAAAAAAATTATATTATGGGGAGTCCCCATACAGTACACGTGTTATTTCGTATTTTTTGCTATTAATTATATCAATAACAGTTGCATGTAGACACCTAAAAGTTTTACGGAATGTATAAATGTACATTACCCTTCAATTTTTTTTAAATTAAATAAGGGGGCTCCCATTAGAATGTTAAGGAACCCTTCATGCGTGAGCCTAACTCACACTTGGCCAATTATTTTGTTTCAAAAACCGAAAATTCTTTGTTAAAATTACATTTTATTTACACGTTCAAGAGTGAAAACAAGATCTTTCTACTTAAACATTCGCACACGTAGTTGAAGCTGTGGAATTTTAATGCCGGCTTCAAGTATTCTTCTCAAACTTTTGAGCTCAAGTTATAATGGTTTCAAGTTAAGTTTTTGTTATTCCATGTACTAAGTTAAAACAAAGCTGCTGTCTCCGCGAAGTAGGTTGTACTTAACGAAATTGAGACTCTGTAGTACTTTTAATTGTTTATCTTGCTGCTTGTTTAGCAAGGGGAAACAATTTGTTATTAGGATAATGATCTGCCTTTGTCTCTTCTTAGTAGTGTTTGTGAAACCTTGCCAAAATAATTAGAGCTGCGGGTGAACATTGGTATTTTTATTACTCGTTTACTAAGTATTTAGTTAGTACTAAATACTATAATAGGTATACTTCCGAAAAGCGGATATCGCCGTTCGATCTGAAATTTGGTACAATCACGTATTATGGCATCCTAATTACAAATGTAAGTACATATGTATAAAATCAAACTATGTTATTTCACCAAATTTCAGGTCGATCGGCGGTATGCACTTTTCAACGACAACTTTTACTTTAATACATAAAGTTAATTAAGCCGTCATAAAATATCATGTTATGAAAATATATGAAAGTTTCCTCCCTCTTACTAACACTTTCAAATGATTTTTTTTTTGTATTGGCTCAAATCAATGCCTGGATGTATCTACTAAACTTTATATTGCAATTCGGTCCAGTAGTTTCGGGGCCTCTTCGCGTCAAACAAACGAACAAAAAATCAAACTTTCCCTCTTATAATATTGCTAAAGAAAAAACAGGTCCACAGAGAAAATTAAAAGCTTTTCTGGCAATGAAGTCACAAATCCTGCCCTTAATAATAACATTACAAAAAATACAGATGTGTAAAATGTAATTGTGTCGTGATTACCCGCCCCTTGATGTGCCGTGGTCACAACCCTTTTCCATCCTCGTTTGCTTTACATGCCACAGAGGATTTTTGGCCCCGGTCGTGCGGTAACGCAAATACTGCCGGTACAGACGCTTACACAAGTATTTCTTTTAAACTTCCTTAATTGATCAAATTATGTTTTCAAATATTTATTTTATTGAATGAATAATGTTTGTATAACCGGCTATCACTTACGTTTATTTTGTCGGTATTAGCCCGACATGTTTCCCGGTTATACAAATATTATTCAAATATGCCTTACAAAGGTTTAATACAGTGATTTATTTTATTATTATTTATTTTAATAAAAAAACATAATTTGATCAATAAAGGAAGTTTAAGAAATACTTGTGTAGGCGTAAAGCGTAAAAAACGTTGAATATACGCCTTAAACATACATAAGCGTTGCCTTACGATAACAGTTTACAAAGTACAATATTAGAAAACGTTTCACTCACGGCTGGTTAACCCCATACTTAACCATTTCTTGTTTGTATTATGGTTGATGTAATACATATAATATACTATACATACATATTTTATGTCAAAACATATTATTTAACACCCAGACTGACGGCCCAAAAATTTAGTTCACCACAAAGATGTTGGCCGTGCCGGGAATCAAACCTGGTACTCTCTGATTAGTCTGGCATGATAACCGTTACGCCTGCGAGGTCGTTAAGTCAAATATAAATTTTGAACCGATAACAGCTCGGTTGGCATGCAGGTCATGTGTTCAATTCTCACCAATGAGCACGAGCTTTTGGTGAAGAAAACCATCATGTAGAAACCATAGCATGGTGGTATGGCATTTTCTAGTGCTCGCCTGGCTAGCAACCTTCCTCAAGTTGAAAAGTCTGATGCTAAGCACCTAATGATGTGTAGTCCAAATAGGTTCATTTATGAAAAACCTGTGACAGAAAATTTAACACGCAAGTTGCGGTCAAACGCCTTCTCGATATAAGAAAAAATCTTGTGTTAATTCCATCCGTGTTAAGTAGTTTCATTTTAAATTACATTACACCTTAATGATACTAACACTCATTGTTGTAATAAAGCGAGTCGCTTAGAGTACGTGAGTTTTATAGCAAACAGTTGAAACCATTATGTTCGTTGAATATTCGTCTCCACCACTAAAACTAAAACTAATCCATTGTTATAAAAAAAAAAACAATAATATGAAAGCACAAGAAAAATAATACTCTTATTAGAATTCTGTACTCGACTGTACCTTTAAATTCAATGTGTGACACAGAGCGCAGGCATTCAAGCGTATTTTTTTACAAGCTGCTATTTTTTGTCCCTTTTTAGTATAAAGTGCGTACGTGGCAACTGCGGTGCCACTGGTGACTCGATTACGAACAAAAGAGAAAAAAGAAATGCTACAACGAAAACAGATCGGACTCTATTTGTCCGTATTTTGTATGTGCATGTACTTATACGGCGCCGGTGAATGTATGAAATGAATATTTTTACATAGTTTTCGCTTTGTGAATAATATTTTTGTAGATTTCGTAGAGGCAAATTCAAAAAAGTTTAGGTGTGTGCCTTTGAAAACTTTGATTTGATATTCACGGTTTCTTTTTGACGCGAGTGATTTCGAATTGCCTATTTGGATTTGGTAACTAAACTTACTATATAGGTTTAGTTTATATTATTATACGTACATATTTGAAAGCATATCTTATTATCTTATTGTGACTGCGGCGTTGAAACCAGAGTCTTTCCAAAGAGATAAAAGACAACTCTATCGCTGAAGTGCAAAGGTTAGCTATCGCCATTAATTTGACCAGCATAGAGTTTAACCACAGAATCTGCCATAACATGAAGCATGCATAGTCTGGAATATCTGTCTTTCAAGGAGGCTACATACACTGTTTTATGCGTGGCGACAGATTTTTTTATATTGAGGGTTGTTGCTAGCCAGGCTTGCAATGCTCTACCACCACATTATAGTTTCTTTACGATTTCTTTTACCCAAGGCCCTAGCTGATTGACGGAGATCAAACCCGCAATGTACGGGACGTAAGGCGGTTGCATGCCGGATTGATGTGGTAAACATTTAATATTGAATTATTAAAAAATATATATAGTGTGTGGGTGTAAGCATTTTACGTAGAATGCTCCTATATTGTCTCAAAGACTTGTTAACAGAAGACAAAATTAAATGTCTTCTATGTTCAATGGATTTCTGCAAAGTAACGCCTGAGTCAATAAGTTATAGACTTGTTAACATTTTTTATTATAAACTTTAGTAAAGTGCGTATGTATAACTGTCGTCACTTTAGCGTGCAATCAAAACATCTAATAATTCCTTACTATGTATTTTTCGATAATTAATAGCGGGCAATATTTAGCACCATTTGGCAAACAAATAATGAATCATAAATCATATTTTATTAAAATATAAGCACACTCACTTCGAGCCACAATCGTATTACTTATTGAACAACAAAGAGAGAACACGTATTAGTTGAACCTTATCCAAAAACTTCTTCAGTCTAGGAACAATAAGTCATTATATATAAGAAAAAGAACCGGAGCGACTTTCCTGGCAATTTTTTTCAAATAAATAGGCCTTATTTGTTTCTGTCTCCACAAGAGTATTTCATTAACTGGAAAAATTCAAGGCCACCGTTACACGTGGAAATATTGCGGTAAAAAGTTTTTGTCAGAGTTTCCGATATTACTTGTATACGGAATACACCTTAAGGCGAGACATTGTTGTTCCTGACTTTGTTCTTTTGCATAAAATTGTAAGTAAGTTGATCAAAGTATATACTCTCGGTTTCTTTTTTACGATATTCTGTATTATTTTACTTTGATTTTATATTTTTTATTATCTTTCATCTATCAAATTGTTTTATTTGGGACGGTAGGGGAAGCCTTTGCCCTGCAGTGGACTGGCTTAGATGCATTCAAATTGTAAGCCGAATTTTGCGAAATTTGATGATTCTCTATACATCACAATTGATTTTATACACGTAAGATTTATTAAACCTTCAAGTGTGTTACTATCCGGCACCAAGTACTTCAAAGTGTGTTTCGAAAGCCTCCTTGAGAGCCAGTTGTTCCAGACTACACATGTTCCACTTTTCAGCCTTCGGTTGGCTCATTGGTCACGTACGCTGCTAGACAAATATCTAGCGATATAGTTTAAATAATCAACATAGTTAGAAAGAACCTACATTTTTATTTATTTAGATTGAGTAAATGATATGTTCAATAAGTTTATTAACAATAATTAAAATTTGGAGTAAATTATATTGCTAATATCTTCACACAACAAAATTATAAAATAAATAAATTTTCGATGTACTTATATTTTTTCAATTATAAGAGATTTAACGGTTTTTTTTCTTTTTGAAAACACCTATAGAACCGAAAAGAAAACGCAACGCACGAACATGAAGCAATTACGCATGAGAAAAGTTTATTCGACATCGTGTCCACTGTAATCACTTGGTCACAACACTATAACTGTCAAACTAGATCTGTGAAAAAGAAAATAGACGGTTGGACCTATTATAACTACTAAAAAGAGACAATAAAGCGATAGTACTGTAGTACCTATAGTAAATACCAAAACAAAAATTGCCAAACAAGCCCCATGTCACCGCATGACTAGCAGTTCCATACAAACCTGTTTGCTATTCCCGCGACACGGCATCGCCATCAATAAGCCGATACCTAATAACTGCCGCAAAATAAACCATACATTAACGTCGGAACAGACACACCATTTGTAACCGGCTATTACGCAACTTTACGAGCTATAAACCGGACAAATGAAATAGTTTGTCGTCAGGCGCGAGCGCAGAGACTGAATAAGGAATGGGGGAAGCTCAGATTTGACGCCGTTTTGACAAAAATAAAAATAAAAATGCTAATTAATTCCATATATTTTTTAACTCTTAATAAAATAAACATTCATATTTAATTGCCAATTAAATAACAATAACATCAGCCTTATTAATATCTTTATAACTAAATGGGCTTGCGCTTGATCACAATTTACCTAATGGTAAGCGATATTGCAATCTAAGGTGGAGCGCGCATGCACAGAAGAAACCGGTTCACTCTTGCCTTGAAAACCGCTAGATTATAGTTATCGGGGAACAGAGAATTTGGCAAAGAATTCCACACCTTGGCGGTACACACAATGAAGGTGGAGGCAAACCGCTTAGTACGCGAGGCATTAGGCACCTCCACAGTATAACGATTCCCACACACATGTATTCGATTCGATATACAATTCCCACACACATTCACAGTATACTTATGGGAATACGTACGCTCGCTGTACGATAAGGATATGTCCGAGGAGTATTATATATAATATCTATGTTAGGATTTTTATTATCTATAACTTGAAACTACAAAATTTATGGTAATAAATCTTCCATACATTTCGTTGTGTTGTTATAACTTTTATGTATCTTTTGTCGTGTCTATTGTGACGAAATATGATACGGGTATACATCTATCTATAAATCTATGATTTCTATCTTGTATGTAAAAGACATTTTACAGTAAGTACATACTACATATTCGTATCAGGTACTCAAATATAAGGTGTATTGTTTAGTTGTACGTAACAATGATCCTAATATAGACAGATATATAGATAGATGTGTATGAAAAACAAAAAGTAATGAAATAAAATTTATTAGCGTGGATTCGACGATCTCGTTGGCGTTATGGTAACCATGCTGGACTGCCAACCAGAGAGTCCCAGGTTCAACTCCCGGCATGGCCAACATCTTTGTGATAAACTAAATTGGTTGCCTGTCGGTCTGGGTGTTAAATATGTATCGATATAAAGTATTTATGTATGTACATATATGTAGCTTATCGGTTGTATTAGCAACCATAATACAAACTAGAAACAAAAGGTTTGGGGCTAACCAGCATTGTGTGAAATGTGCCCCAATATTTATAAATAAGTACCACAAGTCCAAGACAAGACCCAGGGAACCAGTTGCATAGGGGCATCAGGAATACTCTGACATAATTATTCTTTGCTGTTTGGTAACCTAATTTGTACCTATTCAAAGTTACTGTAGAAGATATTGATTTAATTAATGTACTATTATAATATTAAATTGTGTGTATCCATACTACCTATTGTATCATCAAGTGTGAAGGAGCAAATTGAAAACCAGCGCTGGGGTACTTAGTATCCTCATTATGCTGAATTTTCTCCTTTTGTGCACATAGGCTTATTTTATAATTATAAGAAATTGTATATATTTATTATTGTGTGCACAATAAATAATTTTCTTTCTTTCTTTCTAATTGAAGTCATTTTATAAAGCATACGACTTGTTTTGAAGTTTTTGTACAAGATATCACCAACAAACATGACACTTGCCCAAATGAGGCGAAGGTCGCTGTCCTGAATTCGGCCCTGTCCGTCGCGCGGCAGTCGCAACGCCGTCCGTCGATTTGTCAAGTCGTTTGCTTTTGACTCAGGGAATGGCTTCTGTATGCTCCGTGTGACTTGGTTGTTAAGGTACAGCGGCGCGGAAAATAAGCTTGTTTTCCCCTACGGAGACATTGGAAAAGTTATAATATAATTAGATTACTTATTGTTCGAGAAACGAATTAAACTTTAACTTTCTTTGTTGAGTCTGATTTTGTAAGCATTGTTTCTGTCAGGCTGTCATCTAAGGTTACAGTAATTATAATTACTGTAAAAATAATTATTTTTAAAGTCTTAGCTGTTATTTATTAACATTACCTTGTCACATATTTTTTGCGGCACATTTCACCCACGTCTTGATACCCACATACCAAACCATTTCTAGTTTGTATTGTGGTTGCTAACACCACTGACATATACATATACTTAAATACTTAATATCGTTACATATTTAATACCCAAACCGTCAGCCAACTAATTTAGTTCGTCACAAAATATGTTGGCCTTGCCGGGAATCGAACCCGGTACTCTCTGATCGGTAGTCCGGTATTGTAACCATACAACGACAACGAGGTCGTATTTATACTATATCTCATTGTCTAAATACTTTCAAAATTTTGATAAAATATTCAATTGTAATTCAGTAATTGGGTAAGTTATTCATAAGAAAGGCCCTATAAGGTCTATAATGTACTGTAAAAGTGATTAAAGAGTATATAATTATACAATACTACTTACTTTTTTCCTTACAGCTTGACAAAAGACCAATCAGACCAGTTTGTACTGGTCGGAACAGTACAAACTGGTCTGATTGTAGTAGTAGTGGACAGTATATACGGGATAAAAAGTGACTTATGTTAATCCAAGGTCTAACCTACTATCGTCATAGTAAATCTCATCAGAATCGGCCCAGTGGAGTGTGAAGGAGTAACATAGATTTTGAAGTTATTTGCGTATCCCACGGGAACCAAAATTGTTATTGGGATAAAAAATCATCAATCTTCACACCAAATTTCATTGAAAACGGTTCAGCCGTTTGAGCGTGAAGAAGTAACAAAGATAAACCCAAACTTTCACATATAAGTATGAGATACCTAAACAGGAAAACACAATCCATTTCTCAGTAATGAGACATACACAACGGAAGGACGCAGGAAATCGACAACTTCGTTGGCGTAAAGGTTACCATGCCGGTCTGCTAATCAGAAGGTTCCGGGTTCGATTCCCGGGCCGGTCAACATCTTTGTGCTTAACTAAATTTGTTGGCTGTGGGTCTGGGTGTTAAATATGTATTTATATATAATATGTATGTATGTATATGTAGTATATCAGCTGTGTTAGCAACCATAATACGAGATAGAAATGGTTTAGTATGGGGTTAACCAGCCATGTGTGAACGTGTAAAAAAAAAATATATAAATAATAAGAATCAGGTTAAATAAGAGTCCTAAATCAGGCTTACTCTCAAGCTAGTTGACCGAACATTTGATATGTGTGTCAACAGTCTTGCAGTCCTCAAGCCATACATCGTAACTCTTCCTAAGCTGGTTCAAAGTACAGTCGCGTCCACCAGTTACTGTCAGCGGAATAGCCCCAGTATATCCAAACGGCAATGGCGTAGATACAAAGATAAATAAACAAGATGAAATGGAATAAATTTAATTTCATTGCCTGTATATGTATAGGGTTAGTTTTGTTGTTATAGTTATTGAAAAATCGAATTATGCAACGATAATCTTAACAATTTCTTGAGGACATAGTTTGTATTGAAAAAATAAAAGCTCAATCGAGCGTGCAGCCACCTTACAATTTTTTTTTAAATAGGTTTGCGTTTGATCACAATTTGTCTGATGTTAAGCAACGCTGCGTGCTCCAACGTGGCCTACGTTGGAGCACGCTCACCTAGAAGGAACCTATTCAATACGAAGGTCGTGGGCAAAATACGCACCGATGAGCTTAATCTTGTGAAGAAAATGTCGAGAAGGCATAGCTTGGTGGTAGAACATTTACTAGTGCTCATCTGGCTAGCAAACACGCTAAAGTTGAGATATCAGTCACATAGCACCTAACTGCGTGTTTCGACGGCCATCTTTAGAGCCAATTAATTCCGGACTAGGCATGCTCCACTTCAAAAATTGGACTGTCGTCAACTCGTGAGATTACACACCCTGCTGGTAAATTTCCAATAAGTATTAGTACTCTTAGAAATTTTTACTTATTTACATATTAAAAACGCAATTTGTCATATTTTAGTAGCTAATCTGGCTCAACATCTTTGTATAGCTAAAATTTCTTTTAAGGCGATAACATGTGAAAAATGTTAAATTTTCAGTTTAAAACTTCTAAAAATCTAAATAACTTTTATAGTAGCAAGTTTTTTTTTCATATTTATAATTTCAATTTACCGTTTACGATTTAACTTTGTAATCAAGATTTTGCGCACGCCACTACCTTAAAAAGCTGTTGCTATTTATGGGTTTTCACGTCAATACCAACAATATTGTTATAGCTCACCGTACGCTGTGTCCGAAGTACACTCATGCACAGTTAGTGTCAGAAGGAAATAGCCTCACTATGTCGGCACTACAACACGGCAGTAACGATGTCGTTTCGAAGCTGTAAACTTTAGTGGCTGAATGTACTCGGGATAAAAGCGTAAATAATAGCGGCTTGAGAGACACAGTTGCTAAATGCGTGTCAGTTTTAGTGTTTGGATATAAGGTAATGATGCTGTTTTGTTTACATTTTCTCTTTACGGTAGAAAGACAAATTATATCGGTTTTAAGCGAGTTGCTTTTATCCATCCATTCCAACCCTACTGAGGGCCTTTGACGGGGGTGAAACATAAAAAAACGTGAAATATTTTGAAAAAACTTTTTCAATCATTTTAATAGTAGCTTTTCTTCTATATTACATTCGCATAAGCTAAATGGCCAAGCTCAGGTGTCGAGCGTTATTTAAGCTGCCAGAATGGTTCTTCTTTGGTCTAACGACTGTTTAAGTACTGATACTAATCTGACCAATAGTAGCACCCAGATGAAAATGCCACTTTTTTGAAAGAGAGTCCCATCTGAAGACCTTTGCTTTACCTCAATAATTGCTTTTGTCAGCTGAGCTACAGCCGCTACATTTTAGATTAATAGATATAGAAAATATCCGCTTTATAGTGATGAGATTTCAATATGTCTAATTCGAGATTGCTACGCTTCTACGCTGCTACGCATCTACGGCTCTACGCAACGAAGCGCTACGTGATGAATGCACAAAATGAAATACAATATTGTAAAATTTCCACGGAACACAATATCTCGTGTACAATTTCAGTGTTATATGCAGACTGTTTCGATGTTCATATTGTTTGGCTTCGGAACGCAGACTTAATAAGCAGAGTCCTAGATATCTTTAAAAATAACCCTGCAGCCTGGGTGAAAGAATAAGGCTGCGGTATTGCCCCTGCCTGTCCTAAGAGCCGACTAAAAGAGGCATCAGACTCGAGGGTGTTCGGAGATGGGGTTCCGACACCCACTCCATCGAGTCCGGGGTGAACGACGACGGCGTCGAGTGACCGTCACCGTCGCGAGAAGGGCCACAGCGCAGTGCAAGGAGGTCTCCGGAGTGTTTCCCGGAAGAACCCGGAGACCTCCGTTAAGCACAGAGGCAGGTCACCGGGGGGGTTTTAGTGGGTACAAATCCCACATAACCTGGCTGCGCCCCATCGTAGCCAGGTATCTTGTAGAAGATTTCCCCCTCGTCAACAAAAAAAAAAAAAAAGATATCTTTAAAAAAAGGGTTTTTTAAAAACAAACACAAATATTTTGGGCCGCTTTTTTTTTTAGAAATAATTACTAAATGTATGTCTCAAAATTGCCACAAATAATTTAAGATAAAAATCAGCATTACAACGAGTAAATCAAACCCAACTAAGGGTTTGCAAAAGCCAGTAACAAAATGTATCTTATTTTTATACTCCATCTAAAATAATATCATTTCGCTTATTATACTTAACTTCAGATACAGATGCAATAAGTTAAAACAATTTGTTTAAGAATCATTTAACATATATTTATTAAAATTCTTACTTCTAGGAATATACGTACACTAGATAAGTTGAGTTCATAATTAATTACTTGTAAATAAAGATAATTTGAAAACAAAAACTATAAAAAGTAAGTAATTGACATTAGCTTTAGATGAAATAACCAAAGCTTAACAAAACATTGTCAAGTCACAAGTGTGCATGTCGGTATATTCTCGCCGCGGAACACAAACAGTCGGCAAAACGAAGGCTATCACAATAAATAACAGTAACAATGAAAGGCATGCCTCTAATATTCGTACAATAAGCTAACTCAACAGTACATTAACTTCGACACTCGAAATTTTATTAATATTGACTAATTTGCTTTCATTCAAATTTAAATTCAAATTATATATTTCTTGCAAAATAGGTACAATTGGTGTTATTGCAGTAAGTTAGTCCTTCTATTTTGACCGTCAGTCATGCAAGATTACAATGTCAGTAAGAAAATTGATTAATTAAAACATACATTTTGTCAAATAGATAATGGCATTAATTGCTATAATTAAGGAGAAGGCGAAAGTCATGTCGTAAGGAGGTCAAGAATTTGGCCGAAGATAGAACTACCTAGAAAACTCCATAGACAAGAGCCCAGCTCTTAAATATTGAATGAATAAATATTCTATCGGTACCAAACTACAAGACCGTATGAGAAACGTGGAGATCCGGCGCCGCACTAAGGTGAGTCGCGAGAAAAAACTATCACTAAACCCCGAGAAATAAAAGTACATGGTGATAGAAATCACCATAGGTGATAAGGCCGCCATTGTACTTTACTTTTTAGTTATAAATTTTAAATATGTTAATTTTTTGGTTGTACAATAAAGACATATTCTATTCTATTCTAAATACAAGATAGTGGACAGGACGAATTAGGACGACTCAACGTCAACGACGTTGACAATTAATGTACGTGATGTCAGAAGATTTTATACAAATAAATCCTAAATTCATTATGTTTGCCTCTGACTAGTGTCCATGCAATAAAATAAAATAAAATTTTATTTTGGTAATCATTTAGAAGTATTTAATTTCTGTGCTAAATTTCAAATCCTTGAAATTGTATAACTTTATATTTATTTATTTATTAGTCGACGCAGGAGGGCCGTAAAATACATGATGTAAATCACAGCTTATTTTTTTGCAATTCATATTAATTAATAATAATTCGGTAATTTAGGCAATCACGAAAATCAGACAAGTACTTAAACTTAGTACTTTCAAGGGATTACAGCGATGTATAGCGATTCGTCGAAGACGCGCTGACGGTTGCCTATCGAAAAGTAATTCTCAATGGCCGCCCCGCTGCCATAGACACGACGCTCCGCTAGAACAACTTATTGACCAATCATAGTCGTTCTTCATTATGTTGACATTTAGGCAATTGTCGATGGTCGTTCTGCTTCCATAGACACAGCGCTCCTCTAGAGTGTTTTTGTCGATATATGGTCTGCGCCGTCATATTAATA
This sequence comes from Mellilla xanthometata, assembly GCA_035578125.1. Classification (NCBI taxonomy): domain Eukaryota; kingdom Metazoa; phylum Arthropoda; class Insecta; order Lepidoptera; family Geometridae; genus Mellilla; species Mellilla xanthometata. The sequence goes on from JAPUBQ010000010.1 coordinate 11,147,442, forward strand.
ACTTCAAAAGCTATCAACCATTTTAGTTCGATATAATTTTCGTGGATGGTTTTTTTTTACCGTGACACGAAATGAAACGTTGAAATAAAATGATTTTTGTCACGGATCACAGATCCATATTTTTATTTTAGAACCTTTTTCAGCACATAAAATTCCAAGCCCACCTAAAATAGCACTATGTTAACCGAAAAGCTGAACAGAGACATCTCAGTCACCGTTACCACAGACACAACACCAATACTGTTTATCCCGATACATTTATTTTCATAATAAATCAATGCGACCATTAATTATATATACGGGATATTGGTTGTGTGAAGACTGTGTATGAATCGAGAAGACATTGATAAATGATCACTTTCATACGGTTTGTATGAGCCTTGTTAGCAACATGTACCAGCGTGTGTTCTATTGTGTGAGTATTTTGAACCTGTGGGGCATTTAATCAATACAATCAAATCAATACAATAGCCCATTTATGAAACATTGGATAGCAATAATACCTTAAGTTTTTTCATGTACATTATTTCTGCTGTTTTGTAAAAAAAAAACTGTTCTGTTATATTTAATATTTTACCTTTATTTTTGTTTTTGAACACCTTGTATAAACATTGTATTCTCTGGACTCTGTGTCTGATAATTTGTGTATAATAATAGACGATAACAGGAGAATACTAAAGTTTTGAATTTTATAAGAAAACAGTAAGTAATAAAACAAATAGAAATAAGTAGGTAATCAATAGGTCACGCCATGCATATTTGAGCGAATCGCCTGACGTTCGGCAGTGGATTTTTCACGAAATAAATTCATAAAAAACCAACATTATTAACAATATTGAAATTCTAAACTGTAACAATTCTTGATAATTTATACTTGTAATAATTTATACCTCCAAAAAAAAGTAAGATATGTTAGAATATCTTCATTATTAACAGAAACACAACATGTTAAATATAAAAAAAAACTACTATTTTTCATAAACCTATCGAGTGAATGTATTGTAATCGTGTTGTAAAGCTCTAAAAATTCTTAACACTGGATCTAAGCTAATAAAACTGAAAAACCGTAGCGCTATCATTTTTGCACGCGTTTATAAGATTTTACAAAATATGCCATTTCGATCCGCCTGATAGCACTTTAAACATTCTGCGTTAATTTCAAATGTCGGATACAATTATTTTGACTAATATAGACCCCTGCTCGCCCGGTCCCAATGCCGCAAATAGTAACAGTAAATTAAGTACTCCCACTCAGTAATCTCTGCAAAGTTTTCTCGCCAAATAAATAATCTTCCCCCCACAAATATGTGATTAGATTGTACCGGGAAATCTGATACAAACCATCTCATACAAAGTTAAGGTCAAACATCGCCTACTCGTTATATTATGAGAAAATCACAGCGAAGATACAGTTATATGATTTGTACGTTATTTTTTCACAATCCGACTGTATTTAAAGCCAGATTCAGCGTGTTTTTAATAAATATAAGAGTAGCGCCCTTAGCTCGGCTTGCTAAGGTGGTCTGATGCGATCATTGAATCCAACAAATAGTCGATGCAGACAGTGATTGCATGGGTGACCATGCACATGACTGTCGTGCTTAAAGTGGCATTTTCACCTGGGCGCTACCGTGGGTCGGATGATACGTTGTATTGTAGGTACCCGCTGTTAGTCTTAGTACAAGCAGTCGTTAAGCCAAATCTTAAGGCGGCTTGAAAAACTCTCGACACCAGAGCTTGGCCATTTAACTCATACCAAGAAGAAGAAGAATGAATAGGTATTAGATGCATTCTGCAGTATCAGCTGCGTAAATAATACATATTTTTGAACTATAGAGATTCTTATGATACTGCTGTTGATGATTTACAGACCAAACCAGTTTGCAGATCAAATTAAATAGAAAGGTATAAGATGCAGCAGTATCAGCTGCGTAAATAATAAATATTTTTGAAGTATAAAAATTCTAATGATACTAATGATGATGATTTACAGACTAAACCAAAGGTTTACATATAAAATTAATTAGAAAGCAAATATCAGGTCATAAGCTAGTTAAGGGTAAAGCGTATGATAAAAATAAGAACGAGGTGCAAAGTAAGCATACACAACCTAATACTCACACATAAGTCCCCACTGCACTAACCATATGTAGCTTTTACTCGCAAGGAAAGAGGTGTGTGCCATAATTCACCATGATGATCTTGCGGGCTTACTTATCTTCTTATCTTATCTTCTTATATAAAAAATTTCCATGTCACAATGTTAGTTACCGTACTCCTGCGAAATGGCTTGACCAATTTTTACCAAATTTTAAATGCGTATTCAGTAGGTCTGAGACTCGGCTACTATCTATTTATCATACCTCTTTTATTTATTTTACAAATAATTTATAAGGCAAAACAATGTCTGCTAGTATTAGTATAAAAGGCTTTAACTAGTACAATACATATAGTATGATAAATTTCATATCCAAAAGATCACCATCATAAAATATTGTCGGCAGGTATTTTCTTTTTAATTTTTATTTCAAAATTAATATTTTATTAACAAATGTTTTTTTTTTATATACATAAAGATATTATATGGAGTGTAGAGGGTAGATATAAATTGTTAGACGGCCTGAATGTTGTCCCACAATATTTCACCAAGTTGATGTGCTTTATAGTCCGTAGGTGCGAAGGGTGGAATCAGAAACGTCGATCAATATTTCAGGATTGGGTCGAGCGTTCAATTATTCACTAGTCAATATTTGGACTGTTCTAGAATAATAATTTTCATAGTTTACGAGTATTCAAGGTCATCTGTTGATGTTGGATGAGATAAAGATTTATTTTTACAGGGTAGATGGAACGAACGCGTAATCTTTTAGTCTAGAACATTTAGGTTGGTCTAGTAAACCTATTGATCTAGATAAACAACTAATATTATCTATTTATAAATTAATGTTCGACATTCATAAAACAAAAAAATTGCCTCTGTTTCTCAGAATTAAATAACAAGTCAGTTTCTAACTATACGAGTATCTTCTTATATATAAAATTTCCATGTCACAATGTTCATAACCGTACTCCTCCGAAACGGCTTGACTGATTAATACCAAATTTTATATGCGTGTTCAGGAGGTCTGAGAATCGGCTACTATATATTTTTCATACCCCTAAGTGAGGCAAAACAACTTTTGCTGGGTCAACTAGTTTTTTATAAAATGTATCATAAAATAAACAACTAAAACGCTAACTACATATATATTCGAAAAAGACATCACTATTTTATTTTTTTACTCGTGACAAAATATCGAAAGCCAGTTTTTTAAGAATTTCCAGAAGTTGCAGAACAATTTTTTAAGGGGTTCCATGCCCAAAGTATTTCAACGGAACCCTATTATTAAAACTTCACTGTCTGTCTGTCTGTCACCAGGCTGTATTTAATAAACTATGATAGCGAGACAATTGAATTAAATTTAACAGATAGTGTATTTTGTTGCTTCTTATAACAATCATATTTATGGGCGCCTCGCATATAAAATACTTGATTGTTTTGCATTATTATTGTTGATTTAAATGACAACTATTGAAATACAACATTTAATCCTTATTCCTGCGATCTTCAAATTGAGAGTGAATAGTTTCCTCCTAGGTAAGCGTGCTACAACGTAGACCAAAGCGCTGCTTAATATCAAGCAATCTGTTTAACATCAAGTAAGCTGTGGTCAAACGAAAACCTATAACATACAAAAAACATATCTGAGGAAGACTCCCTTACTAAAACTAGACATTATTTTATATATTACTAGCTGACCCGGCAAACGTTGTTTTGCCTTATTAATTATTTTTATTCTGGTTTCTAGACAAATTCTAGTATGATTAAAATGTTACTTACTTATTATAAGTGTGTATGGTATATGCGTGAAATGGATATGGAGCGCCACGAACAAACGTTAAGAGAATATAAAAGTAACAAACGCCAAAAAATATTATGTTCAATCATATCTATTTAATAGTGTTTATTTTAACAAACATTAATTTGTTCTTCTTAGATGGCACCGACGCCAAGAATACAGGATAAATAAAAATTGAAAATAGCATGTTTATAAGTTAATCAAATAAAGTCTTCGATGGTACTTATGTGTAGGCATAAAATGATTTTTCACTTTTTAGATACAGTTAGAATTTATAAATGTAGGTATGATTTTGAAGTCTGTTATTTGTATAATACAATTTCATTGTAAAATTTTTAAGGTTAGTAGAAAATGATATTTTTCTAAAGTTTAAGGTATTCAAAATTTTTTAGCGATGCCGTTCGAGCCGTTACCAAACAAATTACATAATGTTTGTAGTGTCATAAGCTATGACCCAAAACGTCATACGACCAATCGCGAGCGAAGCGAGCGCGAAAATTTTTAGCATATTTGTTTGAGCCGTTTGTGCATAAAGAAGTCCAAAGCAGAACAAATTACATAATATTTGTAGTGTCGTAAGCTATGACCCGCGAGCGAAGCGAGCGCAAAAATTTTTAGGACTTCTTTATGCTCAAACGGCTCAAACAAATAGTTTGAGCCGTTTGAGCATAAAAAAGTCCAGAGCAGAACAAATTTAATTTCATAATATTTGTAGTGTCATCATCATATTTGTTGAAAATTTTTTGCTCATACGTTCGGGGTCTAGTTTATTAGTACATCAAATTTTATAACTTATTCTACGTAAGAAACTAAGTGATCAGGTTCATATAAGTTATGGTGTCGAGAGTTTTTTAAGCTCCTTCGTTAGTTTAACGACTGTTTGTACTAAGAGGACCTACAATTTAACGTATAATCCGATCCACAGTAGCGCACAGATGAAAATACATTTTTTTACAACAGTCATGTGCAGGAGAGGTTATGCAATAAAGCGACTTACACGCGGGTGGAGCCGCGGGCAACAGCTAGTAGTTCATAAGAGTGTTACATTGAGATAGCAAAATGATAATTGTAAACAATACTACTACATACGATACATAAACAATAACGAAGGTCGAAATTTGTGTAAACAGTGAGAGAAGTCTTTGAAGAAGAATTTTGTGAGTGAAACAGGAGAACGACAGTCTATGGCATAGTGTGGCATTTCACTCACCAGTAAAGTAAAGGAGCGGCAAATTTTAAGTGTTTAAGATTGGTAATACTTAGCATATGTATATCAGGTTTAATTTTGTAAGTTATTTTCTTCAAAAAAAAGATAGATTTTTACTCGAAGTACAGTTAAAGACACTATATTTGATCAGTTATCAAGCGAGATGAAATATGAATAAAATACTAAAATCGCCAAAAAAAAATAGGGGTTGATGATAAAAAAGTAAAAATTTTGGGTTGTATGTATTTTTTAAAGCCACTTTATATAAAATTCAAATAAAAAAAATTCGTCGAAAAAATAAGAAATATATTTAAGGGTAAACAACCCTCTGGGCGGGGAGAGCAGCGGCAATGCGCGAAGCGGTCCTGCTTCCCTGCCCCCGTCGTGAGATGGGACACCGTGAGGTTTTAGTCGGTAGTGACGGCCCTTCTGGCCGTCGAGCCCGACATACCCCGCTCGCCTCCCCCAGGCTTGCAGCGGGAGATGCGTAAATGCATTTCCTCACGAAAAAAAAAAAAAAAAAAAAAAGGGTAAACAACCCTTATCACTTAGGGGTAAAAACGTTACACAGTAGCCGATTCTCATACCTACTGAATGCGTATATGAAATTTGGTAAAGATCAGTCAATCCGTTTCGGAGGAGTACGGTAACAAACACTGTGACACGGAAATTTACTAAAATGGCCATAAAAAAATCGGGGTTGATGATAAAAAAGTTAAAATTTTGGGTTGTATGTATTTTTAATGCCACTTTATATAAAATTCAAATAAAAAAAAATCGTCGAAAAAATAAAAAATATATTTAAGGGTGAACAACCCTTATCACTTAGGGGTAAAAACGTTACACAGTAGCCGATTCTCATACCTACTGAATACGTATATGAAATTTGGTAAAGATCAGTCAATCCGTTTCGGAGGAGTACGGTAACAAACACCGTGACACGGAAATTTACTATAATGGCCATAAAAAAATAGGGGTTGATGATAAAAAAGTAAAAATTTAGGGTTGTATGTATTTTTGAATATCGTACCATAAAAAAATAAAAAATAAAAATTTTGTCAAAAAAATGAAAAAAAAAATTGAGGGGTGGACCACCCTTATTATTTAGGGGTGTGAAAAATAGATGTTAGCCGATTCTCAGACCTACCTAATATGCTTACCAAATTTCAGAGGAATCGGTCAAGCCGTTTCGGAGGAGTATCGAGACTAACATTGTGACACGAGAATTTTATATATAAGAAGAAAGATGATGATACGGAACCTTCCTTGCGTGACCCAATTCGCACTTGGCCAATTAATAAGTTCGCGTCTTTACTTAGAGCTAGTAACAAATAACCCTGTGTAATGTTGATAGCGGCAGACAATCCGTTTGTTTGTCAATATTTACCAGCTTAATATTATTATATCGGCGTTTGCCTAATTTGTAGCCGCGGTACGATATTCATAGAACTCGTATAAGTACATTGAAGGTAGATATCGGGGAATAAAGTATTTGTGTTTATTTCTCGATGGTTTGCTGAAGAGTTTCAAATTAAAGTAAGAATCTAATAGGTATAAATTACATTATAAATATGTATTACAATATGTCATAAAAAAATATTTGAATGTACACATAAGCATAAGCAGCCCACTATACGCTCCCACTGCTGGGACTCGGGGCCTTCTCTCACTAGGAGAGAGTTATAGGTCATAATCCACCACACTGGCCACAAGCGGGTTGGCGGATGACACACGTCTTCGGATATTACAGTCCTCAAACGTGTCGATTTCGTCACGATATTATTTCCTTCACCGTAAAGCGAGTGCAAAATCTACACATAACTTTAAAAACTAGTCATTTCTCTTAATATTTAAGTAACAAAAAATCAATTTTATGTCAGACCACAGCGCACGTTACCAACATATCTTAGGTTCTCTATCACTTAAAATGAGTTTCTACAAAGTAACTCTTCAATTGTTAAATGTGAAAGGTTATTAAAATAAAAAAATAAAATAAGCCCGATGAGTCTTGGCCCTATCATGTTTCTTCTAACTTTCCATGCCGAAATTGATTTGTTACAATTCGTGAAGTTAGGTATTCGATAAGTCGTTCCATTTCAGTTTTTTTGGAGAGCGTGCGTTTGAAAAGCTCATTTCAATTTGTATTAATGGGTTTAAGGCGCATTGACAGCGTCGTGCGAGAAAATACAAATTTCTAGATTAAAAAAAAAACTATATAAGGTAACACTATTAATAGGGTAACATACTTATTATATTTATTTTATAAGCGGTAAATTTGCCGTCAAAAACCTAGTTTGTTATTATGGTATACATGGTATTATGGTATATAGGTACATACTTTATATACATACATATTTAACACCCAGACCGACTGCCAACAAATTTAGTTTGGCAATAAGATGTTGGCCGTGCCGTGATTCAAGCCCGGAACTTTCTTATTGGCAATTGACGACCACATCGCTAAAAGCTATTTCTTCCAGGCAACCTTTGGATGGAGAGGAGTTTTAAACGTATGTGACTTTTTATCACTTTTTATCACATAATAGAGCACGTAATCGAGAGTAATATAAACAGTTATAAATTATATATATTGTAAATAAATTTTTAAATTTACTTTCTCATCTCATCGCAGTCAATCCGTTTAGTCTCAATTCCGTTTTTTATTATGTAAAGGTCACATACTCGAAGTAGGTTAGAATGTATCAATAAGACCTCTAAATACATTTTCGAATACGTGTCATGTACAGAGAATTACGAGTATGTGCGAACTGAATACATGTCACATCTTTAGAAAGGTCTACAAAATAACATTGATTATTTTTCAATTTTGTATCAATCATCTATACTATAAGACTCTTTGTCCTGACTTATTCATTCATTCATCTATAGACAACGCAGAGCCTAAACGGCTAGTAGCTCCTAGGGTTGTGAAATTTGGAGGGTTTTTTTGTTTTGGTATGTAGACGCGTACTAAGAACGGATTTTTGGAAATTTCACCCCTAAGGGGGTGAAAGGGGGTAAAACAGTTGGTATGAAACTTCTTTATTTTTGAACTTCTAGCAATGAAATTTGGAATATGTATAGTTTATGTAAAATTAAAAATAATGGTATCAAGTTTTTTTACCAGAAGTGAACTAAGGGTTTGTTATGGGGGTTGAAAGTTTGTATGGAAAAATCTTTATTTATCAAGTTAAAGTCTTGAAAGTTGTTATGGTAGTAGTTTATTGAATGGTTAAATTAAAATTTTAAAAACTTTTGCCAGGGGTGCATTAAGGGGGATGCCATTGGGGTTGAAAGTTAAAAATGAAAGTTTTGTGTTTTTGAACTTAGAGGTGTAAAATTTGGAGTGTGTATATATTTTAGTACTTAAACGTGTACTAAGAACGGATTTTTGGAAATTCCACCCCTGAGGGGGTGAAAGGGGGTAAAACAGTTTGTATGAAACTTCTATGTTTTTGAACTTCTAGCAATGAAATTTGGAATATGTATAGTTTATGTAAAATCATGTTTTTTTGCGAGGGGTTAAATAAGGGTTTATAGGGGGGGAAGGGGGTGAAAGTTTGTTTGGATTTTTTTTATTTATCAATTTAACAGTCTTGAACGTTGTTTTGGTTGTAGTTTATATGGTGGTTAAAATACATTTGTAATGATATTTGCTAGGAGTGAATTAAGGTTTAAAGTTGGGGTTTAAAGTTCAAAGGGAAAGTTTTGTGTGTTTGAAATTAAATACTTATGAATTGTGGTTTACTTAGTGGTATGATTCACGTATTCTTATTATTTATATTAAAATAATGGCTTGGATAAAACGATCTAATCTGTAGCATCACCACCAAAATAGCTAAAACAGAGGTTAACTAGATCTCAGGAATCGAATGCGGAAAGACAGATGCGGCTTATTTTGATATCGTAGCAATGTAGTGTTTATATAAAATTGGCACGGGAATAGGTTACAATAGATTTTTTCCACAGGTTACGCAAAAAACGACATACACGCGGGCGGAGCCGCGGGCAACCTCTAGTTTTATGTAATTCACATCAATACGTGGTTTTATTGCGACATGGGAGCAAAGTAGCATATTTGATCAATCCTTTAAAATCTTGTGTAAATGAAAAATGGTTTCTCAGTTTGATTTTCTTTAATTCGCGTTCCCGTATAGCCTAAGATCCCACTGCAGGATAGGTGTGCTCATCGACTATTTGTTTAAAACCAAATTTTTATGTTTATTTATAGTTAAGAGAATATATATTCACTAGGGTGCCTATCAAAATTTGGCCGCTATTATTTTTTTTTAAATTATTTTTAATTTATTTTTGGTAAAAAATTTCGTTTATTTATTATTTAAATAAAATAACGTCTACATCACAGCAATTAATATGAAGATTCGAAAAAATCACGGTTGCCGTTGCTCACCTGGCCGCATTTCTTTGCAGCCTGGTGTAAACAGGTATGATTTCGATAAATTTATACGTTCATAACCTATTTTTATGAATTATATGTCAAATTAAAGCTAATTTTTTTCTATTAATTATCATATAAAGTTGCTTCATTAAATCTGGCCGCAAATAAGGGTTGCTGGCTGTTAAAGATAATAAATATTTAAGGTAGAGTGAAAGAGAGTTAGCGCGTAACATCATTTGTCAGACGAGGACAGCGATTGCCGACTGTGCGACGCTTTTAAGCCATTGCGCATGCGTCGAATGCTCAGAATACAGAAAGAACCAGAAACCGTGAGCGCGCCTAATACTGAAGCTACTAAAACTACTCTTAAATAGAGTAGTTTGACGCGCGACCGATCCGATCCGATGGGATCACATTTCACGTGTAGGTAAGTATCGTATTTAAGTATCAACTTTTTTAATTATTGAATAAATTTCTCAGTTTTAAAATTGTCATAGATAATGAGGCATCCATCTTGTTAGTGTTGCCAGTATAAGAGTTTTGATTTACCCTACTTTTTATTACCTCTTGAGGGCTTTTATTCATTGTAGAATATTAATAATTAATTTAATAAAAATTAACCGACTTGAAAAAAGAAAGTATAACACATCAGCGCAGCCCGTGTGTACATAACCAATAGTCCTATTAAATAGTATGTTTATATCTATGACAAATACCTAGACATAATATTTCATCATTTATTTAAATTTAAATTTTTGTTAATAAGTTCAAATTCTAAGAGACAATATTATATAAAGCTTACTCAGCAAAAAGGAAATTAAATGTATTTTTTTCTAAAGCGTCTTTTATTCAATAAATCTATCAATTTATTGAGACAATTAGGTTGGTACATAATAATAATATAGATTAGGACAATTTTTATTCTATTATTATCTCACCTCCTGGACTCCCAAATTTTACGCTAAAAACGGACACATAATGCCTGAGCTAGCAACATTACGCGGGTGGGAAATGACGCGGGCGGGGGCAGTGTTTTGTTTTACGCGGCTTCTGGTTCTTCGAGTTCGTAATAAACAATGTTTTATATTTACATTGTTATTTTATTTGTGCATTTAAAAATTATTATATTAATTAACGTAAAATAGAATTGATAAAGATGAAGTCGTGTTTTTTGTGTAACGAAAAAAGCAATGTACTTGACTTTAATAATATAGGTATCATTCCAAAAGTGCTTGCTAATGTTATTGTTTCGTCGTAAAAAAAAATGTAAATATCATGACCTTTTATTTACAATTGACTCTACTAATGATTTTGGATATCATTCAGAGTTTAATTTTTTGTTGCAATTAATAAATTTAACATTTTGAAAAAATTACATATTTTTTGGAGTATTTATTATAAGTCGTCTCTATTTTTCCCCGGTGGTTGAGAACACTAACGTTCGACGCAAGCGCAACGGCTTAAAAGCGTCGCACAGTCTGCAATCGCTGTCCTTGTCTGACAAATGATGTTACGCGCTAACTCTCTTTCACTCTACCTTAAATATTTATTATCTTTAACAGCCAGCAACCCTTATTTGCGGCCAGATTTAATTAAGCAACTTTATATGATAATTAATAGAAAAAAATTAGCTTTAATTTGACATATAATTCATAAAAATAGGTTATGAACGTATAAATTTATCGAAATCATACCAGTTTACACCAGGCTGCAAAGAAGTGCGGCCAGGTGAGCAACGGCAACCGTGATTTTTTCGAATCTTCATATTAATTGCTGTGATGTAGACGTTATTTTATTTAAATAATAAATAAACGAAATTTTTTACCAAAAATAAATTAAAAATAATTTAAAAAAAATAATAGCGGCCAAATTTTGATAGGCACCCTAGTAAATATATATTCTTTTAACCATAAATAAACATAAAAATTTGGTTTTAAACAAATAGTCGATGAGCACACCTATCCTGCAGTGGGATCTCGTACTAGTAGAAGATGGGATGGCCATTGGTGTGGGACTTGAAGTGAACTACATGCGTCAACATACTTGCGCCGTTCATCTTCCGGCATCTCGAGTTAGGGCTGGTGCGGAACCAGAATCTGCAAAGGACTTCAAAAGGTACAAGTTTAGAAACCTGGATATTTATTATTTATTCAGTTTCAGTTTCAAAAATTCTTTATTTATAACTTATACATATTTGGAGGAACAATGTTAGTGTACTTATATCTAACCTAACATATTACATCATAATTGTTGATTATGTTTCGCAAGCTCGTTTGCTCATTTGAAACTTATTACATTCATGTTTAGTACCTAATTCTCAGACAATAAATTGTTTTTAATTTAAAATTATTTGAATTATAGTTTATGTACGCTTTAGTGGTAGCTAATACATTTTTTATAACACTTTTAAATAAACAGTGCCATGCGAGACAATGGCAATATGGAACAACGAAGGTAGGTGAGCAGCGCCGCACTAGCTAGACATTCCGCAGCAAGCAGCGCGAACCATCGCATCGTGTAGGTACTGACGCACACACCCACACGCCGGAGGAGGGGCACGCGGCGCGCGCGCCGCTCCGCCCGATACCGGTTGGTAACACGGGCGAGCGCGGCGCGCGCGTCTGCGCGCCCCGGCCTCCGACGCGCGAGTGAAGCGGTCAAAGTGACTTTGACTTGACCTTTCATTCATTGCACTCAAGGACTAAGTGATGTGGTAACTTGTAAGTTTTATAAGTGTCGATAAATGACAAGTCTTTCTTACGAGTTTTGCAGAGATTTTTTATGAGTTTATTTTTGTTTTGGGAGTTAGTGTGTAGATAGAATTTTTTTGCCAGTTTGTAGATATAGTTATCGATAAATGGGAGGTGAATTTTTATATGCAACTTTTTAAGGTTAGTGCGATAAGGAGTATTATATGCTAGTTTTAAAGCTTTGTTTTGGACGGTTTGTAGCTTGTTTATGTTTGTGCGACACGTACTGCTCCACACCGGACACGCATAGGTGAGACAGGGCCGAACTAGGGTGCAGTATACTCGTAGCTTAGTGTGAGGACTTAGTTTAGCTCTACGATTTAATATCGGGGATAGTGCATTTAATGTTTTATGGCCTGTAAGGATAAGTCTAGACGTATTTACACTCCAATTAAGTTTACTATCAAGTATTGTGCCAAGATACTTGACAGATCGGCTCCAGGGAATGACAATGTTGTCAACCTTTAATTTACGTGTAGGTAAAGAACGCTTCCTAGTAAATAAAATGGCTTCAGTCTTGGAGGCGTTAATTTTTAGTTTCCATCTATTGTAATAGTTGAGGAGAAGATCAATTGATAGTTGGAGACGGCTGATAATTAAGTCCATATCCGCAGAGCTTGTGTAACTCGCAGTATCATCTGCAAAGCATGCTAGACTGGTCCTGGTTTGAATAGGGATGTCATTAATAAACAGCAAAAATTGGTACGGGCCAAGGATAGACCCTTGTGGTACACCTGCTGGGACAGGCGTAGGAGATGATAAGCTGTTTTTGACCTGAACTAGGAATTTACGGCCAGATAAGTAAGATTTAATAATTTTGATTAATGATAACGGTATTTCAAGTAATATTAATTTATGAAGCAACGCATGGTGCCAGACGCTGTCAAACGCTTTCTCTATGTCAAGTAAAAACATGCCTGTTGACTGTTTTAAATTTAGACCGGTTGACACCGCCTCCGCTACCCTTGCGAGCTGTTGAACAGTGGAATGCCCTTGTCGGAATCCAAACTGTTCGTCTATTAGACGATTGAATGAGGCTAACCGTAAACGGTTATAGATAATCTTTTCAAATATTTTTCCCAGGCATGGCAACAGACTAATGGGACGGTACGAGACAGGGTCAGATGGATCCTTGCCTGTTTTATGAATGGCTATGACTTTTGCTATTTTCCATAGTGGTGGAAAAAACTGAAGCATCAAGCACGCATTAAATATTTTTGTTAATAAGGTGATAAATTTATGGGGAGCATTTTTTATTAAGTTGTTTGAAATTAAGTCAAGACCAGGAGCTTTTCGACATTTTAAAGATTTTATACAGTGTTTGATTTCAGCAGGTCTAACTAACAAGGGTTTATCTATAGGCGAGAGAATTTCAAGTGATGAAATGGATCGTTCAACTTTTAAGCTTTCTTCACTAGGCCAATCATTCGTGAGCTTCATGTTACCTAGGAAGCTTTTAGCTAGTACATCGCATTGTTCTCTCGGAGACGTGCTTAGAGAACCGTTTTCAAGCTTAAGAGCAGGAATTGTGTCTGATGCGGGTGAGCGAAATCCTTTTACTAAACGCCAGATATCTGAGCTAGGATTATCAACCCTGTTTAGTTTTAGGTTCCAAGCTTTATCATTGTGAACTTTAATGGCTTGTTTAATATCTTTTTTAAGCGTGTTGATTTTAGAAAACATTGATTCACGAATAGATTTATCTGTTTCTAGAAGAACATATCTACGCAAGCGATTTTTAGTTTTGATAAGACGCCTGATACGTCTGGGCAAGGTTTATAAGTTCCACGGTGTCAATGATGAGGTGGGTACACACATATCTCTGCATTTTAAAAGGTTTTGCTGTAAGAGATCTAGTTGCCTACTGATTGCATCAGTTGTTGTGAATGTTTGAGATGATAACGAGATACAAGAGTTGAGGAGAGAGCGGAACTTTGGCCAATCTGCCCTAGAATAGTCTAGTTTTATAATAGGTTTTCTACGCAAGTGCATATTAAATTTAGCTAATACAGGAAAGTGATTGGAAGATAAGGCCGGGACGGTTTTGATGAAATCCAGCACGTGAACATTTTTTGATAAGAGCAAGTCAGGAATTGAGGGTTCGTGGCTTGCAACATAATGCACAAGAGTGCAGTTATCAGGGGCGTGGATGACATAATCAGATTGGAGCATGTGGTTGTACAGAGTATTACCGCGTGCATTAGGAGTTCCTGGTGACCAAGCTCGGTGTTTGGAATTCAAGTCACCCATTATCATGACTTTACTGCCAGTTGACAACAACTTGTCAATGTCATCAGTCCTAAGCGGTAAATTGGGGGACTGATAAACAGAGTAGATATTAATTTTGTTTTCAAGGTTAATACCTATTGCTTCAAGATAGTTTGTGTTTGGTGTGCTAATAAGGCTGTGAGCAAGATCCGTGCGAACTAGCATAGCTACACCCTGTCCAACCCCATCACCACGTTTGTCCATACGGTAACACATATAACCGGGTATGTTTAATGTTAATCGTTTAGTTAGTCTTGTCTCATTGAGTGCAATGATATCGGCTTTTAGTTTACTCACCGCTAAATCGGAAAGTTCGCGCTGCTTGCCGTGGACGCCATCGGCATTCCAGTATAAGATACGTAGTTCGCGGCAGCTACACATAGTGTCCGAGGTGGGTCAATATAAGGATAACTTTGTCCATAAAAGTTACGCATTTTTTGAATTCAATTTTTATGGACTGTATAGTGGAAAGAATTTCCAACATTTCAACAGTCTCATAGTCATGCGCAGTTCTTCCATCAGCAACTCCTTGAGGCGGAGTTATTTTGGGTAGCTTTTCAGTCATGGCAGCTGTAAGATTCTGTGTCACGCTGGAGATATTCTTCTGTGCCTGTGGGAGTACGATGTCATGCGTTGAGGGTCTGGATTTACTGGTGTTGAGGCTTGCAACTTGGGCCCAGGTTTTCTTGCCGGTTGGAGGTTCACGAATGAGTTTCGCAGATATTGCTTTACGAAGCGTGTCTCGTTTCGACTCAATTCTTTCCAGGTATTTTAGACGTTCATTGCACTGTGAAAAATTTGCTGGGTGCTCCATCTGGCAATTACAACACCGAGCGGGCTCCGTTTTTCCTTTTTTAGGGCATTCCCAGGTTGGGTGAGGCTCGGCGCACTTGAGACATCTAGCTTGGCGATTACAATTCCTTGATGCGTGGCCAAATCCTTGGCATCTATAACACTGGACGCCTGGCCTCTTGTTTGGTTTATACTTTTCTATGACAATCACACAGCTAAGTAAATATTAAATCTGTTTGAAACGTGCCATGTTTGTCCCATTCGGCAATTGCACAAGCAACGGGGGGCATTCCGTAGTATGTAACGTTTTCAGCTCCGTTACAGAAGCACCCGCAAACCCCAGGGCTTCAAGTTCAGCTGCCACATTATTTTGCAGGAATTTAGGAAGCCCTTTTATTACTGCTTTTGGGCACTTTTCGTCTCTACGTGTAAAGGTGTGAAAAGAGATTTTTTCCTTCAGTAATCCATCTTTAAGAAGTTGATGATTTTTTGCGGTATAGCATTGAACTCTCACGAGTTTTGCCCCTCGGTACTGTAGGTGGAAATCTTTATTGTACTTCATTACAACATCTCGTATGTTTTGGGAAGTATCGTCACCTTGAAGTTCGATAATGATAGGTGGAGCATCAGCTACCTTCCTCCTGCTGGCATTTTTGTAAGGTTCAGAGGTGGCTTCTTCGTCATCAACCGGAAGTCCAGCAAAACTGTTGTTGGTTGCTGTTCCCACTTTTCTCGAGGCTGTCTGGACGTTTGCTATGAATTTTTTGGCGTTCCGCCATTCATCTGGAGATTTCAGTTCCCCCCCTTTCTTTCTCTTATTTGCAGAGCTGGGGCCTCCATTTTTTGTCAGGAACTGTTCCATAGTATACTAAGGTGATTATCGACCGAACGTCGATAACACCTTAGCACATCACTATTTGGCGCGCAGAGAAGCGACGACGCTCTGGTAGTAAGACGACGCGTGCGAGTGCCGTAGCAGCCGCGCGCAAACTGAATATTATTTATTCGTTCCTCCTAAATCTTTATATAAAGGTTTAAAGACGCGCTTGGTCGACGCCAATCGTGACCAAAATGCCGGCCTCATCTTTGCACAGCGTATCAGTGTTGCTATACAAAGAGGCAACTCGTCTGGAATTTTGGGTACATTTCCCACGTGTTTTTAGATAGTTCTAGAATAGAGTTTTATTATTATTTTATAATATAAGTAATTCATTAATAACAAATACATTACATTAAATATTACATTTTACTGTTGAAACCCTATAAAAATATCAAGGCAAAACGAATTCCCTAAACAAACTGAATAATGTAGTTAACAACATTTTGAACGCCCTTTATAAGGACAAATATATGTATAGATACCTAAATACATATAATTCATGTTCACCTAATGACTTCCTGAACATTCCTCAGAATCCCATTACATTTGCATATACACTAGCCGAAGCGATGCCCAAGTTTACTTAGTAGAATAAACATTAATATTTGAAAGAGCCCCGGGCCCTTTGGTTTGGTCTCGTTTGACATTCCTTTCCACCCGCGGTATTTCAATACAACATACTCGTGTAGCTGCGAACATCTTCCTAGAAACGAGAATGAATTATAGTATACTGGAAGAGCCATATGGTGTTTTATAATATTAGTAGCACCCTGAGTACTGGGTACACATAGACTTTTGATCCCGGTTTCGGAAATGCAGGGTCAAAGCTATCTTCATACCAGATATCATTCAATTGTGGCACACTTTTTTTTAACTAATATTTAAAATTTCCATGTCACAATGTTAGTTACCGTACTCCTCCGAAACGGCTTGACTGATTTTTACCAAATTTTATATGCGTATTTAGTAAGTCTGAGAATCGGCTACCATCTATATTTTAAGGCAAAACAACGTTTGCCGGGTCAGCTAGTTAAAATATAAATTGTTTGCTGTCTTTTCTGCCCAATAAGGAGTTATATCTATCTGTCTATTATCAAGTTTGGTCCAGCTGTTTGAATGGGTAAAAGTTAGATACACACACGCTTACACTTACAAACAAACTTTCGCCGTTATAATTGAAGTGGGATTTGTATCACTATGGGCCTCGATTCATCTCGATCAGAATGCTGAGTACGGGCTTGTTTCTCAAAACACTTTCGTTATCGAAAACTCAGCACCGTCGTAACGCGGTGATTGGCTACTGCGAGTACCCACGTGATTTTGGCAGTCAATCACATCAAGCATTTCAAGGGCTTTTACATTACGACGTCGCTTAGTTGTCAATACGATGTGTTTGAGAAGCCAAGGCACTCAGATGAGTTAAGCAGCGTCATAAATGGACGTAAAGTCTTAATACCTTGCACGAACAAACAGTCAAATTTACTTTTAAAAAGTTGGATATACTTCCAATGGGTTCCGATGAATTACAAGCGTTATCATCGGGCATGAGCATCACACGGACTGTCACTGACGAGATCTGCGCAAAAATTGTGTTTTAATATGCCTTACGATAACAGTTTACTTTCGTTACTGGCTGAACAACTTTAAAGGAAAACTGCAGTCACCACTGAACCAGTGGTATGGAATGTAGGGCAGCCCTACTATTTTCTATTCAGAATAAAAAAAAATACTTAGCAATTTAGAGATTCTACACTATTTGCCAATTGTCAGTGAGCTGGTCAATTAATTTGAGTCGCTCCGTAATTAATTCCGTTTTAAGATCCGAATATTTACTCGTAATTTAAGAACGTTTTGAGAGGGTCTACAACGAGATAACTATTCATTCTTATTCATAAAACTAAAACTTGAAACAGTCTTGAACAAACTTTTCGAGAAAGTTCCTATTTCAGGACAAAGCATCGCCAATTCATTTCGGGACAACAAACTCCGGGACAAGAAATGAAACCCTGAATAGGTTGAAACACAATGGAGTACGCATTTATCCAGTCACGACCATCTTTATGAAGTTGATCATAGTGATAAAACGCGTTTTCTCACGATACATTACTTTGTTCCTAAGAATCAAGATATTTTTTTATATCAAAACTAGGAAAAATGTACATTCTCAAACTTACAAAACCGAGCCGCAACCTTGTTATATATAAACGTAAGCTTACCAATAAAACTCCACATCTGAGAAGTCCATATGCTTATTAGATTTGATGACTTCCAAACGAAAAATCTCAAAACAAGGACCTTCATCTATGAAAAAACGTCTTTCGGACGTATCAAATATTGAGTTCGCTTAGTCGCCACTTCTCACGCAAAGAGCAACTCGATCCTAAACGGCCTCTCAACTACCGCAAAGGTTATCGGATCTTGCAGAGATCAGACGAGCCCACTTCAGTTAATCCTTTAAGTCTTACGATTTACGATACGGCGTATTTGGACTATTATACCTACATCACTTACGTGGCGGATTCCACACCTCCCGGTGGGGCTTTGAATTTTAAACTAACTTCAGTATCGACAGTTTTGGGTACAGATGGAAGTTTTCACTCGACTAACTATGCAAAATCACTAGTTACAACACACAAACGCAAAAACTTTAAGTTGTTCTGAACAATCTACACCTGTTCGATGACTTTTGGGTAATACGAATTAGTATAAAAATGAGCACTAAATGTCTGACGTAGTCTATCTATCGTATGAATTGTTTATGTTATGGCTCGGTTTAGCAAGGTGATCTGATGTGATTACCAAAGTTCTGTAGCATCGTGGAAGACAGACTTTGAATGGGGAACGGGCAAAATAGTGTCATTTAAAAAATACAAAAAAAATATAGATAATCCTTACAGATTTACCAAAATTATTACAACTTAAATATATGTATTAAAAATAAAACTTATTCTTCCTTATAATATTTTACATCCGTGTTTTTTGCTGTCGAAATAAACCTGAAATATTTGAAGAGCTGCGTTGCCATAACACGGCTTGCCCGAGGTTAAATACAGGATTTGGAACATTTTCAATGAATGTCTCCTTTGATTCTTTACAGTTACTTCCGCAACACGATTTGCGGATGTCGTTGCCCCAACTTTCCTAAATTAACTGCTAAAAATATATTGCCATAGAAACGTTTTATTTTTTGACGTGACAACGTCTTAAATTAGGTTGCGGCTGGGAGTCACTTATGAAAAAGTGTAACGCCCGGTAACGTTACGATGAGTCACCGAACGAGAGAGAGGCCCGCCGAATGCCTTGCGTCTCTCTCCCACTCAACTATGATCGGTCTGCCGCGCGCGCAGCATGCGGCAGACGTTGTCACGTAAAATCTTCGCCCGTAAAACCGACTTTACAGGCAACCATTTTTTTTTTACATAACTTGCCTGTAGGCATCATAATTATATACATAATTAACTAATAACACGATACAAAATCAGATACTATGGTCTTCTCTTTCTACGGTTGCTATTTATTTTGCAAAAAAAAAAGTTTTATAAAATTACTTCTTTTCCTGTGTAGAAATAACTTTAGTTTTATAAAGTTTAACCTACTATTATAAAAAAACATATTTACATATACGAAGACAAAAAAACAACTAGTTAACGTTCTTCTCCTTTATATTAACTGAGTGGTTAGGTTCTGGTAACAAAAGCTTTCAAGCCACCCAAGACTAAACGACTCCTTGTTCTAAGTCTAAAAAATTTTAACGTTTCATACGATTCACAGCAGCGCCCAGATGTAATTGCCACTTCTAAAATGACAGTTTTTTGCATGGTCACCCATGCAATGACTGTCTGCATCAACCGTTGCGTGTCTTTGACGCTCGCATCAGATCACCCTATTCTAACTTTTTTGACTTATGAACAGGCTAACGTATCCGCAGCTTGACTGATGTTAAGCTTTACTGTGGTCTAAGATGTATCACGCTTGCCTAGACCTACTACTCCACTAGACCACCTATTTACTCTACAAAACCTATTTACTATTTACAACTCATACACAAATACAAACGATAAAATAGATATCGAAATATTTTATTTTAAATATTCAGTTCCTAAAACCTTTAACCGTAAACATGGCCTTGATAATATGACCTTGACCTTATCGGTTCAATACACGTGGTGTTAACGGCTACAGTGAATTAATTATCGGTTTTAATTTGCTCTAATTAGTCCTAGGTACAAAATATTGTGTGCGATATAGTTCTGGTTACTAATTAACTTCAATATTATGAAAGTTTGATATATCTTTGTAACTTTAGGTATATAGGTTTTGAAGTAAAGACAAGTCATTTGGGCGTATGGCAGCCAACCAATGAGCTCAAGCTTTCAGTGAAGGAAACCATTGTGAGGAATCCTGATTTGAGCAAAATATTGAGGACTGCGGTGCTTAGGAATTTTCTGTCAAAGACTCTGTTTCCTGAGAATTAGAAGTAGTTTCCATTCTAGTTAAGCGCATCTGGAGAAATAGACTGGAGGATTACAATTTATCGATAAGTAATCAAAAGTATGCATTTCTAATTTTTTTCCTTTACGGTATGACTGACAGGTAAAACCAAACAATTCAACGGCTATCTAACCGCAAACCGTAAGTCCTTAGTTTAATTGAAATAAGCTCGACACACTTGATACCGCGAATCTATTCCAAAACCATACCTTGTGTACGATAAATAACTAAACTAACATAAATAAGTTAAAGGTGTAGAAGACGTAAACAGCTTTAGGCCCGGGAACAAAGCCAGCTCCCGAAAGATTTGCATGAATTATTTTGTGTATATTTAATTAGACAGTCTTAGGCCGAAGTAAGGCCTAGCTTTGACTATTAAAGGTATTTCTAATTTACTTGTGAGGCTTGCTTTTTGTACTCGTATGTTTAGATTTAGCTACGTAAGTACGTAATGTTGGTTGCCATTTAAATGTTCGTCTTTAATTTTGAGATACTTATTTTAGTTTTAATAGCATATTTTGTTAGAGAATTACACAATTTTTATAACAATATTTCTGTCTTTAATTTTATTTAACTGGAAATACCTTGCATGAACAAGTATAAGTATATTAAAAATTATAAATCCCTGACAGCATATTGCTTCCGATCTTGGCCGCGCGTATTCTAAAGTGAGTATTAGTTTTAGTATTAGTAACTTAGTATTTTATTTAGATCGATTTTCAATTTCACGCGCCTTACGGGTAAGAATATAGCTGACTTTATATATTTTATTCACATGTAATATCTTTTAAATGTTGTATTCTGTGAATAAATGATTTGATTTGATTTGATTTGAGTATCTTTTGTGAAAAAAAATAATCCATATTTATTGTAGTCCCCTTAAGCACTGATTTTCTACATACCTACCTAGCTTAGATAACTCCTGACAAATTTACTTTTATAAGAAAACCAAAACCGTTTATCTGTTAGAAATCTCCAAATCAAAACATAGTATTTATTTGTCATAGGTTACAATAAAACAGTTTTAAAGGAATCCAAAGGAAGTCAAAAAGTTGTTTCTAGAAACTGTATGTATAATGTCACAGATGAACACAAATACCTGTGTTTATACGTATGTACCTAACATACGTTTGTTTATATGTCCCACAGATACGTCAAACTCATAACTTCCTGTCGTTTTTGCGTCTGGCATTAGATGTGACAAACACAAAACAAAGCATCACAAATAAAGCCATGAGACAGCGCAAAACGAGATGAGATTCTGCAATATATTTCGCAATTCTTGTCGTGTATTCGTTTCCTGATTTCAGCCTAATAGTGTTTCTGCCACCCTTCTGTATTATAATAATATTTTTTCAGCAAACAAGGGCCGTACAAGTCAGACAAAGAATTCACTTTGCACGCTGGAAAGCAAAAACCGGCAAATATTTGGTTAGGTCACATCTGTGGAAAGAACTATGTGAGCGATATATTACTACTACGAGTTTGTGGCTACATAATATAAATAAATACCAGTTTCACTATCCCAAAGCTACGCAGTATCATCATCATCAGCAACCCGGTTCTCTCTCACCGCTAGGAATAGGCATATCTTATATTGTTTGACTGACTTATTTTGACATGCTGGCCAGGAAGAACCAGTGGTAAGGCCGCCAATTGTTTTTTCTATTTAAACTATCTGGCGTAGTGCCGGTTGGTGGATGACACATGTCTTTAAATGTTGTCGTGGGATTAGACTGAAGGAAAACATCGTGATATCAGAAAATCGATTGAGTGCTTTCCACACAAAACTTGAAAAACAATCCATTATTGCATGACTGGATTCGAGCCGGGGTGTTGCGGTATAGTTCAACATTCTCCCAACGAGCCACATTAGCTCATTGTAAAAAGCTTCTATTCGCATGTAAGAGCTTGTATACCTATATATCTTCCATTTCTTAGATAGAAAGATAGAAGATTGGATACATATAATACATTTAAAAAAAGAAGAAGAAAGGGCTTACAAATAAGTGTGCCACAATTGGCGGCCTCATCGCATAAAGCGATCTCTTCCAGGCAACCTTTTTTAACAAGTCTGATATAAAAAAAACCTGAATAGTCATATCTTTCCCCACAAATGTTATCCGCCCCTCATTCATAAGACAAGCAGTTGGTAGTGGTGGAAATAGGGCTCCAGACACAATGATATGTTAGCATTCCGTGACCGACATTGGAGCGCGTCGCCATTTGTTGTTTGTTTTTTTCATCATAGTATGTTCGCAGCTCAACAGAACGCATTAGGAGAATGGGAGTCGTTTGCGGAGAATTTCATTAGTCATTCCCTCATTCCCTTGCGGCAGGGTTTCCATCATAGATTCCTTTCGTGTCACTCGTTCCGAGGATACTTCCCAGACAAATATGTCGAGGATAGGGTTGAATTTTCAATTGGAACTTCATTAATTATTTACGGAGTTCTCGGGATTGTTCGGTATTGAGGTTAAATGAGGGCGTACGGACTTGGAAGTAGATGTTACGAGTATAGTATATGTAAAGCTACTGATTCTCTGTCGAAAATACAAAGATTCGCTCAAAGCGTTCTGCTTTGACCTTTTTTGTGAGGAATGCAAAGGTATGTCTTCTTGTTTCTATGTTTCCTAAGATAAACAATTTTTGGGGTACTCCAAATTTAGAAATTTTTAAAAACTTTAGTTTGGAAAGTGGTTCCCTCTAAAAATACTGTGAAGTTAGATTTTATATACCTATTGTTTAATTGTGATGAAATTAGGTAAAGCCTTAAAATTATATTGGTAATTAAAGTTGTGATAAAAATAAAATTGACTAAGTAATTGTTCAAATAGGTGTGAAGAAGCGGCTAAAAATGTTTTTTGAAAAACAAGCGCGTTTTTTTTTTATAAAAAATAAAAATAAATTAAGTAAGTATAAATTTAAATGACTTCTTTTATAAATTGTTTCTCAAAGAAGTCAAATCATACAAAAATACATCATGTTATTTCTTTATCTGTCTAAAAAGTAAACTTATAATTAATTAATTCCGTAGCTTATAAACATAAAACAATAGTGGCCCAAACTTCTGTCATTTCAGTGTCGCGGTAGAGCCGGCATTAAGTAATGACAATTTAATTTGTGCGCCAAAGTTTAGTTCAACTTTTCGGAGATTATAGTTTCAAGGACTGAAATGCGAACTTTCGTCATTGTAAAGCGATCCTTCAAAATTTAATGAATGTGTCACGAACATCAACATAATACTTAGTCAGATTTACAAGTAATGGGGGATCAAATTATGTTGAACGTAGTATAATTAGGCTCAAACAGCCAATTCGGAGAAATTTTAACGACTGCTTACTTAATATTTTGCGTGGATTAACTCGAGTAGCAATTACTTTATTTAAAAATTACATACCTTATTTGACAATTAAAATACTTTAGAATTTCTTACAAGTAACTTCTATAAAATTACACTTGATACTTCTTGAAAATGTACCCAAACACATTTGCGGTCTAAAAGTATGAATAGTGAACCGTTCGAATAGTAGATCTATAGCTTTCAACTGCAGCAGACATATTACTTCGGTCCTGTAATTTACTTAAAACCTCGGGTCACTTCGGATTCTTGGGATGAGACTGGCATTCAAAGGATTCGATTAATATTCTAGACGAGACAGCCACAATCAAATAGAGCTTCGATATCTAATGCTTTGTAATATTTAGGCACAATAGCGTGGGCCATTAGTGAGGTTGTGACGTAGGTAGAAAGCGTATTTTTGCGTAAAATTTTTCGCAGACATGTATTTATCTATATACATAAATATTAACCTTCATCGTATATACCCAGTTGGAAACCGACATATGTAAATACATATATATAAAAATCTAGAAAACTAAAATCATTCGTAAATCACAGTTCCGTATTCAGAGAAAAACATACTATACTTGTATAAAAAACATATGTCAAGTTCAAGTTCTCTATCATTTGAGTCAGTTAGTAAATGTCCATGTCACAATGTTAGTTACCGTACTCTTCCGAAACGGCTTGGCCGATCTGTACTCAATTTCATTTGCGTATTCAGTAGGTCTAAGAATCGGCTACTTTCTATTTTTTAAGGCAAAACAATGTTTGCCGGGTCAGCTAGTGTATACATAATTATGATATTATAGTTTCTAAACTTGGTGATTCATAAATGACGTAAATTATAACAACAGATGACAACAAAAAAAAACGAGAATTAGTGTGCATTACAAAAGTATTGTTGCGTTTCGTTCAAAAGTAAAATCCACTCCAAATTTTACAATAGTTAGTTAAAGACATAAATGATATATTAACTTCATGTTATCAAACAATGGTATCACAATAAGTTACTCTGACGTCACAGCCCGGTACTTCGTCGATAAAGTCGATCCACATGTGTTCCATCAACATAAATATTGTATTTTTTGCGAGATGCTATATTGGCGGACTTACCAATAGGGATAAAAACTCGATAAATTTCTTACGATATCTTGCTAAACTTTTGTTATGTTATATATGTATGTAGGTATATATCGATAACCTCAAGAGGTCACTCTTGATTGGCCTAAATTTTTTAGTTTTGAACTTATACGTTGTTTTGGGCATTTTATAGTGCTTACCTAGCTAGCAACCACCCTCAAGTTGAAAAATCTGTCGCCAGACACCTAGCGGTGTGTTCTGGAAGCCTCCATGAGAACCAGTTATTTCCAGCCAAGACAGGGTCCACCAGAGTGTCCTTAACTATTTTCGATACGCGCCAAATGCCTTGTTGAAAGAAGTAAAAAATAAATATATTTATATACCGTTGCCCAGGACAGACAAAAGTGGAGGGACGGTAGGGAGGCCTTTGCCCTGCAGTGGGCCGATTTATAGGCTCAGATAGATAGATAGATACATGGTAAAATAAAATAAAGGTAACCCATTAAATGTAATAAAAACGGGAAAACACAAATAACACTTCATTAAATTAAAATTTTATATGAGAGTTTCGGTCTTTAACTTTTATATGTTTTTTTAAAGATTTACTATAAATTAAAATTTATCAGTTACATGCAATCAAAAGTCGTTATTCAAAACTGTGCCGTTAAAAAAGTGTTTTAGTTTTTCTATGAATAGAAACACGAACCGACGCAGTTTTCAATGGTATCAATACTATCAATAGGCTATTGACCAAAAGTATCGTTATATTCTCGACATCGATATCGAGCTACGAGTATGCCAGTATCGCGCCTATTTGTTCGCTAACAACAAGCAGAAAATTTTAAAATACATATATGTAACGAGATCAGGGCAATTTGTGAAAAACTTTTCGATATATAAACTTTTTTGTAAATAAACTGTGTTTTAAATATCTTCTGCAAGAGACAAAAAGTCCCTTACTTTTAAAAGTCCGTCAATAATTATTAAAAGTGTGCATGGTGGCAGGCCGTTTTTTTTTTTGCATAATCTGTATTTTAAATATCTTCTGCATGAGACAAAAAGTCCGTTACTTTTAAAGGTCCGTCAGAAATATTAAGAGTTTGCATGGTGACAGGGCATTTTCTAGTGCTTGCCTGGTTCACTGGATCCTGGCCAACCTCAAGTTAAAAACCTATCGCCAAGCAATTAGCGGTATTCCGACAACCTTCTTGAGAGTACCTTAGACCAGAGAGTTGCAGACCCGTGTCATACTTACACGCCCCACTGACCAAATGTATCTTTTTAGTTCGGAGTAAAAAAAAAACAACACTTGCATAATCTGAATCTGATTATTTGAAAATATTTATGGATCTCTTATCGATCATCATAGAAAACTACTAACACAAAAAAGTGAATTTCATCAGCCACAAGACCAAATAAACGTCTCACACTTATATCTAATACATTATTATATCTAATAGATTAGATAGATATATACTAAAGATATGAAACGTATTATAACAAACGCGTTTCAAAATGTGTTTTGGATCAATTTACCCTTGTTTGTTGTTTTAAATGACACTTATTACTTTGACTACCTCGAACATAGATTGCTTTCTCTGTCTACGACCTCGAACTTGTTCCAAACGTAGGCACATTTTGTAACAAAGAAACCATAGATAAAGGCATTTTTTTTACTAAACCTCCTTACTTAGAACTCCACGCACATTTGTTGTCAGTGTCAGTAATGTCATAGCAATACATAGAACACACACATACGTTTAAATTCACCATTCCAAAATCTGTCTGGTTGCGATAATCAAAGCGCATTCTTCTCGTTTTGCAATCTAAATTAAAGTCCACCAAAAACAGCAAACTAGCACACAGTCAGTCCTGTCAAACTCATAACCCCACTTTTTCCGTGAGGGTTTGAAAAGTGCGCCGGGAGCCATAAAGCTTTGTATGGATTACGCGGGTTTTATTGCTTCCCTGGCATCCTCAACGTGGGAGGATTTAGCGAATGATCCAGGAATGTCCGTTTTACAGCCGGGATTCCCGGATTCGCGCGTAATCAATGTGATGATTATGCGATTCTCAGCTTATTCCCGGTTTCGGGAATTCACCAAATGAACTAAGTTGCTAACGACGAATTGATGGGTCAATAGCTATGTGTAATTCCGAGAGTTATTTGGTAACAGATCCGCTTTGGGCTAATTTTGTCGAATGTCACTTATTTATTCAGCAGAACTTAACTCCAATCCGATTGTATAGTCTTCAAACAGCTTCAGCAAAGCATCCGTTCTTTGTATGACATAAAATCAATATAGTTAGAATTATTTAATCACTAACATAAATAACTCAAATTAAACAAATTCTGGCCTCCAAATTGGCCTTACACAGAGACATCCGTGACATGAAGGTTACCTTTCTTGGTGTAAGTGAACTACTAAAACATCATAATAACGCATTATAAGAGTTCACTAGTAGAAGTTGTGAATAATTAATTTAGAATTTATTCTCTTAAAAAATATTATGGAGTGTTACAATTTGCTTGGTCAAATTACGAGTAAATACTAAGATTAAGATTGCAAATAGATATAAAATAGATATCTGTCTCAAAATCCGAACTTCCAACGACCCAGTTACAATTTTATTCGCATAAATCAGATAATAACTACTCTTAATATCCAATGATTTTGTAGATCAGCATTAAATGTAATTCTCAAAAGGTTAAAGCACTTAGGTTTACAAAAAGAGGGTATTCCGCTCATTACGCTGAAGATAGCGTCGAGTGGGTGCTCGGATGTAAATAGTAGGCTTAATGATAAGCAGTCTATTAAAGGAACATCCTCCTACCATGGTTTCTAAGTAGTAATACTTATTCTATACTTATTACGTAAAAATGTAGCTGTGACGACGTATTAGTCATATGATAAGTACGGATTACGTACGGTGTTTTAGGACACATTTCACTCACGGCTGGTTAACCACGTACTGGAACATTTCTAGTTCGTATTATGGTAGCTAACACAACTGATATACTACATATACATACATACATATATTTTTATTTGCTATGGTACCCGGACAGTCAGTAAGTATTCAATTATAGCTCACAAACTATTTACATCCCTGTTTTTGTGATCGAGACCAAATATTAAAATCTATATTAATTTATAATAGAAAAGTGCATTTTGTTACAATATTAAACTTTCTATGATCTGTGCACAAAGGGATTTAACAAAATACTTTGTAACCAAAAATACACTGTTATTTATAAAAAGTGTAATTGAGATTACTGTATCAAACTGAATATTTACTCAACATAAAAGAAAAACCTTTAAATACGAGTATGAGTG
This sequence comes from Mellilla xanthometata, assembly GCA_035578125.1. Taxonomy (NCBI): domain Eukaryota; kingdom Metazoa; phylum Arthropoda; class Insecta; order Lepidoptera; family Geometridae; genus Mellilla; species Mellilla xanthometata. Next base: position 11,175,892 of record JAPUBQ010000010.1, read on the forward strand.
CGTTGTTTGATGGTTCTTTGAGTCATGTAATCCAGACAGAGTTAGTTTTTTGAACCTTAATAAAGTATTTCAGTATTTGTTTAAATCATACATGTGAAGTTTTCACTAAAGCATTGATTCTATATTAAAATATTTTTTAGAAATAAATAACACATTCTATATTAAAATTGGAAAGAGTATCAAACAAGTCTTTTGACGCTAAAACAACGGAGTAGCAGAGTGTTATAAGATTATTTACGTTTATTTACATTGTTTTCGTCTGTCTGTGTGTGTCTGTGCGCGCGCGTGTGTGTGTGTGTGTGTGTGTGTGTGTGTGTGTGTGTGAGTGTGTGTATCTGTAAATTCATAGCTCCTGAATGAAGGAACCATTTTTTTGTCTCACTCTGATGTATTTGGCAGGAGCGTTTATAATAGTTATTGTTTATTCAGGCATAATTATGTTTATGTTTCATTTCTTAGCTATGTTTGATCTCATTATGGGAATTAAGGAGTCTTAACCTGTAGATACACTATACACAATATACTAGTATTTTGAAACCAAAATGGCCGCTGTCATAAATATTGCTATGTCTTTTTTTCTTGTACGTTCATTATAGTCAGAAAGCGGGAGTACATTTTTAATTAGACCAACAAGATGCACGAAATTACGGCTGCAAGAGTTGCAGTAAAAGTCAAGAAATAAATTATTGTTCTTGCGAGAAAACTCATTTGCATTACATGAACACAATTAACCAACAATTTGGGAGCTAACAGTCCGCTGAAATGCGCCCAATTAATTATTGTAACTACATCAAAATCTTGCATTGTAAAAGAAATACGAGATATAATTTTGCACAAAAATATACGGTGGTCTATCTGTAGCATCATTACCTTTTTTGTTGGAAAGGTTTGGTAGTCGAGAATATTATAAGCTATATTGAATGAAAATCGAACCAAGACAGCCAAGGCAAGAAAATTGTTTTTTTTTTCACTATTCTCTCTATATGGGTATCAAAGAGCTTAATTAATAGAATGATACATTTTATATTCAAGATGGCGGCCACGAAAAAATAATGGTCACAATTAATTTTTTTTTATTTACAGTTATTACAATTTTCACAATTTTGCACACTTGTCAAATAAAAACTATATTTCTTTTTTTTGTATTTTTTTAGAAGTTAGGAAAAGAAGGGTGAGGAGGCGTAGACTATTGTCTAGGTCTAGGTAATATAACATCACCAGTGACTCCTACTCCAGGTTGTTTTTGGTGGCTAAAGCTATTCAGCGCAGTAATGCAGCGAGTGTGATGCCTTTGCCCCTTGTAGGTCGAGCAGGGGCGGGTTGTTTGATTCACATTTTAATTTTTTTGACAGTTTCATTTTATATTATTTAAAATAACATTATGCTTAATGAGATTTAAAGTACACATATTTTTATCTATCCTGTATTATCTAACCTATATTGTCCCACTGTTGGGCAAAGGCGGGAAACCCCAATGATCCCCACGCTTTTCTGTTCTGAGCCAGCTCCTTCCAGTTGGTGTGGAAGTCCACCAACTCCTTGCGCCATCGATTTGGGGGCCGGCCTCATTAAAAGTAATATTTGTTAAACAATACATACTTATTCATTTGCTTGCAACTAAATTCCAGTTAAACAATCCAGTATGTAAAGAAAATGAAGTTCACGCGTAGCCATTATTTCCACGGGCGACAATAATAGGCCAAACCTGTGTCGGGGACGAATAATAACTTGACATAAACTTGACAGTTTTCCCCTTTCAAGGCTTCAGCCCCAATTCCCGCCTCGGCTTTTATCCCCCCTATTAACGAAACTACACCAAACTGCATGCAATCTAAACACTCATGTTTTTCATGCCGTATTATGGAACCCTCCATTACGCCGGTACAAGACAAGAGTTTGGAAAGACTTAGAATGGATGTATTGGGCGGCTTGTAGGTGAGTCATCTGTAAATCGTTATAATATCCATAGCATCATATTTAATAATTAATAAAGTTTATAAATACTATTTGATATGTCATATTTTTTGTTTTAATTTTTACCTTAATTCATTAAACGAGGCAATGTCACCAGTGATATGGGTACCTTTCCGCCAGGTTCTGTCCGTAGCAGTCTTTTAAATTAGTTTTGAGGTCGTATTTTAATTTTATAATTTATTTTAATGGGTAATTAATATACAACTTAATATTTTTGTAACACAGTTATAATTAATATTAACTTAAAAGAAATTATTTTATTATATAATGAGTTCAGGCTTCATTTATAATTAGTATGTAACTTTTTTCTCATTACTTGCTAATGATATAAATAGAAAGATTCACATTCAAAATTCGTTTTAGTAGTAGAATAGGTTTATAAATAAGTAAGTTTGTGCGTTTTTTACTTACATAATTATAGCTACACCCTAACTTCACTTAATTACAGGGTGTATGTTAATATAATTTTAATAATATTGAGATACCTAACTTGTTTACATGTTTGAGTTATGGAAATAAATAAATTAATACTCCATTAATATTAAAAGCAAAAGTTTGTATGTGTAAGTTTGTATATATATTTGATACTTCATCACGTTCAAGCGGCTTGACCAATTTTGATAGTGTAGAGAAAGATAGCTCTTAACCTAAATTAACAAACTGGCTATTTTAGAGCTTTACCCTACATATACCAATTTTTCTTTTCATGCCTAAATTTCAGACATAATATCGTTGTTATATTAAACATTGTAATCTGTTCACGGCACTTTAAAGGCGTCTTATTATTTCCGCGCAGAAAATCTCTGTTATGTTAATTCCAGGTGGAGCAAACGGCAGAGTTGATATATCTGTGTAAGGGCCCTCAATTTGGCCGGTACGAGCCGACGTACGGTGGCGTTTTTTGCTCGCTCCTCCCATCTATAAATCTTAGTAAGTGGCTCGTTAGTTCTTCTGGTCAATTCACGTCTAGCTCCACCGTCCAGATTTTTTATTCATCCGTTTTTCAGTAAGTTACTATTGGATTCAGCCAATTTATTGAGTGGTTAAGTGGGTTTCGGGGATTGCCGGTTAGTAGGTTTTTTGTATATACCTACACTTTTCAAGGTCGAATGAACTTTTGTTCAGACTTTTTGTGGTAAAAAAATTGGTATGAACATTTGTAATTTAGTTACGCTTGTTCTATATATTTACAATACAATTTACATACATTTAAATGACAAAATTTTTGAATGTAATAAAATAAAAACTACTGAAACACAACTATATTTTAAATATTTAATAGGGCAAGATAACGTGTATAAACCCTACCCTTAAATATAACAGATAGATGGACAGACAGACAGCAAAGTCTTTAAGGAACTGCAGACTTCTTTAGTACCGTTTATGTAAATCCTTAAATAAATATATATGTATTTTTATTTATTTTAAATAAAAACTGCATCTGGTAGTATTAGTACTGTTATAAATAGTACTAATTCGACAAGGATGTCAATGAACTTTCAGTAAAGATCAACAGACCATTTTAATTCATTTAGACCAGACTTTGAGAACAAAGTTTTGATCCGCATCTAGCAAAAACAGTTAGCGCCAACTTATTACAAACCTGAGAAAACTTGCAGGGTTTTTACTAAGTTTGCATGAATCTAATAAGTGTGAAAATTAAAGAGACAATAAGTGGTAGTTAAACTCGGTCGAAGACTGGTAGATAAGACGGGGGATCCCCGTTCTCGATCTTACTTGGTGCAAAGGATAGCTATTCAGCGTGGAAACGCAGCCAGTATTATGTGCACCTTTGCACCAGGTACGGTCATGGGCGGGCTGTTCTGACATATATTATTACAATTTTAATATATTTCTTGTATTATATTGAATAAAATTACTATTTAACAATAAAAAAGGAAAAATAACATAATTATGATATGCAGATCAGTTATAATGCGATTAAAATTTTGAGGACTGTGTCGCCCCCGTCCGTGGGAAAATTACCCTTTATTCGATTCCCCACACGTGGTCCTTGGGTGGTGCAAAACAGGCGACACTCACACTGGTGGTAGGCTTCGGCCGGGGCTAGTGACCACCCACCGGACTAAGTCACGCCGCCAAGCGGCCTTGCCGTGTTCCGGCGTTTGGTCCGGTGACGCCGTTAGGGGATTTGGGTCGGGATAGCTGCTTCGTTGATGCATTTTAGCCGGTTTTAGACACATGAGCGTGGGGACACTGGGTATCTAGTCACGGAGGGTAGCGGGATCCGAGGCACGGTTCTCCGCTGGCCGACCGCAGGTAGTAGGGGACCCAAGTAGTGAGCTAGCTACTCATGAAAGGCTGTCCCGCCAACTAGCGAAAAATCCCGGGGATGCGCCATCGTGCCGGTTAGCGACCGGATGAAAGGGCCCGATGGACATCCCTGGGGGGGCTCGGGCGTCCCCGCAGTCTCCGGACTAGCTCCCCACTGGTGTCTTTTACGTTACATGTGTCTTGGTAAGCATCGCGAAGCCTCGTCCCACTGCCATGTCCCCACCGAACTCACTCTTCGCATTATGAAAAACAAAAGAACAAAGAACAGGGTACAACAGCGGATGCACTCCCTTTCGCTTAAAGTGCACCTCTCCAACATTCGAGGTTTGCACTCCAATCTCGTTGCGGTCCATCACCATCTGGAGACCGACAAACCTGCTCTCTTGTTCCTTACGGAGACGCAGATCAAATGTCCATCTGATACGGCGTACTTGCAATATCCCGGTTACACCCTAGAGCATAATTTCAAGGCTCGGGCAGGGGTTTGCCTGTACGTCCGGGATAACATTTGCTGTCAGCGTCTCCGTAACCTTGAAAATCGCAGTTTCTCTGTCCTGTGGGCGCTTGTAGACACAGGCATAGAGAAAATTCTCTATGCCTGTGTCTATCGTTCGCACAGCGGTGACCAGGAGACAACCAGGCTCACTGATTATCTCAGTGAGGCAGCGGACACGGCTCAACAAAAGTACCCGACAGCCCAATTAGTGTTACTGGGGGATTTTAATGCACACCATCAGGAGTGGTTATTCCCATACCGGGACACAGACCATGCTGGTAGAGAGACGCGAAAGCTTGCTCAGCTGGTCCAAGGTGCTACTCGGGTACCTGACGTTGAGACGCATACACCTTATTGCTTGGACCTTCTGCTGACAACTGATCCAGACCGGTACTCTGTGGCGATTTCGTCACCCTTGGGTAATTCCGATCATTGTCTGGTGAAATCTGTATCCGTTTATTCCCCATCTGACCCGAGCCCTAAGGGCAGTCGTCGGATGTGGCGATACAAGTCAGCAGATTGGGATGAGATGCGGTCATTTTTTGCATCTTATCCTTGGCAGTCTGTTTGTTTCTCTTCTGGTGATTCATCAGTCAGCGCGGATGCCGTGACGGATGTACTGCGACTGGGTATGGAATATTTCATACCCTACTCAGATGTACCTCTGTCCGACAAGGCTCGCCCTTGGTTTGGGCCTCAATGTGGACGTGCTGAAGCACTGAAACATGAGGCATACCTTGCCTGGGTCGATGCCCGCCACCGCAAGGCTGGGAATATTTGCCAGAAGAAGAAAGAATTTAACAAGGCTGCCAAGTCCTGCAAAAATGTTTTGCAGAAGGCTCGCTTCGACCATATTAGCCGTGTAGGGAACAAATTAGCTTCTTATCCCGCGGGTAGTAAAGCATTTTGGTCCCTGGCCAAATCGATCGAAGGGAACTTCTGTCGCCCCTCACTGCCTCCACTGCTGAAGCCGGACGGTTCGCTGGCTCACGCAGCAGTAGAGAAAGCCAACTTATTTGCTTCTCTATTTGCTGAAAATTCACGTCTTGATGCTGGTGGCGCGTCGCCTCCGTCATCTCATGTCTGTGCGTCAGTGATGTCTGACATAAAGATACGCCAGACTGAGGTTCGGAAAGCGCTACGTGATCTAGACGTGAATAAAGCCAGTGGTCCCGACGGTATTCCAGCTTTAGTTCTGAGGACCTGTGCGCCTGAGTTGGCTCCTGTGTTGACACGTCTTTTTCGGCTTTCTCTTGAGACTGGTAAAGTGCCAAGTTCTTGGAAGCTTGCTAATGTGCAGCCCGTGCCTAAAAAAGGTAGTCGCGCCGACCCTGCTAACTACCGGCCCATTTCAGTCACGTCCATACTCTGCAAGAGTATGGAACGTGTCTTGAACCGCAGGCTCCTGGCATACCTAGAAGCGAATGACCTCCTAAGTGACCGACAATATGGCTTTCGCCGGAATCGGTCTACTGGGGATCTTCTAGCGTATGCCACACACATCTGGAGTGAGGCTATTGAGAAGTACGGAGAAGCACTTGCGGTTTCTCTGGATATTTCCAAAGCCTTTGACAGGGTCTGGCACGACGGCCTTATTGGCAAGCTTTCCTCTTACGGCCTGCCTGCTGGATTTCGTGATTGGATATCGGACTTTTTGAGGGACAGATCTATACGGGTGGTCATTGATGGCTGCTCCTCGGATCTAATGGCGATCAATGCCGGTGTCCCTCAAGGGTCGGTGCTCTCTGCGACATTATTTTTGCTGGTATGCAGATGACAGCACTGTTGTAGAAAGCTACATATCCACTGCACGAGCCAGTGAGGCCGAAATCCGGTCTCATAGGGAAGCTATGGTTGAGCGCTTGAACTTGGCTCTTCAGGCAGTCTCCGAATGGGGCGATGCCAATCTAGTCAAGTTCAATGCCACCAAAACCCAAGCGTGTCTTTTCACCGCTAAGAGGAGGCCTTTTGACCTGGCCCCTTCCTTCCGAGGTGCAACCGTATCGGTTACCGACAGCTTAGAACTCCTTGGCATAACATTGTCTTCAACCCTGAATTTTGGCTCCTACATCGAGAATATGGCTCACGTAGCAGCCAAAAAGCTGGGTATCCTCTCGAAGGTGCGAAAGTACTTCACGCAGGAACAGTTGCTTATATTATATCAAGCACAAGTTCGATCATGCATGGAGTATTGTTCGCACCTTTGGGATGGATCGGCAAAGTACCAGCTTCAGGCGTTGGAGTCAATTGAGCGGCGTGCTAAGAGACTCATAGGCAATGACAATCTTTGCAAAGCAAGGTTGCAGAGCCTAGAGCACCGCCGCATTGTTGCCAGTCTGTCGGTGTTCTATCGGTTGCATTTCGGCGAGTGTGCGACTGAATTACATGACGTGATTCCCCCCGCCCCCTTCCACTATCGAACGAGCAGGGAAACGCCAAGGCGGCATCGGTTTACGGTTGAGGTACCCAAGGCACGCACAAAACGTTTTGCCTCCACCTTTGTTGTCCGAACCGCCAAACTTTGGAATTCCTTGCCGAATTCCCTGTTCCCCAATGACTACAATCTAGCGATTTTCAAGGCGAGAGTGAACCGGTTCCTTCTAGGTAAGCGCGATCCACCGTAGACCTCAATGTCGCTTACCATCAGGTGAATTGTGGTCAAGCGCTGACCTATTCAGAGTAAAAAAAAAAAAAAATAAAAAAAAAAAAATGTATTTAAAATTAATCAGTTACAGATTTGAATGATGGTAAGTGATGATGGAGCGCGCTTACCTAGAAGAAATCTGTTTACTGTTTAGCCTATCTATCCGTTATGCTTCTGCAGCTGAGACATCACATTTGCGTCTGACGCAAAGATTTTCTCGTCATGAAAAAAAAATTACAATGTATATTTTACACCAGTAGTGTGTTCATGTGACCGATTATACAAAAAAATATAAAACATCTTTTTATCCTTATTACTGTTGAGATACAAAGAAGAACAGTATCCATACCTTAGTGAAAACTACGAATACCTCTGAGTGTCTCACAATAAACATAACTGCAGTGAATACTGAAATATTTAGATATTCCGGCGGCAAATTGGTCATGAATTCCGCCAATACAACGGCTGGTACTATCTAGTTCTGATGCACTTATTTTCTGCACAAAGTTGTGGTTTTTTTTTATAAGAACTTATGTTTTTTATTAACAATTGCATCTATCATAGCCATATTGAATAGGTGTTATATGCTCTCGTCAAATACACACATATTTCATACATAATTCAATATTATATTAATAAAATCACAATTTGATGTCAAAAAACAGATGAAAAGATGAAAAATAAATATTCATTAAATATCTTGGTAATCTAGTTTCTGTACTCAATAAATTTCATTATTTAAAAATACATACATTGAATAAGTACTAACAATACTATGTCGATAAAATTGCGTTATAAACAAAATACTTTCTGACTTTCCACTGTATTATGTACAATATTCGAAAATATTACCAGAAATCCCCTTTGCAATGTTAACAGGTATCCCATACCTTTATTGCAGCAGTATTTATTATTTGCTTTTATTTGCAAAATGGCTGCAGAAAAGAGGAATAAATAACCATTAGTGGAAATTCTGGTATACAGCCTTGTCTCATTTCATAGTTAGTGAATAGAAAGAGGCGACACCATCTAAACCATAGACAAAACAACTAATATTATATCAAATACGGCATAATTATATTTGGATAGGTAATTTGGATCTGATATAAATGGGTCCGTCGTAGATCGCATACATTTTCCATACTTGACGTGATTTAGGTTAGTCAAAAACTGAATATAAGATTTGTATTGTATTGTATTTGAATCAGTATTCATAGTCTAGTCTAGTCTGATTTGTACCAAAATAAGTATTTACATATATTCTTAGAGTGCCTTTTTAAACGGCCTTTTAGCTATTTTTCGTTATCTTTTACCGTTAACGATTGAGAGAAAATACTGTAAGATCAAGATTTTGCCCTTATTTTCGCCTTAAGTTATGTTTCTATGGTTCAGATTTTGTCTTTTTCTAGCCTTTACTAAAAAAAAGAGACAAGGCTACTTTAAATGTAGTTTAGTCATGTATATGCCAGAATGTATTATCATGCACTATGTAGACCGCAAGCATTACTCGGCATTCCCGCTATCATTAATTAATATCAGCGATAACCTTAATCCTACAAAATGAAAGCCAACCACAAATTGACGTCAATAAAAAGACAATAATATTTCCATACTATCGGTTAAATCCATGGAATTGCATTGAAAGAGATCGGAATTATATTTATGTTTCAAACAGATGTAGAACTCGAGGTAAGAAAAAAAAACATTTGAAAGTTGATTCATCTTGCTCACATAATTTATTTATTTACTAAAAGGACATGAACTTTTAAATGTTTTTTATTGAGTAGAGTTATAGGTAGACCTTATAAATGCTAGAGAGGAGTTTTCTCGGTAGGTGCATTGTGTTAGGGAATAAGAGCAAATATATTTTGTTTCATAATTAGTCTTTGCCATGTTTTAAGCCACGGGTTTAAAGTTTTATTTACAGACAAACGGTTTTCGTAAAATAATTTATATAGGCGACTTTTTCTACTTCACTCTTTAGAACTTATTTGGGTTACCTAACAACTAATCTTGTAAGGCCATAGATAAAAAATACAAAGCAATATCAATGATTTATATCTATGGTTATTATGTTTAACCACATATATTCTTATATTGTATAGTATACGATATCAACTTATACGTTTTTGGTCTATATTATACATTTAAAATAAATGCAAGTATTTTGAGAGATTTTGTAAAATACAATAAGAGCCACGAACGAATATTTGGTCCCTATGAAATGAGCCGTATATGCGTTGTATCATAGAATAATTTATTAATCCTTATTTGATAATATTAGTATCAAGTACCAAAGATTGTGTGGATAGATTTTATACTATTTTTAAGATTAACGTGGATGACAAATAAGATATAAATACTATTTTAATTAAAATATGAAGTCTAGTCTACATACCAAACCTATAAACATTCTTTGGTCAAATTCAAGGAAAAAAGGGTAAATAAACACGCCACTTGACAAGGGTAAGAGTCCACACACCCCGACACCGATTCTTTGACACTTCCGTTTGACAGCTGTCAGTGAGGGCAAATAAGGCACACAATTCGACCAACCAATTGGGCTGAAATAGGGGTAGAAAGAAAAAAACAAATTTTATCCTTGATAGGTTAGCGTTTGACTAGAGCTAGCCTGATGTTAAGCTGCACTGCAGCAGTCTACGGTGTGGCACGCAAAAAGTAAGAGTTATGAAAAATACTTGCTTCAGCTGATATAAAAGCTGAGGTTTTACTGTAAGTATTAAACTACACATACTATACTACTAATATAATAAATGGGAAGGTTTGTGTGTGTGTATGCTAGTTACTTCTTCACGCTCAAACGGCTGAACCGATCTTGATAAAGTTTCGTTTAAGGAATAATTAATTAAATAAGTTAATCCAAAGCTAAATCTAGGATTAACACGTAAGCTACTTTTATATGGAAAAAAAATGTGGTTCCCGTGGGATACGCAATTTTATTTATAATCTATGTTACTCCTTTACGCTCCAACGGCTGGACCGATTTTGATAATATTTGCTATGAAGATGGACTTTGGATTAACACATAGGCTACGTTTAATCCCGGATTAACGCGGGTAACACCGCAAGGCGCAGCTAGTATCATAGATAGATATATAAAGATAATATATATATATTATAAATAAATATGTAAAAAAACCTTTCTTAAACACTATATGTATTTTCAACCATCATTTATAATGTTCATAAGCATAGACACAAAATTAGCATAGATGCCGCTAACTCGCCTACATTTTTATGCAACCGGTGCGGTCGCGGCTGCGGATCCCGGATAGGGTTGTTCAGCCACCAGGGAAGGTGCTCACCGACGGACGCTGCTTAAATCATCTGATAAAGATGTATGAAGGCCCATGATGATGAAGCAAAGCTATTTACCGAGTAAATAGATCATATTTTAGATTTTCGTAAAATTGTACTTTAACCACAATTCTGTTTCTTATCAAATATTTGAGAACTCAGTTTAATTCGAGCAAAATTAATTTATTTCTTCAACACCAAACTTTACTTGAGCTAACTAAGATAAATCTTGTAGAGCTAATTAGTTTAAGAATTTAACTCTGCGTGGAAAGCGGTTTAAATACTGAGAATTCTTAGTAAAAACAACTTGGAGGCGCCTTGGTCCATTGGTAATGAAAAACTGTTAAATAATTTAAAAGCATCCGTTACGAAACGGAGACCGGTAAATGCATTTGGGTTGAGAGAATGTTGGTTTTTATTCAAACCAATGCCATTTATCTCCAATACCACAAGTTTTGTGTGGTTTTATTTCTTTTATGATATCCTAACCTTTCTTTAAAACATTTTGATTTTCTTTTGACGTGACAACGTCTTAAATTAGGTTGCGGCTGGGAGTCACTTATGAAAAAGTGTAACGCCCGGTAACGTTACGATGAGTCACCGAACGAGAGAGAGGCCCGCCGAATGCCTTGCGTCTCTCTCCCACTCAACTATGATCTGTCTGCTGCGCGTGCTGCGCGCGCGGCAGACGTTGTCACGTAAAATCTTCGCCCGTAAAATCGACTTTACAGGCAACCATTTTTTTTTTTAAATTATTTTAGGGTCTAAGGAAAGTCTCGCGCCGTAGAGGGGGGCGTCGCCCCCCCTTGAAGTGGGTCCGCTCGGACTGCGGACAGCGGCCTGGGTGGGGAGAGCAGCGGCAATGAGCGAAGCGGTCCTGCATCCCTGCCCCCGTCGTGAGATGGGACACCGTGAGGTTTTAGTCGGTAGTGACGGCCCTTCTGGCCGTCGAGTCCGACATACCCCGCTCGCCTCCCCCAGGCTTGTAGCGGGAGATGCGTAAATGCATTTCCTCACTGAAATTTTAATTTTAACAATTATTGATCAAGTAAGTACCTACATGGTGTGAAAAATAAGTCCCGGATTAACGCGGGTAAAACCACGGGGCGCAGCTAGTTGAATATGTATGTATGTATATTTTATACATGTACACGTATATGTTATACCTAGTTTCAAAGTGACACTTCTGTATTGAGCACTATAGAATATTCTGTGGCACCAGAGCACACTTGATGCTCAAGTTAGCTAAAGTTTGCTTATTGAACTGAGTCGCTTCAAAATTACTTTCATGAAACACAAAATGTCCTTTGGCGATAGCGATGAGCTTTAGAAACTACGAGTAGTTTGTTTATATGTAACTTTAAGTATGTATATTCACGTTATATAAATAGCTAATTCCTTCTTCTTCTTTGCTTACTCACTCTCACACAGCACCGCAAATCTTCTTCTTCCACTCTCTTCTATCTACGTTCTTCGTCATATCCACGCTCAGTCATTTCTCTCTCATGTCCTATAAATAGCTAATTATCATGAAATAGATGTGTTTTGTGGTTATCTTCTCTTTCTTTCCTTAATCCTTCCCCTTCATCGATTGCAACAATGTGTGGACTCTATTGTGAATATGAGTCTATTAGGGACAAGAGGTATTTTCGTTTGATATGAGTCTTCTTTTTACCATGTTATTGAAAAGTGTACCTTTAATGTTAATCAAATAAGTTATTGTCGAGCTATCACAACGGTGATGGCTAATGCTGGTAACTAAGTACTACAAGGTACTTTGAATTTGACATACAAGGTTTGGTAACAAATGAAGGAAAAAAATATTACATTATTATACTTAAAAAAATACATTATTCAGAAAAAAAAATTAAATTACTATTTTATTATATTAAAATATACAGTTGAAGTTCCAAAAATCTGGACGAAGCGTTTTGCTTCCACATTTATCATGCGGACCATTCAACTGTGGAACTCATTGCCGGAATCCCTGTTCCCTCTGAACTAACCATAACATACTGTCTTACTGTCTTCAAGGCGAGAGTGAATTGGTTTCTTCTAGGCAAGCGCGCTCCACCCTAGATCGCAACATCACAACATCAGGTGAGTTTCGATCAAGCGCTTGCCTATCCATCAATAATATAAAATATTTAACCAAAAATGTTGTCAGGCACTAAACATTACAAATATTTTTCAGTGCCAGAACCTATCCTCATAACAATGAACAAAAATAATTTTTGACAAATATGTTATGATATGAAAAAAATTAATGAGTAGATACTAACTTGTTAACCTGTTGTAAGAATAAATATCTATAATTTATCCAAACGTTCGTGTACAACTTTCAAAACTTTCGTATTTAAGAGTTGTATATACACAAAAATAGGTAATAAATAATATTATTTGTGCACACAAATACATGCCTACGTTCGAACAAAATATCTAACCATATTCGGATATCCTCTACATTTGCGGTGTCTCAATTAATCCTAGCACATTAACACGTGGCCCCTCTATGCCCGGTCTCCCCTAACCCTATCCCTATCTCACCCCACTACTCGATTTATGTACACTCTCTAAATAGCAGCTAAGCCTAAGTTATTTACACTGCATGGTGGTTAGCATTATCTAGTTCTAACCTGGTTACGTTGCTCAAGTTGAATATCTGTCGTCAAAAACTTAACGGAATGTTCCGGCAGCCTTCCTGAGAGCCACTGAGTCTAGATGATTCACCTTTGAACAGTTTCACTGTCTTGTATGGTTACGCTCGTCAAACATTTACCTGCAAAAAAAAGTTTAGCTGTTTTTAAACTGTACAGATTGGAGTTATCAAATGTACGCTTAGAATAAATAATAAATTAAATTAGTGTTTACAAGAATATATACTACTAGCCCCGGCGTCGCACGGTTTCAAAAATAATCTAAGTTGCAAAGAGAAACAAACTATAGCCTATGTTACTCGGGCATAATACAGTTTCCCGACAGTGTAATATTTTTTTAAATCGTTGCAGTAGTTTTGGAGCCTATTCGCGTCAAACAAACAATCAAACTTTTCCTCCTTAAAATATCGGTATAGATAACTACTTTTGATAGGTAGTCAACTATAAAAATATAGTAGAAAGCTAAGTCACTTTACGTGCATACACTCGGCAAAACGCATGGAACATATTTTTTCTCTATGCAAGGGCTTATAAATAAACATTTGGCCACATGACGAAGAGGATGATTTGATTGCTTTACATTCCCGGAAAATAATTCATAGTTTTAGGTTTAAAGACCATTTCTTACAAAGATTACAATTATCACATATGCGAGAACATAATAACAATAACATTTTAAAACATTCCTCGTCACTACAAAACCAAATAACTAAGCATTATTATTTTGTCACATTATGATTTGATCATAATTATTGCAAGCAAGTACAACGGAACAAGCAAAGATTCAGTAAAGAGAATCCGATACAGAGTTGAAGTTCCAAACTTTCTAACAAAACGTTTTGCCTTAACCTTTATTGTGAAGCTAGCGAAGCTTTGGAACTTTCAACCTGAGTCTCTGTTTACAGAGAGGTTCTATCCGGGAGTTTTCCATAGTAGAGTATATACATAGCTAAGTTTGCCCCATCATAACTACAACGTAGATTTACATCAGGCAAGCTGTAGTCAAAAACAAACCTATCAACCGTATCAACATTGTTGTATCGACCGCAGCTTACCTGGTCCGTTCATTCCATACCTACACGCCGGATTAAGCCTTCAGTTTATTTGCAAAAATGCCTGCAGAGTTCATGTTAACTTTGTAGCATTTTCCGTGAGCCGCCCGCGCGCGAATACGGTATTAATGAATTTCAAAGTAAAAGTATTGAGAGATTAAACTGGAATTTAAAGTAGGTACAATTTTTATCTTAAATACGGAGAAGACTGAATACTTCCATGTGTACCGGGCACATTTATCTTCTGAAAACTAAACAAGTACCAAAATAATAATAAAAAATAGTATTAATAATAACTTTATTTAAGGACTGTGAAGCTTTGGGATTTTTTCAGTATCCTGAGAAATACCATCATGAGATCTTCAATTCGAGTATGGTTCCACCTAGAAAGGTGAGCGTGTTACAACAAGGCCGCAACGTTGCTAAACATCAGGCAAGATGTGGTGAAAGATGAACCTAACATAGACAGGTCCAACGGCACGCGTACACCGAATCCGTCATCGGCCGAAGTATGCTCGGGCGTCATCGGCCGAACTCGGCCGATCAAATCAAACGTAAGTAAATGGAAGAGAGCGCATACACTGCTACTACCGACGTCGTCCGATGACGCCCGAAAACGGACGATCAACTGACGAGTCCGAACGTGTTTGGATTTTTTGTCAGTTTTACCGGCTTTTTACGTCTGTACTCTGTATTTGCACAGTTCAGACTTCATAAGTTCCACCGACAACGGCCGTTTTCGTCTGCAGTGTATTCAGTTGAACGTCCGAGTTACTTGGCCGAGTAGTTCTGTCCGCCATCGGCCGACAAAATCGGTTTTAGTGTACGCGTACCGCAAGGCTTTTGTTTTTGATGCGAGTATGTTACGGTTATTCAAGAAGTTTGACAGGCAAGAAAACTGATTCTTAATCTCTATTATATTTTAATCTTTCATAATCAAGGTTAAGCTTCTGGAGGCTGTGTAATAAACTTTAAAATAAATGGAAAGTGATAAAAACACCGTAGTGATTGTAATATGCCTATAAGAGTAGATGTGAGTGGAAACAATATTGTTGCGGTGAAGCAGACCGACTGATTTATGAATGCAGTTTCCTATTGCTTGTTATTAGTTGTTGAATACTGAATGTGAAACTTAGCCACAAGCGCTACAAAGGGTACTTACGGTTTCTGGAATTGCCTAGTTCTCTTGGGAATAGAACTAGTTTTGGTTGAGCTTCTTTCATTGTGTTAGATCTAAATGTCTAAACCTTATGTTACCATAAGGATTTTGAAACGATGTAAAAGTCAATGAGGCGAGCAGCCACCTTATGTTCCGTAGGTAAGGATTTGATCCCCGCTAGTAAGCCCGAGGTTTCTGAGAGTGAAAACTCGTAAGAATACCATAGCAAAGTGCACGCCTGGCTAGCAACCACTTCTTCTTCTTCAAGTGCCTCTCCACTACTGGAGGTTGACCATCAACCTACTGAAGTTTGTTTAACCCTTTGCCAAGCGAAATAATTTCTCAACGCTGGCAGTTCCTGTCCACTCCCGTATATTTCGTAGCCACGACTTCTTTCTACGTTCAACGCGCTTTTTTCCTGCGATTTTGCCCATCATTATGAGTTGGAGAAGCTCATATCTCTCGTGTCGCAAGAGATGACCGAGATAAGCAACTTTTCTCCCCTTGACAGTCTGCATCAATTCGCGGTTCACGCCGACGCGTTGGAGTACTCGCACATTGGAAACTTTCTGTGTCCAGCTAATGCACAGCATTCTATGGTAGCGCCACATCTCAAAGGCTTCAAGACATTTCTGAGTATGGTCTTCAGAGTCCAGGTTTCACTACCGTACAATAAATACTATAGGCCAGACGTAACATCTTAGCATTCGGACTCTGAGCTTTATGGAACCACTCTCACCTTGTTATTCTGTCACCAACCATTGGCTATAGATACACAGTTAATCCTTACGAGTAAGTTATTCAAGACTAGGCATGATCCACCTTATTGCCAAGTATCGTTCACTTGCTGGTTACGGGCCCTGCTATCCAAATACCTAGTGCTGAGTGAAAAAACTTAACAAGGAAATTTTATGTAGCTTTTTACTTGAAACCAGCTGTTTAGTTAAATTATTATTTTGAAGAAACACCAAAATTTAAAATTCAAATTCAAAATTTAAAATGTTTTTATTCATGGAATGTATGTACATAATTTAATATCCCTAACCCTCAAACTGGATTGCTAGCTCGTGTCATGGAGGTTAGTTCCTTCTAGTGACTAAATTACAATGTCGTACAATCTGTTAATGGACTGCAATTCCAATATTTGTGACAAGCTTAAGTTTACTCATCTTAACAAAATCAATTATTATTTATTAATATTATATTACATTACATTTTTATTTTATTATATTGATTATTTATTAAATTTAAATTGACATATCAGTTAAAATAATATTTATTTATTTTATGTAACAGGTTTGCTGATCTTACGATACGTGTTTTTTACTGTGGCTGAGATAACGTATGTTGTAGCATATATTTTTAGGTATTATTATACTATTCTAACCCTTTTAAAGGTAGCCCCAGACTAAAGTTAATCAAAGCTAAGTCTGTAGGATTAACTTATACAGCTCTCTACCTAAGTGCTTATTGTTTTAACAATTTAACCTAGAAAGTAACATAGTTCTGATTTCGAAAGCTTTTAACCTGATGAGGGTTGAAAGTATTTTATGAATATTATACCTAATACTTTTTTTCGTACTGAGGATTGTACTTTTAACATCTTATTAATAAAATTGGTATGGATAAAAATAATATTAAAAATTCACATAATCATCTTATTTTTTTTCTAATATATCCCATTCCGTATTTTGTGAAACGACACTTCAAATGTCGTTTAATTTTTTTCATGTGAATGTAATGTAGGCTATTTATTATGTCTCCGTTTTTTGTTGAGTCATAACTTCTATATAATGTTACGAACATCGTTAAAAGGTAATTCAGTGCGTACCTCCCTCCTCATTGCCTCGTACTTACTACGTATATACGAGTATAATAACATGTTCAAACAGATGTTTTACCTACGTCGAAAATTAAGTTCAAAATAATAGTATCCAGGATGTGATTATCAAATAAAGTAATATGGTTTTTATTCTTTTATCTAAGTAGGAGCGATTTTTGTTACTTACTACACTTATACATTTGCCCAGTAAGGCAGCTTACATCAGAGCGACACTCAGGCTCAAACTGGAGCATGCCTAGGCTGTAATAACTGGCTCTCAAGGAGGCTGCCGAAACAAACTGCAAGGGGCTTTACGGAAGATTTATCATCACTGTATATTAATAATAATATAATAATAATAAATCTTTATTGTTCATAGAGTAAATGCTTATGACCTAACTTACAACTATATTGGCGTTAATATAAATACAGATAACAAATAATATACGTATAAGAACAAAAAATATTTTTAAAACATAGCTAATTTAGTAGGAAGTTAGGTTGGTCGAGTGTCTGCGCTTTGCACTAGGATAAGATATAGCCTGTATGGCAGAGCAACAGTTCCCTCTTTTTTTTATCTCCGTAAAATGCGAGTCTGAAAGATGACGCTCATCGACTGTCTTGATATATCTTAACCGCTACTGCGTAAACGTCATCTCTGGCTTTAGTACATAGTTTGCAACGATAATTTCCAAGTAAAGTACCCTTCACATAACTCGCAAACAGTTGTTCCAGTGACGTCATTAACACGCGGTCGGTTGGCGTGCGTTTTGTTCACGCCACAAATGGACCTGCGCCAAAGTTTAAACGCAGTTAAATGGTGTGCCAAAAGCGTGCCTCATTACGGACCATTTGGTACTACCGTTGTGTCACTACAACAATTTGAGATTTTTCGAAGCGAAGTCGGGCGTGCGGTCGTCTTTTGTCCCGCAGGTTTGACCCCTGTCAAAGGTCTTCAGCTTTCGGCGAATTAAACAATCGTGTGGAAACCATCACATGGTGGCTCAGAATATTCTAATAATTGCCTAGATAGCAACCACCTTTATGTAGAATATCTAGCTGTTACCTAGCACTTAACAATGTGTTTAGGCAACCTGCTTAAGAGATAGTTATTCCAGAATAGACATACACCATTTTCAGCCAGAGTATATGTAAATACGCACCCTGCACTAAAATGTATATTTTTTCTTAACCTTTAAATGCGCAATGTAGTTTATAAACAACACTCACATTATTGCAAAAAAGTATAGTAAATTAATGTCTAGATTTTTTTACTCATTTTTCCTAGACAGTACATACACGTCTATTACACAAATATTTTTTTTAAAACGTGAAACAAAAATCGTCCATTTAAGGGTTATATATTCCGATGTAATTTATAGGCAAGTCTATTAAGACTAAAACGTGTCAGTAAATGACCAAACACGATTTTAATGAAAAATACAATTGTCCGGTAGTGCTAAAAAGAGAAATTGGCCATCCTTGTTAACAGTAGAGATATTTTGTATATCATGGGGCATGGTCCTTTGCCAAGTTACCATCCGACCGCAGATTACGTGATACTTAGTGCAGAAACAGTATATCTTCACCGCCCAGACTTTGGGGACTAGTTTTAGGGTCTGCTGTCGAAATTGCCGTTAATTTATTTCTCTTGGCCAAGTAGTGGCAAAACTTTAAAAACTCTGCAAATAGAACTTTAGTCTTTACTAAGTTCGTAACTACTTATATATACGATGGATATAATATGGGCACAAGTATATATCATTTCTACGCATTTGCTAAAACACTTTACTTAAAGTCGAGTTAAACAATAAATAAAATAATAGAACACAGCATAACTTAACATCAGATGGGTCGCGGTTGTACAAACCAATTATACATTAAAAAATATCTAAGTAGTTGCAATCAAACTCACTTTCTTTCCTCATCTATGAAATAGTTTTTTTTTTTATCTTGATAGGATTCCGCTTGAACACAATTCATCTGATAGTAAGCGATATTGCAATCTATTTCTTTGTGTACTTGCAACAGGTTCGATGACTGCGGACCAGTTTATAGGCCAAATCCTTGATGATATATATATACGACATGATTTAGATCTCCTCCTTAATTTGGTATAGAAATTACGAGTATCATTTAGATCTTCCTCTTCTTTGCCTTACTGACACAAAGCTGGTAAAGAACCTTAAATAATGAAAATCCAGTATATAACTTTCACCGTAAACTCTATCGGAAAACAGCACAGAGGTAATTGCAATCAGCATTTGCAATCTAGCTACGCATATATTGCATGTTAAATTAAAACATCATGTACCAACAAATCTAGAGCACCGCAAACCGCAGATTCCTGCCTCTATATCTTCCTCGTTGTAGTGTTGTTCACGAGACATCCATATTTATTGTACTGCAGCGTAGACTATACATCTTATTGATAGGTTTTTACCTTCCAAAACAAAATTCTGTGATGTGTGTACAAAGTTCTCGTGTTCGTACAAAAGATCTGTACAAAAATAATTTCGAAATCATAGTTGAACTTGGTATGCAGACTTAAGTACTAATATATTTTTTGTCCACAGTACAACTGCTAGGCACTTTACAAATGGAGTGCGTAACCACACGAGTCAGTGATACTTTGGAAGAATTTAGAGCATGCCTAGTCTGCAATCACTAGCTCTCAATCATGCTGCCGGAGAGCACTGATAGGTGCTCGGTTAGAGATATCAACTAAGGAGTAGTGAGGAGTATCAGCTAGCCAGTCGAGCACTCGCGATTGCTTTACCACGATGAAAATAAATTTATTTTTCAATAAAATGTGTTTTGGTAGGGAAAATTACGAAGAACTGTTAGTTATAGGTACTGTATGCCTAAACAAATAAGACTAGATTGTATTTATACTTTCATTTGAATTAACTAGAACCAGTTAGAAGGAAATGTTTTCTTAGAAATTAGGAAAACGCAGTCGTTTCAATGGCAATTCTTACTATCAAAAGTATCAAATCAATTTGGTATTTAACTAACATTCAAAGGGGAGATGAGGGGAAGTAAGTGAAATGCCTCAAATGGAATTAACATACAGACTCAGTCGATAATGCGGTGCATATGTGCAGGCGGTCCCATAAAGTCCGAAAATAACGTCACCGCGAGTTAGCCTTGCGACGTTCTTCACCTAGCGCCATCTATCGGCGAACAGCGTAATCACTTCATGCGTCTTGTTACGGTCTACCGATGTCATACTTGTAACACCAGTCAATAAGTTCAAGTCTTTGGTTCTTAGCTCGAAGGTACTTGTAACCGTTAACTGTCAAAGCTTGCTGTAGACTCAGCGGAATGGTAACATATTGCTAGGCTTGACAAAATGTTAGGGTAAGTTCCTTTGTAGGCTCAGAGACTTATGAACTGAAGAGCGCGTCTAATTTTACGAAGGTAATTAGTAAGGATTTTGTAGATGGGTAAAATTGTTAATATGCTAATATTATGAGTCCTTGTCTTCCTTACCTTATCTCACTTAAGTGGAGTCGGCACAGCACATTTTCTTCTTCAACTCTGTACTATAAGATGTCAGCTCTATACTCGGTTCTTTCTCGTGTCCTCATTCACACACCCTTCTTCCTTGCACTACCATATCCACACATCTCCTTGTAACATGCATCTCCTCTCTACTAATAATTGTTTTAATACTATAAATGCTTTTAAGAATATATTTTATTAAGTAAAGCAAGGATCGATCGGAAACAATCCACGACGTTGATTTTGAAAATTGATGGTATGATTTGATGCCCAAAACGTTATAAACTAAAAGAGTCTAACTTAAATCAAGAATTTCAAATATTAAAATTACTAATGGGCGGGCTATAAATACATTAGTGCTTTCATTAAATTTGTGATTGAATATAAATTACGTTCATTAATTATACGTCTAAGTTTGATATTATGTAAGTACAAGTACTTTATTTTTCCGCAAAACGTATTAGTATTAAGTAAGAAACATTAAGATGCTTAAAAAACTTAACTTGCAGTCCATTTTTTTCGTTAAATCTTGAAGGCAAGATCCATCGTTGTTAAAACATTTGCAACATTATAAAAGCGTCCGTCCGCATCAACAAAGCGTTTTGTCAAGGCAAAGTTATTAAACGAGCGGAAATTACACACAAATGGTGAAAAGTTTCCGGGTCATTGATCTAATTTTACGTAACTGGTCGCAGCCGGAAATAATCGGATGATATTATGCAGGGAAGGCACCTAGGTCGTGGGGTTTCAAATTACATTATAATATACCGAATGAACGAAGTCTTTTTTTACACATTACGGCCTAGGCATTTGATCAGTGGGCCGCGTAACCTCACGAGTTAGCGACACTCTGACCTAAGGTGGAGCATGCCTAGCCTGGAATGAATGGCTCAAGGCGACTACTGAGACACACTGTAAGGTGCTTGGCGATAATTTTTTCAACTTGCTAGCCAGGCGAGCGTATTGCAAGCTCATTGGCGGGGATCGAACCCATGACGAGATGTGAGGCAGCCACTCATTCAAGCTGTTAGCGTTTCAAAACTGGAAACAACTAGATTGAGCTACATCTTTATTAATGTTTCGTTATTAGTTGAAGTCTGATTGGTACGAAAATAAGCAAAAATATTCTTAGATATTACTGTTTACGATTTATAGCGAAAAACCTGTAAATTCAAGATTTTGCCCTTCATCATCATCATCATCCACAGCCCTCTTTATCCCACTGCTGGGTATAGGCCTCCCTCTGCATGTGCCACCTGCGTCGGTCTTGTGCAGTCCTCCTTTTGCCCTTATCATTACTAAACGAAACGAAATATTAAGGCTGCCCTTAGTAACTACTATTAAACACGTGTATTTTTCCTTTAACGTCGGGGATTTTGATTGGGTTTGGTCCCTTAAAAAAGAGGATATTTTAGTGCTGAGTTAGTATATTATAATGTATTTCGATGTATTTGACAGAACGATTAAATACTCATAAAAAGGTTTAACATAACTTGTCAGTTTAGTAGAGATTTGAGGTTGATGAAATTTCCATATCTGACGAAAATTATTATGATGTTGTAGGAATTGCAATTTTTAACTGTACCTTTCGTAAAAAGAATGAAATCTAGTAGAATTCAATATAAATCAAATATTATGCATTTCAAAAAAAAAAAACTTTACCCAAATTATACATATCCCGCTTATTATTAAACAAAACCTGACGGATCAGTTCATTATTTCCACCATTCATGTTTTTCTAGTTCCTTGGAAAAGAAAAATATATTAAAGTTTGATTCTTACCAATAATTTTACTTATTTTGTAAACCTTGGCAATCAGGGTTCAGTTAGGGCTTGTTACTAACCGTAGTAACAAAAAAATTTATACGTTTTGACTAATGGTCAAGACTTAACCGTGCCTTTGTCTTCAAATTTTTGAAAAAAAAGCCATTTTATTATTGCTTTACCGAAGTCCGTTCCTGTGTCCGTGACACACATTTTGTTGCAGAACGAGGCACCCTCTGTACTATTCTGCTTTAAATATACCCTGAATAAGACCCTGGTTGCAATCACATCAAAATTTATTTTAAATGCAGCGCTGATTGTTTCCATAAATTTTGCAACAAGTTCATCCAAAATACGAAGAAAATTAAATTCAAATAATTACAAACAAAAATGTGAAAAGTAAGACAATGATGGGGTTTTTATTTATTTATAAAGCGTGTAAAGCTAGCAAGTCCTGGCACATTTTTTTTTATTTGTATTTTTTTTTTTTTTCTGCGCGCTCCATCTTAGATCATAATTTCGCTTACCATCAGGTGAAGTGTGATCAAGCGCAAGCCCATTTCTACAGTTTGATGCTGAAATTGAATTAGTTATTTAAATTCACCATTTTTATAATTTTTCGTAATAATTCACATTATAACAAAAGTAGAAAATTGCGGTCTCAAACCGCTAGACGAAGTTTATATTTCAACTTTTGCTCTGGTACTTTTGAAAGACATCTCCGACACTGTATGAGTACCTTAAGGTGAAAAGACACTAAACTTCAAATGATATAGAGAAAACATTTTAGTTTTATATCCTCTGATATTCGAGATTAACATTAAGATGCGAACAAGAGAATATTTACAAATTATTATTAAATATAAATTACGTATCAATTATTTATTAAAATTATTTTTAAGAAGTCTATAAATATCATTGTTATTTAATTATTACACATTCCAGAAACGCATAGCGTCATGTGGTTTAAATCCTATAAAATCTTTTTTGAAGGTTGTCTCAGTTTTATTAGCTTTAATTCAGCGTAAAGAATCTTTAGAACTCCAAAACACGATTAGTTACGTAAAATTCACTATAAAGTTTCATTATTTGAAATTTGTTGTAATAAAAAAAAATGTGCTTCTGAAAGTAATAAAGATATTATTACTACAAATCTTACTTTTTCTTTGTTAATGATATTATTTAGAATCGTTAGAGCTTATATAAATATATATTTGATTTGATTACTTTGATAAATAATATTTTAGATGATAAATATCAATATCAATACAATCCAAGCCGACTGCCATCGTAAAATGTTTTGACAGGGGTTAACAATTTTTTTAATTTATATATTTAATTACTTTAATGAATATATATTTGATTAAATTTCATTGATTGATTTTAATTTCAATATTGTTAGTTGTTGTTTTTATATAAACTTATTTTGTGATAAATCCACTATCATACGTCAGGCGATTCTCTCAAATATGTATGGGGTGGTTGAACACGATAGAAATTAAAATTAAAATTTAATAATTAAAGACCATTTATTTCAACTATTTTTTCAAGTCACATTACTAAAACAAAAACATTTAAACAAAATTAAAAATAAAATACAATAGAAGGAATAATGGTTAAACTTATGTAATATCATTCCACCTTTACAGTTTGAAGAATCCTTTCTCCGCAGGCAGAACTTTAATAAAGCTAATTGAATAACACAAAGGGGTGCACTGAATTTGCCTCGACACTCGTAATACAAGATGCCGCAGACTCACTCTTCAATTAATTAAAGCTTTTCAACTTATTTCGTTCATTCACTTATACCGTTTTTAACTGCCGACGTATAAGTGACTGGCTGTTATAAGTTTGTAATATGTATAATTTCTAATTTATGTTCATTTATTCACTTCTTCGATCAAAAATGTACTAGATTTAAGGCGATGGCTCTAAAAACGGCAAGGCAAATAAAACCACAAGTAAGTGTGTGGTCTTAATTGAGTTTGAAGAATTTAAGCGTAATTATCGTAATACAGTTGATTTTTCTAACGCTTACTACGTACGGTCATGCAATTTTATAGTTGTTATCGCAAAACAAGATAGCTTTTGTTTATTACGACACTAGTCAAAACTCAACCTGGTAAGGTTATACAGTGGTGAGGTTGACTTGAAATGAAATATTTTTTGTGACGTAGTATATTGTAATAGAAACAATAGTATACTAAAGTCATTTAATTTTTTTTTGTTCAATACTGAATCTGGTAAAGATTTGATCGAAGATTCACTTATCCCAGTTCAACTGTTTTATACAGTAGGTAAAAATACGTTTGTACGTACTTATGTATGTACCTACTTACATATGTACCTACTCGTATATAGTCTAGCTTACTATAATGGCTATTCTTTTTGTAATCCTCTTAGTGGGGATTTTAGTTTTTGTTTACTAAACCTTTCTTGAGATTACAGGCATCATACGAATGAAATGGGAATGGGCTCTTTTTATTGTAATAGACGTACTTACTGTGCACGAGATGGATATATTCTTAACTGTAGGTAAGAAACTCAAAGAAAGGTTTTTTGAAAAATCATTATGAAAAATGTAAATGTGTGTAAATTCAAAATTCGTATTCAAATTTGTTTATTGTGTGAAAATTTAGAGTTAGATATATAAAATTGTAGTTGAGAAATTTGTATTTTTTTTTTTCAGTTTTATTAGCTTATATCAGTGATACACATTGTTAGATTGAAGATTTTGAAAACTAACATGTTTTCTCTTCAAAAATAAAATTTATAAGCCCCAGAAAAATAACTGAATTTGATTTCGAAAATAAATCTATGGACACAGTAAAATGTAGTTTCAAAAAAAAATTACAATGAGGTAAAAAAAATGTTCATGTGTGAGTTAGGCTCACGCATTAAGAGTTCCGTATCATTGTTGTATCCCATACAAATATTTATTTTATTTAAATTTCATAAATTAATTTGAAAGGTATAATGTACATTAATTTATACATTCTGTGAAAATTTTTGGTGTCTACACCGTTATTGGTATATAGCAAAAAAATTCGAAACAAACACGTTAATGTATGGGGACACCCTTAATATTTTTTATTTTTTTTAGTATTTCTTGTTATAGTGGCACAAGAAATACATATCTTGTGAAAGTTTCAGCTTTCTAGATATTACGGTTTCTGGGATTTAGCCTGGAGACAGCAAACAGACAGACAGCGGAGTCTCAGTATATGGTCCCGTTTTTACCTTTTAGGTACGGGACCCTAAAAACAAGAAAATTATATCCAGTTCAAAAGAAGATATTTTTAAATAAGATACTGGTGTAATTTTTATTACGTAAGTATGTACGAGTATGTATAGATAAGGGTCAATCGGAAGAGGTTACCAAGATCAGCCCTAAACAAACATTGCGGGTTAATTGAGTATGTTATTACGTGCAAAGTTCGAAAAGCTATACCAACATATACGAACGCTAGCAACCCAAACATGATATTTAACTGGTTATTAATAAAATAAGGTTTGTAGTTGTGGTAGACCTCTTTGCAGAGGCCGTCCGGGAAAGGCCTTTACCATTTATTCTGCTGCCATGCAGTAGTGTATCTCACTGGAACGCAGGAATGTAACCATATACTTTACTAGCTGACCCGACCAACGTTGTTTTGCCTCACTTAGGGGTATGAAAAATAGATAGTGTAGCTTATATGACACGTTCGTAGATTTACCATAGCAGCGCCATCTATTGATTACTTACT
Organism: Mellilla xanthometata; assembly: GCA_035578125.1. NCBI lineage: Eukaryota > Metazoa > Arthropoda > Insecta > Lepidoptera > Geometridae > Mellilla > Mellilla xanthometata. The sequence goes on from JAPUBQ010000010.1 coordinate 11,202,326, forward strand.
CAACCCAGTCCAAAGGTATCGACATCTGTTTGAATCATTTGGAGTTAACAGATAATTGTGACTATCAAAAAATAACAGACAATAATTTGCAATAAATTAAAATTGCGACTATAATTTGAGATTTAAACTATCCTATCTCTCAAGTTGGATCGTACTGCACATGGTGTGCGAATTTTATTATAATCGGTTAAGTGGTTTAGGAGTCCATTGAGGACAAACATTGTGACACGAGATTTATATATATTAAGATGTATATAATATGTATCACTTTCAAAGGCAATGTTTACACCGGGCATACAAAACTATACTGGGTATAAAGACATAAGACCGAATGTCTAAGGTAGCAAACACAGTTGAGAGGCGAAGAGTTTAGTTCAGTTTAATGCAATACTCATGGTGCTGCTACTGCTGGGATGGGCCAGCAAATCGCTTACCATCAGGCTAATGACTGGCATGTCTTGGCACACATTCGAATAAAAAACCTCAAAAATCAGCTGTTTCGCAATTGAAGTTGAACAGCGATAAAATGTATGGCCAATATAGTAGCTGTTGATCATAAGCTACTTGTTTCAACGTTATTCAGTGGTATTAAAATGTGTAGTACAAGTAATTTATAAGTTAATTTGTAACTCGTAGTTTGTAAGTCTTTTAAATTGTTCAATATACATTATTATTATGTTAATTCGCCAAAGGGTATAACTATTATTATATCTGGTCAAACTTGGACACTAGAGGCATATTCTCAGCAGTGGGAGAGAACCGGCTGTGGATGAGCCTGATGACGACAATGTCAAAAATAATCTGTCAAGCAGCCAGCATTCACCAATAACGGCCAGAACATTCCATTTTATGTTGGTGCTACACATTGATGACATTGGCTCTAAGTTTTAGTCCAACATTTCCAATTCCAATATGGAGAATTGTACGATAAATATAAAATTAAACATATCAGAAACAATTTGTCTATCTCAAACCATTTGTACCTAAACCTTGTCATAAATATCCTCCTGTCAAGGCAGGGTTGGTCGTAATCAGATGTATAGCTTTCCATTTGATTCGCTGACGGCAAAGGGTCCAGAACAAAGGTAGCGACAGGCGCAAGACCGGAAGGGATAGCTTTTCATAGACAGTGGCCTGAAATGATATAGCGGACCAGTATATACTTAGTACGTATAGCTCGGTAGGATGTTCTTTATTGTTAGAATATTTGAACATATACGTACAAGATCCATACCTGCACTGAGAAAATACAGCCATGTTACAAAAAAAAAGGTGATAGTATGTATGAAATGCAAATGGTAGTGTAAGGAAAAAGGTCACTAGAAGATCTATGGAAATGGTAGTGCAAGGAAGAAGAGCAAGAGGCTGACCGAAGAAGACATGGATGGAGTGTGTGAACGAGGACATGAGAAAGAAAGGATTGAGTGTGAAGTTGACGTCTGATAGAGGAGAGTGGAAGAAGAAGATTTCGAAAAATGAAATCGAACCATACGTTCGGGAGCTACAATTCAACAGACAGACACACTCTACACGCATAAACAGACACGTCAATACTTGTAATACTTCGTCATTTTTGCTTTGGGGGTTAATAACTAAAGAATATTTAATTTCGATAATTTTAAGCTGCCAGTCTCGATCATCACATTTATTAATAATTTTAATAAAATAATAGTTTAAAAAAACTAAAAAAAAACACGGTTTACATAGAAAACCGTAATTTTATCACAATTAGTGTATTGTCATCGGTCCTCAATAAATCTACAAAGTTTGAATGAAATCTGGCCGTTTAAAGTGGGTCAAAATCGCGGCCAAAGAAGTCGGTTACCTGCTAATAGAAAGCGTGTAAAAATGAATGTGTGCCCGTCTAGTAGCGTATCAGTTTTAAGTTGTTTATTATAAACCACCTATTTATTATAAACTACAATGATCTAGACCAAGGAGTCTCCATGAAACATTCGGCAGAGTTGTGATGCCGTGCGGAACGCAGTCAACTTGCGGAATATTAATAATTTATGATAAAACTTCGGTCACGTTCGTGTTGCTTACTTTTCTCGTTATCATAATTTTAAGGCTGTCATGTCTCTTTTCACTGTAAAGGCCTCAGGCGTTAATATTTTTTGATACAGTGACTTATTTTGAACTTGCTGACAATTTTCCAAGAACACTTCATAGGACCATAGACAAGTGACTACTGCTTCAGGTTTCGTTTGAATTCGATATCGTCAAATTACGTAAAATGTGAAGAAGCCACTTAGCTGTCAACTGAGCTGTTCGATAGCTTACGTCACTTTTATACATTTTACGTCATTTTATGATATCAAATTAAAGCGATACTTGAAGCAGTGGTAACTAGCCTAAGATCTCTAGCTAATTTACTTTTAAAACACATATCTGTTAAAAAAAGAATATCGAAATCAGTTTGTGAGCTAAAAATGCTATATACACACATAGAAAGACGTGTCAAACTTATTATTATTAAAGAATAATGCTGTATTTTTCTTTTCTGACTTTCAGATATTGAAAGACATTGATAGATGCATGTTTAGGTATATTCTAGTAGGTGTATCTTTATGGTACAATCAGTGAATACGTGTAGCACATCTATACTTCAGTTGTTTTCTGCATTCGCGTCGTTTTATATATCACAACATTACATAAGTCAAAACTTAAATGAAACATTGTTAAAGGCTTTTTAATTATTAAAATGTATATACATAGTAGGTACTGTAGACATCGAGCTATTAAATATTTACTGTCAGAAAGTATATGTTTCAGACGACTTTATTATTTCTATAACGTTTTACCTCCTTTTATATTTGGATGTCAAAGGCGGAGTAATAAATCTTCAGAATCTTCTTGGGGTTGAATAATCAGTAAAAATATTTCTCACGGTTTCGAATAAAATAGGTGTTTTGTCAATATTTTTTCTTAGCTTCTTACGTTGACGGCAAATCCCGCCGTGGCTATTGAAGAGGAGCGTTTGATCTTGTATCACGTTTTCATTCTATTTTTAAGTCACTATAATATCTTGATTGATGTTATGATTTGAGATTTATAAGATATTTTTGGCCTCAATTAGGCGATAACATTGGGTTTTTTTTTAATTTGTTTAGTATAGCTTATCGTTGTAAATAATTGGTAATTAAGGTTAAATTGGTCAAAATACGTTATTATACCAACATTCAGATTGATCGACGGTATGTGTTTTTTGCAAGTTTACCCCAGATTAATAAGTCTGATGGGTATAAAAATTCTTAGAGTTGTTCCTTAAACGACCTATAAGTTTTTCTAAATTTTATCAGTTATTAATTAATTTGCAGTTTACTTAGACTAAACTACAAATTCGAGATTTGTCCATGATATTACTATGAACATTGTCTACCAAATGATTAAAAGTGTGTTTAAACAAAAATATTAAGAACCTTTGTGTAAAGAAGTCAGTACGCGGCATTGAAGCCACGGGGTAAGACCACCAGATATACTTTTTACCAGCACAACACTTCTCCAAGTTTAAGTAGTAGTAAAAATAAAATGATTTTAATAACACAATAATTTCTCTCCTTACTCAGTAACTAATGCTAAGGTTTTTACACCATTATTAATTTTAAGATAATTACAAAAAACTAATTCGTAATTTCACACTTTACCATAATAACTAAAGTTACGAGCTAGGCACTAAGCAGCTCAAAGGCTATAACCGTAAAAAATAATTTGTAAAATTATTGCAAGTCTCAGAGGTCAGAAGACGGTCACAGCCCACTTATAAAAACGAATAGCCAAGACAAATTTGTGTCATAATTTTTACTCCACCAAAAACTCATTTAGTTTATTAAGCCAACAGTTATTTATGATTACGAAGGCCCTTTGTTCAAGACAGACAAACAATTAAATGACAAAAGGCCTTTAATTGTCCAATTTAGATACGAAATACAGAAACCCGTGGCGTTTGTTGTTTGTTTTTACCGTTGATAATCACCAGAAAAGCTTTGATAAAATAGATGGGAGTTATTCTGTGTCGATCGGAACGCAGGGCCGAATCTCGGGCAACACCATAGTGATTTGGATTATTAGTGTTTTAGTTTTGGTATTGTTAAGTTGCGGTGTTTCTTTATAACCGCTTGCTTGCCCATGGGGGGACCGCGCGTAACGTGCCTTTGCCCCGGGCCCTCAGCGCGTGCTACCTCTCATGTCCCAGGAATAAAACGTGACGACCCTACTTTGCCCCGCCATTTTTTGCGCCGTCAGCGCGCGAGTCGGATTTCACAAAATCGATTCTTGTGACTCAATTTATTTTAAAAGTGTTTAGTATTATATATATTTATGTTTATTATGAAATTAACTAAACAATGTTATCTTTTGTTTATCAAATTACGACTTTGGTGCAGAGTTATGCTGTGCTGAACTTAGAAGTAGGGCGTTTTGAAGCTCGTCTTATATTCAAAAGGTCATACCTCAAAAATAAAAGCGATGATATACTGTTTTTATTCTTTGATTATGTTGTCAATGTAATAAATAATAGAATAAGAAATAAAAAAGATAACTTGTTCATAGATATTTATTATTTGGCCTTGGAGTGATATAGACGGGTAGAATTAGCTTTTCTGACGGCGGGAGCGATGTTAACCTTAGGTTGACATGGTCATAGCTGAGTGAAATGCAATGTCAACTACTAGTTAACACGGGCAAAGCTGACTTCAAGGTTATGTTAACTACATGACATGGTCGATTCTAAATTCTCGATTTGTTAACTACTAGTTGACACGGGCAAGCAAGCGGATATGTGTATAAGTAAAATAAGTAAAGGTGTAATAAATTAACCAAATAAAATATTAAAGAATTAATTAACTAACTGCTATCATCGCTAATTAACTACTTCTAACTGCATACTATCACCACTAACTGACTACTTTTCTGCATACTCCAACTAATTATCTAACACCTATCTCCACTTATACTCCAATTTCTTGTAATGTTAATATGTGTTACATGAAAAAACGTTGCAATAATAGATTAGTTAGTAATAAAAGCCTTATAATTAATAAAGTACATTCAATTGGAATTAATATGCATGCGATATGTATCTAATATTTATTTGTATATATACTTATTAGTATATGTACTAGTATATAATATGTGAAAGTTTTATTATATTATATCTCACAGAGTATTCAATAATTTATATTAAATGATATTTAAACCTCAACAAACAGCTTTTTAAAATAGAATAGAATGGAAAATCGTTTATTATGACAAAAAAACAATTGAGTTATTTTTTTTTGTCATTCGTTGTATTGTGCTACGGTGATTTCAACTGTTCATCTCGTGTCCTTCATTCGTATCTGTTTTTATGCCTATAGGAAGAAAGTATTGCGTTTAGACAAAGGTTAATTGCATTCTTTTGTTTTTGGTACGATTACTCGCAGTGGAATTTCCTTAATTGCTTAATAATAGTTTTCGTGTGAGTACGTACACTGGTTTTGTATGGTCGAAATAGAAATTGAAGTCATGGAAAACTTTAAATGGAATCAAATTATGCATATGTGACTTATAAATATATGATATTTTATTTACGGAGCCCAGAAGTGAATGCAATGTAGGTATTTGTTATATAACTATTAGTACTCGTACGTAGTGTATTGATTTTATTACATATAAACTGTTAGTTTTTTAGTTTTTTACTGCCTTTCAAACAGAACGTGTAAAAAATAAATTCTTCAAATATAAATATGTTCTTGGAGTATTAAATTAAGATTTTGTAGCGACATTTCTGAATTTCCTTGACACAAATAAAAATAAATTAAGCACAAGGTTTTTCAGATAGCAGGTTCCTATCTTAGATAACTTTTAAAGTAACTCTGGTTAAGTAAGTAATTTCATTAAGTAATATAAAATTAATGTCGAGTTTACTTGAGAGAAAATGTTAATCTAGTTATTTTTAAGATATATACCTATCTTATATCTTTAATTAAATAATTTTATGAATTTATTCTTAGTTAAAAACACTCTATATCTTAATTTATGTAAGCTCAAGCTTTCGTTATTTAGAATTATTTTGCTTGGTAAACGATAGAAAAAAAATGGTTGTCAAAAAGTCGGTTTTACGGGCGAAGATTTTACGTGACAACGTCTGTCGATCGGTCTGCCGCGTGCTGCGCGCGCGGCAGACCGATCATAGTTGAGTGGGAGAGAGACGCAAGGCATTCGGCGGGCCTCTCTCTCGTTCGGTGACTCATCGTAACGTTACCGGGCGTTACACTTTTTCATAAGTGACTCCCAGCCGCAACCTAATTTAAGACGTTGTCACGTCAAAATTTCAGTAAACTGTCAGCCAACCTCCAGTAGTGGTGAGGCACTTGAAGAAGAAGAGGCTTTCATTAGAATAGAAAGTATGACCAATTATGATCATAGGCTGTAAAATGCGATCCGTCGTTATCGTTAGGATGCTGAAAAAAGTGGAGAAAACTATCCATTATGTATGGTGTACTGGAAAGGACCGACCGGACCCATCAGTGGGTGGATCTAGACAGAGATTGGTGTGTAACAGGTGTAAAAAAACCATGCTGGATTGCCAGTCAGAAGGTTCCGGGTTTGATTCCCGGCACGGCTAACATCTTTGTGCTGAACTAAATTTTTTGGCTGAGGGTCTTGGTATTAAATATGTATCTATACAAAATATGTATGTATGTATATGTAGTATATCAGTTGTATTAGTAACCATAATACGAACTAGACATGGTTTAGTATAAGGTTAAACAGCCGTGCGTTTGAAAAAATAATTGTTATGTGCGTTAAGCTTGTTTTTTAGTCCCATAAAGCATAAATATTATAAACAAACAAAATTAATGACCCATTAATTTAAGAACGCCGATGGGTTCCGGCAGCCTCCCTGAGATCCAGTTATCCCGGATTATACAAGCTCCATATTAGGCTAAAGTGTCACTAACTTGTCTAGTCGCTCATTTCTGGTCGTAAGCCTAGCTGTACTGTGTAAAAAATAAACTTAAAAGAACGTAGCAAAGAAAATAAAATACGCCCAAAATTAAAAACGACTCCTAAATCTAAAAGCTGAGAAAAGACATCGGGCAAACCGGCCACGACTTGCCTATTAACCAAGTTCCTACTTTACAAACATTGAGTGATGGGTTGACATTTATTTCCTAAATACATCACCCTACCATTGTTGGTTCCCTTTATGAAGAAAGATAAAATATTTCCCGAAACAGGGCTGGTATTGTGGAGAAATGTCGAAGAAGGGGGATATTTTAAAGGGTATAAGGATTAGGAGACCAGCGAATAAGTTTACAAAGCTGAGGATAGAGTAGCATAAGCAGCCATACGTTCCCATGCTGGAACTTGGAGCCTTCTCTTGCGAGGAGAGAGATAAAAGCCATAATCCACCACGCTGACCAAGTGCGGGTTGGCGGATAACACACGTCTTCGTACATTGTGGTATACGAAACTTTCGGTAGTGCCGGAAGCCAACCAAGGGCCGTCTGATTGAAAAGCAGATATTTTTCCGATTGAAAAAAAATTGGATTAAAGGTTGAGTAAGACTACATATAATAAATGGCTATAATACTATAGTTTTTTTTACGTAATTATGAAAGAATCTTATAATTTTGACGTAACTATAACTTAATTTGTCTGTGGCAGCATAGCTCTCGAATAGAAATTTAGTTAAGGAAATTCTCAACACATACACCTCATTAAAGTGTAAACTCCATGTAACGTCACTCGATTTAATAACAAACTCTCTAAAGCATCGAAATCAATTGGCTTTAGTTGGTTTAGCTTGTATTCCATACAATGATACATTCTCTCCATTTAACGACCACTCTCTATAACGCCATAAAATGCACAGTCCCTCCAGTGTCGTTATATGGAGTTTACACTGGAATACAAAAATAATAATAACCGATCACAGACACGTCAAACTTATAAAAACTTGTTATTTTTACGCCGAAGCACAAATATCACAAATTAAAAACTTCAAGCTTCGTCATAAATTATACATTATTGATAATTGATCTTCATACATCATTAATAATTCAATGAAACTCAACATCCAGTTTCAGTCACCTTCACAAACCAATCAAAATGTATTTTAACTTACGACATAAATTAGGGTATTATAAGTTTGACTTACCTGTGGCAACCATAGAAAAAATATATGGTTCTTTTTACTATGGTATATTTTATAATTGGTTGCATTGTAGCTGTCAAAAGAATGAAACTATTTTGTTTTTTTTTTTGTCTCAAAAGTATGTATTTTTGTTAGTATATTTTAAGAGTGTTATTCGTTGTTTCGTAAAAAATCAACACAGGATATTCGCTAGTAATAAATAAATTATGATACATTACAAATTAAAGATGGATGTCACCACAAAGAAAGAAAGAGTCATTAATTGTTTTCTGACTCGAACAACAAAGAAAAAAAAATCACAAGAAACATAAAAGAAAATAATTATTTTCGTGTCACAAAACCGCTCAGCGTGTGCTGACTGCGAGTAATCAGCGCTGGTCTTCCGCTGAGGCCGACCAGTGACATCAAAATGCTGCTGTTGAGTTTCGAAGTTTTTAATTTATGCTTGTACAATATGAAAACGTTATTTCTGGATTGAGGCTGTATTTAATTTCCGGCTTTCGAATGTTGCTGCTGACGAAAATGTAAATGTCAATAAATTATTTATTACACATTGCATTGCAAGATAATTTTTCTTATTCAATTTTGATAGTCATTATTTTGTGTTTTGTAGCTTAGATAAGTATGTTGTTTTCATTTGAATGTAGGTATTTATAAATAGTTATTATATTTTAAGAATATGTACTCGTTGAAATAATAGCTAGGTTTTGGAGAAATAAGAGCTTTCTTCTTTGTTGCAATAAAGAGTTTAAACGTAGTGTATCTACCAAAATATTATCAATATGAGTTCTTAAAACTAGCGCTATAAATGATATTGTATTGAGCAACTAGACTCTTTATATTGTTTGACTATGCATTTAATTATAATATAATGAAATATAAACATTTTATTTGTCATACAATCCTGTTTATCATTTGCGTCTATTTATTGCCCTGGCATATACTCTATTACAAAAGAACTACTGAAACAGTGCAAAAATACCTTTGATTACGTACGTAATCAAAGGTATTTTCCGTGTACGCGTCTACTACGTGTTACGTTAACTTAGGATAAAAATATGTAATGGTTTAATACCAAAACTAAAATTTATCAAATTATATGTGCGATAATCTTTATCTGTGTGTGTATGTGTGTGTCTGTGACTCTATCACGCCTAAACGGCTTAGCCGATTTGGATAAAATTTGGTAGCTTAAACATTGGATTATCATATAGATTTATACATACTTTTTACCGGGTTAACGTAAGTGATTCCAAGAGTTTAGATGGAAATCGCTTCAGTATATAATTTACTCCAACTCTCCTTCAATGACCTACAACAAAAGCATAAAACGTTACTGAATTGACGAATATTTATGTCGGGATCGTACTATGTTTTATAAATTCAGTAAAAACCGATAAAATGTATACAATATGCATAATTTGTTAAGTCTTTTGAAATTTATTTAGATGTGTCAACCATGAAGATTTATTAACAAGTTCGTAGAAATAGTACAAATAGATAATATACCTAATACCTACAACACCTATATAAATTTATTTGTATTTATTTAAACGCGAGTCATAAACATTCATCTCAAATTATTCATGTTTTATTAATTGTGTTTAGTTTTTTATGCAAATTCAGTAGGTCTGAGAATCGGCTACTATCTATTTTCCATAAGTGACAAGGGTTGTTCACCCTTTTTTTAAAATAAATAGTATTAATTTATAAGGCAAAACAACGTTTGCTGGGTCAGCTATACATATGTATCTGTATATGAAAACACATATTAATTGCATGTAAGACTTTCAAAATGATACAATAGAGAGATATAACATAACACTTCGTAAAGTCTAGCTAAGAAGGTACTTACTAATTCTCGAAAGCTGAGCCTTCAAAAGTTAGGAGGACACTTAGAAAACCTCATTTCAACAATACTCTTTGTAAGTGGAGTAAATATTTTCTAGAAAATTAGGAAGTTCTTCGCAGAATCGGATAAGTATTCGCGTGGGTTTCGACTTGGTTTCTTATTACTGACAGAATAGGATATTCAGTTTTACTGGCTCACAAATTTAGCTGTAATTTGGATATGGAAAGTAGTTTATTTTATTAATGTACACCTGGGGATTTGACAAACAGTTAGGCAATATTGCCGGGATCTTTTGCACTTTTTCTCTCGTCAAAATATTTTTAAAATAATTTTGTAAAATTTTGTTTTAATGTTCTATAATGGTTTGATTTTTAAAAGTTTCAACCATGAATTCTAGTCTTGAATACACATCTTTGAAACAAAAATTTTAGTTACCCTTGTACTTGTCAATTCTTTACATTTGACGGCCATTTTGAGTCATTTGAATCCGCCATTTTGTGGCAGGGACTATCTTGAACCGATTTTCATTAAACATAGCTAAACACACTTCCAACTTATTAGTTCTTTCACACAAAAAATTAAAATCAGTTCATCCAATTAGAGAGCTACTCGTAACCAAAATTCCGGCCTCTACTTAGCACAGCGGATTAGCGATGCTATACAAAGAGGCAACTCGGCTGGCATTTTAGGTACTCTTACCACTGGTTGTTTAGATTAGAGATATACTTTAAAAATATTTAATTTAGATTAAGTTTACATTAACTGATTGATTTGATTATATAAAACTGATTTAATAAACTATTCGTAATGGATAGAATAGAATTGTTAAAACACACTTGTAGTAGTTGATAATCTCTAGAAGAATATTTTACAACAGTTTTATGAAATAAAAATTATAGAGCTTTAATACTTTAGATACACACACATATATTAAAAAGAGAATACCTACATACGAGTACCATACCTACAAAAGATGTCATATTCAATTCTCAACTCCTTAGTCAGTGCCTTGTGTTCAAATTATACGCAAGTCGGTACAAGACAAGGTAACTTACAAACAACATCTGTCTCGAAACACGGCCGATACACTCGCACTTATACTACGAACGCTTCCTCTCAGTTTGTTCTTGTTCACTCACTTAAAACTCAAAGATTGACCATGGAACATCACATTGAAAGAGAGTGTCCAATAATGGAACTTCAGGTTGAAATGTAAGAGGTTTTACTCATTGATTCCGGTGTTACTGTAAGAAAAGCTGAGCAAAAATAAATAAAGAAAATTTGCTGTATTTTATCTAAATTCGGTTCCAGATTACAAAGTAAAGATTTCCAGGTTTTCTTCTGTTATATAATATTACTAAAAATAATATATAAATATTATTTAAATTTGTATTGTAAAATTGTATTTTTATACAATTTTTGTGGACATATTTTATTTGAGCTAAGGTAGCTAACATATATTATATGACGAATATTCATATAATTTTTAAAATCCAATGCTTGGAGCAAGGACATTGGCACATAAACTACTTTTTTTTTCGATTTTAAATAAAAACTATTACATGCTATTACTATTGCATGTCATTCTGAAAATATTTTTTTTTGTATTTTTGACGTGACAACGTCTTAAATTAGGTTGCGGCTGGGAGTCACTTATGAAAAAGTGTAACGCCCGGTAACGTTACGATGAGTCACCGAACGAGAGAGAGGCCCGCCGAATGCCTTGCGTCTCTCTCCCACTCAACTATGATCGGTGCTGCGTGCTGCGCGCGCGGCAGACGTTGTCACGTAAAATCTTCGCCCGTAAAACCGACTTTACAGGCAACAATTTTTTCATTTTAACTTTTGCCATTCTATCAAATATTAATATTCTATGATCGCGGCACTCTCTAATCTTTCACGGCTGCGAGAGAAACTTTTCAATCGGATTTAACACCGTTCTTTATCTAATCGCAAAGTTTTGCCAAAATTGCTAACGGTTCTGCAAGAAAAATGTTATTTTATACAAATAAAACTACTTAGTGGCAAATAAGTTGCGTTTTGCAGTGCTACTTGTGTTGATCCTGGATAAAAAGTTTTCAGATTCTGATCTCGATTCCAAATATCATTCTAAGCAGCATTTAGAGTGAGAAGAACTAGCAGGTTATTGCGTTAATCCGGATTTACGCAGGAAGCACCGAATTTAATTTTATTTGGACACATTTCACACACGGCTGGTTAACCTCATACTAAACCATTTCTAGTTTTGTGTTATGGTTGCTAACACAATTAATACTACATAATTATACATATAAACATATTTAATACCCAGACCCACAGCTAAAAAAATTAGTTCAGCACAAAAGCGTTGGCCGTGCCGGGAATTGAGCCCAGAACCTTCTGATCGTCAGTTCGGCATGGTAACCATTACTCCAACGAGGTCGTCACAGTTAATTAGATAGGGTTTCATTGGTGCATGTTCTTTACACAGGTATCAATGACAACTCAATAAGAGACGACACTGCATTAAACATTTGATGGGAAGTATTTATAATGTTAAAGTTTACTAAGCACCTAACAGTGTGTTCCAACAGCCTCCTTAAAAGCCATTTACTCCAGACTAAGCATGTTCCACCTTAGGTCGGAGTGTTGCTAACTCGTGTGGTTACACGCTTTGCTAGTTAAATGTCCAGCTGTAAAGAGTTTTTTTTTTTATTTAGTACTTGTTAAAAGACAAAGTGTTTAGCAAAAAGATGTATCAGGTTTCTCCTACTGATAAAACTAACTTTATTTTAAACTTCGCCAATATTCTATCAGCAACAAGCGTCGTATCGTCCAAAACTTCTTGAAACTTTACGTTTTACAAACAAAAGCACTTTAAATATTATTTAGAGGCATTCCGTTTGAAATTAGACGTGTGTTTTGTGAAACATTCCCAAACTATACCGCAGGCATTATCGGCCTTTCCATACTTTCTGGTAACCACTGAACATTATTGTGTGGAAGGGTAACATTTTGGAGAGTGTGCAGTGGAACTGCACAGTTTAAAACCCGCTTCTCTTTTCCACTACAAAACTAGCAGGGGCACAGCGAAGCCCCATTCACTGTCGAAGTACCGAGGATTCGAACCAAGCGTTTTGCTTCGACCTTCATTTTGAGAACTGCGAAGCTTTGGTACTCTCTTCCTGAGTCTCTTTTCCTGAGAAATACAGTGTCTTCAAATGTAGAGCAAATAGGGTCCTTCTAGACAAGCGTGTTACATCTTAGACCACTGTAAAACTTAGGTTAGTTGCCGTCAAACGTGAGCCTTTTATCATATTTTTTTCAAATAAATGCTATAAATTAGGCTTTAAGGCGAGAGTGAACCGATTTTTACCAGGCACAAACGCTCCATCCTAGACAGCAATATCACTTAATGTAGGTAAGTTGTGGTCAAGTGCAAGACATAAAAATCCTATTGTCATGGTAAATATTTTTGATTTTTAACCGACTTCATGTTTAGTCATCTCTTCTTCTTAGTCGTAACTTCATTACTAAAGGTCGTGTCTAATACGGAATGTCGATCACTCGGTTTACGCCTTCAACTTTTTCCTGTCCTCGGCGGTCTTAAAAGCTTCGGCAATAGGTAGGCCAGTGAGCGTCTTTACGAGGTCTGACCAGCGGGTAGGAGAACGACCTCGTGCTCTTATTCCGTCAACTTGGCCAACTACGAGGTGCATTCAATAAGTACCTAGCCTCATCGCCAGAGGGCGCTGTAGTTTCAAAAGAGCTCTACCACTGTGTAGCAAATTCTTTTTAAATATTTTTATCACATTTTCATTCCAATCCCTTCATTTGTTTTAATTTGACAACTTATCGAGAATTCGCTGGTAGCAGAGAGTAATTCGTAAGCCTTGCGGCACGCGTACACCGAATCCGTCATCGGCCGAAGTATGCTCGGGCGTCATCGGCCGAACTCGGCCGATCAAATCAAACGTAAGTATATGGAAGAGAGCGCATACACTGCTATTACCGACGTCGTCCGATGACGCCCGAAAACGGACGATCGACTGACGAGTCCGAACGTGTTTGGATTTTTTGTCAGTTTTACCGGCTTAAAATCGGTTAAATCGGTTTTAGTGTACGCGTACCGTTGCGGTTATTCGGAGCTCAATACGTAGACAGAGAAGGCAATAGACGGAGTCACATTTCCATCTCTTTTACTCAACAGCGAAACAGCCATATGTAAAAATAACATGCGTGAAAGAGAAAGGCTTATACTGTTTTTCTCTCTGTCGCTGTAACTGTTTGACACCAGCATATTTGTCAGTTTCGGTGTCAAACATTACTGCGATTCTGAGAATTTTGTGTTTTTTCGAAAAAATATCGTTTAAATTAAAGTGTAAGTGTTATTCTCGCGCAGTGAATAGTTTTGGACATCGACAGAATGGTGCAGTGTTGTATTTTGAGCTATTAGAATAGAACAGAACCTGGTTTATGTGATGTTACATTTCACAGGTTGGTACTGGCCTTTTTTATATACAATATATCTTCTAAAATCAATCCAAATATTAATTAAATAGGATTAATTCAAGTACTATTGATTTGGATGTAAAGTTCTGCTTCAAAGTGGTAAAACATGCAAATGCAAAATAAAAACATAACCTACAAGAAATTGAATAAGGGTTGTCATAATCTGACTTTCAATTTTAACCCTAGTTTTACAAAAACCGTTTGCACTGTACTTGAGAATTGCTTAAACAGTCCTTTTACTAATTTAATCTACTTCCATCGAAATATTCGCTCGCTAGTCGGGCTTTTTTTTACACTAAATGGGTTAGCGCTTAGTCTCAATATTCCTCGTGGTAAGCGATATTGTGATCTAAGGTGGACCGCGCTCGCCCAGTGAAGTTAAGCCTAGTTATTTGACATGAAGTTACCATATTATATAATTATCTGTACTATAAGACTCTTTGTCCTGACTTACCTATTCATTCATTCATTCATCTATAGACAACGCAGAGCCCAATCGGCTGGTCTTAGGGTTGTGAATTTTTTTTTATTTATTTGGAATATTTATTGTTTATGTAAAATTAAAAATAATGGTATCAAGTTTTTTTGCCAGGGGTGAACTAAGGGTTTGTAATGGGGGGTGAAAGTTTGTATGGAAAATTCTTTATTTATCAAGTTAGTTAGTCTTGTAAGTTGTTATGTTTGTAGTTTCTTTGATGGTTAAAATAAATTCGTAAAAATATTTGCCAGGAGTGCATTTAGGTATGCTAATGGGGTTTAAAGTTCAAAGGGAAAGTTTTGTGTTTTTGAAATTAAATACTTCTGAATTAGAATTTAAGTAAATGGTTCACTTAGTGGTATGGTTCACGTATTCTAGTTACATATTTAAATAATGGCTTGGAGAAATCGCTCGCATCATCACCAAAGTAGCTAAAAACAGAGGTTAACTAGATCTCAGGAATCGAATGAGGAAAGTGTACATAAAATTGGCACGGGAATAGGATACCATAGAGTTTTTCCACAGGTTACCCGAAAAGCGACCTTCACGCGGGCCGCGGGCAACCTCTAGTATTTTATATTTCTTAATATTTTTTTTTACAGATTTCCATCGAATGCTGAACTTGTAGAGATTTGGATAGAAGCATATGGTAGATAATATTTTATGATTGGAAATCAACGCAAAATTCCAGGATTTGTTCCAACCATTTTATGGGTGACGTTTTTGTGAAGCGTGGAAATAAAGAGTAAGGAATGTGTACAATAAACTGATTTTGTTTAAAAATTAATAAAACGTAGAAATATAATCTGAAGTCATTTTCTTTATTATGTGTATACCCTAACCCTAATTTCCTAAAGTGGCTTAAGTTCTACTAAAGTGGCAACATTGTCCGAAAATATCGCTATCTCATGTGCGGTCACACAGTACCTCCGTCTTTTTTTTCTTTTGTCTATGGCTCAATAGTATAATACTCTATGTCTAGAACGTTAAAATTTCCAAAGTTTGAAAACGATGCGCTCTACTTTGTTGGAGCAGAGTTCGTGTTGCGAACTCAGTTTTAGGCTTTCCAGTTTTTGTTTTGAGTGGTTTGCAGCTCTACAAGGCCCGCCATTGGATTTTCAAGTGCTTTGTTTTGTTCGCTCGAGAGTGACATTTCGAGGTTCGCTTTCATATAAATTACGACGAGTTATTTTTGTGAAACTACAATTTGGAGTGGTCTTCTAAATTAGTTTTGTGATCCTATTTTATTTTTTAATTTATTTTAATTTGTATGCATAATAAATGTTTCATTGCTTCGCTCTCTATGCAGCTTCGCTCGGACTAAAAATAATCTAAGTTGCTAAGAGAAACAAAATATAAGTCTAAGTTACTCAGAGATAATGTAGTTTCCCAACGGTGAAAGAATTTGTCAAATCGTTCCTGTAGTTTCAGAGCCTATTTGCGTCAAACAAACTAACAAAAAACTTTTTTCACTTTATAATATTGATATAGATAGAGATAACCTATTATTTATAAACTAAAATGGGATACTGTGTCACAACAAAGTGCTGTTAATATATGTATAGTAAGAAAACAACAAATATATATGAAAAAAAACTACAATTTATCTTACTTTATTATTCACATTGTTAATACTAACATATATGAAAAGTTCTGTGTTTGTGTTTAAAATGTGTGTGAGTGTTTGCTTCTATGATTTTTATGCTTAATTAAATTGTATCCGGTCAATTTATGTACATACTTCACTGGTTAGCGCCGTAATTAGCAGTTGATCAGCGGATCAGCTAATGCGTAGATGAGATTTTGCTAAAAAAGCGTAGCACTTTGTAGCAAACGCTACGAATACTAACTAAGCGCCAATCGTCTTATGAACATAATTGTGATATAATTTTAATTATTGATAAACGGAAATATTATTCGCTCGGGTTGCAAATAACTCGATTGAAGTCGCAAAAAATGAAAATAGCAATTTTATTCAAACAAATGAAAATCGTTTATTCAACACTGAAACTAATTATTGCATGAAAATTGATATAAGTATTTAAAATGGCATTATATTATACTAACCACTAATCTTGCACGTCTGACTGTTCCCACTGCTGGGTCTCAGAGCCTTCTCTCACGAGGAGAGAGATCGATTATTCTACGTATATTAAGATAAAAATTTTTATGACATATTTATTTATTGAATAAAAAATTAGTCTTCTATTAATA
Organism: Mellilla xanthometata; assembly: GCA_035578125.1. Lineage (NCBI taxonomy): Eukaryota > Metazoa > Arthropoda > Insecta > Lepidoptera > Geometridae > Mellilla > Mellilla xanthometata. Next base: position 11,219,504 of record JAPUBQ010000010.1, read on the forward strand.
ATAGAAGGCCAATTTTTAAATAACACCATCAAGAAATAAATTACTGGATTCGATTGTTAACAAAAAGTATTAGTTTAGTAATGCTATCAATTTCAGTACTAGATTAAAATACATGATATGAATATTTGTGAAAACACGCTTCAAACAATAAAAATATAAATTCTATTGTGTCAAATGTGTAGGTTCAGTATCCAAATGACAATAGGAATAATCTCTATTGTCCACAACAAAGCAGAATAATTCAATCCAGCCGGGAGCGACCGGCTTGTCTTAAATTAGACTGGACAATACACTGCTTTGTAAATACAAATAAATCGGGCAAATCTATTCCGTATATCCGCTTCACGCCGAAATATATTTAACACCGACACTCAACATATACAGAGTGTTGATTTACGACCCAAGGGCAAATACAGGGTACTTTTATAAGCAAGGGAAAATTTGACAAAGTCGTTTGAGACGAAATCAATGAGTCACCACGCTTAGTATTGCTTTGCCAACATGTTTGAAAGCGACAGCGAGCTATATATAATAAATAGAACAGTGGTGGCGATTCAGCGGCACACACGACTAAACTAAATTTAAAGAAGCCCCGTCTCTTTTCATCTTCGGTGGCCAGAAAGAGACGACACGTTCTAAACCACAGACAAAACAACGAAAATCACGTCAAATATGGAATGTGCAGGCAGTTTTAGAGGTGATACAAGTGAGTGCGGTCTAAAGTCGCCTATATTTTCTACATTTGACGTGATTTTAGTTGTTTTGACTATGGTGCAGAACGTGCCGTTTCTTTCTGGCCACCTAAGATGAAAAGAGACGGGGCTTCTTTAAATTTAGTTTAGTCATGTGTGCCGCTGAATCACCACCAGTAACTTGTATCGCGATCGAACGTTGGCTGTGTTCCTGCTCTTGAGAATGGCACACTGATTGTGCTGAAACATGTCGGGCTAATTCCAACAAAATACACGTAAATGATAGCTGGTTATACAAACATTATTGGTAATACTGGTAAAAGTAATAATAATAATGAAATTTTCTGAACAAGTAACTAATCAGCAAGTGAAGTTTACTCGAAAGAACACCTTGTATACATCAGCGACATTCGGATATATTTTACGACATTCGCTCAAATCGGTTATGGCGTTCGATGGCATTCAATTTCCCGCTGGCTAAGGCCTCTACGGGGACGTGGCCCTTAATCGTATGGTTGTCATAAACTCATACTATTCGGGGGAAATCTATGAGCATTACTCAAAGGCGGCTACAACGTAGGCTAAAATAATCTTCTTGTTAGAAAAGCTTTTATATCGAGCTTTGAAGAATGAAAATACCTTTAAGTTTTATATTTTAGCATAAAATTTTAATAATAATGTCGACTAGGTTCTAAAGTTTGTCTAAGCAATTCTTATTAGTTTATTATATAATAAAAATGTCGGTTTTAGCAAACTGAGTTTTCTATCCAACCTGTGACTTCTGTAGGAAATTTTTATAACAAACACACTTAAGTTGCCAGGCTTAATTACCCAAATATTTTAATCTCTCAAAAATAAAAATATTTCCACGTAGAAAATCACTTCAAAAAACTCATTATTTTCCTCAACAAACCGTAAAACGTGTTTAAGCAAGCGACAATAAATGGAAGTTAATGATATCATAAAAACAATTTATTTTACTCGTGAGCGTTTCATTCTATCAAATAAAGGTTATTATGATCGTGTGTGTTTGTCTTTTCGCTTTATTGCGTACACCATAAGGTCTAAAATGGCGTTGAAAAATCGCATCAAATAAAATCTGTGAAGAATATTCGAGAGTAATTTTTCGTGTCGTTATGGACTCTGTTTCCGTATCTAACGCCATTGTATTACGTTTAGAGTTTTTTCACATCTTTTTTCTCCAAAATGATGCGAAGGTCTCAAAAAATAGGCCATTTGATGAGACTTGAGCATTTATGGTCCGTACATAATGTGTCATTTTCAAATAGATTCAAATGTCTGTCTTAAGACATTATGTAGAAATAGAACTCATTGGGGGCTTTAATTTGAAAAGTAAGCTAACTGCCAGTACGAAAAATACGTGTCTATGGATATGAAAAATTGATAAATGACACAAAAGATATATTTATAATATAAACTTGTTTGATTTAAAATTTAATTTGATAAGCTGAAGATTAATCTTATTAGATTATAACTTTTATATTTAGTTCTAGTTTCATTCAAACTCAATACAAAACAATTAAATTAAATTAAATTAAATAATTATAAAGCTACATACACGGTTAGTTAGCCCCACAATAAACCAAGTTCTAGTTTGTGTAATGGTTGCTCACATAACTGATGACTACTACATATACATACATAAATATTTTATATCGATATTTTATATCCCAGACCAACAGCCAACAAATTTAAACAATCACAAGTTTTTGGGCGTGCCGGGAATCGTACCCGGTACCCTCTGTTCGGCAGTCTGGCATGGTAACCATAACGCCAACGAGACCGTCATTAAAAGAATTCTTAAAAGAATTCCTACTAAAAAAAACTGAAGTACCAAGAACAAACAAACCTTTATTTAATTGAAAAAGTAAGCTTCTTCATAGAGCCTTAATGTAACGAGCTCTAAAAAGCCTCCGCAAAGCAGGAAAGTAAATTATCCATTGTGCCGGAGTGTTGGCTCAAATAAAGTGTGTTTGCCGCCAGTAAAAGCATAATGCCTGGATTTAACTTTCATCTCAACATATGTCAGTTTACTATGCCTACCCGTCATATGGATGTGACTTGTAGAACATATTTCACAGAGTTAGAGAGAGCATAGAGAAAGGTGTTCTTTAACCTAGTTTTTAGGGTTTCGGGCCTAAAAAAAAGCGGGATCCAATTACTAAGCCTCCGCTGTCTGTCTCTATGACTGTCTGTCACCAGGTAGTATACCATAAACTGTGATAGCTAGAAAATTTAGATTTTCACAAATTATGTCTTTTCCTTGCCACCATAAGTACAAATACTAAAAATAACTATAAAAAAAAACATTTTAAGGCGGGCCCATACATTGAAACGTATTTTTTGCTCAATATTAATGGTAACTGAAAGACTCTTATGAAAGATATTGCTTTTCAAACTAAATAATTAAATAAAAATAAAATAATTATTTCAGTGGATCTCAACACAACAACACGCGTTATTTTAAGATTTTTTTTTACTCAATCTTCATTTTAACATAACACAGTCTCTTTAAAATTAATAGAATATTCAATTAAGTATGTACTAAAAATAAATTATGAAATTAAAATAATACTTCCAAAAAACGTGTTATTTCGCCACATTTTTTATAATAATGGTCAGAACCCTTCATGCGCGAACCCGACTAGCACATGGTAGTTTATTTTTCACTTTCGTGACATTTTTGTAGAACATGCTAAAATGGTAAAAATTCAAACTTTTCTCACACACTGCAGGCAGCAGAGGTAAAAGCAAGGTAAAAGCCACGGATTGCGTCTAAATTCGCTAAATCAAGCATTTGAAGAGAAATAAAGCTACGTAGCATATAACCCAGCTAGAAACTGACCTCGCCTCACCATTTTGACTTATTCAGCATAGAATCTACATCAATCGAGAATTCTATAAAAGTTTTGTATAACGAATATTCGATTCAATGATATAAACTTTAGAAATTTCGTTTCCATTGATTGCACTCGTAGTTAATTAGTACAAACAACAAAAAGAAGTAGTCTTATTAATCCAGATAGTCTTAACGAAACGAGAATATTAATTAACGTGTACGTTTTCAGCAGTACAGATGTATGTACAAATGTATGTACAGATACATACATTTGTGAAAATGAAATCGTCAACCGCCTAACCTTATTATTTTGGTGAAGATTTCCAACATAACAATGACGTTAATATCTAAATCGTACTCGTAGCGAAAATCATGTTAAGAGCCACCTTCATTGTGCGTACCGCCAAGGTGCGGATTTTTTTACCAAATTCCCTGTTTTCCGATAACTATAATCTAGCGGTTTTCAAGGCAAGAGTGAACCGGTTTCTTCCGGGCAAGCGCGCTCCACCTTAGCGATAATGCGATTATCGCTTACCATCAGGTGAATTGCGATCAAGCGCAAGCCCATTATGAGTAAAAAAAATCTTTCAGTTAAAAATGGTAATCTTGTTTTACCGATAAACGTTTTGAAAGAAGTCGTAAACAATCTTGAAACTGAACCCACAGACAAGCAACCTTCCGGCAAATTATTAGCATCGAAAAACATCTGAACTGTCTGTGCTTTCCAATATTAGATAACTAAACTGAACCCATAATTTTGAGAAAGGCAAACAATTTAAATGAATAAGAGTAAGATAAAATTTACCTGACAAATAAATTGCCACAAACATTGCGTTTAGTGCCAATGATGATCAAAAAATATTTAAGAGCAGGTCTTTTATACGTGTTTTTTTTTCAGGTTATTCTATTCTTGGCTAAATTCCTGACTCTTAATTTGTACACACGATACATAATTAGTTTATTATTTTTGAAAGTTATTTAAACATTGCCTGCAATCCATAATTATATCATTCATTCATAATGAACAGCCAATTTGTAACCTATATTGCGAATGACAAATGGTAACTCTAATGAAGTATTTTGACTGATATAGCGGTGATAATTAATTTTCATTCTTATCATAGCGGTACCGTGAGTCAGATGATACGTTAAACTGTAAGTTCCAGCTGTTAGTTTAGTTAGTACAAGCAGTCGTAAAACCTAGTCAAAGGCCTTTGGACGGCTTGAAAACTCTCGAAACCAGAGCTTAGCTCACACGAAGGAAGAGAAGCCATTTCAATGTGACCATACAATACTTTTCTTTATTACCACAAATAGTCACCACATGCGCGTTAAGTGGTCAATAAAGTTGCCACAATCCAATGTTTTAGCTAGAATTTGCAAAACTGGACGGGCAGAATACCAACCCGGGATTTTGAATTTGACTTTAAAATTGAGGTGATAAGCCAAGGAGTGCTTACCCGCTACCTGGAACATCGGTTTTCAATAACTTACCTGAAGTTGTTATTTTTGGGGGTTGGGATGGTAAGACTTGGTTTACATTGAATTGAAAATACTCATAGTAGTATTATATATTTTCGAAATATTATGTATATGAATATGAAATATTTTATTTATTTTTGTTATCGGTTCAGCCCTCGAGAACTTCCACTATAGCTACACAAAACTCAAACAATTTCTTGGGATTCAAATCTAAGGAACAAAGTATAGCCGTTATATTATATTGTTGGTATTTCGAATTGATTTGCTTTTCTGACAGTTTCAACGCTGTCGAAGCCATAGATAACTTAGGGTCTAATAAAATATAATATTAATTCATTACTGTCTTTTACATCATAATTATTATCTAGATAACATGCATAATGGCTATATCTCAGTCATAGGTTTAAAAACATATCTTCTTTACAAACAATTTGTCAATTATTTTTTTTCCTGAAAAGCAAATAAAATTCCATTCAAAAATAGCACGTGAAACACCTAGTTCAACAGACATTCTTAGCCATTCTCAATGAGGAAAATCGGCAAATCCTCTCTGGGGTTTCGGGGGTATAATTTTGTCCCCATAACTTCTCTAACAAAATTAAAAAATGATGATATTAACCATTAATCATTATTACAATTTTATATTTTTTTTTTTTGTAAATAATGCAGATAATTAATTGACGTGTAAATTTTAGTGTGAAAATTTCGACTCAAAGTACACAGCTACCTTGTTAACAGAAAAAAATTAAGAGTACTAGTATTTTTCGCTATTAAGAACTGAACGAACCCACAGAAGTATTAACTGTTATCCAGATGTTTACTTTAGTTCCACCTGTTACAACTTGGGAAGAAACTTCAGAACACATCCGTCAGAAAAAGAAATAGCGAAGTAAATAAAAACTTACTTGTGTAAGTAGTTATTGTATATCTATATACAGATGTATGTTGAAAAAAGTGGAATATAAACAAATTATTACTACTTTTTCCAATTGAATATTATAAGTGTGTAAGTTTGTTACTCATTCGCACCCAATCGATTGAACTGATAAGGATGAGGTTTAGAAGTACGCTAAAAGATGAGCGGTCACAAAAGAAGCTAAGCGAGAGAAATTGCGTATTAAAAACTGAAAATACATACGTCGTGAAACGTTATCAAACTTTTTGTATGGAGAAGCAAATTTACAAAGTTATATAACAAAAGTTGACTGTCTAGGCGTACTAAAGTCACCGTGTAGTACCTGCAGCTCGGCTAACTAAGGTGATCTGACGCGATCATCGAAACTAAGCAACGGTCGATGCGGACGGTGCACGGATGACCATGAATAGGTACCTGTCGTTTTAAAAGTGGCATTTTTCTGGTTGCTACCGCGTGTCGGATGACACGTTAATTTTAAGTCCCGGCTGTTAGTCTTAGTATAAGTAGTCGTTAAGCTAAGTCATAGGTCTTCGGGTGGATTGTAATCTATCGATACCAGAACATGGCCAGTTAGATCAAACAAAAGAAAAAGTTCTGGGGCCCGCGATCTACAACCGCGTACCCACGACTGTCCGGGATGCACCTTCCACCAGCTTTAAGACTAGACTCAGGGTTTGGCTATTAGATAAAACTTTTTATAATATAAATGATTATTTACTCGTAGAATTGAAAATCGACATTTGATTCATATCATATACTTTTACAATTATATTATATTATTTGACTTGTAACTTTGGTGTTATCAATAAATGTTTTGTATATGTATTTGTAAAGAAGAATAGCAATCTTCAGAAGGTGTTGCCTTATTTACCTTGAAACACATACATATAGTATAGGCTCGCCTCTAGAGATCGAACTCTCTCAGTCTTTCGGTTGAGGCGATATATCGCTCAAAGTTATGGTCCCGGCAGTCCATGGCCCATGTCCCATAACTTCGATTGAGTTGGGACCACTATTCCGAGGTAAAAATGTGCACACAACCGTATACTACGAGGCTGTTTCGGGTTTTTCATTTTTATTTTAACATGCAATAAATGTTTTTTTTTCAATGGGTGAAAATTGTACGATAATGTAAAATAGGTATATTATTTTGGCAGTACTGCACTAAGTCTGGGCTATGAAGTATAAGATAGGTTTCCTACTAATATACTTAGTGCGAAAGTTTGTATGTGTATATGTGTGAATATCTGTTACTTCTTAACGCTGAAAAGGCTTAACCGATTTTGATGAAATACCGAATAAACATGAGTTAGAGCTTAGATTAAAACATAGGCTACTTTTAAGCTATGCCATGTCACGTCACGCCATACCACGCCATGCCATAATACGATTTTTCAAACCATGCTTCTATACGGCCTTAAACTATATTGTTATACTAGCTGACCCGGCAAACGTTGTTTTACCTCACTTAAGGGTACAGCGCCATCTATTGATTACTTACTCAACCCAGTCAAAAGGTATCGACATCTGTTAAAATCATTTGGAGTTAACAGATAATTGTGACTGTCAAATAATAACAGACAATAATTAGCAATAAATTAAAATTGCGACTATAATTTGAGATTTAAACTATCCTTTCTCTCAAGTTGGATCGGACTGCACATGGTGTGCGAATTTTATTATAATCGGTTAAGTGGTTTAGGAGTCCATTGAGAACAAACATTGTGACACGAGATTTATATATATTAAGAGTTTAAAATCTGTTTTCGTCTTTTGTGAACGCGTCCTTAGCGGGGCATCCCTAATGGGCCGTACGGAAGTTAGCAGTTTGTCAGAAAATAAATCCCTTTTACTAGCAAAGCGGATTGCAAGGCCTAACCCCCGAAAACGATCACGGTCTACTGGTTTTAGCCCTTAGTTAATCTTAATTAGGAGGCCCTCAAGCAAATGTGCCGGCTGTTGTTTCTCTAATTAATTTTTGATCATAATTTCCAGCGGATTTATTTCATACAGTCTCGAGCTTTGTTGGAGTTGCCTTGTTTTTGGACTGAGTAATTAGCGGGCGTCGGTATGACCTGAATTTGGTTACTGGTAAAGAATAGTTTAATAACATAATATTTTTTGAAATTTGCTTTTTAATACATTTTTGCTGCTCTAGTGAAACTATGTAAATACAACCAGTTCTTCTTGTTTGTATGAGCTTAGTGGCTAAGCTCTGGTGTCCTGAGTTTTCGAGCCGTCCGAAGCCCTCTGACTTGGCTTAACGACTGCTTGTACAAAGACTTACTTACAATTTTGAACCACTACTGTAGACAATAAATAAATTTATGAATATTTTTGACCGACTTAAAATAGGAGGAGTATTATAATTCCACAATATTTTTTTATGTTATTTGGCATGACTATCGTGATTTAAATCATGAAATGTTAAATAATATGTGGCATCTATTTATTATATATATATATGTATATCTGTGTTACTATTCTACCTAGTTGTGGCCCCAAGCGTATTCCGCTTGGGCGCAGAAAATGCTTATGGAAACCAATGAATTTAAAATAGCTTAAGATAGCTTGAAAAGCATTTTGTAAGTTATTTTTTGACTGTCGTAATTTCTATTTATTTTCATAAAAGCTGCGAAAATGGTACTTGTAAACAAATACATAGTATTTGTTCACAAGTAGTATTGTTTTTACTTTATACTTTTCAATACTGGCAGTATTATTAGAAAACTAGGGAATAAAATCCCAAGTTTATATTTCAATATTAAAATATATAAACTAACCATATTATGACAAAATACAAAAGAAAAATTCTTTATTTGACACCGTAAATAACATCAAAATTGTCAGGAATCTCAAGTCTTCCAAACTAGATAGAAAAACTGAACTTTGGAAGTCAATGTCTTCTCCCATAAAAAAATCAACTATCCATTCAGTTATTTCAGTACACATAATCATCACGTAAACATGATTCATATAAATAAATGTTATTGATTTTTTGTTTCCTATACTTATTTACCAATGCCAATGTTTAAACTGAAATAAAGGATTTTTTCAACTACTTCATTTGTTCAATTTTAACTAGTTACATTCATTTTTGAACAAAATACTCCCCAGAACAACACAAATTTATGGTAGAAAAAAAAGATACAATTTTTTCCAAATCAACTTTAAAAGCTCCTTAAACAGCACTGTACAATAAGTAACAACCATTTAAAGTCTCGAACCACTATCTCCGATTACTAGCATCGAAAACACAAAATAAATTACCCTTAAATATCGCATCTTCGATCTTTTAAACGTTTAAGGTGGAATGGTACCATAGGCTTTTGTCACTATTTGATTTTTGAAGTTTTTTATTTTGTTGTAAATAGGTATGTAACCTAACATAGCGTTTCATATTTGATATAATAATTCTGTAGTAATTTTCTGGAATCAATCAGTATTATCACAATACTTAATATTTTTGTTTTGTTTTATTTATTTTTTGGGCTTCGCACGTGTTATAAAATAATGTAAGTTGCAAAGAGAAACAAAATATAGCCTTTGTTACTCAAGAATAACGAAGCTTCCCAACGGTGAACACATTTTTTAAGTCGGTCCAGTAGTTTTGGAGCCTTATGGCGTCAAACAAAAAATCAAACTTTCCCTCTTTACAATATTGGTATAGATGATTTAACACTTTATATACTTAAACAAAAAGCTTTGCTTGTTTTTTTGTTCGTTGGCCTTTATTATGACATATAATGTTTCATTATGAACCCTCTACGATTAGTCACTGTGAGTATGTCAAGTCTAGGCATGCTCCACCCAGAGTGTCGCAAACTGGTGTGGTTACGCGCACTGCTAGTGCACTGTTAGCTGTAAGGAGTAAAAAAATACGTGCATACTATTTAATGTTTAATATTTTATTGTCTGAAACTACTGCCACATAGTAAGAAACACCCCTCTTTATTCCTCCCTCGTCCTTTTCAACTCCTTTCCATCCAGAGGTTGTCTGAAAGAGATCGCTGTTAGCGATAAGGCCGCCGTTTATGGCATACTTTTGTGTAGTTCCTTTTTTTTTAGTTGTACCTCTAATTTGCCCAATAAAGAGTTTATCTATCTAAGAAAAAGACAGATATGGTAAATTTACACAAAAGAAGGTTGGCTTTCACTTCACCTTAAACGGTTACGAACTTGGTAAGCAGTAGTTAGCGTCCTGAGGGCATTCAATAGATTCCCGTAAGTAGCCCGTTACTTCCACACCAATATCCGGTCGTAGCCGGAAAAAAACGGAAGAAACCGGATTAAACTGGATTAAAAAGGCTACGTTAATGGGTGGTGCTGTGAAAAGTGGTGCAATTACGCCAAATTGATTCTTTCCTTTGTTCCAACGGTTTGATGTATTGTAAGTGAGTGAATCGGCGCTATCTTGGACCCGATCTCGTATGTTTCAGACGTCGCAAAGTTATTCTTGGCGATCGAGCGGGTGGGTCTTATAGATGACACACGCATTTGTATAATAGATATCAGTGAAATCTTTTGTGTGATCTTAATTACAAAGGGATCAGTGTGTAGCTAACGATATTCACTAGATTTTTTTTTTTATTTCAAAGTCTGCTAATTATATTTTCCTAGTATTAAGCATTTAAGTTTTTTTTATTTTTTTTAACAAGTCAAATTATATTCTTACATTTAATACATGTCACATGTTAAAAACTAATACTAATCAAATAACTGCTCGCCCCCGGTGCAAAGGTGCCCATCACGCTCGCTCGCATTTACGATTATTTCACTTTTACTACTTAGATTATTTATTTTTTCTTCATAAACCAAAAACATATATATATTACTCTGCAAAATTGTAGACATGGGACTAATATTTTATGTAATTTTGAGTCACTGAAGGAACACAAAAGCGAGTGTGGTTTGGTAGGAAAACGTCTGTTTTTCAATCTTATGACCTCGACGACGACGGTTTCGATCCGAGCTTTACACCAATGATTTCTCTTTCAAGTTATGTGTGGATTTGTATTCGCTTTACTAGTAGTCTAGCAGTTTTTGGAAATTCAATGGAAATATATCCATTCATTACTAGCATAACTGTGCATAAGGTAATGCATACTTTTATTAAACATGCTTTTAATCAGCAAAACCATATACTTACTAACATAAACATTATCACTGTTAATAATGGCTTAAAATTTGACAAATTATTTTGAACAAAAATACTTTATCTGTTTAATAATTTTGTCTAAAGAACGTAATAATGGCTTAAATTTTGTCAAATTATTATAAATAAAAAAACTTTATCTGTCTAATAATTTTGTCTAAAGAAAGTGCTTGTATACCCGCAAACCCCCCAGGCGTGGTTTATGAAAATTTATGCAATATCCACACGCGGTAACTGTGTGACAACGTTTTACTCGAGGTGTTAAAATTTTACGTCTTCCTCCAGTACATATGGCTCGAAACAAATAAAATGTTTTACGTTCTACTCTCACTGGCATAATAGTAAAAAAGTATGACGTAACAGGATTTCGTTAACATTGATGTATTTGGCACATTGGTGTCCCGGACTTGAAACATGTGTGTTAAAGCGGCTCTCAGAACTTGCAACGTATTGTAACGTGTATATTAAATTGTGTCAACTTATTTGTGCAACATTTACGGTAGGCACTTATATTATACTAATGTTACTGACATAGTACCTACCTATTGCTAGAATTAGATGTGACAATTGACATTTGATTAATATCATATACTATTGTAATGATATTATATTATTAGAATTAGAATTGAAAATTGACATGGATACATATCATATACTTACTTTTGTATTGATATCATATTATTTGACTTGTAACTTTGGTGTTATCAATAAATGATTTGTATTTGTATTGTTTCTATCAGAATATTATTATGGTTAAGGGAAAACCTTGATTTAAAAAATCTAAAAATAAGTCTTCTCACCCAGTTTTATTTCTTATTCATATGTCTAATACTCGTATGTTCCAAAATAAGTATAAAAAATCTTAGAGTGGTTCTTTAGATGGTCGGTCTTTAAGCTATTTCTTCGATTTTTTATACCGTTTACGATTTATTTGTATAGCGAAAATACTGATAAATCAAGATTTTGCCCGTATGTTCGCCCTAAATTATTTATTATAATATTTCGCATCATAATATTGAGTAAATTATTAAGAATAGCACCATAAATTAGCGGCTGAAATAATTTCGTAAGTGAACTAATACGTCATATAATTGTATATTTATATGTACTATTTGTGAGTAATAGTTTTAAAGGATATTTTTATCATATTAAATTGTGTATCCGATTGGTGGATGTCGAACCAGGATAGCTGTACAGTTTATATGTAGTTTTAGAGCATTTTAGCGCTCGCCTGGCTAGTTGACTAGTCTAACCTAGCGGTATGGTGGTTAACGGTTTAATCTTAAAATTTAAAAATTTCATTGGCATAGGATTAGGATTAAGCATATTTTACTTCGGTGGTTACGTGCCCTGCTGTTCAAATGCCTTGCTGTAGTGATTAAAATAACAGTAGACCTTTAGAGTTTTCTTGATACATGGGTTGTACTGAAACTGTATGACCTCATATGTCAACATTTGTTCCTTTCCCATTTTTTTTATATTTACATATTTTTGAATTTAGAACAGACTAGTAAGTATTTAATTTCTCAAAAAAAAATTATAAAAGGAAGTGTATCAATGTGTGCGTTTAGTGTGTAACGGTTATAAGTAGGTAACGGGTACAAGTATAGATAAATACTTTTACGAATTAAAAAGAAATCATACCTCTTTAATCCTAATCCGAAAAATCTTTCCGTGACTGACGATAACGTCGCAATCCCGATATGAAAAATGTTCCAATACCAGCCCGGGATCTTTCCCGGGACTGGTAATCCCTACTGCATTCCACACGCCTCCACTGCAGCTATCTCAGACGCGACCTGAATTAATTACTAGCTTTTACCGCAAGCTGTCAGTCGTGAGTTATGGACCGGTGTGAACCGGTATGAAGCGGTAACGCCAGAGGAGAAATACAGAAGACTCACTGTTAACATCGCCTAACTTACTTGATAAAGGTGCCCTGTGGTAGGTTTTGTAGCTCCACTAACTAAGATGATCTGACGCGATCATCGAGGTTAAGCAACGGGGTATGGAAATTATCTTTGGATGGGTAACAATAAACGAGACTGTCTTTTAAAAACCAAAAAAATATGAAACATTAAATACAAATATCAAATAATACACAACAAATACTGCAAAGTTAACTTTCCGCTTTAAAAATGAAAAACGAAAATTGGAAAACCATTCAAAAAATGAATGAAAGAGAATTAAAAAAACTGGCACCGAATTCAAATAAAATTTACTTGACATCATTCTGAAAGAAAATAATACCTACTCTAACAAAAAATAGGACATAAATGACAAATCATTTAGAAGTCGAGGTAACAAACACAAAATAGGCTAATAGAGAACTTCCCCTTTTGTTCATAGTAAATTACAAAACTATTTGACTGAACCAAACTCGTACATGGAGCGATCAGATTTTTTAAGGTTATCTTCCTTCCATCCCTTACTTTAAGCAACTGACAGGTCTTTCTGTCCTCACAAAATAGGCTAATTGAGAACTTCCTCTTTTGTTCATAGTAAATTACAAAACTATTTGGACTGAGGCAAAATATATGGAGCAATCAGATTTTTTAAGGTTTTCTTTCTTCCATCTCTTACTTTAAGCAACTGACAGGTCTTTCTGTCCTCACAAAATAGGCTAATTGAGAACTTCCTCTTTTGTTCATAGTAAATTACAAAACTATTTGGACTGAGGCAAAATATATGAAGGAATAAGATTTTTTTAGGGTTATCTTCCTTCCTCCCCTTACTTTAAGCTACTGACAGGTGTTTCTGTCCTCACTACTCTGTTCCCCACGGGTATGAACTGATTATTAACCAGGCGGTTGCCGTGATATATTGGTGGCAGACTGATTCTGTGCCCTTAGAGGAAAGGGCGAAGGTTACGCGGCCGTATGCTAAAGATGCCTACCGCGTAATACCTACTGGGTATTACGCGGTAGGCATCTTTTGGGATCCGGGAGCCGTCCGGAGAGGTAAACCTTGACCAGTTATTCTACCGCCAAACGGTAGTGTGCAAATACTAACAGTGTGTCGGTTCGAAGAGGAAAAAAAATCTGGTAAAAATTCTGTGCAATGAAAACATAGTAACAAAAATCCACAAGCAAAAATAAATAAATAAAATAACTGACTTTTTTGTATCGGCAAGTTTACATAGTAACAAAAATAAGTTATGGCATAGTAACAAAATCCACAAGCAAAAATAAATATATAAAATAACTGACTGTTTTGTATTTTGCATAAACCTATATTTTTATTATACTTTACTATATTTTTTTATTATATTTTATTTTATTCAATGTTCAATGATATATTATCAAATATAAAGGAGAACAAGCATTGTTCAGTGAGATGCTGACTTTTTGTACCTATTTTGCAAATGACCTATATTTTTTACTATTAATTCAGTCTGATGGTAAGTGCTATTGCAGTCTACAGTGGAGTGCGCTTACTTTTAAGGAACCGGTTCACGCTTGCCTTGAAAATCGTAAGATTATATTCATTGAGGAAAATAATTTTATTTTGTTTTAGTAGTTGCTGTTATAACGGCACAGATATACAATATCATCTGTAAATGTTTTAACTCTAGCTATCACGGTTCTTGAGAAAAAATCTAGTGACAGACGGACAGACCAACATCCTGACAATGAAGTCTTGGTAACAGGATCTCGTTGGTACCCTTTGGGAACGGAACTCTAAAAAGATATTGTACATCCGTAAACAAACAACATTTTTCCGTTCTAAAAACAGCCCTGAAATAAAATTCCTTTATTTATAGAAATGTCATTGCGTATTTACCTAAAATAGAGATCCGCAAACTTGGGGCTTCCTCTTGCTATAACAGAAATAATTAAACTTTTTTTTCATCCCACCTACTCTTAAAAAGTATTTATGCCAAGAGCAGCGACCAAAATAACTCCAGGAAAGTTTAATAATATGTATTATGAATTCAATACCAACTGTAAAAAAAAAATATTTTTTCATTGTGTGTCCAAGATTTTTCATTGTGTGTCCACTTAATTTTGTTTCTTAACGACTAATTTCACACATGAGCCCTATACTAAACCAATTACAGTTTGTATTATGGTTGCTAACAAAACTGATATACTACATATACATATCTACATAAATACTTTATATCGATACATATTTAACACCCAGACCAACAGCCAACAAATTAAGGTTATCACAAAAATGTTGGCCGTGCTGGGAATCGAACCCGGGACCTTCTGGTTGATAATCCAGCATGGTAACTATTACGCCAACACGGTCGTCATTACTACGCTTTGATAATAACTAGTAAGTATGTAGCATAAGCATCTCACTATTTATGTTCTTACTCTCACAAAGAAAAAGGTAGGCCAAATCCTAGCTAGCCAGGTGTGGGTTGGCGAGTGACACACAAGCTCGGTTAGTGAGGTCATTGGAGCATATGGTGATACTTCCGATGTTTTTCTTCACCATGGGAGCGAGTGCAAATGCCACCCATAGTTTTAAAATAAATCATTTGCCAGATTCGAACCGAGTGTCGCGGATTGCCCGCCCAACACTCTCCCGACTATCCTGACTTGAATGTCAGCACATAATATAGATAAAAATTCAATACTTTTTGATCATAAGGATTTAAAAATAAAATAAAATAAATACTAGGACACATTTCACACACGGCTGGTTAACCACATACTGAACCATTTCTAGTTCATGTTATGGTAGCTAACACAGCTGATATACTGCATATACATACATACATATTTTTTATATAGATACTTTAACACCCAGACCCACAGCCAACAAATTTAGTTAAGCACAAAGATGTTGACCGGGCCGGGAATTGAACCCGGAACCTTCTGATTGACAGGCCGGCATGGTAGCCAACGAGGTCGTCAAATTTAAATCCTTATTATTATTATTAAATCCTTATTTATTATTATTATCCTTATAAAATCCTTATGATTACGCAGCTCTACAAAAAATCATTTTTTTTTTTGTTGCTCTGTTTATCATCGCAAATTGTTACGTTTTTAAGTGCCCAGATTACGAATATATTCGTAAAAGTACTAAATTTGCTCGTTTTTACAAATTGAACTTTTAACGATTTATCGTCAAAATTTTAATTTTCAGTCATTTGTTGAAAAAAAAACGAGCAGATCTTACAAAATCATTGATATTTTCACGAATTGTGTGTATAAATAGACCCAAAATCATCATCATATCAAAGGCAACAAAAACACTGTAGACCAGTGTTATCGCTAATAGATTAAAATATGAACTCCAAACCAAAAGCGCAAAATAAAATTATGCTAAATCCACTTGAAGCCGATAAGATAACTAGAGGTTGCGACCCACAAGACGTACCCACCGAACGTGTCCAGAATTCACCGATATTTTATTCGTAAAGTTTGTAGATAGATATTCAGAATTGCGAGGAATGATCTGCGGGCTAACCGCCTAACGGAAAGCAATGGAATTGCTTTTGTTTGTGAACTCGTCATAGTCTTTTGTAACTAATTATTTAAAGAATATATATTTGATTGGTTATAGTAAATTAATTTTAATATACAAAAAAATAAATGAATTTTGGTGGTACCGAATTACAGCGATAAAGTCACAAAAAAACATTTTTTTTTTTTTTGTAGGGCCGATCGAACCAGGGGCCGTCTGATTGAAAAGCAGACGTTATTACCATCGAGCCACACTTGCTTTTTGTATAGTAATTTAGTAAATGTTAATTCCATTTTAAAGCTATCGAAGCCAAATTATATAGAAATTAGACAAGTATGTCTATATCCACATTGCGTAATGTAGTCCCAAACTAGCTCATCGTTCACAAAACCTAAAACCAGAATCCGATGCAAAATCTAAATGGTCCCGAAGGGTCCGTTTTTCGCGAGTTTGCCGGCAAAACCATAAAATTCAATTCACAACTTCCCACGCACCCTGGGGGCTCACTCAAACAAAGCTCCCAAATATGAATATAGTTAAAAAAATTGGATTCCAGTCTTTTGTGTCGACAATTTCTGCGGAATTGTTGAGATAACACGAAATGCCGTTTCTTGTTGGTGCTTCATAATTGTAAAATGTTCCTGGCGAGTTGGTATGTTTATTTTGGGCTACGTAATCGTACAAGGATATTTTGTTACGTCTTATGCCGGCTGTACACATGGGGCCAAGGTGTTGGGCCAATGTGTTGGGCAAAAATGACGGAAACCAAGATTCCTGTTCACACATTGGCTTACTACTCATTCTGCATTGGCGGAGCGCGCCAAGATCCTTTGATGTGTGCACTAAAAACCGACACTATTCGGATGGCCTGCCAATGTTGGTGCCAACTAGACCAACTAAGCCAACATACCGCCAAGTAGCTCTCTACACATTGGCCCAACACGTTGGCCCAACACCTTGGCCCCATGTGTACAGCCGGCATTACACAATAAAGCCTGCCAGCGGAAGTCCCTTGTCATAAATAGAGGGGGAATTAGAGATGCGCGACTGTGAATGATTCCAGTCGAATTATTCGACTTTATAAATCATTCGACTCATTCTAATGATCTCCGAAAATTAGTAGATAACTAACATGAGACCCACTCAAAATTAACCGGACTGAATGAATACTACATTAGTTACTACTTGAACCGACTCCACTCCAACGATTCATTCATATTTCATTCATTTGAAACTATTAAGTGACATTGACAAGATTCGCTAATAATCGAGTCAAAACGCCATGCCATTAGTAACTAATTAGACTACTAATTAGTTACTAATTAATTTAATTATTAACATTAGTATATTACTAATATTCAAGTCGAACGTATATATTAGTGGTTGTAGATGATTCGGCTGGTCAGATTATTCGATGTCGCGCATCTCTAGGGGGAATACTGCGAGTCTGATGTGCGCGTTTGGGCGAAGGGCTTGGACGTATGATATTCTACAAGTATGTTATCAATTTAATTTAATTTGATAAAACCATCATTTTATATTTACTTAATATTTTATTTTAAATTTAGCTGCGTCCGCGGTCTTACACGCGTTATTCCGTGATAAAAAGTAGCTTGTGTGGTTATTCCTAGGTCTTAGTTATCTTCACACCATATTTCATGAAATTCGGTTCTACCATTTTAGCATGAAGAAGTAACACACACACTTAGTAGTGACTTATTTTTTTATGATCTTGAAGAATAAAACATTCTTCTTCTTCTTCTTTTGGATATGGCTTTCTGCGGTCGGTTATGGCCACAATTTAGCCAAGAATAAAACATTGTAATCATGCCTGTAAAATCTTTAGCTAGTAGATTGATTAGAAATACCAGCAAAGCGCTATTACTGAGACTTCGCTGTCCGTCTGTCTGTCACCAGACTCTATCTCAAGGGTTGAAATATTCACACTTGACGTACATTCTGTTACCATTATGATAACAAATACTAAAAACAGAATACTATTCATACTTAAGAGGGGCGGGGGTGGGGATCTTTCATGCAACAAACTACATTATTTACCATTTTTATAGACAAGATAATGCTACGGAACCCTTTATGCATGAGCCTGACTCGCACTTGGCCAATAATTGATTGCTGTACATATGTCAACATGTTAGATAAATAAAAACGATCGTTCCTTCGTACAACGTAGATATACGAGTATATGTACATACCTCATATCAAATCAAGAATAATAAGAGTAAAGAAACGATTTTATGGCTTCTTCCTAAGAAGCTGAGATGATTATTTATGATATCATCTCAGTTCTCGGTACATAGAAGCCACAAAATAGACTCAGTCAATATAAAACACGAAAGAAAACAAACAAAACGTTGTTTACACGTGCAAAATAAATTTGGATTCTTTCTACGAAAACAATTTTAACTCTTCACCGTTTCACTTCAAGCTTTTGTCTCTTCAACCAAAACTTTTAGCAGTAAAACTTAAAGGCGCATCAAAATTTAAAGCTTATGTACAAAATACGATTCAAATTTATATCGGAAGTTGCTAGGAATTACGGTGCTATTCGATTTCTTTTCCTGCAGACTATTCCAATCTGTTTTACGAGCGGATTCGAGAGAGGTTCAGTTAGATGATATTTTAGACTATACGATACGATAATTTTATTAAAATTATGCAATATTTCACAGATTGTCCGATAACATTTTTTGTTTGTTTTTAGTCTTCCGTCGCATTCCAAGAAGAATGCAAAGGTAGCCTATAACTAAGACTCCGCTATCCATTAATGTCAATATGATACTCTGTTTTCATTAATCTTCAACTGACTGCCTAATATGTATCTATATAAATATATATGTATGTATATGTAGTATATCAGTTGTGTTAGCAATCATAATACGAACTAGAAATGGTTCCGTATGCGGATAACGAGCAGTGTGTGAAATGAGTCTTAATATTTATTTATTTATGTTATAGCTAGAAAAAACGTTAAAATTCGCACAAATACTCGTAATGTATTTTTGTCGAAAAGATCAGCATATATACAACTAACTTCCTGTGAATGTTACAAATTATAAGACTTTTTGCAGTATTTATGAAAAAAAATATACGAAACCAGTTATTAATATTAATGGTGTCAAAATGTTATTTTTGCGTGTAATTTTATTACTACAAATTATTGCTGATCGTTAATATTATTGTTTATTTATTGTAAAATCAGAATTTATCGTCACATGTTAAAGATACCCTAAAGCCAGAATGTAGTATCAATGAAGCTAAAGTGTTTATATGAATATAGCATAGCCTCCGGTTGGTTTTTTGCCTATGTTTTCAATGAAGTGGATATTGGCCAAACCCACAGAGTACCTAGTGTATTTTTGGGCTCTACGTAGAATCTTTCTTTTTAAAAAGATTGGAACTGTATGTGTCTGTTTGTCACCACTGGACACACGGACTAAACATAAATTGAAAAAAGGAACCAGACCGAAGGTTAAAAAAGGATACTTTTAAAATCGAAGACACACATAGGTTTTATAGTCATTGTAGTCGTCAAAATGAAAGGATGCTAATAATTTGAAAAGGTTTATCTAGGAAATCATAGATGGCGTTGTGTCGGTTTTATATTTATTGCAAACTATTTTGGACATAATAATACAAATGGAAAAGAAATCTTAGTTACATAATATGGTACGGTCCATGTTTGTTGTAGGTACAAAAATGTCTTAGTACCTACGTGCATTCAAAATCTTCTTTTATAATGCCTTACCACTCTTAGTGATTTATTTTATAAGGTGTATACTTTCATAATACTAATACACAACTAATTATGTACAGGAGCAAACGCCTAAATAAATTTTGTTAATACCATGTAACGTAATTAATTTTATATTCTAACTATTAAATTTACAGATACTGTATTCTAGTATATTCTAACACGGCATTTTCATAATTATCACGGAATATTTTTCAGAATCACAGCTGCAATTCTCAAGTGATTATCAATCTATGAACTTTTCAACCTCTATGGCTTAACCAAGGCTATAGGGATTTGGTTTTGTTTAGTTCTAATACGCTGCGTAAGCTGTTAAGGGTTAACAAGTACGGTCAGCTTTTTGTTAGCACTTTTCTTTTTGTATCTAGATCAAATTTGATCTCTTTTGGTTATTACAAGTTTGAGAATAAATTAGTTATTAATTTAGGAGGATTTATCTTTTAAAATTGCGGTTTTAGGTATACAATATATAAAAAAATCTACACAAAAGACATTGAACTATACAAAGAATGATTTAATTAAATCCCAGAATTTACAATAAATTTAACAAGCACTATTCCTCATTACTTTATATATTTAATCGACTTGTATTGATTGTATGTGTTTGTTAATAATTAATATTTATATATGTTTTATAATGCTTTTTTAATTTGAGTATAACTTCATGTTTTAGCTACTTGTTGCCAGAAATCATTATTAACGAAGTACTTTTTTGTTTTTGACGTGAAACATCTATAGTCGCATGTAAAACCGATATCTGGCGTGGCGACGCGTCGCCACGGCATGCGTGCGACGCGTGCATGCGCTATATGATGGTAAAATGATGAGACACTGAAATTTGTAAATTTTAGAATTTCATGTAAATGAATCTTTATTCAATAAATAGTCATCATTATCTGGAAAAAAAATCGTAATATTTTATTTTATCATTATTACATATTTAGTTCCTATCACAATATGCTATTGTCATTGCTAATGTCGATGTTTCACATCTGCCAGGCGTCCCGTGACGGCTCACATTTTTTTTGTCTCTTCTTATCTTATCCTTGTGTTTTAATAAAACGTTAGGTTAAATAATATTATCTTAGAGTATATTTACTTGAAATCGTCTCTTTTTATCTATCGCTCACAATAATATTTTAAGTTTCACCGCATTTATATCCTTTTAAACAAATTGAAAAAGTAAATGTCAAGCGGTAGCCTTTCGAAATGTCCACAACACAGTAAAATCTGACTCTTCCATTTCGTACTCGTCTAGCCGTAAAGCCTCGACAATGTTTTCTTTATAAGCTTTTTTATTGAAGAAATATTCGAAATAAAATCTCGAGCGAATAGTGTGGACATTCGAATGTGGCTTTTAGTACGAATAAAGTTTATGATTCGAAGCGATTTGTGTTTATCTGCAAGAGCGATGTACGCTGTTCTGAAAGCACAGAGTTACTGGTAAAAATAAATTTCATTGTAAATATCTAGATATTAAAATATAAATACTAGGACACATTTCACACATGGCTGGTTAACCCCATACTGAACCATTTCTAGTTTGTGTTATGGTAGCTAACACAACAGATATAATGTAGTATATCAGTACATAAACACATATTTCATACATAGATACATATTTAACACCCAAACTCACTGCCAACAAATTAAGTTACGCACAAAGATATTGGCCGTGCCAGGAATCGAACCCAGAACCTTCTGATTGCCAGTCCGAATGGTGACCATTACGCCAACGAGGTCGTCATATCTACGTACATATATCTCATAACTTGATTAATGGCAAACACAGCTCAGTCGAGCGTGTGACCACCTTACGTCAATCAGGTTGTAGGTTTGATTTCCGCCAATGAGCTCGAGCTTTAGGTGAGAGAAAAAAAACACCAGTTTGTTTTTTATTTTTAGTTTTGTCGTTATAGTGGCAACGGAAATACATTGTATTGAAAACTTTTGCTTTCTAGCAAAA